>OX422213.1:129420650-130620650 GCA_949130495.1 Sambucus nigra | reverse complement strand
ACCTCATCACCCCTTTCATAGGGGACACCTGAACTAATACCTGATCCCCAACCTCCAACTCCTCATGTCTTCGTGAAGCATCATCATAACTCTTTTGCCTATCTTGAGCTATCCGAATCCGCCCTCGAATCAGATTTATCTTGGCAGATGTCTCCTAGACAATCTCCGACCCCAATAACTTATTGTCCCCCACCTCTAACCAATAGGCGGGTGAACGACAAGGTCTCCTGTATAGTGCCTCAAACGGTGCCATGCCAATCGGGAATTGATAAGAGTTGTTATACGCGAACTCTACCAAAGGAAGGTATCTCTCCCATACTCCCCCAAAGTTTAAAATGCACATCCTGAGCATGTCTTCAAGCATCTGATTAACCCTCTTAGTCTTCCCGTCGGTCTATGGGTGATAGGCTGTACTCAAACGTAACTCTGTGCTCATGGCCTCCTGAAAGCTCTGCCAAAAATGGGCCACAAAAACTTTGTCTCTGTCAGACACAATATTTATCGGCACCCCGTGCAGCTTAACGATCTCCACTATGAATAGCTGTGCATAACGAATAGTCTCAAAGTCTATGCGAATCGACCGGAAGTGGGCCACCTTGGTCAAACGATCCACAATGACCCCTATGGAGTCGTGACCCCTCTGTGATGTAGGTAACCCTGTAATGAAGTCCATGAAGATGATCTCCCACTTCCACACGAGAATATCTAGTGGCTATAGCATCCCTGGAGGTCTCTGATGATCCACTTTCACGAGCTGACACATGGTACATTTTGAGACAAACTCTGTTATGTCCTGTTTCATTCCTGCCCACCAATACTGCCTCCTCATATCCTGTTACATTTTATCCTCGATGAGATGTACCATAAATATCAAACCATGGGACTCTGTCATAACAACGTGCCTCAACTCCTCATCCTCTGGCACAATTAAACTCCCATTTAGGCGTAGACCTCTTTCCGAGCTGATTGAGTAACCTGCTGCTCCCTCAGCTAATAACTAGCGTACTCTATCCCGGAAGATCTGGTCCTCCACCTGAGCCCTCACAACTCGCATAATGATTTCAGGTGTGATGGATAATGCTGACATGCAGGCCCTAGATACATCATCCTCATATCGAATCTCTCTCCACTTCACTTTCCACACCTCTGATATTTCCCCAGTCGGTCTCCGACTCAATGCATCTGTCACCACATTAGCCTTACCGGGATGATACTGAATATCAAACTAGTAGTCTTTCACTAATTCTAGCCACTACCTCTGTCTCATATTTAGATATTTCTGTGTGAAGAGATACTGAAGTGACTTGTGATTCGTGAATAAGGTGAACTGCTCTCCCAGCAGATAATGTCTCCATATCCTCAAAGCAAAAATGACCGCTGCTAGCTCTAGGTCATGAGTGGGTTAATTCCTCTCATGGGAATTTTTCTTTCTGGATGCATAATCTATAGCCCTCTCCTCCTGCTAAAGCACATCCCCAAGTCCTTGTAAGGATGCGTCGGTGTAAACCCGATACTCTAGTCCTCCCCTCGGTAAGTAAATACGGGTGCAAATGTCAACTTATCCTTTAGCTCATCGAAAGCTAATTGATAATGATAACTCCAAATAAAAGGCACCCCTTCCGAGTCAGATTTTTTGAAGGGCCGTAAATTTTTATAATCCCTTAATGAACAGTCTGTAATAATCTGCCAATCCTAGAAAGATGTGCACCTCGGTCGGTGTCATGGTCTGCCTCCACTCCCTCATCACCGACACCTTACTTGGATCCATAGTAATACCCCCGTCTCACTTATATATATTAATGCACACACCATATATATATATATATACTATCACACACCTTATATATATATAATTAAAATAACCCCAGCTTTAGCATGTACTAAACCTGCAACACTAGTCTATACGTCATAACTTGAGTTTATGGTCCAACTCAAATTATTAATTGATTTGCACATTAATTAATTTAATTACTTTGGTATCACTCAACCACTATACCCGGACTCGCCCCACTTGATTCGAAATTTAGTATTTTGAAATATATTTCTCCAAAATTAACTACAGTGTGCCACCCATAAATTCCCTCCAAATCCCAATCACTTTCCTTCATAATTGATTAGAATTTACGTCCTATATTTATTTCTCACTAAATAAGGTGTGGGAAAATAATTTTAATTAAATTTACCTTATATACTAAAACTGGCCGACCTATCAAAAATCTCCGACCATCGATCGATCGATCGAGCAGGTCTTTATCTTCTCCAAAGGTCTGTTTCTGCCATGGACGAAAACCTTAAATTTCCAACTCCTTCTACAGTCTAACCAATGTCCTCTCGTCAATATAATACACCAAGAACATCATAAGTAACCCCCATAAAGTCCCCAAACCCCATTTAATTTCCGTTCTCTCCTATTTTCTGAATTGGGGAAAAACCCGGTGTTATTCGTTAATTAGTCTCAACACCAAATTACCATCCCAAATTCGTTCATAATTCGTTTGGGTTTTCACATCTGACTAGTACACATAAATCTTAGATTATATCATAAATCTCTATAAGAATTTCTAATCAGGAGGTTGATTTACAAAAACCCCATTTTTGTACCCTCTTTACCCCAAAACGAATTTTGATTCCCACATCACACAAATATGAATTGTACTACAAATAAATGCTACATCAAGTTAACCACTTGCCTTATGGTTTCGTAGGGTCTGATCCGGAGTTGTGATTCTCAAGGTTGATGATGAAATCCCATTTTGTTCTTTCCTTTGTCCCCTAAATTGGTTCCTAGTGCCTTTAACTGCTCCTTAGGGTATTCTCTCCCACTATAGGTTTTCCACAATGAAATCATTCATTCCCCTTTTCCCTTTAATCAAGTAATTAGTCTTAATCTATTTTTAGCCTAATGAACCAAGCCCAAGTGACCCATATACCCTGGTATGGGCCCGGCTATGCCTAAAAATTCCCCGAGATCCATTTAATACCCCTTGGTACTCTATTCCGACTATCTTGGCCCTTTTGGACTCAACTGTGCACTCAGAATTGCCATCTAAATAAGTTTATAAATTTTTTTATCTCCCACCTAACTTAGTCTAGAACCGAATCCTGGTTGAGATAAGTAAACCCCACGTCATTAGTACTCTTAAGACGTAATTAAATATTACTATTTACCTAGTAAATTTAATTTCCCATAAATATTAACCAATTATTCTCCCGATTAATATTTATATAAAAATTTCTTAATTAATTCCATTAAATTACGACACATTAGTAATTTAATTTTTTCCCGAATTAATTAACTATTAAATGCATAAAATTATGGGGTGTTACATCTCGTTCCCACAGAGGACGCCAGATTGATGATACCAGAAATGGTACCACCAAATCAAAGGTGTATGTTAGCTCAAAACCAGACAATAATGGAGGATATCAGATATAAGTAAGTAGGCAAAAATAGATGAGCCAAAGTAGAAGTTGATACGAAATATAAGTGGTTCAGCCTATGAATGGCCTACGTCCATTGTGTGAGTGTGTGAAATCCACTAAATCTGGGCTATAATGGCCTTGAGATAGAAGAACTCAGGGTCTCTCTCTTTAAGCTGTAATTTTAGCGGTATTTGAGTAGGGTTTACAATTATCAACCCTTTACAATGATGTAGAAGACATGTATTTATAGTGCATAGGGGGTTTAGTGTGCCCCCCATGCATGTAATAAGCATGTGTAGAATGCTACTAGACAATAAGGAGGTGCCAGCTGTCTCTTTCACATGTAGGACATGATGATCAAATATCCCTCACGTGTGGGGGAGATATTATTATAATGGTTTTCATCCACGTGTGATCTACAGCCCACATGCACACTCTCATGCGTCTCCCAATGCACGTGACCTTCCAATTGTACAACCTCAGCCGACCACAATAGCCAAGGTGGTATTGCTGATAGATGAACCTCGGAGGAACTGACACCTGTTAGGTTAAGTAGTCGCAACTTATCTCCATCATCCTAGTCACGATTGAGGACGAGGGTTGATAGTCCATAGATTCCACATAACTAATCATACCATCTTTTCTCCACTACCGAGGCCGACACCCTATATTCTGTCGAGCCCACTACATGGCCGAGTCTACACAGGATGGGTTAATATTCTTAATTCTGGACGGGTCGATGCCTGTCGTCTCTGGCCTAGGTGGAGAGATGTGGGACGACGACATTCTTGGCATATCATGCATATTTTATTTAACGAGATATGTATTTCATTCAAGCGACATTAGTATTTTTTTAGAACGATGCGTTGCCTCAAAGTTTTTATTTAAGGCTTCTTTTGCTCAGAAAAAATGTGTGTGCAGAACATACAGAACATAACAGAACCCATACATTTTTTCTACAATTTTTTACCAATGGGTTCTAAAGCTAAAAACATCCTTCGTGTTTACAAGATCCGAGTTTACATAACCATATTTTATAATGATAATATGTTTTCACCATTGTTTCATTATTCAACATTTTAAGAACCTGTTTCATGTGGTGGACTTCGTACTTGCTGATTGACGATTGTTGTGGCTGTATCGATGGATACCGAGGTACGCATGGACTTGTGTGTTATTGAGCTCGCATAAGTGGGCTTCTGCGTTGCACTGAGGAGGAGCAGCTAAAGAGAAGTAGAGGCATCAATACTTGTGGAGATATAGTCATTGAGTAAGATTGTAATCTTTATTTGTAAAACCGTATCTTAGTGATTCTCTAGCTCGGGTCATCCAAGGCCTTTTCCCTTTATGGTTTCATCGTACATCGATGTGCTTTGTGAGCATTCTTTACTTTATCTTGCTTAATTACACTAGATGCATGTTTAGGATTAAGAGGATTAAAATGGATTAATTTGTTTGGTTATAAAAATTGGTGCTAAATAAAATTAAAAAAAGTTTTTTTGAAAAGAAAAATTATTTTCACCTAAAGGACACACACATAGAGGGACCGTCGCGTTTAAAGATTGGTATGAGATCTAGAAACACTATTTTATTACGCGAGTGATCCCACGTGTCTTTAGGTATGAATTTTGGTATTTAAGAAGATTTTAGAACAATGATTTTGATGGGTTTAATTATGCTTATTGGAAGATGTGAATGAAGACTGCACTTAAGGATATGGATGGATGTGTTTGGTTAGCGGTAGAAAAAGGGTGAATATCACCAGCTATGAGAGAGGGTGATGCCACACACTTAAAACCTATTCAGTCATGGACCGAAGACGAACATAGACTTGCACAATACAAGTCCAAAGGTTTAAATTCTATCTCCTCACCTTTCACCTCGAAATAGTATAATCTTATTATGATGCGTGAGACGTCGAAAGAGGATTAGGATTTCCTTGCACTTACTCACGAGGGAAGTAGCAATGTTAGGGAGTCTAAACTTCAAAACCTTAGTAACCAATTTTAGGAGATTAAGATGTTAGAGAGTGATACGTTTAATGAGTTTTAAGCTAGATTGTTCCATATTATTAACTCGTCATTTAACTTGAGAGAGAAAATACCCGACAGCCAAATCATAAAGAAAATCTTAAAGTTATTTCCTAGTAGATTTTATCCAAAGGTGATCGTTTTGGACTCCTTGGGTTTACTTGACTTAACAAAACTAGAAGAGCTTGTAGATAACCTACGAACTTATGATCTTGACATGCTTACCTCCAAGCAAGTGCCAAAGAAAGAAAAGGGAATTGACTTGAAATCCCAGAAGGAGGAAACTAAAGTTTTGGAGGACGATGAATCTGAAACTGATTTCGAAGATGTATCCATGTTATCAAAGAAATTCAAAAAGTTTCTTAAGTTCCAAAAGCAATCGAAAGTTACCAAAAGACTTAATAAATTCAAAAACAACAATGCCGATCACGTCCCTAAGAATCAAAATGAGAATGATAAGAGGGATCACTTCACAAAAAACAACAATCTCGCACGATTTAAAACTATGATTGATCAAATCTGGCACCGTTTTGAATTGTACCAGAATTAGGTGTTCCAAAATGGACATTTTTTTGGGTACGATTTAAAAGTGTGCTAGATTTGGCCAAATAGGAATACTTCTGGAACACTTTAAAACTGTGAAAGAATTTGATATTTTTACACATTTTTGGCACACTTGATAAATGTGTCAGATTGAGTACAATTTGGTACACTTTTGGCGTAGTTCAAAACCGTGCCAAAATTTGATACACTTTTGTCACAATTTTAAATTGTGCCAAATTTTTGGATCAAAGAAAAAAATTATTTGAAAACGAGAAAAATCACAAATTGCAAATCTCGCACATTGTTGATAAACTAATGTACATACAAACTCTAAAATGTTATAAGTCTTAACAGTTCATAGAAAAAAAATTGTTCAGTGTTTTCCCAATTTTCTGGACATTCTAAAACCTGCTAATATAAAACCTGCGTAACATAAAGCCCGAACGGATATAAAATATAACAATAAAATTGTAAAAGCCGCACGACCATAAAAGTTAACAGTAAAACTACTAATGCCCACACGACCATAACACACACAAAAAAAAAGAATCCTAAAAATTAACGACATTAAATAAATAATCTCCTTATTGTAAAACATTGACTTCTTCGTGTGTTCCACCTGTATAAAAGCTAACGATAAAATGTTATCCTACAAAATAATAGGATACAAAAAGAGATGATATTTGTAACTAAGTAATTTTTAAAAAAAATCTTATTGAAGAAAAAATTGCATATACGAGTTACAATTATTATTGTTTTCTCAAATCGAAAGTCTTGTGACTACGTGGTCAGTTCCTACGAGTTAAATTAGTCCCATGCGATGTGTTAGTAGGTTATACGAGGCCGTTTGAGGATTGGTTTGAGTTTTCACCCTCAAACGACATGTTTTTAAGCATATCTAAATATTTTCATATTATCGTCATATTCTCAAATTAGGAGACCTGTGACTATGCATTCTGTTCTTACAAGTTATATTGGTCACGTGCGAGGTGTTCGTGCCTCTTACGGGGCCGTTTGGGGATTATTTTACGTTTTAACCTTCAAATGGTGTCTCTTCAAGCCAACGTTTATATATTTTTAAATTATCGTCATATTCTCAAACCACGAGTCCCGTGACTATGCAGTCAGCTCGTACAAGTTATATTGATCCCGTACGAGGTGTTGTGCCTCTTACAGGGCCCTTTGGGGGCTGTTCGGGTTTTCACCCTCTAATGGCCTGCTTTTAAGTCTAACCTAGATATTTTCAAATTATTGTCATATCCTCAAGTAGTCCCATGACTACGTGGTCAGTTTCTACGAGTTACATTGGTGTTGTGTGAGGTGTTTGTGCCTCTTGCAGGGCCGATTGCGGGCTGATTTGGGTTTTGACTATCTAACGACATATTTTTAAGCCGAAGTCTAGATATTTTCAAATTATTGTCATATTCTCACATCGAGAGACCCGTGACTATGCAGTTAGTTCCTATAAATTACATTGGTCTCGTGTGAGGTGTTTATGCCTCTTACGAGGTCGTTTGGGCACTGATTTGGATTTTCACTACCTAATGGCATGTTTTTAAGCCAAAGTTTAAATATTTTGAAATTATCACCATATTCTAAAATCAGGAGTCCCGTGACTACGCAGTCAGTTCTTAGTAGTTACATTGGTTCCATGCGAGGTGTCCGTACCTCTTACGGGGCCATTTGGATATGATTTGAGTTTTCACCCTATAACAACATGTTTTTAAGTCTACTCCAAATATTTTTTAATTATCATCATATTTCCAAACCGGGAGTACCGTTCCTACGTGATTAGTTGCTACAATTTATGTTGGTCCTGTGCAAGGTTTTCATGCCTCTTACGAGGACGTTTGGGGACTGCTTTGGGTTTTCACTCTCTAATGAGTTGTTTTTAAGCCAAAGTACAGATATTTTCAAAGTATCATCATATTCTTAAATCGGTAGTCCCGTGATTATGCGGTCAGTTCCTACGAGTTACATTGGTTTCGTGTGAGATGTTCGTGCCTCTTACGGGACTGTTTGGGAGTTGGTTTGGGTTTTCACTCTATAACGACATGTCAAATCAAGAGTCGCGTGACTACTCTATTAGTTCATGCAAGTGACATTGGTCCCGTGCGAGGTGTTTGTGCCTCTTACGAGGCTGTTTGGGGATTGTTTTGGGTTTTCACCCTCAAATGACATCTTTTAAGCTAAAGTTTAGATATTTTTAAATTATCATCATATTCTCAAACCCAGAGTCCCGTGACTATGTGATTAATTCATAAAAGTTACATTAGTCCCGTGTGAGGTGTTCGTGCCTCTTACGGGGATGTTTAGGGGCTGGTTTGGGTTTTCACCCTCAAACGACATGCTTTTAAGCCCAATCCATATATTTTCAAATTATCGTCATATTTTCAAACTGGGCATATCATGACTACGCAATCAGTTCCTACAATTTACATTGGTCCCGTTCTAGGTTTTCATGCCTCTTACGAGGCTGTTCAAGTGTTAGTTTGGGTTTTCACTTTCTAATGACATGTGTTTAAGCCTAATCAAGATATTTTCAAATTATCATCGTATTGTTAAACCGAGTGTATCGAGACTATGTGATCTGTTCCTATGAGTTACATTGGTCTCGTGCGAGGTTTTCATGCCTCTTATGAGATCATTTGGGGGTTGGATTGGGTTTTCATTCTCTAACGACATGTTATTAAGCCAAAGTCTAGATATTTTCAAATTATCATCATATTCTCAAATCGGGATTCCCGTGACTATGCGGTCAGTTCCTACGAGTTACAATCGTCTCGTACGAGGTGTCTGTACTTCTTACGGGACCGTTTCGTGGTGGACGGTATGATTTTAAGCCTAATATAAATAGTTTCAAATCATCGTCATATTTTCAAAGCGGAAGTCCTATGACTAGGAAGTCAATTCCTATGAGTAATAATGGCCTGATGTGAGGTGTTCGTGCTTGATATGGGGCCATTTGGGTGGCATAAAACTATCATCTAACTAAAGGTGGCATGCTTTCAACATCATTTATTATTTATAATATATAAAGTTACTAGAAATAATTATTAATCAGTAAAACATTAAATTCTAGTTTGGTTTAAGTTTTTGTTCTTTCTAATAATCTAAATTGGTAATTTCACATGTAAAAGTTAAATAGCAGGGAAGAAGTAAAATTGTTTTACTTAATATTTTAACATGAATAATGAGACTTTATATGTCAATTTACCAATCTGGGATTTCTAAAGACCACAAAAACTCGAAGTTAATGAACATTAATTAGAAACTGTAATTCCTGCATGTATATAAACTAACTAACATTTAAATGGCACACTTGAGAGATTGAGGATGGAGGACATACATCCACGGGAGCAAGTTAGTTGACTTTGTTAAGTAACTTATTCAAATTGACTGAGCCATCTCGTTGGAGCTTCAGATTTGTTGGTTACAAGTGCTCCAAAAGCAACTCGTCTTTGCACAGATTTCTTGACAACCCACATTAAGTATAACAAATGGCTTAATACCTGACAATTTTTTTTCATGGAGTTGGTAAACTGATAACACCATATGGTGCATACATTTTACCGGTCACAAAATATTCCATTGAGCTCCAAAAGAATAAGTGAAAGGTCTTTACATATAATGAATTTTCCATAACATAATATATCTCCTATATGGACTAAACGAAAGAAAACTATTTTTTTATATATAATTGCATAAATAAAAAGATACTATGCAAGACCATCTTTGCATAGAATACTAGTATAGCTGTTTGATCAAAGATATACCCTTCAGGCATTACAAGTATTTCAGAATTAAAAGAACACTTATTCAATTAGTAACCTAGTAGAAGATTCAAGTACTTGAGTTGGGGAGTTGTTCCGCGATGACGGATAACTACTCAATAAGTAGGCGATATAAGTATCAACTAACATAAGTATTGATTAACTTTTTTTTTCAAAGTTTTCCATAGATAAAATTTGATCAATTACCGACAACATTTGTGTAATTTCATAAGATCTTTTAACGGTACCAGATTGAAACTAAATTTGACATAATTCGGGGCATATCAAACACATAAATCTCTGCATTTTTCACCCATGACCCGCTACAGCAATTGAAAACACAAAAAATGAATCAAACCTAGTAAGAGAAAAAAACAAAAAGAAACCATTAAAAAGAAATAGAAGTTTGCAGGCCCTCTCACCAATAAGATGCAACACCACCATATTATCTGCAGCAAGTGTAGGTTATTCTCTCACGAGTGGATTCAATGATCTACACCAGACAACTATTATTTGGCTAAAAAGAGTATAAAAAATGGAAATAATTCCCAACTGCATCTAGTTTGATGAATTAGTTTATGTGGTTGCCAGGAGATGAAGTTACTACTACAAGGCCAACTCACAATGTGCTGGGGTTTCCCTTTTTATTTTGTAAATTGGGAAATCAACATTTTTCTTCATTGAATTATAATTTTATTGTTGTAGGTGTACTACTATCATGTGGCACGTTACTTTCATCTTTTGTCTTGTTTATTCAAATGGGGGGAATGTTCATTTTTAATGTGAAAGTAACTTGTATATCTACCGTAAAAAAATATTTATGTTCCCACAAACTATACAATATGTCCTAAGTCAGATTTTCTTATTTAAAATAACATGTTGTTCACAACACAGAAGAATGAAGAATTCATCCTTTAATTGCTAAATCTCAAAATTTAGGGGTGGACATTTGTGTTGTAGGCATGTGTTTGTCTTGAGACCACACAACATGACAATGAATTTTAAATACAAACACAACGCGACATGAAATCGTACTTTTTAAATTGGCACAAACACGGACCATTCAAAACACAAAATAACACCATTCATTTTATTTGCACATAATTAAACACAAATGTACATGAATACTCAACTAGAACATGACATGACAGATCACTAATTGTGTCAAAAGGACTGACGCAAAAAGACATGAATGACTTATCATAGAAATTTTAAATCAACTTTATGTCAATTCTATGATGTCATAACTAAAAAAAGTTGTGGATTCTCCAGATATCAACACATTTTTATGGTATTTTCTTATAAACAGGGCACACTTGATATGCACAAGTGCCATGATAAGACATAATAATATGTAATCATGTTTTTCAACGAAACACTAACGATTTAAAACATGACACGACTTAAGTTAAAAATAATTTTTAAACCAAACATGATGATAGGTAAATATAAGAATAGAAGGGAAAGACACAATAACATGACTAATATGAGTCATAATTTGACATGAACTATGTTTTGTGGTGGAAGCAGATTTATCAGCATGGGATTATGTTTTCTGGTGTATTAAGAATCATATAGGGGTTAACAAGTTTTTTAACCAGTTATTGGATTCTTATTGGAGTGGTTAACTTGGATGGGTTGGTTATTGTAGAGGGGGCTTGAAGGTAATCCTGAGATTAGGTATGATTCCCCAATAAGCAATAGTGTTTGGTATTGAGAAGCTGAGACAACTCAAGCGTGGAAACTCAAGCGAGGCAGCTCAGTGTGTCAACTCAAGCGAGGCAGCTCAGTGTGGCAGCTCAGCGTGGCAGCTTAGGCGTAGCAACTTGTACTTTAGCTTGTTGTGTTAGTCATATTATATTTTTGGTTTATATTGGCTATGAGCTATAATGGTTGTAATGAGAATAATAATGAGTTTTAGTGTGACGTTAAACGGTACTCGCGAGAGACCAGTTTTGGTAGGGCCTGAGAGAGCTTTCATCCTCTATCGAATGACCTCGTCGTGAGAACTTTAAAGGGACTTGGGTTTGGAGGATTGAGAAGTGAGGCACCGTTGGGGGCTTGTGTGACCACTTAGATACACCAGGTAAAACACCAAAGTACCCTAGTCGTGGAACCTTAAGAGAAGCATCTTAGAGTTCCATCGAGCGTTGATTTGTGAACCAAACATCCCTCTACTTAATGTCACATCTACTATAGGTGATGTCACTAGCCAACTAAACAATGTCAGATCTGCACTTGAGTAAACCACCTTGGTATTTGGGGCTATCAGACAATTGGTGAGCTACCTCTGCGATAAAATCCCCTTGACACACAGTGGTTAGGAAAAAGTCATGTCTTAGCATTTAATGTTTATGACGTGGAGACAACTAGTACATCGGGCACTTAATGTTATGACATAAAGTATAAGGGATGTCCTTCATAGTCTTTAATGACTGAGTTGCGTCGAGGGTGGTGTGGGGAGGCTATTTAATGACCCTTACCACCTTTGAGGAGTGGATGATCTTTTAGAGAGAGTTTAGGAGTTATTGCTAGAGAGAATACACATCAGAGAGAGTTATTAGAAACTAGAGAGATAGAGCCTACTCACCCACCATTGTCATTTATTACAAAGCTTTCAATACATGATAGAGATTCTTGAGGGTATTTAATTTGTTTGCTTGCTTACCAAGGTGTATCTAGGGTGCTTACTTCTCTCTCCCTCTAGCTAAGTTACTTATAAGTTCATTACTATCTTCTGAGTTATACACGAGAGATTTGCGAGTTTAAACTGAGTTTATCTTCATTGGGGTTTGTGTTTGTATGTTCTATCATTAATCCAAGGTTTTAGCTAATTAACTTATCATTACCATACTAAAAAATGGTTACGCCTCCATCTTATCTAAACTACCCTCTTACATTTGGGGACTCTGCCGGGGAGGCCTTCTTCTAAGTAAGGAGTATGGCGCAAGATAATGTTAATCGAAGGCTCAACTTTGATGACATCTAGCGCAATGAAGAACACGATGCGAGAGAACTGGAGGCTCTAAGGGATGGGGCTTCTCGAATAGAGGTACCTCCGATTCAAATGTTGACAGGCGTTCCAGGAGTTACACAAGCTTCCACGAGTGCAGGGTTGGCGTTCCAGGAGTGACACAAGCTTCCACGAGTGCAGGGTTAGGACCCACTCAGGTGGCACTCCTCATGAGTAAGTTTTATGAGTTTTTGCAAACTCCGGTAGCTTCAACGATGTTGAGAGGATTTGAATCCAATTCCTTCGTAACACCAAGGGCAGCCCCAACGGTCCCACTAGGCGTAGGCGTGACGGGAAGAGTCCCAGTGAGTATACCCTCTATTACGAATGCAGTAGTGGGAACATCAGGAGTATCAATGGGTCCAACTGTGACGACTGCTCCAACTGCAATGGGCTCTCAGCTCGTGGTTCTATTAGTTATTGCCCCAGTAGCATCACCCATGGAGGAAATGAGAAAGGAGATGCTGAAGTTCATGCAGTCTTCCTCGTAATCTGTTGGTGAGGTAGCTTCGGTTTATGATGACATTCGTACACCGTATCCCCAGGAATACAATGACGAGCCCTATTTGACAGACTATATTCCTCCTATTTTTGAAAAATACACGAGGAAAGGTGGGAATCCAAAGGAGCACATTAAGCGCTTCATCGAACACTTGGGGGCACATTGTAATAATAAGAAACTTCAGTTGAGGGAGTTTTCCATATCCTTAACCGATAAGGCATATACTTGGTATTCCCATTTGGCTCCAAAGAGTGTTTCTACGTGGGAGGAAATGCATGTATTGTTTATCCAGAAGTTCTTTCTGGCAGAAGATGAGTTTACTTTGACCCAACTGGGTAGGGAGAAGCAACGAACTGGGGAAGAAGTGGTGTCCTATGTTCGAAGGTTCAGGGAAAGATCCCTCTACGTGGGGGAGGAAGCCAAAGAGTCTAAGTTATTACAGATCTGCGCTGAGGGGCTGCTTCTTGAGTATATTTTCCATCTCATCAATGAGACGCGCGAGGGGACTTTTTTGGCATTCTTAAAAGCAGCGAGAAATATATCCTTAGTGGTACAACCAAACCAAGTGGTGCTGCTCATGATGTTTAGGCAGCCGATGCAACCCGCGGGGGGTAGGTCTCAGCCCCCACGGGTAGGGTACACCGAGGGAGGAGATGGGGGCAAGGCACCGAAAAAGGACAATAAGAGGAAGTTCAGAAGAAACAGGGAGGATCCACCACCATTGCCTTGTATAATATAGGAGGCTATCAGCTGTTACAACACAATGGTCCAAGGGGTAACGGTCTACAAACCAAATGACAATCCCGTTGGGGAACCCTATGCGTTGACGAAGGCGGATCCTAAGTATTTCCTGGTTTATCAAAGGATCCAACATCCCACAAAACGTTGCTTTACATTAAGAAGAAGCATTGATAAGTACGTGCAGGCAGGGACGTTGCAAATCCCTCCACAGAACGTCAATAACAACCCACTACCAGCACATGGGGCTAATCTCGTGGTGGCCTATAATGAAGAGGTGGAGAGAGGAGAAAGAGAAGAGTACAAAGAAGCTTTGGAGACCTGTACTGAGGGAATGGCCAACATAGTTTTGACCTACAATGAAGCAAGTGACAACGACGTGGAAGATGTGTATAGCATTGAAGGCGAGGAAGTAGATCTGGCCCTAGATTACTATGCAATTTTAAAATCCCCAAAATTCAGCTAGTTCTTCGACCAGGTGGGGATACCAAAAGAAATTAGGATGGAAATAACCCAGGCGATACTTGACATCGCAAGGAAGAATGCAGTCCCTTCGCTGAGATGGAAGGGACCCATGGCCAGGTTGGTGAGGAGGTTTCTGTTAGAAGTGACCTTCAGCGATGCCGATAGGGCTGTGAGATTTCCTCATAACAGGCTATTGTATGTGACTGCCAGTGTTAACAGAGTTAGTTTCGCAAGAACTCTCATGGATGGGGGAGCTTCCATCAATATTATGCAAATTAACTCCTTTCATGCAGCTAATATTCCATAAGAAAGGTTGGTCCCCATGCCTTTGGTAATTTCGGGGCATGATAACCAATCTTCCAAATCCATTAAGTATGTTAATGTTGGGATTGTGATGGGAAATTTGAGTTCCCATATAAAATTCAACGTAATAAAGAGTGCAACTTCCTATCATCTACTAATAGGAAGGGTGTGGATGCACAACCAAGGGCTAGTTCCTTCTACGTACCACCAATGGTCTAAGGCGAACATCAAGGGGACAAAGGTGACCATTAGGGCTATGAAGAGGCCCTTTGCTATCGAGGAAGCTCACTTAATGGATGTGGCATTTTATACTGAGTTGGAAGAAGATGTACGAGTCCTAACGAGAAGAATAGAGGTAGCATGGGTTCCCTCGATTAGAGAAAGGATGGGGCCCTTAAATGAGCAGAGTAAAGAGGTTACAAGCAGTGCAAGAGAAATGACCGAAGGATCTCATCAGGTGGTCTCTTGACCCCAAAATATCTCAAAGCAGCTCAAAGACAGGATGAATCCCATAGTGGATTCGATGGACCATGAGGTCCAATAACAAAGCATGATGAGTCGGTTCTAAAGAAAAAGAGTGGCTGAGGCTTCTAAAGAGAAAAAGAGGAAGGCGGTCACCATTACTAGCAGATAATGCAAGAAGGTCATTACTGAAGAAGGAAAGGTGGTGTATCGATTGTAACGGTGTGAGCGAGCGGCCGAGGAAACTGATGATGAGGTTAACCCAATATATGAATGCTTTATGGTGGATCAACAGGGACAATGTATGACAATTCCAGCATACAGGAATTTATGGAGGAAGTTGCCAAGGAACCAGATTACATGGCAGTTCAACCAAAGCCCCAGGCACAAGAGTTAGAGCAGTTGAACCTGGCGAAAGAAGGAGAGGATCCAAAGCCCATCTTTATCTTGAAGGATCTCAGTAAGGGTAAAAGAGAGGCCTTGGTCGAGTTGATTAGAGAATTTAGAGATGTTTTTGCATGGAAACATACGAAGATGGAGGGGCTGGATGAGGAAGTGAGCTGCCATAAGTTGAACGTAATGCCTTCAGCTATTCCAGTAAAATAGGCAACGAGAACGTACAAGCCTGGGTTGGATTTAAAGATCAAGGAAGAGGTTCAATGCTTACTAACAGCAGGGTTTATCAAGCCGATACAACACCCGATCTGGCTGTCCAGTATTAGCCCAGTAGGGAAGTAAGACAAAAACCAAATAAGGATCTATGTGAACGTTAGAGATTTGAATAGAGCTTATCCCAAAGATGAGTTCCCTATGCCCTCGATCTATAGCCTGATAGAAGCAACAGCTAGCCACGAGATGTATAGCTTCATGGATGGGTATGTAGGGTACAACCAGATCAAGATGGACCCCTCCGATGCAGAGAAAATAACGTTTAGAACACTGTTAGGTAACTTCATGTACAAAGTGATACCGTTTGGACTCAAGAACGCTGGGGCAACTTACTAAAGAATAATGATGGCCATTTTTTATAACTTCTTTAAGAAGGTTGTGGAATTCTATGTGGGTGATTTGGTCATCAAGTCGAGGAAGGAGGAGTCCCATCTGAGCGATTTGAGGAAGGTGTTTTCCCATTACAGGAAGTTTAAATTAAGAATAAATCCACTGAAGTGTGTTTTTGGAGTGACAAGTGGGAAATTTCTAGGCTTTGTGGTTAATCATCAAGGGGTACAGATGGACCAGGACAAATAGCGGGCGATCTTGGAAATGCCATGCCCAAGAACGGTGAAGGAGATGAAGAGCTTCCTCGGTAAAGTCTCCTACCTTAGGAGATTTATCCCTGGGTCAGCCAAGGTAACACATCCGTTGATGCAACTGTTGTGAAGGAACATGAAGTTCAAATGGGAGGAGAGTCACCAGGAGTCTCTTGAGGGACTGAAGAAGCTGTTCGTTTCACCACAGACTATGGTTCCCCCAAGGGCAGAAATACCGTTACAGTTGTACCTCACATCCACCATGAGATCCGTGGGAGCTTTGCTAGCACAAGAGATTGACGGGCCAGAATGACCAATTTACTACCTCAGTAGGATCATCCATGGGCCAGAAGTCAGATATAGTAGCTTAGAAAGGCATTTTTTAGCCTTAGTCTTTGTAGCGCAAAAAGTTAGACATTATATGCTGTATTTTACAATTCATATTATAACTATATGTGATCCCATTAAGTATTTGCTTGCAAGAACTATATTGATTGGCAGGGCATCTAGATGGTTCCTTATTCTCTCCGAATATGACTTGAAGTGCGTGGTTCCTAGTGCAATCAAAATACAGGCATATGACGATCTGTTGGTTATTTTTCCTTCAGGAATGTTTGAGCCACCCAAAGAAAGTATTCCATGTGATGACTTACAGGCCAATCACCTAGATGCAATGGATGAGGAATGGACAATGCAGTTCGATGGATCCTCGACGGAGAAGAAATGAGGAGCATGGGTTATTCTTTCAAAAGGAATGGAGGAGATTTGCCTTTCCTAAAAATTAGATTTTTTGTTGTTCTAACAACAAGGCAGAATATGAAGAATTGGTGTTGGGATTGTTAGAGGCTCTTCGAAGAGGGATTCGTTCACTTTGCATCAAAGGGGATTCTAACTCGGTGGTTCAGCAAGTGAATAGAGAGTACGCATTGAAACACATGAGCCTGGCACCGTACATAACAATCATCCAGAGACTTCTTTTCCAGTTCCATCGGACTAAGATCAAGAGGCAGCCCAAAACGATGAACCATCACCCAGAAGCCTATGCCACTGTTACCCAAAATATGATCATGAGGAGCGATACAACTACCGTCGTGATTTAACAAAGAATAGCTCCTTTGATGGTACAGTCAATTCTACCAATGGAAGAGGATAGGGACTGGAGGCGAGAGATTAAGAGGCAACTGGAGACTGGTAAAAGAATGATGGGGCTCAGAGAATTGGCTAAGTACTCTAGAAACTAGGGAAACCTTTACTTCAAAAATGCAGGAGGATGTCTGTTAAGATGCATCGGCCCAGAAGAAGTAGGGCAGAGGTTAAAGAAAACGCACGAAGAGCACTGCGAAACGACTGAGATCCTCCTTTATAGAAGAATTCAAAGGTAGGGATATTTCTGGCCTAGCATGACGTAGGATGCAACTGAGTTACAATGGAAGTGCGATAAATGCCAATTATTCTTCGAGGCAGCTGAATGTCATTTCATTGAGGCTCAACCTGACTGGAGACAGCCCTATATTGACTTCATTAAATATGGAGTTGTCCTAACAGAGAAAATTGATGCAATGGGACTCATACGAAGGGCCCCGAGATTTTACGTTCAGGAGGGGCAGCTTTATCAAAGAGGATACTTCAACAGGCCATTGCGTTGCATCACAAAGGAAGAGGCAACCGAACTTCTCAAATAGGCGCACGATCCATCTCATATAGGAGGGGCCAAGTTATATGACCAGTTGATGACTCTGGGATACTATTGGCCAACAATGAAGAAAGATTCTGCTGAGTTCGTTCAAAGGTACAAGGCTTTCCAGCTTCATGGAAATATGATCCATGCCCCATCGGTGGACCTATACTCCTTGGCAATGCCTTATCCTTTTCACACTTGGGCGTTTGACCTGGTAGGGGAAATACACCTTTCTTCAAGGGGGAAGATATGGATAATAGTGGAAATATAATGTTTTACAAAGTGGGCTAAGGTGATACCACTGAGAAGGGAAACAACGGGAGTAGTGAGAAACTTCATCAAAGAATACATCATTTGTCATTTCAGGATCCCAAAGGTTATTCTTTCAGACAATGGAACCCCTTTCGTTAATTCATAAGTAACGATGCTCACAGATAAATACTCCATTATCCATCATACTTCGACGGTGGCATACCTTAAGCGAAATGGTCAAGCCGAAGCGACTAATAAAACTTTGGTGAATATTTTGGCTAAAACGATGGAGGATTTCCCAGGATCATGGGATGATAAGATACCAGCTGTTTTATAGCCCTATCGAAAGACTAAGAGGAAGCCCATGGGGTATACACCATTCTCTCTTATTTACGAGGCCGAGGCAATTCTCCCAGTGGAGTTGGAAGTTCCCTCTGCTCGATATGCTCTGCGAAGTAGTTTGCTCCCTCAGAATAGATATGTGGAGTTGGATACATTGGATGAACACAAAGATAATGTGATGCAAAACTTTCAAATGTATACGAGATAACTCTCCAGGTCATATTATAACTTAGTGAGACCAAGGTAGTTCGTAGAGGGAGATATTGTATTGAAGGCAACAGTGAAACATATTAGGGGGCTTCCTCTAACTAAGTTTGCAACAAATTGGGACGGACCTTTCATCGTAAAGTAGGCTCGTGACTCAGTTTATTGCTTAATTTCAAAAATGGAAGAAGATAAACCATTCAAGATTAACAACAAATGGTTGAAAGTTTATCATGTGTAGGCAGTTATGTTTGACCATTGATGTATTTAGCTGTTGTTATGAATACACAAGTTCTCGTTATGATGAGTAGGCAAGTTCTTTTTATTATAACCTAAGTAGAGATGAAAGAATTATAGAACTTCACACTTCACAATCCATGCAATAAGTTGTAACACAAAGGAATGGCATAAGAAAATAAATATCCTTTTCATTCATAAACTTTGGGGGCATTACAAAATTGGGAGCTATCGCCCAAGAATTGCATGAGAAAAAAGAAAAATACATATACAAAAACTCATGGGCCCAGGAGGAACCACGGGTTTGAGGAGGAGAAGAAATCTCCAGGAAGACCCGAAGAAGCTTCTAAGCAAGGCCGTTGGGCATTAATGGAAACCTTCAACCTCTTCTATGCTTGCGTGCATTCGATAAGAAGTTTTTCTTGTTTTAGCTTCGCCAAACGCAGAGCTTCTTCGATGTCCTCTACCTCCTTGTCAATGGCCCCAAGAAGAGGTGCTATCTCAACCAACTTAGCTTCCTCAACTTACTGATCTTCCTGATGTTTCTTCAAGAGTTCCCTCTGGCTGTCTAGTTGTTGGCTCTTCAAGGTCTTCAAATGAGTGATGAGCTAGCCAAAACGATACTTCTTAAGAGATTTCTTACGGAACTTCTTAAGAGATTTCTTAAGGATGACCGTGTTAACATGTTTTCCATATGCTAGTTGTGCTTTATGATATATCTTTTCTAGTGTAATGACATGTTTACCTCTTTTTATTAGATTTTTCTTTATTTAAGTCTTATAGGAAGAATAAAAAAATATGTTTGGTTTTAAATATTTTTTAAAAATTCAAAAAGATTTTATTTTTGGGTCAAAAATATTTTTGAAAAAAAAAAACACAAAAATATTTTCGATTTATTTTTGTGTCGTGAGTTTACACTTGATGTGGCATATTGGTGTGCTTGGCCCCACTTTATTTCATCTTTACACGTGGCTAGTACATTGGATTATGATTTTGGATACATAGAATGATCTTATCAATTTTTTTAATGGGATTTTTTCAAAGTGGATTTTCATTTTGAATTGACTATGTATATGCCATCACACACATGCACGAGCTTAACTGAATACTTGAATTCCAATGCCCATTAGAGTTTGGTGAGACATTCTCCTCTCAATTTTATCATCTACGCACATATTAGACTTAGGGGGAGTTGTGGATGTAATAATCATTGCCCGTGAGCATTTTTTATTGCATATTAAAAAAATATTGAGTGTGCATAGAAAAGGTCTGCGAGAGGCATGTGAACTCGTCGTAAAAGCCACCGTTTAAAAGAGACAAAGAAAAAATCAAGGCAATAAAAATAAACATATGCCAAAAATGGTGCCAATAGGAAATCTCTTAAAAAGTGAAAGTAGAACTTCAAAAGAAAAATGAATTAAAAAGAATTATCATATATGTTTGAGATCGATGGGTTTGCCCAAATAAGTCCTAAGTTGAAAAAATTGTGTCATGGAGCTATTATTTGTAGAACCGTTAATATTCTAGACTTGTGTGCATGATGTTTGTTTAGTTCATTAAGCTCAAAGTTTTATTGTCACGTATGACTAAAACGTAGTGTGATGATATTTAGTGGTCAATTAGAGATTCTTAAACTTATCTATATGTTTGGATTATGATTCATTTGTGTTAGTTACATCCTTTCATTCCATTCCATGTTTGAGCACATTGATATTATGTTAACGTGTGACTCACATATTTTTTTTTGAGTCTGTTTTACTATTGTTTTCCTACTTCCAATTTCTTTTATCAAATAATTTTTTCACTAGGAAAATGTTACATAAATTTTAAGCTGGAATTGAGTAATTTTGAAGTCATTAGAATGACTTCTGGATGTCATTACACTACATCAAATATCGTAAATGGTCATGGAGAAGGGGTGAGGGCTGGAAGTCGTGACCAAGTAGTCACGGCCAAAAAGCGTGACCACAGTCAAAATGGGCATGATCAAATCCATGTCTCTGTGTGGTCATGGGTTGTCTTGTGTGTGGTCATGACTCTAGACCCTGACTCCTTTGGGTCATGGCTTGAGACCCTGACCTAGCCGTGACCATTATGGCACCAAGTTCCCACCAATTTTTGTCAAGGAGCGAGTCACGACCCTTAGCCGTTACCACAAACCTCATTACATAAGGATATGATCATGGATTAAGTCCGTGACCACTAAATTATTTGATTCATGACTTTAGGCCATGACCATGGCCTTACTTTCACGCTGACGTGTAAAAAATAAAGGGGTCACATCATATGGTCATGGACCTAAGTCGTGACCATGGTCTTTATACTTAAAAAATGCAAAACAAATTTTCATTTCCCTCGAAAACTTCTAAACCCTTATTTTCCCTCCCTCTCTTTGGTGATTTCGGCTCTCTCCTTCACTCAATATCAAGCTCTCTCAATCTCAATCTCAAAGGTAAATACGTGTGTGCGCATATTTCTCTATGTGTGTATACTTTAAATATGTGTGTTTATATGTGTGTGTGTGTGTGTGTGTGTGTGTATACGTCTATGTATATGTGTGTGTATGTATATACATCTGTGTATATGTGTGTGTGTATATACGTGTTTGTATTGTGTATATATACGTAACTGTGTATATATTATGATTGTGTGTATTTCTATATGTATGTTTGTATACTGTAAATATGTATGCGTGTGTGTATTATAGAAAAAAATACATATATATGACTAATGTTGGTTTAAGTTTCAAACTAGGGCCAATTTTAATTTAGTGGATATTGTTGGTTTAAGTTTCAAACTAGGGCAAATTTTAATTTTATGGATATTGTTGGTTTAAGTTTCAAACTAGGGCAAATTTTAATTTAATTGATATTATAGGTTTAAGTTTCAAATGAGGGAAAATTTTAAATTAATGCATATTGTTGGTTTAACTTTCAAACTAGGGAAAATTTTAATTTTAATAAATATTATTCGTTTAAGTTTGGGGCTAAAATATAAAAATTTACATCTCCATTAATAATGATGCTAAATTCGGGATTAATTTTAGGGGCTTTATAAAATTAAGTCCCAAAAATGCATAATCTATTAATTGTAGGGGTAATGTTTGTAAGGGTTAATTTTAGGGATTGTTGGCTTAAATGACAAAATTAGGTATTCAAAACATAATAAATTAACGGTTGATGATTCATTAGGGCCATAATTTATTGGAATTATATTCACTCCCTCCTACATAATAACTCGTTAATGATTCATTAGAGCAATTATTTATAGGATTTATACTCACGCCCTCATTCATTTTTCTCAGGAAAAATGAGTCACGGTGCTAATAAATGGCAACAAGAGTGGGAAAGGTTGCAATTGGACCGCACACGTACATCTTTCATTAATGAGCCTAATAAAGTGGGTAGTCTGGTTTATTGACATAGGAACAGGAAGATTGAATAATTTAACTACCTTGTAAACCGTGGAGTTCATCTCCAACAAGAGTACTTGTTCGATTGTATTCTGTTTTCCCTTCCACAATGTTGGGATGAAGTTGTACAACATATATATAAGGTACATAATCCCGATAGATCACTGACCTTGCTTAGGCTGTTAGAGAAGGCCTAAAAAAAATTCCACCCATTATGGATATAATTACGTACAAAGAGCATTGACGAAGACTGTGATGTCTCACGACATATGCACGTCAAACTCAATATTTCCAATAGGCTGAAGAGGATGAGATTTCGAGTTCATGTCACTGACATATGAAAAAAATAGACTATGTGATAATTGATTAAATTAAATTCGCAAGTTTCCAAGTAACCCTTATTTAATTAGAGTCCCTAAACATGCATCTAAGGTGCGTGTGTCAATCCATAAATAAAGAAAGCATGTGACACAAAAATATGCTGAGACACAGATTTCAGGAAAAAAACCCTTTCGAGTAAAACCTTTATTTCGCTATGAATATATAAATCGCAACTTACAATTACATAGAGAAATCTGCAATGGATCAACGCGCAGCCAACCCACAAAGACACGCAGTCTTGAACTCAGCAAGAGAATACACGCAGCACCCTCCAAGGACTCGCAACCCAAGCAATAAAGGATGAACCGCAGCTATCCTCAATGACACGCAGTCATAACACTTTGAAGAGACTCCCTTAGCACTGACACGCAGCCCTCGGTTGCAAAGATCTCCCCACAAAGGTTGAACAATAACAAAGCTTGTGTTCTAGGGTTAAAAAAGATTCACAAAAGTAATTGGGATTTTTGTGTGTGAATCAAAAATATGTTTGACACATCAAAAATTGAAGTCTTGTTGTGTTTGTACTCTTAGAAACGTTTTTTCAAAGACTTAGAAAATTCATCACCGAAATAGGTATATATATAAGAAATATGAGTCGTTGGTTAAAAAACACTCGGAACTGTACGATTTTATCCCAAGCGGACCGGTCCGGCTTGGAGGCGGATCGGTCCGACCTCGGATCGATTCTTTTTTAAAAAAGCTTCATCGGTTTGCATTCGATCCGTGGTATACTGGAGCAAAGAGGATCGGTCCGGTAGGTACGCGGAACGGTCCGGGGGTGGATCAGTTCGTTTAATATGGGAGGATCGGTCTGGCTCACCAGAAAATAAAAAAACATTTTAAAGCCTCATTTTGCTTGAAAAAACTTACTTCTTATTTTTATAAAAACCATTTTATGAAAATTTCCCAATACTAAGTATGAAATTTAAGGAACCTAAAAACAAAACTTTACCAAGTTCATTCTCGCATAGGCTATGATGTTGAAGACGCTTTGATATTCGGATCCGTTGATATAGATGCGATCTTGAATTTCTTCAACGGTGTAACGGCGTACGACATACAAATCAAATTGATAATGGACAAAAATATACTTGCAACATATATGTGTCAATTATAGATACGCTTCCTCCTAATTGGCCAATTACAAAAATTCGTAGGTCTTTAAAAATAAATCCATAATGGATGGAGATCAGACACATTGAACTTTTGTTAAAGTCTTTAAATGAACAGGTAGATTATAATATATGGTCAAAAAATTTATTTTTTTAGTTATAGTTTCATATTGAACTTTGAAATTATGAATTTATTATTATAGATACACAATTAAATTTTATTATTTTGTAGATAATGTCGGGTGGTAATGGAATCAATGCTCCAACCAATAATGTGACACAACCATAAGGAGAATTCTCATCACTAATTGGTGATCACTCCCCTATTCCAAATTATGTTCACTCCCCTACTCCATTAACTGTTCACTCCCCTACTCCGATTTGTAGTAGGAAAGGTATTCCCACTCATCTAATAGACAAGCCCAATGCTCTTCAAACTGCTGGGTCAGTTGAGAAGAAGCCCATTGGGTTCTCTTTATTGGAAAATAACGGGGAATAAGAATTACGTTCAACATTTTAAAGCCCAGTGTTTGTCCTTGGCAAAAATGGATGTGAGTGAGAGGAGCTGACAATTGGAACCTCGTAGATAAAGATATTAAAGATGACATCTACGAGTAACTCAACAAATGGTTTTAATTTCCCCGCAACTCAAAAAATAAGGTGCTTTCTCGGGTTGCTGAACAACTCAGAAGATATCGGAGATACCTTAGGCTGAAGCATTTCCCTAAGGGAACATCGAGCTCTGACATTTTTGCGCTCAAAGAAAAATTCCATTCGAACTTTGAGATTCCAGTCTCTGAGTGGAATGATATTCTGGAGAATGAGGCGAAGGACTCCAAAATGTTGCAAAGGGAGAAAAAAATAAGAATAGGGAAAAAAAATTGATGTCCGTTGGCTTGGCTCAAAATCTCATGAATATTTAAAGAACAAGTTGTCGAATATTATGAAAGGCATCCCGAATGAAGGAAAGATACTAAATAGGGCCAACTTATACGTGCATGCTAGACAAGACAAAGATAATAAATTCCCTCCTCACTTTTCCAAGATTCTAAAATCAATAGAGTCTACCAATATTCAGTCATATTCAAGCTTGTTCGATGACATTAACAATGATTCCATCGCATAAACCTTTGGGAAGGACCACAGAGGGAGGACGAGAGGTTTGGGGTCGCATATGTCAAAAACAAGATTAAAACACACCGAACCTCTCGTGGATGAGGTTTCTTATGTTAATAAGCATTTCGCGTCCAACGATGAACGAAAATATAGGATTGGAGGGGATATAATTGGGCTTCTAAATGAATTGGGAGGTGTGATTGATAAAGTTGCAGAGATTGTGTCCCTTTTAATCGGTTGTATTCCCCTACAGCCCC
This sequence comes from Sambucus nigra, assembly GCA_949130495.1. NCBI lineage: Eukaryota > Viridiplantae > Streptophyta > Magnoliopsida > Dipsacales > Adoxaceae > Sambucus > Sambucus nigra. The sequence goes on along the minus strand of OX422213.1, from coordinate 130,595,157 downwards.
CAATGCATCCCGATTTCCCTCCATAGATGCCAAAGATTCCTGAAAATTTACCTCATTATCCATTCCCCCCCCCCCCCCCCCCCCCGCTGATTTTGGTTCCTCCTTCAACATGCCCTTTCTCAGTGCCTCCGCATGGAACAAGTCTTGGATCATCGTAAACAATCCATGGTGACTATGGTGAGAAATACTATGTATACAGGGTCTGAGCGATAAATTATTTGTTGGGACCTGCACGGTCATGTCCATTGTAGTAGGAACTTTAGTACGTAATCGACCTTTATAGCAGGGTGAGTGTCAGATCATGGTTAATACATATATGAGGGTTGTGAAACTGTTCCAATGCACATCAACAGTGGATAAGGGAATTTTTAAAAAAATTATGTAGACTCTGTTACCAATTAGCTAGTTTATTTCTTGATGAAGATGTAGTAATATTTTTCTTATGTTGTAATAATATCAGTAGACAAATTTATTTAATTTGAGTTTAAGTGGTTGTGTAGTATCGTTGATTGGCATGTTCTTGTATTTAAGTTATTGCATACTTTGATTGATTGGTGCGTTGTTGACTATATTAGTGCTTTTCTTTGATATTATATTAGTGCTTTACTATGAAACATGATATTTATTTTATCATGTTAACACAGGACTGCAATTTGAAGATTATTAAATGGATTTTCCACAATACAAAGAGTGGATGGGGGAAATTGATCGAATAGCTAATAGTTATGTTAAAGGCGTTCAAGAATTTATTAGATACACTTTTAAGAACCTTAAAAGTGAGAAGATTCCATGTCTGTGCACCCATTGTATAAGCGAAAAATATAAATCTTTAGAAGAAGTTGAGTTACATATAATAATGTGGGGAATTTCTCAAGATTACAACAAGTGGACATACCATGGTGAAAAACATCTACCTTATCTTCCCCAAGAATTACTGGTAACCAACCACGTAATAGAACACCAACAAGTGGAAGTGGTAAATGATTCGGCAAGACATCGTCCATTGATCGATGTAATTGACGATGCTTACGGAGTCCACCATGACCAAAACCACCAAACCTATGGAGATAGATAATGCGCCCAATGAACAATTTGACACTGAACTACCAGAAGACTGAGAATATATATGGTTGAAAAAAATATATACGGTTGCAAGCCGATGTGTCTAGACCGTTGTATAAATATAATATCATTCGATATTATGTGCAAAAAATTGGTTTGCATAATTTGAAGAGTCAATTTGGCTTGCCTGGGAACAGCGTAACCGAAATTATTAAGTGGCTTAAAGAAATTCTCCCAAAAGATAACATGTTACCATATAATTATCCTACCATGAAGAAGATCTTGAAGGGGTTGGGATTGAAATACAAATTTATTCATGCATGCAAGTATGATTTCATATTGTATTGAAACGAATACGAAGAGAAGGATGAATGTCCAGTATGCGCTGAGCTTAGATATGTATTTTGTGAGAAGGTAAATGACAAAACTGTAAAATATCAAAATAGCTAGAAAGTACCACAAAAGGTTTTGAAGTATTTTCCATTTGGGTCACAGTTAAAACTATTTTTTAGTGAACCTTGGATAGCAGAGGCCATGACATGGCATGCTCGATGCATGGTGGGTGGGAATTTGATGCGTCATTTGGTAAATTCCCCCGTATAGAAAATTTCAAATGCACGACTCCATGAATTTGCAAAAGAAACACGCAACGTTCGCCTTGCAGTGTCAACTGATGGGTTTAACCCTTTCGGTAATTTAAGTACTAGTCAAAGTTATTGTCCAGTTCTCATAGCACCTTTAAATCTCCCTCCGACACTGTTCATGAGAAAGGAGTTGACATTATTATCTTTATTGATACTCGAGCGGAAGACTTTGGGTGATGATATTGATATATTCTTAGCCCCATTAATCTAAGAACTTAAAGAGTTGTGGCATAAAGGCGTGATGACGTTCGACTCTCACAAGGGTGAAGAGTTCACACATAAAGCAACGGTGATGTGGGCGATCCATGACCTTACTCCTTATGGGACCTTGTCCGGTTGTAATGTTCATGGTTATTATGGATGTCCCATTTGTGGGGAGAAAAATTAAGCCATTTGGCTACAACATAGTAGTAAGATGAGTTACACGGGTCATCGTAAATTTTCGTCGACCAGTCACCCTTTCAGGAATGACAAGTCTAACTTTTATCCTATTGGTCACGATCACCGGATGCAACCTGCTGGACTTTCTGGTCAGCAGATTATGGAGAAGGTGGTGGTTGCGACTGTGGGGAATATGTACATAGGCAAAAACCCTAAGTTTGTAAACCTTATGCGTAAAGCAAGGGGATATCCTAATCACCCTACTAAAGTAAAAGCATGGTCTAGGCTATTAATATTTTTTAATTTTTCGTATTGGAAAAATTATCATCTAAGGCATGTAAGTGATGTGATGCACACAAAGAAGAATGTTGCAAAAGATCTGATAGGAACATGTCTGGGTGGATCTCATTCCAAAGATGGAGAGTGGGCCCTCAAAGATCTACAGGATATGAAGCTAAAGAAGAAGCTTGGTCAAAAAATGATCCTACAACAGGAAGAATTTTTACCCCCCGTCTGCTTTCACTTTGACTACTAGTGAGAAGAAGACCCTCTTAGATATGTTTTTCAACTTGAAGACTCTAACTGGTTATTCTAGTAATTTACGTAGGGTCGTAAACTACCAAGAAAATGACTTAAAACAGTGAAAGTCTCACGATTGGCATGTAATCATCCAATTAATCTCTCTGTTAATTCGACATTGCTTCTCTGAACACAAAGATCTCCGTCAAGAAATTATGCAAACTAGTTTGTGTTTTACCCTAGTTTTTGTAAAAGTGGTAAACAGAAGGCACATTTGAGTTGCAAAATCAACTTTAGCCAACGTAGTTTGTGTATTAGAGAAATATTTTCCCGCGTCGTTCTTTGATATAAGAATCCACTTGCTTGTGCATTTGTGCGATGAAGCTTTATTATGTGGTCCCGTTAAGTACTGTTGGATGTATCCTTTTGAGCGCTTGATGAAAACCTTCAAAGATTACGTAAATAATACATGGTATATTAGAGGATCAATTGCTGAAGAATACGTAAGTATGGAATCATCATTATATGCTAGGGAATATATACTAGAACTAGAGGTGAGGAGGTTCAATCCTCCTAGAGGAGGAGTGATCGAGGAACTCGACAAGTTTGAGGATGAATTACCGTTTAGGAACCCTAAAGAGGTGAAACTCACAAATATACAATACGAGCGAGTAGCTCGTTATGTCTTCGAATCGCCAAAGAATGGAGAGAGTGAGAATCAATTGAATTCTTCTTCTTTGATTTATGTATTTTATATTTTACGATCTAAAATCTACAATTTACTCATTAGAAGTACGAGAATGAAATTCCCAAAATCAAAGGAGAAATTGCATGACAACCGATTTTAGGGCATGGGCATCAAAAGAGGTAAATTTCACATCTTATGTACGCGGTTATTTATTTGTGTGTAATAAAAACATGCCCAAATAAAAATTTATTAATAAATGCAGCTTCTAAAAAGAGGTGATGTCTCTTCCAGGCTTGCATGCCTAGAAAAGGCCCTAATTTTGGTGCTAAAGAGTTTAAAAAATTCTATAGCAACGGTTTTGATTTCATTTCATATCCATATGAGGAAAAAATTTTGACGCAAAATAGTGGAATATCAAATTCTTCTTTGACCACCTACATCGCTAGCAAAAGCATAAAAATCCAAAGAATTTGATGCTAACCTATTATGGGATAGTCCAATAAATCCTAGAACTTGATTACTTAGATTTCACAAAAATCGTATTCTATTGTGATTGGGTAAAAGTGGAGGATACTACGAATGCTTGCAAAGTTGATCCTGACTCCAAACTTATTATGGTAGATTTATCAAAGCTGAAGAGTAATGATCGCCTAGTCGACGAGCCTTTTATTTGTGCCTTTCAAAACGTAAAGAAGGTATTCTACTCAAAGTGTATAAACAATGGCAATTGGTCTATGGTTGTGCATGAACCAAAGGGTATGACTACTGAAGTGGATGCATTGAAGGATCCAAATGAGTTCGAGTCAGCTCTTGATGATAACCCTAATTTGAATGATCTTTTAATTGATTTATAGGAAGATTGAGTATCAAAATATTGTGCTAACCTTGTTAATCTTATTTGTATCCTATTTTGATATTGACATTGTATTAGCGCTTTACTTTGATGTATGAATGTTTAGTCAGTTTTACGAATGCTTAATATGATTTATGTAAGTTAAGTTTCGATAATATGTTATGCTTAGTCGAATATTTCGTTACTTTCACAAGGCACTCGATTTAAGAATATAGTCATTTGAGTTTGTGCTTGGATCAAATTGACCCAGCTCATTTTCTATATGTTCCTATACATATTCATTTGTTGATTAGTTTCATTGATGCAGTGTTCATAAAATGAAGTTAAATTAGCTTGATTTTATGAAGATTGTATTAAATAAACTAGTCAACAAATGTATATGTAAAAGAATACATTGGGGGCTCCAGGATCAATTTGCACTACACCAAAAACAGCAATTTGGCACACCCTCATATTAAAAATATGGCACAGTTTAAAATTGTGCCAGATTCTGGCACGGTATAATGACAATCTGGCACACTTTAAAACAGTGCCAAAATTTGGCACTGCTTTAAAGTTTGCCAAAAATTGAGTACACTTCACTAAAATATAAAATACCCTATTTTTTATTTCCCTCTTCTCTCTCCTCTCTCATCTTCAATCTCCCGCTCCCCCTCTCTCTTTCTGTCGACCAAAACGCACCGGTCGACCAAAACGCACCGCTCCCCCTCTCTCTTTCTCTCGACCAAAACGCAGACCCTCACCGCTCATCGGCTTCAACCCCTTCGCTCTATTTGCTCCATTTGAAGAGCGGTAGGATGGTGACTTTGCTCTCAGTTGGTACCGGAGGGATTCGCAACAATCGGAGGCCCTTGGATAATGAGGAACCAACAGACTACGCTAATAGATGTTCGGTTCAATGGCACCGGGTTTCTATTTACCCGGAGAGGTTGGGCGATGTTGCCATCAAACATGTTACTCCAGGGTTACTCCTCCTTTCCTTTCCGTCTTTTTCATTTCCTTTTCTTCTTTTAACTAAATGCATTTTCTAGTCATATTTTAATGCTTCATTTGCTTTAGATCAATCTTGTACTTGGAGGGAAATCTCAAGACTAAAATTTTCTCTGATCCAATTATTGGTCTCGTCCGCCGGATAAGAGAGATTGCCATTCGTCGAAATGGTAATTCTATCACTCTCTTCCACTTGTTCTTTTTTCTAATTTCTTGATGTCTTTCTATTCAATGGTTTATAAATATGGAAAATGGAAAAAACAAATCAAGTTAAATTTTCTAATGAAATTTATTGAGGCTAAATGAATTAAAAGTGTGTTTTTTTCCCTTGAGGGGAGTGAGAAAATAAAGTTGGATCAATCAGAAAGTGTCGACCCACCACCTGAAATTCGTAAATGATGATTTTATTGATTTTGGTGGAATTACTTTTACTGGGTGTTGTCGTTTTAAGCTTAATTTCTGGTTCAGCTCATAGTTTAACTAGTGGTGGAATAGGAGAACAGCCTCTATCAAAAATTGCAATCCTCAATTAAAGCCCATCCTATTCTTCTAGGATTGAAGGTAACATTGACTTTGCTCATTAACTCTATCCAACTTGGTTTTCATAATTACATAAACATGTGCATACAGTATTTATGTTTCTTTTATTAGTTAGTATTTTTCACATTGTGCATTTGTATGTAACTATTAGATGGTTATTTGTAACTATTAGGTGTGTTGGTTGGAACTTGGAAGGAAAAAAATACAGAGTACAATATATGTACAATGAGTGGACATATATATTAGCTAACACCGTATTGAATGGACAGAGGAGGATTTTTACTGTAATTATATTATCTTCTTGGGGTAATGTCAGATTGATCAATCCACAACATGTTTTTACCCCAAAAAAAATACCTCCAAAAGATTTTCCAAATTCATCATCTATTGTAGATAGATTTAGGAAATCTTTTGGAGGAGTTTCTTTTTGGGAAATTGTGGTAGAGGAGGATCAAGTAATTGGAACAAAGATTTATGCACTGGATTGTTGGGAACTGTTAATTGCTCGAGGCATTTGCTACCTTTATTGCACTAGATATACATTATTCACATACATATGCTTTTAAATTATTCTGTTGCTTTCATTTTGGCCATACTGTGTACCAACTCATGAAGGCACACAAAAGTGCGAAAATTTATTATTCATGTAATTTATCATGCTATTTTCTAATTCTTAGGAGTATTAATCCTTATCTATTCTTAGTTATTTTTTTCTTGATATTGCAGGCAGAGCTGAAGTGTGGTGTCCAATGATGGAGTAGTTCTTCTCTGAATATCTGAAGAGAGAAAATTCTAAGAAGTAGGTCAGTTGGTTGAAAATTCTACTGCCCCTCCCTCTCTACCTCCCTCCCTCCTTCCCTCGCTGCCTCCCTCTCTGCCTCCCTCCCTCGCTGCCTCCATCAGGTCATATATGCATATATGCAAGCATATATGCTGCATATATGCACATATATGCATATATGTGCATATATGCACATATATGCACATATATGCATATATGTGCATATATGCACATATATGCTGCATATATGCATATATCTGCATCTTTGCTGCATATATGCACATATATGCAGCATATATCTGCATATATGCACATATATGCAGATATATGCATATATGTCCATATATGCGGATATATGGTGCATATATGATTACATATATGCGTGGGGAGTGGGGTGGGTTAAATTTGATAAATCTAAGAAGAAGCAGGTCAGTTGGTTGAAAATTCTACTGCCCCTCCCTCCCTCCCTCCCTCGCTGCCTCCCTCTCTGCCTCCCTCCCTCGCTGCCTCCATCAGGTTATATATGCATATATGCAGCATATATATGCATATATGCAAGCATCTGCATATATGCAAGCATATATGCAGATATATGCATATATGATTGCATATATGCATATATCTGCATATATGGTGCATATATGCAAGCATATATGGTGCATATATCTGCATATATGTATATTTCTGCATATATGCAACATATATGCAACATATATCTGCATAAATGCACATATATGCATATATCTGCATATATGGTGCATATATGATTGCATATATGGGTGGGGAGTGGGGTGGGTTGAATTTGACAATTAGCTTTTCTCTTAGATCACGGAGAAGATTCACAAACTTAAATCAAAAGTAAAACGTAATAAATATAAAACGTAATAAATATACATCGAACACATGTGCTTGGTTTGTGGCCTTTCTCAATTACTTACTCATTTTCACTAATTCTTCATGTATGCCAAAATTGAAAAATTGGTAAATAAAACAAAAAACCAAGAACATTTCACAAGTCAGAAAATTAAGTCACATGTTATAAAATGACTACTTTCCCTACATAATGGTTAATATATCTTTTTAAAATATAATTTTGGTATTGCAGGACCTCTTTGTGTCGGGACTGATACAACATCAGCACACTGGTGAAAGCCAAAGCGGAACTCGAAGAAGTGATTGGAAAAGGGAAGATCTCAAGTTGTTTCCACAAATACGCAAGGATCAAGAATGAGGGAACTTATTCGGAGGATCTCAAGTTGCGAATAAATTTGGTAAGTATTTTATATTGATGATAGAAGATTTTATAATGTAGTGCACCTTTACCAAAGTAAATTCTTCATTTAGTTGTGTGCGCGTGTGTGTGTTGTGTAAGATGTGTGTCTTAAGGCCTTAATAAGTGGTTGACATGAAGGAAGGGGCTATATATGGATTTATATACTAATTTTAGATGTTAAATCGGTGGAAGGGATTTATTGGTGGTTTAGCTGTGGATTTTGTGCTTGTTGTTGTTGTTGGGCTTATGATAATATTAAAATAAGTTGGATTTCATGAATAAACAAAGGAAACTCTGTCGAAATTTTATAAAATAAGTAAGTGTTCTAAATTGATTAAGGCCAGCATACAACATTTGAAAATTGAACATTGGTGAATGAAAACGTAAAACAACTAATAAACATACCAGAATGAGACACGCGTAGTCACGAACACCTCGCACGGGATCAATGCGACTCATAGGAACCGACCGCGTAGTCACGGGGCTCCCAGTTTGAGTGTACGACATAAATTTGCAAAATATTTAGATTTAAGCATAAAAACATGCAATCGAAGGGTGAAAACGTAAAACAACAGAAAAAAATCCCGTAGGAGGCACGAACACCTCGCACGGGACCAATGTAACTTGTAGGAACTGACCGCGTAGTCCCGGGTCTCTCGGCTTGTGAATATGACGATAATTTGCAAAAATCAACACTTAAACTTAAAAACAAGTCGTTAAAGGGTGAAAACCCAAACCCCCCCCAAACGACCCCGTTGGGGGCGCGAACACTTCGTACGGGACCAATGTAACTTGTAGGAACTGACCGCGTAGTCCCGGGTCTCCCAGTTTGTGAATATGATGATAATTTACAAAAATCACACTTAGTTAAAAACAAGCCGTCAAAGGGTGAAAACCCAAACCACCCCCCAAACGACCCCGTAGGAGGCACGAACACCTCGTACGGGACCAATGTAACTTGTAGGAACTGACCGCATAGTCTCGGGTCTCCCGGTTTGAGAGTATGACGATAATTTGAAAAAATCAGCACGTAAACTTAAAAACAAGCCGTTAAAGGGTGAAAACCCAAACCACCCCCCAAACGACCCAGTAGGGGGCACAAACACCTCGCACGGGACCAATGTAACTTGTAGGAACTGATCGCGTAGTCCCGGGTCTCCCGGTTTGTGAATATGACGATAATTTACAAAAATCACACTTAGTTAAAAACATGCCGTCAAAGGGTGAAAACCCAAACCAACCCCCAAACGACCCCGTAGGAGGCACGAACACCTCGCACGGGATCAGTGTAACTTGTAGGAACTGATCGCGTAGTCCCGGGTCTCTCGTTTTGAGAGTATGACGATAATTTGCAAAAATCATCACTTAAACTTAAAAACAAGCCGTTAAAGGGTGAAAACCCAATCCACCTCCCAAACGACCCTGTAGGGGGCACGGACAGTCGCACGGGACCAATGTAACTTGTAGGAACTGACCGTGTAGTCCCAGGTCTCCCGGTTTGAGAGTATGACGATAATTTGCAAAAATCAGCTCTTAAACTTAAAAACAAGCCGTCAAAGGGTGAAAGCCCAAACCACCACCCAAACGACCCCGTAGGGGGCATGAACACCTCGCACGGGACCAATGTAACTTGTAGGAACTGACCGCGTAGTCCCGGGTCTCCCGGTCTATGAGTATGACGATAATTTGCAAAAATCAGCACTTAAACTTAAAAACAAGTCGTTAAAGGGTGAAAACCCAAACCACCCCCAAACGACCCCTTAGGGGGCACGAACACCTCGCACAGGACCAATGTAACTTGTAGGAACTGACCGCGTAGTCCCGGGTCTCCCGGTTTGTGAATATGACGATAATTTGCAAAAATCAACACTTAAACTTAAAAACAAGCCGTTAAAGGGTGAAAACCCAAACCACCCCGCAAACGACCCCGTTGGGGGCACGATCACTTCGAACGGGACCAATGTAACTTGTAGGAACTGATCGCGTAGTTCCGGGTCTCTCGGTTTGTGAATATGACGATAATTTACAAAAATCACACTTAGTTAAAAACAAGCCGTGAAAGGGTGAAAATCCAAACCACCCCTCAAACGACCCCGTAGGGGGCACGAACACCTCGCACGGGACCAATGTAACTTGTAAGAACTGATCGCGTAGTTCCGGGTCTTCCGGTTTGTGAATATGACGATTGTTTGCAAAAATCACACTTAGTTAAAAACAAGCCGTCAAAGGGTGAAAACCCAAACCACCCCCCAAACGACCCCGTAGGAGGCACAAACACCTCGCACGGGACCAATGTAACTTGTAGGAACTGATCGCGTAGTCCCGGGTCTCCCCGTTTGATAGTATGACGATAATTTGCAAAAATCAGCACTTAAACATAAAAACAAGACGTTAAAGGGTGAAAACCCAAACCACCCCCCAAACGACCCCGTAGGGGGCACGAACACCTCGCACGGGACCAATGTAACTTGTAGGAACTGGCCGCGTAGTCCCGGGTCTCCCGGTTTGTGAATATGACAATAATTTGCAAAAATCAGCACAAACTTAAAAACAAGCCGTTAAAGGGTGAAAACCCAAACCACCTCCCGAACGACCCCGTAGGGGGCACGAACACCTCGCACGGGACCAATGTAACTTGTAGGAACTGACTGCGTAGTCCCGGATGTCCCGATTTGTGAATAGGACGATAATTGCAAAAATCAACACTTAAACTTAAAAACATGCCGTTAAAGGGTGAAAACCCAAACCACCCCCCAAACGACCCCGTAGGAGGCACGAACACCTCGCACGGGACCAATGTAACTTGTAGGAACTAACCGCGTAGTCTCGGGTCTCCCGGTTTGTGAGTATGACGATAATTTCCATTCATATATGTAATTTTTTTGTTTTGAGTATTTTTTTTTGTAAATTATTGGGTTACTAATATCGTATCTTTTTTGTATTCTATTTTTTTTGCAGGATAACAGTTTATCGTTGGCTTTTATTCGCGTGGAACACAAAGAACTCAATGGTTTACAACAAGGGATTTATTAATGAATCCATTTTTTTGTGTCATGACCGTACGGTCTTTTGTTGTTTTATTATTGACTTTTATGGCCATGAGGGCTTTTGTAAGTTAATTGTTATATTTTGTGGTCGTGCGGGCTTTATGTTAGGCAGGTTTTGTATTAACAGGTTTTGGAATGTCCAGAAAATAGAGGAAACTCTGCCCAATTTTTTTTGGCCCTATGAGCAATTAAAGACTTGTAATATTTTGAAGTTTGTATGTACATTAGTTTATTAATAACGCGCAATATTATTAATTTGTGAATTTTGTGCTTTCAAATATTTTTTTTTAATTACAAAATTGGCACAGTTCAAAACCGTGGCAAAAGTGTATCATATTTTGGCACGGTTTTAAATTGTGCTATTTTTTTTTAAATTATGCTGAATCTGGTACAGTTAAAAACTGTGCCAAAAGTGTGCCAGAAATATCAAATTCTGGCACGGTTTAAAAGTGTGCCAGAAGTGTTCCTATTTTGCTGAATCTGGCACAGTTAAAAACTGTGCCAAAAGTGTGCCAGAAATATCAAATTCTGGCAAGGTTTAAAAGTGTGCCAGAAGTGTTCCTGTTTGGCTGATTCTGGCACACTTTTAAACCGTGCCAGAAAAAAATTCCCATTTTGGAACACCTGATTCTGGCACAATTCAAAACCGTGCCAGATTTGATCTGGCACGGTTTTGAACTGTGCCAGAATCCTGTTTTTGGTGTAGTGTTGGTCCAATTACACATTCAGAAGACTCCATTTAATGTCTTTCTTAGATCGCAGGAATCAGGTACTCTTAACTTTAACTGAAGTAGTTATATAATTGGATTATTACGATTTTAGTGCTCAAGATAGTCTTTAGAGTTTTGTCTGGATAGTCTGTGGACCAGGGAAGCCACGCAGTCTCTCACGAGTGAATACCTAGCTTTCTAAAACTATAGCAAGTGTTCCCATTATTGATTTTAGATGGTGGAGTTCGATTTTGTTGAGTAGAGTGAGCGATAATGTTTGTTAGGGAATAATTTTAAGGTGCAGGGAACTCAAAATTAAAAGGTGGTCTCACAGGAAGATTAACAGCTTAACAACCCTCAATGAGGGTTGTCAAGCTCTTAATCTTTCAGCGAGGCCACCTCTTTTATTCATAACGATGGGGTTGGGCTGATATTACAAATTGTTCAAAACATTCGGGCTATTATCAAGCCATCGCAATAAAAACTGCTTTCCCGTCCTTCATTTCCTGAGAATAAGTTGAGTTCTCTATGAGGCCACCTTTGAGTTCCCCAGATTGTCCTATATTTGTGGTTCTTGATGAAAGCCTCACTCCCCGTAATGAGAGGAGTTATATTTGGAATACTCTATAAAACTCCAAATGGGAAAATGCATTATATTATCTAGGACTCCTTTCTAGAAAAATTTCAATGTGCTCTACAACACCCTGCATTTGGTAAGGCCAGAAAAGGCAAATTTTCTTGCTAAACATGCCTTTTGAGGGCGAAAATGAAAAGAACCTCCCAAACGACCCCATGAGAGGTGAAAACACCTTGCATGGGATCAATATAACTCGCAGAAACTGATCGCATGGTCACGGGACCCCTGGTTTGAGAAAATGACGATAATTTGAGAAAATCCACAATTAGGTTTAAAAACGTGCCGTTAGAGGGAGAAACCCCTTAGAGGCTTAAAAGCGGTCCCTTAGGGGAGCCATCACCGCGCATGGTACAATTATAACTCGAAGGAACTTATCGCGTGGTAACGGGACCCTTGATTTGAGAATATGACGATAATTTGAGAAAATACACACATAGGCTTGAAAAAGTGACGTTAAAGGGAAAACCCCTTAACGCCTCCCAAACGGCCCTTTTAGGGGAGCGATCACTATGCACGGATCCAGTGTAGCTAGTAGGAGACGATCGCATGGTCACGGGGCCCTTGGTTTTGGGGCACAAACCAAAACAGAGAATATCCACACTTAGGATTTAAAACGTGCTATCGGAGGGAAAAATCCTGCAACGCCCCCAAAATGCCCCCATGGGCGGAGCCAACACCTTGCTCGAGACCAATGTAACTCGTAGGATATGACTGCATGGTCACGAGACCCCCGATTTGAGGACACGACCCAAAACAGACAATATCAACATTTAGGCTTGAAAATGTGCCGTCGGGGGTGAACCCCTTAATTCCCCTCAAACGGCCCTGTGGGTGCCCCTAACACCTCTCTCGGGACCAATGTAACTCGTAGGAACCGACTTCATTGGAATGGGACCCCCGATTTGAGAACATGACACGAATTTGTGAATATACACACTTAGGCTTAAAAATGTGTAGTTGGAGGCAAAACCCCTTAGCGCCCCCCAAATGGCCCCGTTAGTGGCACCAACACCTCGGACGGGTCCAATGTAACTCGCAAGAACTGACCGTGTGGTCACGGAACTCTTGGTTTGAGAGAACGAGCCAAAACATAGAATATCCACACTTAGGCTTGAAAACGTGCCATCGGGGGGCGAAACCCCTTATCTCCCCCCACATGGTCCTGTGAGCTATGACAACACCTCGCATAGGACCAATGTAACTCGTAAGAACCTACCGCGTGGTCACGGGACCCTAGGTTTGAGAGCACAATCCAAAACAGAGAATAACCACACTTTGGCTTGAAAACATGTTGTCGGGGGCAAAACCCCTTAGCGCCCCCCAAAAAGGCCCGTGAGTAGTGCTAACACCTCACACGGGATCAATGTAACTCACAGGAATCGACCGCGGGGTCAAGGAAGCCTCAGTTAGAGAGCACGACCTAGATTTAAGAATGCATACATTTAGGCTTGAAAATGTGCCGTTAGATGACGAAACACCGCAACACCCCCCAACGGCCCCGTGGGTGGCGCCAACACCTCGGTCGGGACCAACGTAGCCCGCACAAACCGAATGATTGGTCATGGGTTCCCTAGTTTGAGAGCATGGGACCCTCGCGAGGTCACCTAAGGATCACTTATAGCAACTGACCGATTAGCCTCTTGATTCGAGGAATTTTTTATTATTAAAGCTGGTACCGACTAAATTGTTATATATATAGTAAGTTTGGTCATGGACTAAAGCCACGACTAAATTGATTTCTACAGAAAACATAGTCACGACCTAAAGACTTGACGAAAATTAATCATAAGTATAATAGTCACGACTTAAAACCATGATGAGGTTTGATTGTACATAAAATATGGTCACGGCTATGGGTCGTGACCAAATGGTTTTTTAATCAGATGATAGTCACGGGTTTGGCATGTGACCAGGCTTATAAATAGGGTCCGTGCTATGGGCCGTGAACACTTCCATGACTATGGGAAATTCGTGACCAGGCAGTGGGTCAAGGATTTAGGACGTGACCATCGGAATTGGTCACGCCCAATTACATCCTGAAATTATGTGTGAAATTATGAGCCTAAGGTTTCTTTTTATAGGCCACGAGGTGAGGTATTTGGTTGGAGCTGAAACTCCCTTCACTTGGCCGAAAAGTGTTAGAACCGAACACTCCACCTCCCTTGGTCTTTGGATCGAAATAAGATACTCAATTCCCCCCCATCCGGGGACTCTTAATTTTGCGTGCCGAACATGCTTTTTGAATTTTGTAGTGTAGAAATTGCATTTTTCAAACGATCATAAAAATCATATTTTTCACACTTTTTTATAATTGTTCAACAATTTGCACCAAATTCCATCATTACATGTGAAATTGTCACTAGGAAATGTTTTTCATAAATTAGCCCAAGAAAATTATAAAATTATTAAAATTCATCCTTTTGCCTTTTAAATTATAGTTTTGAATCTGAATTCAATCATTCTTGTATTTTTTTTATTTATTTAATAACATGGTCCTAAGAACTTATTAAGAAAATTAAAATGGGTTTAACAAAGCATAAATTTGGGTTTAAAATATAAAAGTAATGCACTAATCAAATATCCCCAAACTTATACTTTGTTAGTCTCGAGCAAAATGAAAATTTAAAATCTAACTCACTTTCTTAGGAATCACGATTGGACTTAGCATATGCAACAAATGGTTAAATTCCTAGGTTGCCCTAGTGGACGAGTTTCGTCTCGTGAGGATTTGTGGTGAGCATACCCACAAAATTTAAAAACTTGACTCAATACAAGAGACACAAAAGTAATATAACTAATATTGAATGACAACTTCATAAATAAAGTAGAATTTCACTTCTCAATCTCAACTTATCATGCTTGGGTACATATACAATATAAATATCCATTTTAAAAGATTTGATTGTTTTGCTTCTTATCCAAATGTTCATTTTTGAAATTTTATGGGATGCACTCATAATCGAACATTCGATAATCGATTAATTTCTCTCGGTATATGTGAATAAATGAGTAAATTTAGATTAGCAAATTTCACATATACATGATCAAAATAGGAATTTAAATAATGGATCAGTATGATATCATGAACGAAAATTGATTACTTTTTAAAAACATTGAATTACACCATAGATCATGTTCATCTACTCTTCACACTATAATTAACCTCAATTGAGATAAATTAGGACTTTATTTTAGTCGTATTGTAGGCTTGGATTTTGGTCAGAAATAACTATTTTTGGGGTTCAAAATTTCTGAGAATATAGAGGTTCTTTGGTATTTTGACTTTTAGGCACTTTTTGAAATCTCCATTTTCCATCTTTTTTTTCTTTACTCATCTTCTTTTTCCTTTCAAACTAACTTCCCTTTTCCTTTCATTTTCCCATTCATTTTTTTCTTTTTTAATTCTTTTCTTTTCATACATCGTTTTTGTAAACTTTATTTTCTTTTTGACCTTTTTCCAATTGTAATTTTATCCTAGTATCTATTTACTACTATAAAATGCTTTACAAGGAGTTAATGTTGAGCTAGTTGGAGTGTATCCCCGTGGCATTGATAAACTTATTCCATTTTCTCTGTTTTTGGTATTCACTTTTTTATTCTTTAATTAACTCTATATCCCCGCGGTTTCTCTCTTTTCTTCTATGAAAATATTGCAGGAGACCAAAAGACTCCAGCTTTTGCCTCTTTTTCTTCTTCTTCTGCGAAAAACTTCGCCTTCTATCTCCTACCAGCGTATTACTTCCTTTGGCCTTTTTCCAGTGCATTACTTCTTGTTGCCAATATCTTCGTGTCTAATGACTCCACATCCAAATCTGCTGCTGCTCCACCCAATGAATTGAACGATCGAAAAAATTCGCTAATTTGGTCATCTCTATAATGACAATAATCATCATTAGTCTCATCGCCATTAAATTATGAAGCTTATTACTTAACGCCCTCAACTGAACAAAAATAAATTTTTGTAAGTGGGTAGTCCCTTTGAAGCCTGTTAGTATAGTTATACCAGTTGAGGCATAACCCCTATAGATATGGTGATAAACGATAACCCACGAAATCTGTAACAAATATAAGTGAACACACAATATTGTATATAATCAACACTCAAATTGAACTCACAAGTCTCTCGTGTATAACTCAAATAATAATAAAGGAAAATCAAAAGCAACTCTTTTAATGGGAGAGAGAAGTAAGCACCCTAGATACACCTTGGTAGGTAGCCAACACACCAACAACCTCTGATAGATCTATTGTTATCTAATGAATGTTTCACAATAAATGACAATGGTGGATGAGTAAACTCTCTATTTTGCAATAACTTCTCTCTGATATATTCTCTCTCTAGAAATAAATCTATGGAAAGAACTCTCCCATCTCAGAAGTGGAAGAGGAGCATAAATTGCCCCACACCCCTTCCCGATACATCTCAGTCTTCATTAATGTGAAAGATCTGACTTTCACACTATAACTCCCAAACATTAAATGCCTGATGGATTAGTATACCTTATGCCACAATCATTAAATGCCAAAAATGCCTTTTGCATATACAGTGTGCATCAAAGGACTGTAAGAATAGAGATAGCTCTCCAAACCATCTGATAGACCCATTACCACAATGGTTTACTCAAGTTTGGATTGGATAGTCGACGGGTTGATAATGACGTCGCTTGTAAAGTAGATGTGACATTTGGTAGGGGAATGTTTGGCTCAAAGATCAGTATGCGATGGAGCTCAAGGTTACCCTACACAAGCTTCCACGATGAAAATTTCTCTCGGCGTTTTACCAGGTGTATATAAGATGGTCAGGAAAAGCCCTAACGATGCCTCACTTCTCAATCCTCCAAACCAAGTCCCTCTAAAATTCCCACGACGAGGTAATTTAATAGAGCATATAAGCTCTCCTAATCCTTAGGAGACCTGGTCTATCGCGAGTACCATTTGACCTCACACTAAATATTACATATAGCTATAGCATTATAATCAATGTATTTAAAAGATACAATTTGACTAAGTAAGAAAGGAATATAAAAAAGAGCCCTCTGAGCTATTTTCCTCGCTAGGTTGCATCACTGGTTGCCTCGTTGTCTTCATGCTGCTTCCTTCTTATTGAGTTTATTCTATTAATTAGGGAAGGTTTCTCTAATTCAGATATTAACTTCAAGCCCCCCACAAATTTTCCCCTTTGTGTAGAGATTTGTTGTGATAACAAAAAATATGTGCATGAAAAACTTCTCATTCCGATAAACCGTCTTCTATTATGAGTGAAAATTCTTCTATCTCTATCTTCATTGCAACTACTGCCAATATCTTTGTTAGAAAAAAAGTTAAAATTCTCCCCGATGTACCTGAACCAAGGATCTGCAACATCTGGGACCATGGCAAGGGGACATCGTATCTTTTTTCTTTCGTTAGGTCCCAGCCATTTTATCTTCTTAATTGATTGTCTGAATTCTCCTAAAATACTTGTGGAAATTATCCATCCTTGTGTTGACTGTCCAAAATTAAATTCTCTCCATTTTGCGTTGTTTTGTTCCACCATATGGTGAACTTGTAGTGAGTGGGAATTGGCATTAGGACTGCCCCTAGTAGCATGAACTCTCTCCGTAATCTCTTGTGAAAAAATTCCTAGCGTTTGGACTTGTAAAATTCTTCACATTCTGTTTACGTTGTATCCATCCATATTTTCCACTTGCTCGAAAAAAAATCTCCCCGATTCATCTTCAACCTATTGTATCATTGTTCGATCTTACAATGTGAGGACTTGCTTTAATTGATCGTCTTAGCTTTAAATATTCATTTCAAAACGTTCTGGCACCAAAAATCATTACGTCTTTTGAAAGATGCCCCCTCTCTCCCAAGCGTCACCTCATTAATGATGTAGGGTTGTCTTTTCAACTGTTATGGCACTCCCTGAAGTGCCACGTGTCCCTTTTATATTCATTTTTGTGGCTTAGCACGAGCCTCTATGGGAAACTCAAACGTCCACTTTCTTTTCAAATGTCAAATACTCAACTATTAGACATTTTTCTCTTTTATCTATTTTTTTCCTCCGTACTTACAGATCTTTTAGAGAGATAAAATGCTATCCGAATTTGTTTCTTAATATTTTCTTCTGTTTCTTTATTCCTTTGCCGTCTTCAACCTTTGTTACTCTATTATTTTCAACCCACATGCTCTTGTTTCAAGCTTTTCATCCTACCATGGCATATTCTTCTAGTGCACCAGGCGTACTAGTTGTCCCCACCATCGCTGCTTCGACTGCCCACACCACTACTCCTTCCCCTTTTTTTTGGATTCCACCTCCCTCATAGTAGCTCGCTAAGAGTAACTCCGCTATTATTGGCACTCTCCTATCTTTGTCAAGGGTGATGATTTTTGGGGTGCCTACAAGACTTGCACTTTGAGTTCCAAGTGTGATCCTTTACTCTTGGGTGATGAAGATGGAGACTCTACTATTTGGGGTTTCTTTCCCCAGAGGGAACTATGAGGTTCCGCATCGATCGGGGTGACTTCCCCCATCCCTCTTTGCTAATTGGAACTCGTTTATGCAATCCACATATGTTGATGCCCTCACCAAAGTTGGTCTTCACCGTTCAACCTGGTTTGGGGATTTCACTATCTCTAAACACAACGCTACCCTCAAAGTCCTAGTATCTCGTTAGAACATCGTAACCCACACATTCATTGCCTCATGGGGGGATTTCATCATTACCCTTGAGGTTGTTTATGAGCTACTTAGTTTTGAGCTCATAGGTGCTTCTCCCTACCACGATAAGGCCTTGGATATCAAAAAAATGTAGGCATGAGCAAACTTTGATAAGATATATAAGAGATGCGTCGATACTTTTAATAAAGCTACCTCCACCCCTATCATTAGTTACTTCTATCATGATTCTACCCCTGGGGAGTTTGGACCAGGGAACGGTACATCCCTTGAGATACCAGCCAATATACTTATGATTTTATCCCATTTTATCATGCCTCGTTAGCCCAATGACCAACCTTATAGGAATCTTATCAATCTCTCCATCCGTTTGGCTAGTGGGTACAAGCTCCCTCTGGAAGCCATGTCTTTAGGACCACTTTACTCTTGCCTAGAGAGGGCCTTCCTGGATATGGAGCGATCTTTGGGTTAATATAACTTGGACAATTTTACCAACACCTACATTTTAACGAGCTTCCTATGTTACAGTTTTCTCAAAATATCAGCCAACTCAGTCCCTCTCCCAACTAGTCAAACCATCAAGCCCCATCGCCTTTTTTATTTCCATAAAAAATCAAATCCATAAGGACATCCTGGGCATCTTTAACAAAACGAGTTGTTTCATTATGAGGCCTTATAGTGAGGATTTATTTGCTCTCACTTGGAATTTCTTTGGTCCTACATCCAAAGTTGTGCAACCCACTTCTAAGGATTTCATCATGGAGCCCTTCGTTCGTTGTCATTTTAGCTTTGACTCATAGCTACCTGCCTTCTTATATTAAATGCGGATACACCTCAGAAAATTACAAACCCAATCGCTGCAGTCGTTAGTTTGGCAATGACCAGGGTGTTCCTCGGCCAGTATTTCAGGAGTCTCATGTTAGATCTATTTTTTCTAAGGCCTGTGCCTTCTACATTATGTCAGCAGCCTCCACTATCTGTTCAGTAATCAACGGCTGAGTTACCATCCCTGCCCTCTCCCAAAAGGATGATGTTACTTTGGACTTTGTGTTGAAGTATTGACCACCACAGTTAGTTGAGATTAAAGAGTTAATCCAAAGTCCCCCTATTTACCCAGTGGTTCAGAGTTATCTACCCTTAGAGCTGGCACTAACAGGGAATTATATCCTTTGAATTGAGTTCTCTCGAAGCCGTACTCCCAAAGGTCCCCCTAGAGAGTTTCCCCCGTACTTCCCCATTGTCCCCATTACTGCACCAAGGGCTAGGAAATCTCCCACGCCTAAACACACTGCCAAAGATGCCACCACCAAAGGTGCTTTTACTAATGTAGCTCCTAGTGAGGGACCTTAAAAGCCTTCTTCCAGGAAATCAAGGTCCTCTAAGAGTGGGAGTTATTTAATGTCCCAAATCCCAGCTTATGTTCCAAGTTCCTGTGGATGCATTTCCTATTGCCTCCTTTCCTCTCCATATGCCTGCATATTTGAGTGGGGAGATAAGAGCCAAATGCCAAGTTGAGTTAGAATGGGTACAATGCATGTTTCAACGACACACTCTCCCTGCTCCTCCTACCTCTATATTTCCCACCATCATGGTATATCCCACAGAGGGGGCTATGTCGAGGAGAAAAAGTTCTAGAGTCCCCTTTACTGTTGGTGGATATAGTGTCAGGAAGAAGATTCTAGGTACAAAAACCTAGAGGAAACATGCTTATGAAGTGCAACCAATACCTGCTGCTTTCGTTCCCAGGACCTCTCCTCCTCCAACTCCCGTTAAGGCCATTTCCCTTGACGAAAGTCCTGATATTGAGCATGATCCCACTAAGAGAGATTCTACCTTTTCTTAATCTCCTGCTTTGCCCATGGTCATTTCGTCTCACTCTTATCCAGAGCAAGAAGTTTGTTTTCCCACACTTAGCAATTTCAATCTTAGTGACTATGCAGGAGGTTAAATAAGATAGATCTTCTCTGCTTGTGATCACCTTCGTGGGAGGACGTTTTGGTATTTCTAATACCAATGCATCTCCTCCCCATTCTCCCATGATTGGGTTTACTTATTCTCGTCGTCTACCTCCAAAGGTGAGGAGGAAGCTGCCAAAAAAAATGTTTCTTCCATAGAATTCATTGGAGATTCCCCTCAACCTGAGAAGACTCCTCCATATGGTTCCTCTGTACGTTATTCTAGTATCTTCCGATCCTCCAGAGGTAATAATTTTTTCTCTTTTGTCCACCTTTTCCCTTTAGCTGTATTATGTAATTAGCATTTTCTTGGCGTTCAGGTTGTACTTGCCTCTGACCTAGACATCGGGTCACTTCTTTAGTTCCCTCTGGGAGGACTGTTGTTGTATTTTCCCATTTCACTAACATCACTGAGGTACATATGTTGTGTTTATATGTCTAACACTTAAATATTGTTTGCATCTTTCTCTAGGTCTGACTCCTCCCTCTCGTTCTAAGACAACCCAGGTTCCTCATTCTACGATTAGTTCATCTTATTGCTAAGGGGTTCCTTCGGCCCCTGTGGGGGTTGATATATCATTTGTAGCCAGAGCTACATCCGTGTAACTTTAACCAACTTGGCACTTGTGCCTTTTCATGAGGAAGGTGTATTGGCAAGGGCTGAGGTTACCCTTACTGAAGGTTCAATTGAGAGTTAAAGGGATATTGGAGTTATTCTTTCAGTTACTACCCCTTAAGTTGTTACTCCTGCAATCTTTACTCCGGCAAATATACTTGAGGTATGTTCTTCCCTTTCCCTCTTCTTTGTATAAGTGTTCTCATTATGCCTTCTAGGTGACTTCTCAATGAAAACACATAAACTCTACCTATAACAGTCACTTAATAATAAAAACCACTTATTAAGATTGTTCTCAAACTCCACCTATTACGGTGACTTAATAATAAAAAAAACTTGTTAATATTTTTCTCAAACTCCACCTATAATGGTGACTTAACAATGAAAACCACTTGTTATGATTTTCCTTAAACTCCACCTATATTGGTGACTTAACAATGAAAACCACTTGTTAATATTTTTCTCAAACTCATTTCTCTTTATCACGTCTCAGGTTATGAGGGAGCCTACTACTACCGAGGTGCCAACTCAACATGATCCCTAAACTATTGAATCCACACATCAAGAACCAGTCCCTTTTGAGGATTCAAGCGATAATGATTGTGGTTCAACTATAGACTTTCCAGTTGATAGTGAACCAGGTTATGAGGTTCCTCCAACATACATGGATCCTCATGAGTTCTGCCTCATGGTGCTTTGCCAATCTCCCCGAGTATTTGTAATTAATCGTTCTATAATTGAGAAAGTTGCCACTCACCATCCTCAAACCTTCACTGCTGAGTGCCTCCGTTCAAAAACCTTGGTGATGAGCTATAGGCTCCAAGGTTTGGAAGCCATTATTATTGATATGGTTACTACTCAAATGTCCAACCTTACCAGACCCCTCATCAATTGGTTTCTGGGCAGCTTGAGGGAGATTTGAAAGGATGGTTTCCAACTGAACTACCTGATTAGCCACTTAAATTTTTTAAAGAGCCAATAGTTGGAGAGCCAGAAGGAACCTTATCTTAAGCATGTGGAGGCCTAACGGGCTCAGGAGAATAAGCTGTCAGAGTTGTCCAAAAATGTCTTTGCTTGGCTTCACGTGTTTGTTGGTAGCAGCTGATGAGGAAGTTAGGGCTGTCGAGGAAGCTTTACTGAAGGCCAATCAGAGACGCGAAGCCTTATTGACTGAACAGGCTCAAGTGCAGGCTAAGCTTGAAGGCTACATTTCTGCTCAGAGAACATGCTTGGAGGCTTCTTCGGGCTTGCCTGGAGACTTCTTCTCCTCACCTAACTTATGGATTCTCCTGAGTTAAAGTCCCTTCTTTTATGTTGTAATTTTTTTTCATTTTCTCGCACGTAAATCTTGGGCAATAGTTTCGAATTTTGTAATCGTTTTGAGTATATGAATGAAAGAAATAATATTTAGTTATCATGCACTGCTTTGCTACAACTCTTCTATTTATTGCAAAGATGAAACTCTTAGAATTTACAAGTAACTCTTTCTTCTTAGTTCATCATAAAAGAAATAACTCATATAACGAATTGCAACATAATTTTAACACAAAATAAATTTCTAACTAAGGTTACTTGCTTTAACATGATAGACCTTGAACCACTTGTGATTAATCTCTAAAAGTTTATTATCTTCCATCTTAGAGATTAAAAACTAACCTGAATCATGAACCTCCTTTACAATGAAAGGTCCCTCCGAATTCGCAGCGAATTTAGGAAATGGGATCCTTCTAATGTGATTCACTATTGCCTTCAAAACCAAATCTCCTTCTATGAATTTTCTTGTCCTCACCAAGTTATCATATACCCTGAAGTGCTACTTCGTGTACATTTGGAAGTGTTGCATTGTGTTGTCCCTGTGTTCATCCTGCTCCCCCCTTCTTTTCTGCCGAAGAACCATAAAATTTTATGGTCCATTCTTCAAGGTTCGCATCCAAAAAATTGGCCTGAAAATTATCCCCTTGAATTCTCTCTCGAGGTGGCTTAAATATCCCAAATAGAAAAATTGCCAATAAATTTCCATATGCCTGGCTCTTTATCACACGAAGGACCACACACTTTAAGTCATATTCAGAAAGGATGAGGAACCTCCTAGTTCCTCATCTAATTAAAATAGTTATTGCCAACAAAAACTTGATGGGATCACATCTTGTCATAATATGAATTGTGAAAGATAACATATAATGTATAAGTTTTTATGTTACAAATATTAAGGCTAAATAATGTCTTTCTACACTATTGTACCTTACTTATGGTCCATGTATGATCCTGCTCAGGCAGTAGACTGGCCTTTCTTTCCCATCGATTTCTTATGCCAAGAGAGTTCCAACGGACTTTGTGGTAGATGTAAGGTAGAGTTACAGCGATATCGTTGTCTTTGGAGGAATCATCGTTTGTGGAGAAGTGAGAATATTTTTCAACTTGGTTATAGATTCTTCATGAGATTTCTTATATTTGAACTTTTTGCCCTTTCACAATAGCTCCATCAGTGAATGAGTTATCTCGACCATCCCTGACACAAATCTCTCGAGGTAGGAGACTTTGCCGAGAAAACTCTTGAGCTCCTTCCCTGTTCTTGGATATGGTATCTCTTGGATCACTTATTTCTTGTCCTTATCCATCTTCACTCCCTACTGATCCACCATAAAGCCCAAGAAATTTCCTCTTGTAACTCCAAAGGAACACTTTAGCATGTTCATCTTCATTTGTATTTCCTGCACCAAATGAATACCATCCTCAAATCCTTCAGATGGGACTCCTCCTTCTTTGACTTGATAACTAGATTATCCACATAAAATTTTAAAAACTTATGAAATAAGTTATGGAAAATGTCCACACCGTTCTCTGATATGTTTCCCTAGCATTCTTTAACCCAAAAGGCATTACTTTGTATATGAAATTGCCTAACGGGGTTCTAAAAGCCACTTTCTCTGCATCAGTTGGACCCATCTTGATCTGGTTATAGCCCACATACCCATCCATGAAGATGTACATTTCATACCAGTAGTTGCATTAATCAAGATATCAATGGAGGCCAGAGGGAACTTATCCTTTAGGCAAGCTCTGTTCAAGTTCCTAAAGTTCACACAGATTTTTATCTGAGTCTTGTCCTTCTTCCCCACTAGGACAATGCTTGACAACCAAAGTGGGTGTTGTATCGTTTTGATAAACACTACTGCTAGCAATCGTTGCACCTCCTCTTTAATTTTCAGATCTAACTCAGGCTTATAAGTTCTTGTAGCTTGCTTCACCGGCATGGCTGAAGGCATAACGTTCAACTTGAAGAAACTTTCTTCTTTATGTAACCCCTCCATGTCTGTGTATTTTAATGTAAAAACATCTTTGTACTCTTAAATTAGATCAATCAAGGACCTTCTTTTCTCTTTAATCAGGTCCTTCAAAATAAATATGGTCCTTTGATATTCTCATTCTTCATCTATATCCAGTTTCTCTAGCTCCTGCACTTGTGGATTTGAGCAATCTCTCATGTGCTATGTCTCTTCTCCCACTTTTGTCACAAACTCTGTTATAGTTATCTATGACCATGCATTTCCCCTGCTAGTCTACTAGAAAACACTCATTTATCGGGTCTGCCTCTTCGTCAGGTTATAGAATAGCTCCTTCGATCACTTGCTTACACCTTCAAATGTGATAAATCACCTTCTTATCCTATGCTATCATCTTCTTACACTTTTTATTGGCCATTGTAATTGGAATCCATGTTGTCTCTCTTGAGTCTTTCGCTAACATATTCCATAAAAAACCTACTTATCACGCTCTATCGTTGGGCCTCATGATCCATTGGGTCCATTCTAGGTCTCATCCTATGTCTCAGTTATTTAGAGATATTTTAAGGACTAGGATCAACATGATTAACCTCCTCAGATACTTCTCTTCTTCCTGATCCATCGATGTTCTCACCATTCACAGGTCCCATCCTTTCTCTGATAGAAGTAACTATGGCTTCTTCTATTCTTCTTATTAGGACTCTGGCATCCTCTTCTAGCTCTGTTTAGAATTTTGTATCCATCAAATGAACCTCTTTGGTTGCGAAGGGCTTCTTCGTTGCATCCACACCTTTACGATCAGAAGGTGGAAAGAAGTAGCGCTCTCAATCACATGAAATTTAATGGGTGAAGTGAGATTTTCCATCACAATTCCAACATGCACATACCCAATAGACTTAAAGGAATTGTCATAACCAGAAATCACCAAAGGCATTGGTATGAACCTTGCTTCATAAATATTAGATGCATGGAATGAGCTTATATGCATGATATTTATCGATGCTCCCCATCAATCAGAACCCTTGTAAAACTTACACCATTTATACTAGCCGTGATATATAAGGGCCTATTTTGTGGGAACCTTACAGCCCTATCAGCATCCCTAAAAGTCACTTCAGACAAGAACTTTCTTACCAATCTGTCCATGGATCCCCTCCATCTCAGCGATGGAACTACATTATTTCATATAATGCCTATGATCGCTTACGTTATCTCCAACTGACTTTCCTTAGGCATCCCCCATTGGTCGAAGAACCATGAGCACTAAGGTGACCAAGATACGATATGGTATTCCAACCCCTGATTTACTTCTTCATTATCAAGATTGTACACATCTACTACTAGTACTAGCTCTATTGTAGGCCATCACCACATTAGCCACTCCCCCAGTTCATTCCTCAAATGCTTCCTCAAACTCTTTGAGTTCATTATCTAGTTCCCTTGCTTCCTATTCAACCTCTTCATTATAAGTAACTACCAGGTTAGTTGCATATTTTGGCAATGGGTTGTTGTTGACGTTCTTCAGAGGGATCTACAGAGTCCCTACTTTCACGTGTTTTCTTGTAATCTTCCTCGGTGTAAAGCAGGTTGCCGTTAAATGACCAATCCTTTGATGGATCTGGAAATATTTAGGATTATCTCTTGTCTCTGCATCTGGCACCACAACTGGAGTATACTTGGGATCATAAACTTCCCCCCTTGGACCATGGAATTATAACAACTAACAGTCTCCCCCATAGTATAAGGGAGTGGTGGTGGATCCTTTCCGTCCTTACTAAACTTTCTCTTATTATCCTTATTTGGCTGTTTGGCCTCCTCTCCTTCATCGGTGTATCCCACTGATCGGGGCTATCCAACTGATAATGGGCTATATTGGATACCTAAACATCACAGGCACCATGATTGGGTTTGTCCGTATAACCAATGATATGTTCCTTGCTGCCTTTAAAAATGTCACAAAAGTTCCTTCGCGTGTTTCGTTGATGAGGTGACAGATGTACTCTGGGAGAAAACCTTCGACACAAATCTAAAGAAGTTTGGAATCCTTGGCCTCCTCTCTCATATTGAGGGACCTTTCTCTGAACCTTAGGATGTACGTCTCACTTCCTCTACTAGCTGTTGCTTCACCCTGCCAAGTGAGACTACTAGGTGTAAGCCTTATCGGTTATGGATTTGGAAAACTTCCTCAACCTTAGTTTCTTGTTATTGCAATGAGCTCCTAAATTCTCAATGAAACTCTTGATGTGTTCCTTCGAGTTTCCCCCTTTTCTTGTGTACTTATAAAAAAATAAGGGGAATGTAGTCCTTTGAGTAAGGTTACTTGTTGTACTCCTCAGGATAGGGAGTATGAAAATCATCCTACACTGATGCCACCTCGCTAGATGACTACGAGGAAGCTACTATCTTCTTTAGTGTTTCCTTTTACATCTCCTTCCTTATTTCTTTTAAGGAAGATGCATGAGTTTTCTCAACTATTGGAGAAATGGGCTGAGGGACCACCGATAAAATACTTACCGCACCTGGGGTACTCATTATTGGGATAGGTGTAGGTACAGTGTTAATGGGGTAGGTCCCATTGATGGGGCTATCAGAGACTCCATTGGTATTATGAAGGACCTAGGGTCAAACCCGCATTCCAAATACATTGCAGTTATGGGAGTCTGTAAGAACTCAAAGAACTTGCCCATAAGAAAGACCATGTGTGCCTGTCCCAATAAGACACTAGTATAGGCTCGTGTCATGTTGGGATTTTTGTTTCCATTTAAACTTGGGGAACCTCCACCCGAGGAACCCCATCTATGGCAGCCTCAAGCTCCCTCGTCGCTTATTCCTTATTATATTGGATAGAGTAAAAAAAATGGTACGGTTGACGTTATCCTATGCCGTACTTATAGAAGAATACCTCCCCAATAGATTTTCCAGATGTAAGAGGGTAGTCCCCTTAAAGCCTGTGAGCATATTAATATAAGTTGAGGTGTAACCCCAATAGATTTGGTGATAAATGATAACGCAAGAACTATTTAACAAAGATAAGTGAACACAAGATACTGTCTATAATCAACACTCAGATTGAACTCACAAGTCTGTCATGTATAACTCAAATAATAATAAAGGAGACTCAAAAGCAACTCATTCAAAGGGAGAGAGAAGTAATCACCCTAGATACACCTTGGAAGGCAGCTAACACACCAATAACCTCTGATAGATCTCTGGTTAGCTATTGAAAGCTTCATAATAAATGACAATGATGGGTGAGCAAACTCTCTTGTTTGCAATAACCTCTTTCTGATATACTCTCTCTATTAAGAAATCTCTAGAAAGAACTCTACCATCTCAGAAGTGGTTGAGTCCCATAAATATCCCCACACTCCTTCTTGAGACATCCCAGTCTTCATTAATGTGAAAGACCTGCCTTTCACACTATAAGTCCTAAAAAATAAATGCCTAATGGATTAGCACACCTTGCATCATAATCATTAAATATCAGGATGTGCCTTTTGCCTATATACTGTCCATCATAGCACTGTAACGACAGAGGTATCTTACCAAACCATCTGATAGTCTCAATACCATAGTTTTTTACGCAAGTTAGGATTGGACAGCGGGCAAGTGGATAGCGATGTCGGCTGTAAAGTAGATGTGACATTTTTTAGGGGACTATTTGGATCAAAGATCAGTATACGCTGGAACTCAAGATTACTCTACACAAGATTCCACGATGAAAAGATCTCCCAGTGTTTTATCAGGTGTATCTAAGATGGTCAGGACAAGCCCTAATTTTGCCTCACTTCTCAATCCTCCTAACCAAGTCCCTTTGAAGTTCTCACAACGAGGTTATTCGATAGAGCATGTAAGCTCTCCCAAGCCTGGTGTGGCCATCCCCGATCCCCGCCGCGGAGGGAGGAAGGATCCTTTGGGTCCCGCGCGTCCCCTCTCAGGAGAGCACTTTGGTCGGCGTCTATTTGTGAGGTGTGGAAATGTAGAGAGATTTAGAGTCGCCAGTCTATTTTACTCAAAACAGACAAAAGAAAAAGGGGAATCCACCCCGAAGGATGGCATCCAAAGACATACTGGTGTGTGCGAAACCAAATGATTCTAGAAGGGTTCGGAGGTTTAGTTATGAAATGGGAAGGTGTTAGGCACCCATTCTGCCCTTTCGGTCTCTCATGGATATTTGCTATTTTCCTTTATATTTCCCCTCGTGATATGTGTGCATGTGTATATATAGAATGGAGGTAGGAATCCTCGACTTGTATCATAGAAGAGATAAAGCGAGTCATCCGTAGGAATGTGAGATTAGTGTAGAAAATAAGATTTGCGCAATTACCCTTGCGTTGATCGTTATAAGGGAACGATTACGCCACTAAGAACGAATATATAGAATATAGTAGAGAGTTAGATAAAGAGAAGATAGAAAATAAGAGAAAAAGTGAGAAAAGGACTCGAGTCTCGAGTTTTACCCTGAGACACCTACGTAGCCTATAAAGGCATCAAAGTCCACGTAGTTCGTATACACAACGAGGGGTGGGGTTTAACCCATAAATCCAAATGGAGAAATCTCTTATTTGTGAATGTGTGTGTATGTGAGAAAAAAATATTTTAGTTGTGAGAAAAGTGTGGGAAAAGGGTGAGAATCCCTGTTTGGAATTTATGAGTAAACCCTCTTTTTCTTA
Source organism: Sambucus nigra (assembly GCA_949130495.1). Classification (NCBI taxonomy): domain Eukaryota; kingdom Viridiplantae; phylum Streptophyta; class Magnoliopsida; order Dipsacales; family Adoxaceae; genus Sambucus; species Sambucus nigra. The sequence goes on along the minus strand of OX422213.1, from coordinate 130,565,843 downwards.
TTTTTTTTGGGTTTTTATTTATATGAAAATAGGAGATGTGCAATAATACTAGATAAAAAGTCTTTTTGGATATGTGAAATAAGATAATAAAAGTGCTTAAGTAATAAAACAAGTTATTGTAAATTTATTCAAAGAGAAAGATGAGAAAATATGGACCTTCTAGGAGACTTTGAGCTTGATCTTGAATGTTGAAAAGAAGCCCTTGCACTTGGATGATGATGGAGAGTGGTTAATTCATAAGTTTGATGAAAGGGATGATGAAAAGTGGAAGTGAAAAAGGGATTTGAAAGTTGAAATCACGCTGCCTTCGAGAGAGGTTTCTAGGATTCGTTAAGAGTGATTCTCTTCTGATCTCAGCCCCCCTTTGCAAATGAGGCCAAGGCCTCCTTTTATAGGCCCAGGGGTCTATCGATCAGCATTTCCATGGCACTACCTATCGGCAGGGTCTGGGACCTTCCATTTGGCAGTGCGCTTTAGGCTTTTTCAGAAAATTAGCCGCCGAGGGCAAACCGTTGGTCAGAATCGTGCACGGGACATACCGTTGGAAAATTATTTTAGATACCTTTGAAAGTACTTAGGACCACTCCCGAGTTCGGGAGTTGACTTTGGGTCAAATGTGGCTCGGAAGTGTTTGTTGGTCCGCTGGACGGGGAATCGTTCGGACGCAAATGGATCGTTCGTCCGCATGGTAAGTCCGAATCACGCACAGGATGGCCCGTTAGAAAGGTTAGGAGATGTACTTAGACATTCCAAAGAGTTTGACCCGGTTTGTGGAGTTAACTTTGGTCAACCGGGCCCGAGAATCCTTCGGTGACCTCTCAGAGTCAAACGGATCGTTCGTCCGCATAGAGAGTCAGAATTGCGAACGGGATGGACCGTTTGAAAGGGTTTTTAGTGCCCTTCGAAGATTCATTCAGCCTTGATTGAGCTAAAGAGTTGACCTATGTCAAACAGAGCCCGGGAGCGCTCGGTGGCCTCTCGGTCGGGTTTCGGATGCAAACGGATCGTTCGTCCATGTGGTAAGTTGGAATCGCGCACAGGGCAGACCGTTGAGTCTCTGTCGAGACGAAGAGTTTGACTTTTGGGTCAAACTAAGTCAGGGAGTGCCCGATGGCTTCCAGGTCAGTGCTCGGGACATGACCTGGGTTTACAGTGATGAGTGGAGGTACTAGGGACCTAAGGAGAGTTAGGGGGTAACAAAATGAGGTGTCTACAGATCCCCTCGATGGGTGAGTTTGGAATAAATGATAGCCGTCGATTAGACACTGCATGATGCCTCTGAGAGAGTGTGATCAATTTAGAGGATTGAGGCTGATTCTGAGGACCTAAGGATGCGAGGATGACCGATTCAGAGGGTCGAGGTCGATTGTGAGGACCTAAGGAAGCGTTCAGAGGATCGAGGTCAGTTCTAAGGACTTAGTGAAGTAATGATGACCAATTCAGAGGGTCGAGGTCAGTTCTGAGGACCTAAGAGTGGTGACGATCGAGGACCGAGGTCAATTCCGACCTAAGTCCGGTGACGATCCAAGACCGGGGTCAATTCTGACCCAAGAGTGGTGACGACCGAGGACCGAGGTTAATTCTGACCTAACTCAGGTGTCAATCCAAGACTAGGTCCAATTCTGACCCAAGAGTGGTGACGACCGAGGATTGAGGTCAATTCTGACCTAACTCAGGTGATAATCCAAGACCGGGGCCAATTCTAACCCAAGAGTGGTGACGACCGAGGACCGAGGTCAATTCTGACCAAACTCAGGTGACGATCCGAGACTGGGGCCAATTCTGACCTAAGAGTGGTGACGATCGAGGATCGAGGTCAATTCTGACCTAACTCAGGTGACGATCCAAGACCGGGGTAAATTCTGACCCAAGAGTGGTGTCGAACGAGGATCGAGGCCAATTCTGACCTAATTAAGGTGACGATTTAAGACCGAAGCCAATTCTGACCTAAGAGTGGTGACGACCGAGGACCGAGGTCAATTCTGACCTAACTCAGATGACGATCCAAGACCGAGGCCAATTCTGACCCAAGAGTGGTGACGACCGAGGACCGAGGTCAATTTTGACCTAACTCAGGTGACGTTCTAAGATCGAGGACAATTCTGACCCAAGAGTGGTGACGACTGAGGACCAAGGTCAATTCTGACCAAACTCAAGTGACGATCTGAGACCGGGGCCAATTTTGACCCAAGAGTGGTGACGAATGAGGACCAAGGTCAACTCTGACCAAACTCAGGTGACAATCCGAGATCGGGGCTAATTCTGACCCATGAGTGGTGACGATCGAGGACCGAGGTCAATTCTGACCTAACTCAGGTGACGATCCAAGACCGGGGTTAATTCTGACCCAAGAGTGGTGACGACCGAGGACCGAGGCCAATTTTGACCTAATTCAGGTGACAATCCAAGATCGGGGCCAATTCTGACCTAAGAGTGGTGAAGACCGAGGACCGAGGTCAATTCTGACCTAACTCAGGTGACGATCCAAGATCGGGGCCAATTCTGACCCAAGAGTGGTGACGACTGAGGTCCGAGGTCAATTCTGACCTAACTCAGGTGACGATCCAAGATCGGTGCCAATTCTGACCTAAGAGTGGTGATGACCGAGGACCAAGGTCAATTCTGACCAAACTCAGGTGACGACCGAGGACCGAGGTCAATCCTGACTTAACTCAGGTGACGATCTGAGACCAGGTTCAATTCTGACCCAAGAGTGGTGACGACCGAGGACTGAGGCCAATTCTGACCTAATTCAGGTGACGATCCAAGATCGAGGCCAATTCTGACCCAAGAGTGGTGATGACTGAGGACCGAGGTCAATTCTGACCTAATTCAGGTGATGATCCAAGACCGGGGCCAATTCTGACCCAAAAGTGGTGACGATCGAGGACTGAGATCAATTCTGACCTAACTCAGGTGAGGATCCAAGACCAGGGCTAATTCTAACCAAAGAGTGGTGATGACCGAGGATCGTGGTCAATTCTGACCTAAGTCTGGTGACGATCCAAGACCAGGGCCAATTCTGACCCAAGAGTGGTGATGATCGAGGACCGAGGTCAATTTTGATCTAACTCAGGTGACGATCCAAGACCGGGGTCAATTCTGACCCAAGAGTGGTGACGACCGAGGACTGAGGCCAATTCTGACCTAATTCAGGTGACGATGCAAGACCGGGGCCAATTCTGACCAAAGAGTGATTGCATTTCCTTGGGAAAAGAAAAGAGTTCCACTGGGGATAAGAATTGGATTTGAGGTTCTGCTGGGGAACGATGAATGAGCTAGAGAAGATTTGGATCGTCCTTTGGGAGAGATCGCCTGGGGCGAGTGATTCATCTGAATTCCTCTAGGGAAAATACCTTGCGATATTGTTTCGCACCAGGTAGCCGATGGCTGGGGAGGCTTTGTGTCTTTGATTTGAGCGAAGGAGCTGATTGTTGGGGAGATAATCGGTTTAAGGTTGTAAACTCTGCTGAGGAGGTGATTTAGGTAGTCCGGACGCATTGCTCGAGAGGTCATTTGCTTGGATTTTGAGGGTTCTGCTAGGGAAAATGAGGTTTCACCGGAAGGAATGCGAAATTTTCTTGATGAAAATGTTCAAAATCCATCCCGGGATTTTTAGGAATTTTCTGGGGATTTTTTGAGGCTTTCTGGCATTTTCCAGGAATTTAAGTACGAAATTTTAGGGGGTGCCGACCGGAATAGACTGAGGAGTGCCATTCGGCAGTGGCACGAGCTTTTGGGTTGCCTCGAGAAGGTGAGGAGATAGTGCCGATCGGTATGGAAGGGTGAGGTGCTGATCGGCATGGAGCTTGGCCTCCTATATAAAGGGGCGAATCCCCTTCATTTTTCACAACTTCTTGCCTTCTCTCTTTCTGCAATTTCTCTCTGTGACTTGTTCTAACATTCCAATCTTCAATAAATGGCCGCTTTTGTGAGCACCGCTGTCCACCTGGAGTGGTTGACCGTTGATGACTGGGCGAATGTGGATTGGAGGGACAGGGTGCCCCTTTCTTTGGCGTTCCTTTCTTTTTGGGTGATTTTTCCTTTTTTATTGACCTTTGATGAGATTTTTCCTTTTGCCAGTCTGATATTTTTGTAAAGAACATGCATGCCCGTGGGATAACGGGGCTCAAGGATGTTTGCGAACATCTTCCACCCGTGGTGTGCTGGATGGTATCATCAGCGAGTTTTGGGAGGTTGGCGGTTGTGCTGGATGAGATGCCTCGTTCGACAGCAGTCTTGTGTGCTCTGGGGGAGAGGTGGTGGGACACTACCCACACTTTTCATTTTGGCTTCGGGGAGATGACGGTGACTCCCATAGATGTGAAGCAACTGCTGGGGTTGGATTGTGACGGGGAGCAGATAGAGGTGGATCGCTCCTTGCGGGTGAGGCCAGAGGCGGTGCATGCGGCACTTGGTGATGTGAGGAGGATAGTTTCTGGAGATTCTATCTGGCTTTCCTTGCTGAAGGATGTTTTGATGAGTAGGGTGGTTGATGTGGAGGACGGGCTGCAAGTGAGGCAGATGGCCCGGTTATTCATCTTGTTGGTGTTGGGAGGTTTCATGGTGGCGTCGAGCGGCGACGTCGTCCATTTATTGTTTCTGCCGTACTTGAGGATGTTTTCGAACATCCCTTTCTATGATTGGGGGAGTCTGACCTTGGTGACCCTTTACTCTTCTCTGGATGCATTCAGCCGGCGCTACCGATAGACTTTTACTGGAGCCACATATCTCCTTGAGGTATTCTTTACTTTGTGCATTTTCATTTCATGCATTCGCATTTTCCTTATGCGTCTCTTTTTGCTTGTGAATTCAGACGTGGTTCTATGAGTTGATTGGGTGCAACACCCCGCTGATTGCTCTGAAGGACGACACCATTGGGGACTTCTGCCGACTGTATCGATAGCGTAAAGCCAACCGGCAGTCAAAGGGATCTCTCTCTCTGGAGGCTGTGCGTCATATCTTGAATGACCTGGCCAGTGGTCGAGTAAGGTCCTTTCCTTTTTGGTCTTGGTTTTTGCACCTTCTGATCTTATAGTGACTCATGCCTACTTGGGGATTTTCAGGTGACCTTTTATCCTTGGGGGACAGTCATTCAAGATACGGGGATGACTTGGGTGAACACGCAGATGAGACGTTTGTTGGCGCATGAGTTTGGCCATTCCTGGTACCTCGGGGAGAGGGTGATTCGTCAGATTACTGAGAAGGAGGTGGTGGTTCCACCCGCACAGCCTCCCATGTCTATGAGGCGGGAGCGACAGCTATTGGAGGATGAGAGGATCGCGACGATGATTGGCGAGTCCTATGATTTGTATACTGATACGGCTGCGCTGTATGACTATATGGACTTTGTGACGAGCTAGTTGATGGCGCCCAGCATACATGATGCCTTGCCTTTCCCTCCTGCTGGTTCGAGTCGGGCGGTGGGGTCTTCCCATAGTGGTGATGGTCCGTTGGCACTTGCGGCGTCAGCGACCTCGGAGGTCCCTTTTTTCGGCTGTACACTCCCTCGTACAACATCCGATGGGCTGATGGAGGGATAGTGCCGATGCTGCACCGTCCCCTCGCGATGGATCCGGAGGAGCTGGGTTTGACAGAGGAGGTCCTTCGTCCTGCGGTAAACCTTTCGGTCCTTTTCCTCTTTTTGATTTCTTGTTCTTGATACTGATTCTGTCTTTTTCCTCGCAGCAAATCCGGGTGTCGACCACTTGGCTGAGAGACGTCAGAGATTGGATATCATCGGTAACTGCCCATATTCAGGATGCTGTCCCTGTTCCTTCTTGCTTGGTGCCGTCAGCCTCGTCCGGGGAAGACTCTGTCTCGGATAGTGGGGGTGCGTCATCTCACCGTAGGGGGAAGAGAGCGCGTCGCAGGGGTGGAAGCTCTTGAGAGAGAGAGAGAATGTGGGTTTGGGCTGAGTCCCATTGTTTCTGGCTTTTTTCTTTATTTCCTGTAAAATGATGTAACACAGAAAACAGATATATGCAATGCAATGGCATTTTTTTATTTTCTTTTATTAATGATGAATGAATGGATGCATATGCGTTTTTTTTTTGCTACTGAGACCATAAAAAGGAACGAATATTTTTTTTGAATTTTTTGAAGGAAAGTTTTAATTGAAAAGGGAAATCCTACAAGGAGAAAATAGGATTCTTGAAATTCTTTTGAGAATATCAATTTATTGAGTTTCCTGATTTGACAAAAGAGAAAAAAAAAAAATTCCAAAAGTAGGGGGTTGCCGACCGGCAAGCACCCTGGCCTGCCTATCGGCAGTTCAGTCCATTCCTATCAATTGAAATCTTTGATTGGTACCCTCTTCAGCCCTTAGTACGTTGTAGGGTAGGATTCCTTTCTATTTCTGCAGGGATTATGTCTTTTGTGAGAGTTATCAAGTATAAAAGGGGGTGAGGGTGGAGTATTTTCATCACACCTTTGCATCCTTATCCACTTGCCTACTATTTCTTTGCCCTACAAGATGGCTCTCCCTGGTAGCATCGAGATTTTCAACTACCTCAAAGCCTTGGAAGCTATGTGCTCTTATAATGTCGACTATAATGCTTTTAACATGCGCCAAGTTTCCTTGTGGCGCAATCGGCTTTTTGAGTGAAATATGCTGACAGCGGCGGTACAATTCTGGTTCCCTGAAGACCATGTATTCCGCTTTGGGTTGGAAGAAGTTTGTCCTACCTACGAGGAATTTTCCGCCATGCTAGGTGTGAATCCTAGTGTTTTCACGGCTTTACCCGAATTTTCCCGCTCCCCTAGGGATTTATTGGCCGAGCTTCTTCATATCTCGCCTTCGGCGGCCAGGTCATTAGTTGCTGGAGGAATGATCTCCCTCCTGGCGGTGTTGCAGTCCTGCATTTGCGGGAAGTAGGTGATGCTGGCTATGCTGGAGCCGTTGTTCTGGGCCTGGTTTCAAAATTTCTGTTGGTGACTGGGGAGGTGCAAGTGGATCCACAACTTGCATCCATTACTTCATGGATGTCATACCGTCACAATCCTGCGGCGGTGATATTGGCGGAGACTATGAATGGCCTAGATGCCTGGAGAGAAGGTCATTCTGACTTTTTGAGGGGTAGCCCTATGATGCTGTTCATGTGGTTATCTGAAAGATTTCGCTTGTCGACTCGTCTGGAATATCCTTTGTAGGTTGTACCCAACTTCTTTTCACGCTACTTCATTCGCATTGGCCTGTATGTTGAGAACTGGTAGAATTAGTTTGTGGAGTATGGGGCTCGTGGGATATATTGGTCAGTCCTTGGTGGGGACAGTTGCAGCCTGTTCTGGAGCTAGGAGAGCATTCATATGTGCGGCTGGTTGGTCTCCGATATACCTCTTTTTATTTCCCTTGGCGGCTTTTGCGACAATTTGGCTGGGCACAAGTCGTGCCCCCTCGGACCTCAAATTTCTTTCTGGTAGAAGATTTAACTGAGCGCTTGCATCTGTTGCTTGGATCTTTGTGGGATAATCGGCGTCCGTCGACCCGTCCCTCTCAGTCTGTCGGGAAGGTTTGGCATGTCCCCAAAGATTATATGAGGTGGTTGTAGAGGAAAGTAGTCAGCAAGATGTTAGCAGTGGAGACTGGTCAAAGGTGGTTTATTTTATCTGACTCCATGGAAGGGGGTGTTGTGGTCTTTTCGAAGATGGTTAAGGCACATCGATCCATGGAATGTTTACGACACTCCATTCAGGCAGGGGAAACTTGGGATCCTCAGGATGTAGATGATGAGGGTGCGGGTTCTTCGGGTAGCTGTGGGTAAGACTCCTGGGGAGTTTATTTGTGTAGTAGATGTGGGGGATTCTATTTGGCTTTTTATAGTAATAGGGGGAATGGAGTTGTTCGTTCCTTTTTCTTATATAATCCGTACTGTAATTTCTTATTAATGAAATAAAAAAGTTTCTGATTATCCAGCTGTGCCTTTCGATGTGTTTTGTATTTTGAATTATATATATACTGATTGTTAAGGCATACATAATCCTTTTGTTCAAGTAGATGTTTAGAATGAACTGTCATTATCGGAGATAAGAAAAGAATATATTTTTGTGAAAAAGAAGGGGTTGTGCTCATGTAAGATGTATGAGCTGCCTACGTACCTCTGGGGTTTTTGAAAAGTTTTTTGTTTAAAAGTGGTTTATTGTAGAGGATCAGGCCCACGTAGTTCTGGGTAAAAGGGAAATGAAGAGTTTTTTTTTAGAATAGAAAGGGGATGATAAGAGTCGTAGCGCTCCGAGATTTCGAACTAGGGGTAGAATTTCTTGAGACGGTCCAAATTGACTGGACGAGCCATCTCTTCCCCATCTAGGTCAGTGAGCATGGCGACACCGCCAGATAAGATCTTCTTCACAATGTAAGGGCCACTCCAATTGGGCTTGAATTTTCCTCTGGGGTCCCAGATGGGTTCTATCATCTCCTTGAGGGCTAAATTCCCCTCCCGGACACTGCGGTCCTTGACTCTCTTGTTGAATGATCGCGCTATTCGGCGATGGTATCCCTATATGTGATAAAGATATTTTAATCTTCTTTCATCTAGAAGGGATAACTCATTAAGACGGCTTTGGCACCAGTCTTCTTCACTAACCTTTCTTTTGATCATGATGCGTAACGAGGGTATTTCCAGCTCCACAGGTAGGACTTCTTCCATGACGTAAACTAGGGAGTAAGTGGTAGCCCCAGTAGAGGTTCGAATTGAGGTTCGATAGCCCCAGAGGGCGTACGGGATCCGATCGGCCCAATCCCTACAACTTTCGGTCATCTTGCTGATGATGGCTTTGAGGTTTTTATTGGCGCTTCAACTGCACCATTAGTCTGAGGTCGGTAGGGAGAAGATTTATGTCTCTGAATCCCATACTTGTTGACAACTTCTGTGACTTCTTCCTCAAAGTGCAAACCGTTATCTGACACTAGCTCGTGCGGGATCCCATAACGGCAGATGATATTTTTCTTGATGAATTTAACCACCTTCTTGCCATTTAATACTGCGTATGACTTAGCTTTGACCCATTTGGTGAAGTAATCGATGGCAACCAGGATGAACTCATGTTCGTTTGACGCTTTTGGCGTAACCTTACCTATGATGTCGATACCCCAGGTGGAGAACGACCAGGGAGAAATCATGTTGTATAATTCTCGCGGAGGTAGGTGTTGCATGTTGGAGAACTTTTGGCATTTAGGGCATCTCCGAACATAAGCTGTGCAATCCTGGGCCATGGTGGTCCAGTAGTAACCCTTTCGGATGATCTTCTTGGCAAGCATGTGACCGTTCATATGGGGCTCGCATTCCCCACTATGGATTTTCTGCATTATCTTTTCAATGTTAGCCCCTGCGATACAGTGCAAATGAGTTCCATCGAAATTCCTCTTGAGTAGTGCTTTATGACAGATGATGTACTGAGCGACCAGCCTTCAGAGGGTAGCTCGTTCGTTCTTGTTGGAACCCTCGGGATACCTACCATATTTGAGGAGGCACCATATATCATAGTACTAGCAATCGACTAGTTCGGGGTCTTCTGTGGAGACAAGCTCAATATGGTAGCAATGGGTCGGTATGTCCTGCTTCTGAACTAGGAAGGGGGTCATTGTTATTCCCTCGGGCATGTCGACCATAGAGGCCAAGGTAGCGAGGGCATCGACTAGGTTATTCTTTGCTCGGGGTAGGTAATGGAAGGTGATATCTCGGAATTGGGAGGCCAACTCTTCTAATTGGGCATGAAAGGGTTCGAGCTTTTCGTCCTTGACTTTCCACTTTCTGAGAACTTGACCGATGATGAGGGCAGAATCCCCATAGACAGCGAGGTATTGAATACTTTTCTTGAGAGAGACCTTGAGGCCCACTGTGCATGCTTCATATTATGTTATGTTGTTAGTACAAGAGAAATCCAATTTTATGGCGATAGGAGTGTGGGAGTCATCTGGGGCGACCGGAAGTATCCCAATGCCATATCCCTTTTTGTTGGCAGCGCCATCGAAGAACATTTTCCATCGGAGGCAGTCTTGAGTGGTGCAGAGGACATTTTCATCTGGGAACTCGGAGATCCAGACATCTGTTTCTTCTACAGGGTAGTCAGCGAGGTAGTCAGAGATGGATCTTCCTTTAACGGCCTTCTGTGTGGCGTACACGATATCAAACTCGGTTAGGAGCATAAACCATCGGGCCATTCAGCTAGATAAGGCGGGTTTCTCAAGCAGGTATTTAATGGGATACATTCGGGATACAAGCTTAATGGGGAAGGCGATCATGTAGTGTCGTAACTTTTGGGTGACCCAGACAAGCGCAACACACACTTTTTCTAAAGTAGTGTAGTTGACCTCGCCCTGCTAATTTTCGACTGGCATAATAGATGGATTTTTCTTTGCAGGAGGCCTCAAGGTATTGGTCTAGCAAAGCCCCAGCTGCAGTGTCGGTGATGGTTAGGTATAGGAGCAAAGGGAGACCTGGCTGTGGTGGCATGAGAACCGGAGGTTGGGTTAGATATTGTTTGATTAGGTCAAAGGCTTCTTGGCAGGCCTCATTCCAAACCTTGGTTGAATCCTTTCAGGGGAGCTTGAAGATTGGTTCACAGATGGAGGTTAGCTGGCTGATGAACCAGCTGATATATTGTAATTTCCCAAGGAAACCTCGAACTTCTTTCTCTGTCCGGGGAGGTGGCATCTCAAGTATGGCTTTCAGCTTGGCGGGATATGCTTCTATCCCCTTCTCACTGACCATGAATCCTAAGAGTTTTCCCTTTGTAACGCCGAAGATGCATTTCTATGGATTGAGTCGCATCTGATACTGCCGCAGTCGTTCGAAGAACTTTCGAAGAGCAGGAGCATGACCTTCTCTAGTTTTGGACTTAATGATCATATTATCCACGTAAACCTCGACCTCTTTGTGAATCAGGTCGTGCAAGATGGTTGTAGCGGACCTCTGGTAGGTAGCCCCAGCATTCTTGAGGCCGAATGGCATAACGGTGTAGTAAAAGTTCCCCCATGGGGTGATGAATGCGGTTTTCTCTTGGTGGTCGGGGTGTATCTTGATTTGGTTATATTCGAAAAATCCATCGACGAATGAATTGAGAGCATGACTGGCTGTGTTGTCCACGATCATGTCAATATTAGGTAGCAGGTAATCATCTTTCGGGGAGGCTTTGTTTAAATCTCGGTAATCCACACACATTCGAACATTTCCTCCTAATTTTGGCACAGGCACAATGTTGTCTAGCCACGTGGGATATTCTCTTACTCGAATAAAACCCACGTTTAACTATTTGACCACCTCTTCTTTGACCTTGAGCGACTATTTGGGGCGGAGCTTTCTCAATTTTTGTTTAACCGACTTGTAATCTGGGAGAGTGGTGATCTCATGTTGAGCTATTTCAGGATCAATACCGGGCATATTGTCGTAGGACCATGTGAAGACATCCACAAACTCCATTAGCAATTCTTCGAGTTGTGCGCGCTCATGCTCGTTAAGGGTGGCCCCTATCCTAATCTTGCGCAGTTGGCTACTAGAACCGAGATTGATAACAACAGTCTCTTCTTCATTAACTTGAACGTGGTTATGTTGTTTGTTATTAACCTTATTTAAATCAGTTAAGAATTGTTCATTTGCAAAATCATCATCATCAAAAGTTTGATTAGAATTTAAACAATTAATGTAAGGCACAACAAGATACTCAAAATCTTCGTTTATTTCATTGATAGGAAAAACAGCATTGAGAACCTCATCAAAAGAGGTCTCGATTACATTTGAGCCAGGATAGATAATAGAAGAAGAAACAGGGTAAACATTAGGGTTAGGGGAGATTTCAAGAGGTAGAACTAGCGCAGCATGCCAGTTGAGGATAGGTGTATCAGCAGCTTTGATCAGATGAGAGGGGTTCAGTGATGCAGTGCCTGAGTGAACCATGCAGAGTGTCAGCCCCAGTGTCTGCAAGTTGAAGGAATCTTTAAAATCACTTTCCTTAGTCTCTTTGATATTTTTGATGAGCGGTTGTACGCGGTGTGAGAAACTTTCAGCCCATGGGTAGCTATCGTGGAAAAATATCTCCATTCTAGGCTTCGTCTTCTTATCTGTATGGTCATACCACAGTTCTGGAAAGCCGCAAAAGGGGAAGTCTTCACCCTCTTTAATGAATTGTCCATTTAAAGAATCTCTCGAGATAGTTCGAACGCAGTCTAACCCTTTCTTTGATCGAGTCTGGCGGATCATTCTGATCTCTAGTTCTGATGGTTGATACCCCAAACCGTAAGGAGGGAAGGCTTTCTTCAGTTCGATGGGCTCAAGTATCCCTTGTTGCCTTTGCCCTAGCCCCAGTACGGTCATGAAGTGCATGTTTCTGAACATCTGAATCACATTGACATTTCCATGAGGGTCGTATTCTGGATAAACCCTTTCTTTGAAACCGTTCCCTGTCGAGATTAGGGATGGCTCAACTCGAAACCCTGATAGGAGCATATCATTTGGCCCATGTTGTATCTCGAGAATCGAACTACTGGTGCTTGCACCCTCGACATTTTCATCGTCGCCTAAAATGGTGATGACTCGCCCATCAGCGAAAAACTTCAATTTCTGATGGAATGAGGAAGAGACACCCTTTATACTGTGGAGCTAGGGTCGTTCGAGCAACATGTTAAAATAGGTCGGGATATCAATGAATTGGAATTTGACGACAGGGTTTATAGGTCCAACCCCTATTGCAAGTTTTATAGATCCCATCACCTCCCGACGGGTATTATCGTAGGCACGCACGACAGCGGAGGTTGGAGCGAGGTCACTTTCTTTTAGGCCTAAACATTTGAAGGTTCTCAGTGGGCAGACATTTTTAAGAGGATCCGTTATCAACGAGAGAGAGCGGTACAACCTTCCCCATAACTTCGATGGAGATGTTGAGTTCATGATTGTGATTCGGCCCAATTTTGGGGATTTCCTCTTCAGAAAAGGACAGCATTCGGGTGGAGGTCAAGGACCCGACCAAATTTACCTCTTCTTCTGGTGTGGTAGAAGGAGGAACTATGGGTCCTGTGAGCAACTTGATCAAAGCATTTCTGTGCAGCTAGGAAGACATGAAAATCCCCCATAGAGTGATGTTAGCTTGAGTTTTTTTCAGTTGATCGAGGATCTTGCTCTCCTCAGTGGTCATTTCTGGTATAGGAAGGTTTTCAACGCCCTTCCCCTTGTCATTTGTTGGTAGCGAGCTTGGAACTTGGTAATGTCTCCCAGATTTGGTCATGTGATTTACTGAAGAAGGGAAAAACTTAAATCCAGTTTTCTCGTCAATCTCAGGTTGTTCTGTCGCCCTGTCTATTTCTCCGAGGAGTTATTCAAATGATATCATCCCACATATGTCGGCTACTGGGCTAGTTCTTCCTGAAGCTTGTTCTTCATTTGAATCTTTGAATTCTTCTCCCCATCCGGTAGAAACAATTATATTTTCTTTTGTGAAATCAATGTATTACACAACTTCAACGGCTTCCTCGTATAGGCCTTCCCATTCTGTGGAGATATGTGTGATTGAAGGGACCAAGCACGCTTGTAACTTCAAAGTGTCAAGTAACCCGGTGATACTGCAAATGTTGTTGGTTTGCCTGAATGCTTCCGCCATGATCTGGACAACATCCTCTAAGCTGACTTCGTCGGTTGGTACCACCCAAGAATCTGATTCTCGGGCCCATTTCCGTTCTTCCAAAAATAGCGCGCTGAACCTCTGGCAGTCGATAATCATCTGTGAGGGCAATTTCAGCCCCAACTCTAGGAGTTGATTTAATACCTCTGACAATTCCATACTTCCACTTTCAAAACGAGTACGGACAGTGATGCATGCTCTGGTAAGGAGTGACAGTGCCTGATCCGCGGGGTTGGTAGGGTGTAGAAGGAAATATGGGCAAAGTTGAAGATGTTTAGGAGGGTATAGGGGTGTGATTTGGGTTGATGGATTGAAATTCGGGTTTTCTTCCAAGAAGATGGCATTAGTGTGATTCGGGAGGGGGTTATGAGTAGTGTTTGGCTTAGGATTGGTTGGTGGGGCGATGGTACCCCGATCAATGAGATCTTGGATTATGTTTTGAAGGTGGAAGCATTGGTCGGTGGTATGACCAACTATTTGGTGAAAGGCGTAATGAGCATCGGTCTTGAAATTTCTTGGGAGTGGATTTGGCAATGGACGTGGATCCAAGGGTTTGATAAGGTTTCGGCTTAACAGGGCTTGGTAAACTTTGGAGAGGGGAGCATGAAGCTCATTGTATTCCCTTCGGGTGGGGGCAGGGTGACTTTCTGGTGCCCATGATGTGGTCGGTTGAGAGATGTTGTTGATGGTTGAGACTGTCGCATTGGCAGGCTTGTCATACTTTCTAGGGGTGAACTGTCCGGACACCTTCTTTGGTTCAACTTCTGTTTTGGCAATAATTTCCTCGATTTCTACTCCTGCTTCTCTGAGAGCTCGAAAGTGAGGGTAGTAGTGTCCTCCCATGGTTTCTCGGACATGGGGCAAGAAATTCTTCTTCACTATGTTGACTTGTTCTTCTTCGGATGGCCGATTGGTCATGGTAGCTTCTTTTTCCCTCCATCGGGCTATAAAGTTACTGACTAATTCTCCACAGTTTTGTTTGAGCAGCTCTAAATCACGGCGGGTGACCTCGAGCTCTTCGTTGTATTTTTACTGCGACATGAATTCTTGGGCTACATCCTCCCAGCTACGGATTCTGGATTCCTTAAGAGATAAAAACCATCGGAGGGCCCTGTCCTTCAAAGTTTGCTGAAATAATTGGGCCATCACCTCTTCAGAAGCCCCTAGTAGAGACATGGAACGATGATAACTATGAAGATGAACAATTGGGGGGCCACTCCTTTCGAACTTCTCGATATTTGGCATCTTGAACTTCTCAGGTAACCTTGCTTTAGGATAAGGAGACATATGGGTGTAGTCCATGTAATTCCCAGAGATTCGGACTTGGTCGAACTTCTTAGTGAGAATCTTGAGATCCTCTTAGACTTTATTCAACTCTTCCTCCTTTGGATCAGCGACCACAGGCAGGTTAGCCATAGGCTGGGCAATATTTGGCATTGGAAGCTGGGCAGGAGGCGACCCATTGGCAGGAGGGGCATGTGGAGCGTGCTGATATTCTTTCGGGACCCAGATAGGTTCGGGTGTACCCATAGCACGAGGGAATAGGGCCTCGGGCTCTTGAGGAATAGGAACTTGGTTTCGTTGCATTTCTCGGACCTCAGCTTGGAGGTTGTCAATCTTGGCCACGAGCTGAGGTAGGACTGTCGGCAGATCCGGTTGTATGACTGGTGGTTGATCTGCATTCTCCATGGAAGATGGATGGATTCCGGATTCAGAAGAGGTAGTGGAGGAGTGGATGAAACTCCGAGGTGATTTAACTGAAGACCGAAGCCAATAAGGAGCCAGGCCAAGGGCGTGCGATCGACCTGAGAAGGCGTAAGATGAGATTTATTTTTGAGAAAAAAAGGGAAGAAACTATTTTTGGATTTTTGATAGAAAAAAAGGGGGGAAATGTTTTTGGATTTTTAACAAAGAAGGGAGAAATGTTTTTGGAATTTTAACGAAGAAGGGAGAAATGTTTTTGGATTTTTTTAATAAAGAAGGGAGAAATGTTTTTGGATTTTTTTTTTATAAAGAAGGGAGAAATGTTTTTGGATTTTTTGGAGACGGAACTCAGCATGATTATTATGATTATTATGTTCTCACTTGTATTTAATTCACCTAAATGCAATGCCGGACGGGACCCGAGCCTGGAAAAGTGGGGGTCTTAATATATGCAAAGCTACGTTTGGACTTGTAACTAGGCTCGCGGACAGGGTCCCATTTTAAAAAATGTGCGAAAATTGGGCGGCAGGCCGACCCGGAATTTCGACAGAGTTTCGGGTTGAAACTGGCAATCTAAAGTGCGTGTCCTAGGTCTGACACCTATATGCGGGTATGCAATTGGTTGGGTGAATCGTCATGGGTTCCCCCCTTTGGCGTGACTTCCAAGATATACGTCTTGCTCTTGCGGGCAGTCGGTACGTGTGGACAAGCCATTTGATATACCAGAGTGTACGTGAATTGCCTCACCATATACCTCGTGGGGACGGTACGTGTGAGAGAGAATTTGATATACTCGGCGTACGTGAATGAATTCCCTACGATATACCTCCCGTCATGACTTCAGTCAAGCGGTATGATACGGGGGGAACCGTTCGATATATGTCGAAGGTACTTGGCCAATGGAAGGTGAGAGTCACATCGCTTAGGCTAACTGCGACCTGTCGGACCAGCACCCATCACGAAGTGACCCTCCAGTTGCTGGGTAAAATTTCGTAAATAGCAATGCTCTTTGGTGATATCGTGTGAATCATGCATGATTCTCTTATTAGTATCTTATGATGAGAATGCCTTTCTTGATTATGCCAAAAGAGGGAGCCAAGTACAAGTACCCTAAAGGTACACCAAGTATGGATGGGTGATGCGTGCAACATGAGGATATACATGTGATCCTAGGTGCACGTGGTGTGAAGTGTATATGGAGACTTTTCTACAAGTGTGTGAATATAAGCATAGGCATGGGATATACATGTGAGAAAGGGGGATAGGCAGATATGGGGGGGGGGGGGGACATTAACAAATATAGCATCCATGTAAATATAATCAAGCCCTTAAAATATAATAAAATATCCCCAGCAGAGTCGCCACTATGGCCATCCCCGATCCCCGTCGCGGAGGGAGGAAGGATCCTTCGGATCCCGCGCGTCCCATCTCGGGAGAGCGCTTCGGCCGGAGTTGATTTGTGAGGTGTGGAAATGTAGAGAGATTTAGAGTCGCCAGTCTATTTTACTCAAAACAGACAAAAGAAAAAGGGTAAGCCACCCCGAAGGATTACATCCATAGACATACTAGTGAGGGCGAAACCAAATGATTCGAGAAGGGTTCGGAGGCTTAGTTACGAAATGGGAAGGTGTTAGGCACCCATTCCGCCCTTTCGCTCTCTCATGGATATTTGCTACTTTCCTTTATATTTTCCCCCGTGATATGTGTGCATGTGTATATATAGAATGGAGGTAGGAATCCTCGACTTGTATCATGGAAGAGATAAAGCGAGTCATCCGTAGGAATGTGAGATTAGTGTAGAAAATGTGACACCCCGACTAATTAAATACCGGGTAGCTACTCCTTTATTAAATTAATTCAAAATGCCAAGTTGATCCAGTTAATAGCATCACTGTCGAAAACATTTTAACGATTACTAACCACCTAGTATTTAAAAAGTAAGTGCCAAATTTTAATTAAAGTCTGATTAACATGCAACAAGTGTAATAAAGAATAATAACACCATTCACCATAATGAAGTAAATAGAATAACCATCCCATAACGTAAATAAAGTCTGGAGGAAAAACTCCTCACTACAATCCCACAACTGAAAAGTAAACCGAATACTAAACAATACATGCCAAAGTCTGATAACTGTAATGGAAAAGTAACTCTAATAGAAATGGGCAATATGCCCTACAACTGATAGATAATGAATCTGGAATCCAAGTGATAGAAGCGTCTACAAGCAAATCCCTGTAGCTTCCACAAACAGCTACAGCTCGTCACCTGAACGAGTATCCTATGCATGGTGTCCTTGTGGCTGGACACCTAAAATGGTTTTACAAAGAAAAATAGATTTGAAAAGCAAACGGGTCAGAGCCCGAATGTGGAGTTATATTTTAAAAACCTGCAAGTGCTTTAAAAACATTTAAAACATTAAATGCAAAGTACATGTTAGGACGTGCACTCACATGATATTCTCACCTCTCGTCTAACTGTGCACTCCTAACGTAAGTACCCATCTACAACGACACAAACCACTAGCTAAGTGACATCATATCTAGCTAGACTATCATAGGTCCTACCCATATTACTCGGTTCTATTAACATAATCACGTTCGTAATTAAAATAGGGGTTTAACGTAAACTCAGATGCTCAATATGCAATATATTTCACTATCAGCTAACCCGTTATGTTTCTCGAAATAATACCGTAATTATATTCACAACATTAACATGAAGGTTCCCATTAATATTAAGTGTATATTATTCACATCATAAATATACATTACAAGCACCCCGAGAACTAAGCTGTGGTGCACACATACTCTGCTATCCATCCCGGTACATCACGTACATAAGGATTACATATTCCGAATCTCTCAGGAATAGTTCATGAATAACATCACAAATAATGGAGGCGAACACAGTCACACCACCTGGGTCACGCACATACCTACGCTCCCACGATCAACGGACTTATTAATATCCCAATAAGTCTTTCTATGACCTATGTTCATCAAGGTAACCAGTATAAATCCGGGCAACACAAGGATTAGAGGGTCCTAAGCGAACGCAAACCTCCCGTGATAGCAAGTATGGTAAGTATGTCATACACACAATTCATATACCAATACTAAGTAAACACACGTCTTAGTAATCCCGTAGTTTAATCGTAGTACATATCGCATTCTCGTACCAACTTATAATTATCACAATTTATACTATTCCGGTTTATAATCATACGCGCCATAATTTATTCTCTCGTCGTAGTAGACACTCACGTCTCAACCCAAACCGTCCATTTAATTTAACTCTCGTATATAATTTCCTTCTCATAAATACCCAAAAGTCCCAATTCTATCATTACATCATCATCGGAATGCTATCTATATCCTCGAACAAGTTTACGGGACTCCAAAAATCAAAACACTTCAAAAAGGCCCAGACTGCCAGCTCGTTAGAAGTCTCGTTCGAACGAGACTGTTCGAACGAGATTCCACTGTCAACTCGTTAGAAGTCTCGTTCGAACGAGACTGTTCGAACGAGATCCAGTTCGTTCGAACGAACTGTACCTTCTAATGATATCTCGTTCGAACGAGATTATCGAACGAAGTTCCCTTTCATTAGAAGCGACTGGTCAATTTGTTAGAAGCTCGTTCGAACGAGTTCGTTCGAACGACCTGGGCAGGGGCTTCTAACGACCTACCAGTTTCGTCCCAGATTTTTCTAAATCTCGTTTTTCACCATTTTAACTCCTCAAATCTCTTCTAAACTAAGTCCCAACAATCGTTTTAAGGTCTCTAAACAATCATAAACATTTCAAGGTTATAAACTAATGTAATTTATGGAGTTAATTCTTCACAATCATCATTAAACCATCAAATCTCATCACTTTCCCCCAATATTTCAAGAACACAAACCCTAAAATTTTAAATCATGAATTAACCCAATAAAATCCGTTTTAATTTCTTCTAATCACAAATATCATGAGAATAATCCTCTACCTATCATTCTACATGCAATTCTCCTCAAGATTTTCAAGTTCAAAGTACCAACTACATGGGTTTTCATATTTCACCAAGAACAAACATAAAATTGGAATTATCTAACATGGAAAGAACATTCTCTGAAATTTAAATGGAATTAAGTCACTTGCCTCGAGTTTATCTCGGATTTAGATGTTGGTTTGATGGAGCTTTTCTGCAGAATTTCCTTTCTCTCTCTTTCCCCAAGCTTCTTCTCTAATGGTGGCTATGGTGGCTAGGGTTTGCTTTGGGAAGGTATTAGAAAACCTAATTCTAATAACCTACGTAACTTGTTGGGTTAATTTGGGTTGGTTAGTGGTTTAGTGGGTCAATTCCCAATCAGATTAAAACTCCCAATTTTCCTCATTTTTAATTCCTAAAAATACGAAATTACCAAAATACCCTTTAAGTTGCCGGTATGGCCTAAAAATGCCCCGGAATCCAACCTACACCCCCGGCTAGTGTTTTCTGACTATCTCGACCCTTCCGGACGCGTTGGTGCACTCAAAACGACCATACAGTTTATAGAATTTAAATTCACTTTTATAATCAAAATAATATACCATGACGCGGCGGTCACACGCGTCTCAACAAAATTTCTAAAATGCCGTATATCAATCTCACGACAAATTTTTCATAATACAATATTCATATAAAACATGTATGCACATAATCAAATACCAACTCGCATCTCGTTAGTATTTTTAACCGGGATTAATTTCCAATTAATACGCATTTAACTAATTAATCCCAAAAATAAATATAGCCAAAAGTATGGGGTATTACATACTCCCCCCCTAATAACTGAATTTCGTCCCGAAATTCGAAACTAGAAAGTACTTGCTAAAAACAACTCTGGATAACGTTCGCGCATCTCATCCTCGCGCTCCCATGTGGACTCCTCGACATTGTGATGTCGCCACTGAACACGCACTAACGGAACTATCTTTGACCGCAGTTTCCTCTCGCTTCGGTCCAAAATAGCAATCGGCCCCTCCTCGTAGGAGCTATCCGGCTGGAGATCGATGTCCTCCACAGCAATGTGAGAATGAGCCAAATTATCTCTAAGGTATTTCCTCAGTGAGGAAATATGAAACACATCGTGAATCCGATGTAAATGCTCCGGTAACCCAAGTCTATATGCAACCGGTCCGATCCGCTCAATAATAGGGAACGGCCCCACATACCTTGGTGCCAACTTCCACTTCTTCCCGAAATGCATAATCCCCTTCATAGGAGATACTCTGAGCCAAACCTGGTCCCTCACTTGGAATTCCCTGAAAAATCTCTTCGCATCAGCATAACTCTTCTGCCTGTCTTGAGCTACTCGAATGCGACTCCGAATCAACTCAATCCTTGCCGAAGTATCCTGAATCACTTCCGGCCCAAGCAGTTTGTTGTCCCCCACCTCTAACCAACATGCTGGGGAACGACAAGGTCTATCATACAATGCCTCAAACGGAGCCATGCCAATAGTGAACTGATAGGAGTTGTTGTAAGCAAACTCCACCAGTGGAAGGTACTGCTCCCATCCACCCCCAAAGTCAATAATGCACATGCGTAGCATGTCCTCCAACATCTGATTTGTACGCTCGGTCTGCCCATCAGTCTGCGGATGGTAAGCCGTACTCAATCGCAATTCCGTGCCCATGGCCACCTGGAAACTCTCCCAAAACCTCGAAACAAATATCTTGTCTCTGTCAGACACGATATTTAGGGGCACACCGTGAAGTCTCACAATCTCTGAAATGAAGAGCTGGGCATACTGTCCCGTAGTGTAGTCAGTCCTTACGGGTAAAAAGTGAGCGACTTTGGACAACCTGTCCACAATTACCCAAACGGAGTCGTGACCCCTCTGCGACGTAGGCAACCCCGTGATAAAGTCCATGGATATGCTCTCCCACATCCACACCGGGACCTCCAATGGCTGTAGCAATCCTGCTGGTCTCTGATGGTCCACTTTTACAAGCTGACAAGTGGCACATTTCGAAACAAACTCAGCGATATCTCTCTTCATACCGCTCCACCAATACTGGCGTCTCATGTCTTGGTACATTTTGTCCCCTCCGGGATGTACCGCGAACCGTGAGCCGTGCGACTCTGCCATCACTTCGTGTCGCAATCCTTCCCCTTCCGGAACTACCAATCTCCCATTGAAGCGTAATCCCTCGTCTGAGCTAACGGTATAGGACTCGGCTCCTTCTGCTAGTAATCGAACTATCTGCTCCTGACAGAATGAGTCATTAGCCTGTGCCCATACTACCTTCGTGACAATCTGCGGTGTAACGGTCATCACAGACATGAAAGATCGGGCCACTGCATCCTGGTGTCCCAACTCCTTCCACTTTGCCTTCCACACCTCTGCCACCTCATCTGCTGGTCTACGGCTCAACGCGTCTGCTACCACGTTAGCCTTTTTCGGGTGATACTGGATGTCGAACTGGTAGTCCTACACAATCTCAAGCCACCTACGCTGTCGCATATTCAACTCCTTCTGCGTGAACAGGTACTGTAAGGACTTGTGGTCCATGAACAGTTGGAACTTCTCCCCCAAAAGATAGTGCCTCCAAATCCGTAGGGCAAATACCACTGTCGCCATCTCCAAATCATGCGTGGGGTAATTCTTCTCATGAGTCTTAAGCTTACGGGAAGCATAAGCTATGGCCTGTCTCTCATGCTGCAATAAACCTCCAAGTCCTTGTAAAGACGCGTCGGTGTAAACCAAATACTCAACTCCCAGTCTCGGCATTGCTAACACAGGTGCTGAGGTCAATTTGTCCTTCAATTCATCGAATGCCAACTGACAGGCATCACTCCAGATGTATGGCACACCCTTACGAGTCAGATGTGTCAAAGGACCTACTATCTCCGAGAAACCCCGAATAAACCTCCTGTAGTATCCTGCTAGACCCAAGAAACTACGAATCTCCGTTGGTGTCGTGGGCTGTCCCCACTCCCTCACCGCTGATACCTTCCCCGGATCAACAGATATTCCCCGGTCGGAAATAATGTGTCCCAACAACTGGACCTCCTTCAGCCAAAACCCGCATTTCTCATATTTTGCATACAATTCGTTCTGACGAAGTGTCTGCAAAACCTGCCTCAAATGCTCGGCGTGCCCCTCCTCTGTCTGGGAGTAAACCAGAATGTCATCAATGAAGACAATGACAAACTCCATGAACACAGCTGGAGCGTTGGTCAAACCGAAAGGCATAACCCGAAACTCGTAAGAACCATATCTCGACAAGAACGCAGTCTTCGAGACATCCTCCTCCCTGATACGCAACTGATGGTATCCCGATCTCAAATCAATCTTCGAGAAGAAATAATCTCCTCTCAACTGGTCGAATAAGTCATCGATTCGAGGCAACAGATACTTATTCCGTATCGTGGCCTTATTCAACTCTCGGTAGTCCACACACAATCTCAGTGAATCGTCCCTCTTCTTCCCAAACAAAACTGGAGCACCCCAAGGTGAGGTACTCCTGCGAATAAAGCCCTGACCTAACAGCTGCTCTATCTGATCCTGTAAGTCCCTCATCTCGGCTGGAGCCATACGGTACGGTGCGCGTGCTATAGGTCTCGTACCCGGTAGCAAATCTATAACAAAGTCTATCTATCGACTGGGGGGTAAGCCTGGTATCTCCTGAAACACATCCGAATACTCCCTGACGACTGGGATAGAATCTAAAGGAATCACTACCTCCTTAGAGGTATCCTCCTCAATATAATACAGATGAGCGGTCGATCCTCCCTTTGGGCGAGGCATCGCCACCACAAACATCTCTTGCCCCGGAATGGCAAAAACAATGCTCCCGCTGAAGCAATCAATCATGGCCCTATAAGCTACGAGCCAATCCATACCGATAATCACATCGTGAACATGCATATCTAATACCAACATGTCTGCAGGTAATACCAAACCACCAATCTCTACCCCCACTCCCCGGCATATAAAGAAAATAAGTGACCCACTCCCCAAAGGTGAGTCAACACACGTCACTGTGCTCTCTGCCGTAGCTAACAATCCTAAAGCTTTCGCGAAGTGTGTAGCTATAAAACAGTGTGTAGCCCCCGTATCAAATAATACCCGACCCATAGTGCCATGGATAGGAAACGTACCCTCAATCGCGGGCGGTGCCTGTGGAACAGCAGCCTGGTGGACGTTGTAGACACGTCCATACTGTAGCTGCCCCTGCTGAACTGGGATTGCTGGAATGGGTGGCAATGCTGCCATCTGTGGCGGTGCGGGGAGAGCGGCGGGAAACATAGGCCTCTGTGGCTCCAGGCGAGCACCCTGCTGCTGCTGCTGTGGGGCCCTGCCCCTATCAGTACAATCCTGTCGTTTATGGCCAGTCTTGCCACAAATAAAACACTTCCCTGGGAAGTTCCCTCCTCTCTGCCCCTTCTGTTCCCGGCCCTGGTGGCCGTTACTGTTCCTCCCTTGGCCCTGCTGGCCCTGGTGAAACTGCTGCCCATTCTGCCCCTGTTGGCCCTGATGGCCGTTTGGACCCTGATGGCCCTGACGGAAACCTCCCTGTCCCTGTCTGTAGTTCCCTGATCGGAACCTCTTCTGATCCCCCTGCTGCGAACCCTGCTCACCCTGTCTCTGCCCCTGAACAGATTGTGCCCCACCGGCACCATGTCCTCCAGTCCTGCCCTGATGGCTAGACTCTCCCGACCTCTTGCTCTCAGCCATATGAAAGCGGTGGTCCTGGCAGTGTAACAAAGATGCGTTAACCACATTAGAATACGTGGCCAACGAAAGGTTCCCTAACAGATGCTGACGGATCCTCCATGTCAACCCGTCCATGAACTTCTCAATCTTCTTCTTCTCTGTTGGTATTTCATCTGGAACGATATTCAACAGATTCGTGAACTCGGCCTCATACTCGGCCACAGTCTTACCCTCCTGCTTCAGACTCATCAATTTCCTCCTCATTTCCGTGTGAACAGCCGACGAAAAGTACTTGCGGTCAAACCGCACCCAGAAGTCCTGAATAGTGAGAGTATCCCTCTCCTCCATGGTGGTAATAGACTCCCACCATTGTAGCGCTGATCCAACTAGCTTGAAAGTAGCTAGCACCTGCTTCTGATCATCCGTGCACTCATACATCCTTAAGTGCCTCTGCATATCCTTCCTCCACTGGCTCGAGACTACCACATCTGAGCTACCTGCAAACTCTGGCGGATGCGCTTTCTGAAAAGCGTCACGTACACGCTCCCAAGCAGACGTGAATGTATTTGCCTGTACTGTCGCGGCAACCGGTGCCTGAGGTGGTGCCTGCTGAACAACGGAAATGGCGGCATTTACCGCTTGGGCTACTATAGCTACAACCTCAGCGGCGTTCATCATGCCCTGAACTGGAGCGGGCTGGGGTTTGGGCGTTGCATCCCTGGGAACTCGTCGTGCACATCGTGGAGGCATCTGATATAAGAACAAAGTTTATAAGTTCGCTGTTTATAAACTTAAAATAGCTGAAGAACGAAGCATACACAAAAAGAGTACAACAGTCCTAAAATTTAGGGCTCTATATCAAAGAAACTTAGCGGAAACATAATAAGCCGTCAGATCCTAAAGGACACTAGAACCTGATGCTCTGATACCACCTGTGACACCCCGACTAATTAAATACTGGGTAGCTACTCCTTTATTAAATTAATTCAAAATGCCAAGTTGATCCAGTTAATAGCATCACTGTCGAAAACATTTTAACGATTACTAACCACCTAGTATTTAAAAAGTAAGTGCCAAATTTTAATTAAAGTCTGATTAACATGCAACAAGTGTAATAAAGAATAATAACACCATTCGCCATAATGAAGTAAATAGAATAACCATCCCATAACGTAAATAAAGTCTGGAGGAAAAACTCCTCACTACAATCCCACAACTGAAAAGTAAACCGAATACTAAACAATACATGCCAAAGTCTGATAACTGTAATGGAAAAGTAACTCTAATAGAAATGGGCAACATGCCCTACAACTGATAGATAATGAATCTGGAATCCAAGTGATAGAAGCGTCTACAAGAAAATCCCTGTAGCTTCCACAAACAGCTACAGCTCATCACCTGAATGAGTATCCTATGCGTGGGGTCCTTGTGGCTGGGCACCTAAAATGGTTTTACAAAGAAAAATAGGTTTGAAAAGCAAACGGGTCAGAGCCCGAATGTGGAGTTATATTTTAAAAACCTGCAAGTGCTTTAAAAACATTTAAAACATTAAATGCAAAGTACATGTTAGGACGTGCACTCACATGATATTCTCACCTCTCGTCTAACTGTGCACTCCTAACGTAAGTACCCATCTACAACGACACAAACCACTAGCTAAGTGACATCATATCTAGCTAGACGATCATAGGTCCTACCCATATTACTCGGTTCTATTAACATAATCACGTTCGTAATTAAAATAGGGGTTTAACGTAAACTCAGATGCTCAATATGCAATATATTTCACTATCAGCTAACCCGTTATGTTTCTCGAAATAATACCGTAATTATATTCACAACATTAACATGAAGGTTCCCATTAATATTAAGTGTATATTATTCACATCATAAATATACAATACAAGCACCCCGAGAACTAAGCCGTGGTGCACACATACTCTGCTATCCATCCCGGTACATCACGTACATAAGGATTACATATTCCGAATCTCTCAGGAATAGTTCACGAATAACAACATCACAAATAATGGAGGCGAACACAGTCACATCACCTGGGTCACGCACATACCTACGCTCCCACGATCAGCGGACTTATTAATATCCCAATAAGTCTTTCTATGACCTATGTTCATCAAGGTAACCAGTCTAAATCCGGGCAACACAAGGATTAGAGGGCCCTAAGCGAACGCAAACCTCCCGTGATAGCAAGTATGGTAGGTATGTCATACACACAATTCATATACCAATACTAAGTAAACACACGTCTTAGTAATCCCGTAGTTTAATCGTAGTACATATCGCATTCTCGTACCAACTTATAATTATCACAATTTATACTATTCCGGTTTATAATCATACGCGCCATAATTTATTCTCTCGTCGTAGTAGACACTCACGTCTCAACCCAAACCGTCCATTTAATTTAACTCTCATATATAATTTCCTTCTCATAAATACCCAAAAGTCCCAATTCTATCATTACATCATCATCGGAATGCTATCTATATCCTCGAACAAGTTTACGGGACTCCAAAAATCAAAACAGTCCAAAAAGGCCCAGACTGCCAGCTCGTTAGAAGTCTCGTTCGAACGAGACTGTTCGAACGAGATCTAGTTCGTTCGAACGAACTGTACCTTCTAACGATATCTCGTTCGAACGAGATTATCGAACGAAGTTTCCTTTCGTTAGAAGCGACTGGTCAATTCGTTAGAAGCTCGTTCGAACGAGTTCGTTCGAATGACCTGGGCAGGGGCTTCTAACGACCTACCAGTTTCGTCCCAGATTTTTCTAAATCTCGTTTTTCACCATTTTAACTCCTCAAATCTCTTCTAAACTAAGTCCCAACAATCGTTTTAAGGTCTCTAAACAATCCTAAACATTTCAAGGTTATAAACTAATGTAATTTACGGAGTTAATTCTTCCCAATCATCATTAAACCATCAAATCTCATCACTTTCCCCCAATATTTCAAGAACACAAACCCTAAAATTTTAAATCATGAATTAACCAAATAAAATCCGTTTTAATTTCTTCCAATCACAAATATCATGAGAATAATCCTCTACCTATCATTCTACATGCAATTCTCCTCAAGATTTTCAAGTTCTAAGTACCAACTACATGGGTTTTCATATTTCACCAAGAACAAACATAAAATTGGAATTATATAACATGGAAAGAACATTCTCTGAAATTTAAATGGAATTAAGTCACTTGCCTCAAGTTTATCTCTGATTTAGATGTTGGTTTGATGGAGCTTTTCTGCAGAATTTCCGTTCTCTCTCTTTCCCCAAGCTTCTTCTCTAATGGTGGCTATGGTGGTTAGGGTTTGCTTTGGGAAGGTATTAGAAAACCTAATTCTAATAACCTACGTAACTTGTTGGGTTAATATGGGTTGGTTAGTGGCTTAGTGGGTCAATTCCCAATCAGATTAAAACTCCCAATTTTCCTCATTTTTAATTCCTAAAAATACGAAATTACCAAAATACCCTTTAAGTTGCCGGTATGGCCTAAAAATAACCCGGAATCCAACCTACACCCCCGGCTAGTGTTTTCTGACTATCTCGACCCTTCCAGACGCGTTGGCGCACTCAAAACAACCATACGGTTTATAGAATTTAAATTCACTTTTATAATCAAAATAATATACCATGACGCGGCGGTCACACGCGTCTCAACAAAATTTCTAAAATGCCGTATATCAATCTCACGATAAATTTTTCATAATACAATATTCATATAAAACATATATGCACATAATCAAATACCAACTCGCATCTCGTTAGTATTTTTAACCCGGATTAATTTCCAATTAATACGCATTTAATTAATTAATCCCAAAAATAAATATTGCCAAAAGTACGGGGTATTACAGAAAATAGGATTTGCGCGATTACCCTTGCGTTGATCGTTATAAGGGAACGATTACGCCACTAAGAACGGATATATAGAATATAGTAGAGAGTGAGATAAAGAGAAGATAGAAAATAAGAGAAAAAGTGAGAAAAGGACTCGAGTCTCGAGTTTTACCCCGAGACGCCTACGTAGCCTATAAATGCATCAAAGTCCACGTAGTTCATATACACAACGAGGGGTGGGGTTTAACCCATAAATCCAAATGGAGAAATCTCTTATTTGTGAATGTGTGTGTATGTGTAGAAAAAATGTTTTAGTTGTGAGAAAAGTGTGGGAAAAGGGTGAGAATCCCTGTTTGGAATTTATGAGTAAACCCTCATTTTCTTGTTTTTTTGGGTTTTTATTTATAGGAAAATAGGAGATGTGCAATAATACTAGATAAAAAGTATTTTAGGATATGTGAAATAAGATAATAAAAGTGCTTAAGTAATATAACAAGTTATTGTAAATTTAAGAAGATTCAAAGAGAAAGGTGAGAAAAGATGGACCTTCTTGGAGACTTTGAGCTTGATCTTGAATGTTGAAAAATAGCCCTTGCACTTGGATGATGATGGAGAGTGGTTAATTCATCAAGTTTGATGAAAGGGATGATGAAAAGTGGAAGTGAAAAAGGGATTTGGAGGTTGAAATCACGCTGCCTTCGATAGAGGATTCTGGGATTCGTTGAGAGTGATTTTCTTCTGATCTCAGCTCCCCTTTGTAAATGAGGCAAAGGCCTACTTTTATAGGCCCAGGGGTCTACTGATCGGCATTTACATGTCACTACCTATCAGCAGGTGCCGATAGGCAGGGTCTGGGACCTGCCATTTGGTAGTGCGCTTCAGGATTTTTCGTCAAATTGGTCGCCGAGGGCAAACCGTTGGTAAGAATCGCGCATGGGGCATACCATTGGAAAGGTATTTTAAAGACCTTAGAAAGTTATTTGGACCGTTCCCGAGTTCGGGAGTTGACTTTGGGTCAAATATGGCTTGGAAGCGTTTGTCGGTCCGTTGGATGGGGAATCGTTCGGACGCAAATGGATCGTTCGTCCGCATGGTAAGTCCGAATCGCGCACGGGATGGCCCGTTAGAAAGGTTAGGAGATGTACTTCAACATTCCAAAGAGTTTGACCCGGTTCAGGGAGTTGATTTTGGCCAACCGGTCCCGAGAAGCCTTCGGTGACCTCTCAAAGTCAAACGGATCGTTCGTCCGCATGGAGAGTCGGAATCATGTACGGAATGGACCATTTGAAAGGGTTTTTAGTGCCCTTCAAAAATTCATTCAGCCTTGGTCGAGATGAAGAGTTGACTTAGGTCAAATAGAGCCCGATAGCGTCCGGTGGCCTCTAGGTCGGGTTTCGAACGCAAACGGATCGTTCGTCCGCATGGTAAGTCAGAATTGTGCATGGGGCGGACCATTGGAAAGGGTTTTTAGTGTCATTCTAATATTCATTGAGTCTCAGTCGAGACAAAGAGTTTGACTTTTGGGTCAAACTGAGCCGAGGAGTGCCCGATGGCTTCCAGGTCAGTGCTCGGGACATGACCTGGGTTTACAGTGATGTGTGGAGGTACTAGGGACCTAAGGAGAGTTAGGGGGTAAGAGAATGAGGTGTCTACACCTGGTCTCTCGGGAGTACCATTTAACCTCACACTCAATACTACAAGTCATTAGAACATTACAATAAATGTATTTAAAAGATAAAATTTGACTAAGTAAGAAAGGAAGATAAAGAAGAGCTATCTCGGTCAGTTTCCTCGTTAGGTTGCATCACTGGGCTTCCTCACTGAGCTGCCTTATTATCTTCATTCTACTTCCTTCTCTTGAGTCTCTTCTATTAACTTTGGCAACTTTCTCTAATTCAGAGATTACCTTCAAGTCCCCCTATAATTTTATTTGGATTTTAATAAATATGGGAGATGTGTTTACAGTATGGGTCAAGTGGTATTGGGTTAAAATTGGTTTGAACGGTGTATTGAGGGTTATTGGTTCAAGGTATGGATTGGGTTTCTGCTGGATTGGAGTTAGAGCATCTTGGTCGATTGGTCGGAGTTTGGTAGTGGGTTCCGATTTGTGATGGCTCACCGAGTTTTGGCTGAGATTGTTGAGGTTGTTACCAAATTGGAGAAAGAAAATTCGACGAGTTTGTTGCCCGGAGGTGGCTGTAGGATCTTAGAGGGGCGTCGGCGAACGGGTTATGTCCGGAGTGGGTTTCGAGCTTGACGAATACGATTTCTGGTAGGCAGTAATGGGGATAGTCTCGTGTATTGGAGCTTCCGTGCGACAATTGTGGTAAGAGCCCATATCATTTAAAGGTTTATACTCTCTATTAAAAATGTCACTAATATATTTTCTTAGTTTACTTTGTTCACCCCAAATGGTAAATGCTTAGTATTTTAAAAATTTGTTTAAGATGGAAATAAATCCTCCAATTTCTTCCATGATTGTTGTTAAATTTATAAAAATATGAGTAAATGTTTTTTAAAGATTGGCTACAAATTTAATTAGAAGTTTATACAGTTGTAATTGTAGTTTTTATTTTATTTTTAGTGCATGTTCAGAATCCTATACTGGGAGAGCGTTAAATTGAGTTTTTTAGTTAGGAATTCCAAGCTTCAGGGCTTTATAAATGTTTTCTTAATAGTATTTATAGAAAAATGGCTTTAAATTGTAGGAGTCTTTATGAAGTCAAAGTTTCATGAATGTAAGACATTTTGAAAAGGTAAATATTTTTCTAAAGTGATTCTTGTATGCAACGGTTTCTTGTTGGACTTTTGATATTTTACTTCGACTAAACCCTTGGTGAGTTCTTTTTCTCATTTACTGACAAGAGTGAATTTTATATTTTACTTAAATACGTGTTACGTATATATTTTATGTATTTGGTTATTCCAAATTTATATGTATGACTTTCACACACACACGCACACACTTACACTTGTTGTTCCTTATTATCATAAGATGGAGATATATAGAAAGAGAGTTTTAGTTTTTTTCACTCAAGCTTTCTACAGTTCACTTTTTCTTCCAATCATTTCTTTTTTCATGGTTAATGTTCTCTCTGTCCAAACATGAACTTAAATATATTAATTAATCAATGCTTACATGTGTCATATTCATTTATTGAATCCTTAGCAACTAAGTTTTTCTTAACTCACATTATATCTACACTTTTTTTAAGCTAATCACTAGCTTATAATTCTCTTAACATTTGTTTTTTGTGTTACATTCATGTTTAATTTAATACTAGATTGGGAAGTGTTTTATGTGTTGGTTAAGTAGATTGAAGAAAATTGTGGTGTTGAATCAATGGTTTGGAAGGGATCTGGCATAGAGGACTTAAATTGGGAGATCTATGTATAGGTATTTATGGTATTTTTTCTTAGCTAGGTCGCTAAAAATTCTATTGGAACCACTAATTGTGATTACGGTAAGAGTATGTTTGAACTATTTATGAGTGTATTAATTTTATATTTGGCATATATTTGTGTAATTAGTGGAATACATATGATTAGTTTAACAAAAAGTTTGTATTCCCAATTTTGTTTATTAGTTGTGCAATTTGGCCCTCTTTGTCCACTAATATTTGAAGGAATTCATCCAGTTAATTGATGGTACTATGTTCTTTGGCAAGACAAATATTTTTCATTACATTACATTATGATTAATTTGATGGATTTTTTAAAATAAACTTTATATGCCATCTCGGAGAAATTTCATTATGGGAGGTATGATAACTTCATGGGTTTGATTAGTTTAGAAGTATTATATTCTCACTATCGGGGTTTATCTTCTTGTCTCTTCAATCGACCTTATCAACTTTAAAATTATGTTTATGTTGGAAATGTAGAACCCCTAATTTTTTATTTTATAACGTGAACCCCAATTTAAAAAAAACAATCCTTTTAGATGCGGGATAAAAGATGTTTCAATTAAACAATTACATAAACCAAATTTTAATTTCTTTTAAGTTAAAATTAAACTAAACAAGAAGTGACATTAAATTAAACAACAAATTAATTTTCACTTAAACAATAGAATTCAATCCAAGTCCTAAAATTTGACTAACAAATAATTAATTCAATTTGTAAATTAGGCCAAACCAAATTTTATCAAATTAAAGTAATGACTTGAATTAAATTAATTAAAAATTACCCAAGATAATTTTAGCACCAACTTAAGCATGAGTAGTGATTTAAACCGTATTTTATCTTATATCCCTAAGCATGAATTTAGGTGATATAAAAAGATAAAATAAATCACAAACCACTACGCCTCGATGTAAGAGGAAAACCCCACAACGGGAAAAAACCTCGAACGACCCAAGCCTCAAATCCACTAAGTACAGTTTTACAAGTAGAAGACAAAAAGACTTACAACACTTGACTTGAGTCCGTCCAAGCCCCGACGCTTCTTCTTGTACACACCTCTGCCTAGGGCATAACCACCACGGTCTCACTAGTGAGAGTTATTCATAATGAACGAATTAATTATATGTGAGAGATTATAATGCTTAAGCTTGGGCGAATGCTTATAATATTTTATATACGCGGGATACGACATAGCGTATGGTGACTTGGAAATTTTGCGAGGTGCTAGTTAGGCTGGGTAGCGTAACTAAGGTGTTTAAAATACAGGCATTAGATGTGCATTGCTAGATGAGAGGTGAGGGATATCTCATGTGAGTGCGACACAAGTTTAAGTATGTAGAGTAACATATTTTAAATATTAAAGTATGTTGAGCATTTGCTAAAATGTTTTTTGGAACTCGGGCTCTGACCCGTATTTGTCTTTTATTTTTCTTATTATTTATTACTTTTTATGTGTCCAAACACAGGGATGCCTGGATGATTATTCTTTCGAGTCAGACATTGTTGCCTCAGTTGTGGATGTTGGCAGGAAATTTTTTAGGTTCTTCTATCCTTGTGATTGAGATAGGAGGTACTGTTGTAAAATTCGGGCATGTTTCCCAACTGTTGCCTTTTATTTTATTTGTGGCATTTTTATTTTACTCCCATTCGTTATGGTTGTATAAATGTTTTACCGAGAGTTATTGGTTATTTATTTATTCATTTCAGTTGTCGTGTGTGTGTGTGTGTGTATATATATATATATATATATTTGTGTGGATGGATTTATTAGTGCTTTAAGTTAAAAAGACAAGAAAGTTTGAAATTTGATGCGAGGCCTTATAGGTTATTAGTATTTAAATGGTTTTCGACAGTGATCCTAAGAATGAAACTATTTGAGATTCCTATTTAATTTTATGTAGGACATATCACCTGGTATTTTATTAGGCGGGGTGTCACGGGTGGTATCAGAGCATCAGTATCTAGTGTCCTTAGGAAATTGTGTGGACGTACTATGTATCCAGCGTTGCTTTCTATTTGATATAGAGACCTATGCTTAGGATTGTTGATTCTTATGGTGAGATTTTGGTCTCCTGTTATAGTGTATAATTATAGTGAATATTATATGTGTTCGGGTGTGCTTCGTATGCCGATTACGCAAAGGACGACTAGTGAGGGTTGTTGTGAGAATAGCAAGAGGCGACGCTCATTTGTATTTGAAGAATATTTTAGGGACGATGACCGCAATCGAGGTCACCCCTATTGTCGATCAGGACGATAGGGTTGTAAGGACTACTAGGGTGTAACATATATTTTGAAGTACAACTGTAGCAGAAAGTGGTGCCAAACTAGACTCACCCAACGTGGTTAGAGTGGGAAGATTCAGAGGGGTCTTTGAATATGACCACTCGTTGGAATTTTAGAAAATGTAGAGATTGTGCATGTTAGCCAATGGACATGAGATACCCAGAGGCGTTGGCATCCAATAAAGGGAAGTGTACCCAAAAGTGAAATAGTATGCCAATGAGATGGACTTTTATGGATATTTAGATTACATGAGCGGGTGCAATTTATTGATTTGAGAATTTTAAGTGAAAGAGAATTTTAAGTGGGGTTTAAATATCAATTGGAGAGTGATGGATTGATATTGATATGTGTTGTGTTTACTTACGGGAATAAGTAAATGAGATGTACTATTTGTGTTTCATGTCGCGGGTGAATAAAAGCGAGAGGTGATGTCATTCTATTATTAGGAAAACACGTGAGGAGATGTGTTGGGTTTAAGACGTGATTTTTTTATAAGTGACTCAAATTGTGATTTTGAGTGCACGGTTATTTTTGGAATGGTCGTAATAGTCAGAATAGAGTACCAAGGGTTGTCTTTGGGTTTCGGGGACTTTTTGGATCAGTAGGGACTCGCATCTATGTATATGGGTCAATTTTGGGTTCAATAAATGGATAATCCTTATTTTCTCTCTTATAAGTCTCTAGACAAAGAGGAAAGAGGAAAGAGGAAAGAAAGAAGAAATAAGAGAAGGAAGGAAGAAGAAATGAAGAAGACGAGGAGATTTTCAGACAAGCTCCGGCGGATTCCGGCACGAGATCGTCGAATTTATCCAATGAGGCAAGTGTTTAACTTGCTTTAATGCTTTAAGTGTGCTTATTTTTCATATTATAGTTGGTGAAAAATATATGAGTTTGGGTTGGGATTCTTGTATCAAAATGGGGTTTCTGGAAATGATTTCATATAATTTGATGCGATAACAACTCCATATGAAATCTATGTTTAAATATATGTTAATTGCGAAATTTTTGATGAGAAATTGGAGGAGTTTAATAAACTAGGATTTAATTAAGTTAGGATTTAAATCTTAATTAACTTGATGGATCCCAAGAATATATGGGAGTGTTGGGTATATATAAGTGTGTAGATGTTTATAGTAATGGTTGGTGAGGGTAAAAACCATAAGTTTCGGAGTTGGAAGAGAAAATGAACTCCCAAACTGATCAGATCGCCGAACCGATTCATTTTTGGGGCTATCGGTTTGGTTCGTTTATTTCAGAACCGAATCGGTTTGTTTTTAGCTCTATGGGTTTGGTTCGGTTACGAAAGAAAAATTTGAGAGATTTTCTAAAACTAAAAAGGATTTGATAAGAATTCCTTTTGGAGATGAAAAGTAGGGGATCCAATATAGAGTGTGAGGACCTCTAGGTGATGAAATGAGTGATGTATAAATCTCGGGTTAGTGTGAATAAGATCCAGGGTATGAATTTAAGGAGTGTTTGGGATGAATAACACTCGGGAAATTATTTCGGATGGTGTGTGTATATATATATATATATATATATGTGTGTGTGTGTGTGTGTGTGTGTGTGTGTGTGTGTGTGTGTGTGTGTGTGTGTGTATCATCAAATCTGGCTATCCAGGCCTATCTCTTATGGCATCAGCCTGTAATCCCAAATAAACCAATTCATATTAATCAATAAGTATACACAAAACATATTTTAATCCCATAAGTATTCACTCACTTATGATACAATTCTCACATAAATATATTCCTGAATATTAGCTTATCACAACTAGCTAGTATTCTAATTTCATCCAACTCGTATTCGGGAATATATTTATGTGAGAATTGTATCATAAGTGAGTGAATACTTATGGGATTAAAATATGTTTTGTGTATACTTATTGATTAATACGAATTGGTTTATTTGGGATTACAGGCTAATGCCATAAGAGATAGGTGTGGATAGCCAGATTTGATGATATATATATATATATATATATATATATATATATATATATATATATATATATAGAGAGAGAGAGAGAGAGAGAGAGTACATATATGATGTGATTATGAATATATCTGTGTGTGAATGATATATGTATGTGAAGCATATCCCTCTAATTCTATCATAGGAAGTTGTACAATGTGGGTGAGGCCCCTGGCTTGAGGAGCATGGAGCGTATAGTCCCCAGGTCATAGCGTCCAGTTATTTATGCAGTGTGGAAATTTATCATGGGTAAGACGTTTTGGGTATGATTCGGTCTCACTTGCGAGTGAGGAATTATGACCGCTTCCCTTACGTTTATGACTTTGTTTATACCAATTCGGTGTGAGAGTCCGACTGCTGGTACCCGGGATGATTTGTGAGTATGACCTGGAAGATGATAGCATTGAGAGACTGCATCCACTGAGTTATAACTCTGAGGGATGGTTATTATACGTATATAGTGTGTGATATATACGTATGGATATACTTGGGGTAGACTTATTCTCACTCCAATCAATTCTTAAGGCACTCCAAAATCATGTAAAATGACAAAACAACCCTTTAATACTTATACACTCCTATTAACATGCTAAAAGTAAAACATAATTAATAAATCTTTAAGAAAAAACAGTTTTGAATTATTTTTTTAAGTTGAATAATTATTCTATTTTTTAATAATAATTAAAACCGTTGAAATGTACCCTAAATAATAATAAAAAAAATTGAGTTATCTTTTTAAAAAAATAAAAGTTTTTTAAATAAAAAAGGGGGACAAAAGAAGTGTCTTTTTTGTCAAATTTTATAACATCCGTTTGATTGTTTTTTAATAAAGAAATTGAAAGAAGAATTTAAAAAAATCCGAGAATAAATATGTTTTTATCGTTTTTTCTTCACTTAAATAGAACGTGTTTTTAATAGAAAATGATAAACATTCCCAAAACATTTTTTTCTTTATTTACAGTAATTCTATCAAAGAAAAGAAAAAGTGATAAAAATATTTATTCTCGAATTTTTATAAATTATTCTTTCATTTTCTTTATTAAAAAAACAATAAAATGGAGGTTATAAAATTTGACAAAAAAGACAGTTTTTTGTCCCCTTTTTAATAAAAAAAAACTCTAATTTTTTAGAAAGAGAACTCAGTTTTTTTAATGTAGGCTCTCGTTTTTATTTTTGTCGTTAAAAAAATATGTTTACTATGTGATCTTTTTTTACATATGTTTTTTTATTTAAATTTGATGTTTTAGAGATGTGATTGGTCACTGTCGCTGGCGCGGATCCATATCCATTAAATGATGTGGGTCTGCACCAGTGGTATTAACCAATCACGTCTCTAAGACATAAAAAAATTCAAAAAAAAACAATCGTGTCTCTATGAAATCAAATTTTCAAAAAAAAAAAACATATGTAAAAAAAAGAGAACATATCAAATATATTTTTTAATAGCAATGATAAAAACGAGAGCCTGCGTTAAATATAATAAAAATCATAACTTTTAAAATAGTTCAAAACTGTTTTAAAAGTTAAAAAATATAATTTTTTTCTAAAAACAATGTTTTTCATAAAGATTTATTAATTATGTTGTACTTTTAGCATGCTAATAGGAGTGTGTAAGTATTAAAGGGTTATTTTGTCATTTTACCAGATTTTAGAGTGACTTAGGAATTGATTGGAGTGGGAAGAGCTCTACCCATATACTTGATGGGTGTGTATATATATATGTATATGTATGTATATATGAGATGTGAATATATATATATACGGATAGAATAAAGAATAAATTGTGAAACAATTTCTGGAACCTGCGGGAGTATACAATCCGGAATAAGATATGTGATATACGTATATAAATATGAGAATATTATATACGAGATAAACAACACTAAAATGTGTATAGTGTAATAACTACTGAACGTTATTCATAATGAACGGATTGATTATATAATTTCTGGAACCTGCGGGAGTATACAATTCGGAATAAGATATAAGATATACGTATATAAATATGAGAATATTATATACGAGATAAATAACACTAAAATGTGTACAGTGTAATAACTAGTGAACGTTATTCATAATGAATTGATTAATTATAAGCAAGAGATTATATATATATATATATATATATATATATATATGATGTGCCCCAAATGTACCACCTCGGCTCAGAGACATCAACCTAGGCCATGGATATGGCCGACGATTGGAAGGGCCTTAGATCAATGACCAACGGTCTCGTCCCAAGCAAAGCCGGCCATAGCCGACGTTACAGCCAACCTTGTCAAGAGATGTCTTCATGACTCATGGGAACAATTGTTCATCAGGCCATCCAGGGGATGACAACCTCGGCTGGGAGTAGGCCGAGGTTAGAGAAGCTATACGTCCATCAAGGCCAGCTTCGACCAGGAATCAGTCGATGTTCCTAGCATGTTCCAGCTTAACCTCGGCCCAGGCCTTCCTTATGCTTTC
The DNA here is from genome assembly GCA_949130495.1 of Sambucus nigra. Lineage (NCBI taxonomy): Eukaryota > Viridiplantae > Streptophyta > Magnoliopsida > Dipsacales > Adoxaceae > Sambucus > Sambucus nigra. The sequence goes on along the minus strand of OX422213.1, from coordinate 130,527,847 downwards.
ACTTACATCACCTCGGCTCCATGTAATCCGAGGTCGTAATGACTCATCTCGAATTGGATAACAGATAGACTTTACCAACCTCGTACTCCTCCAGGCCGAGGTTATGACCAGGCATAGATGGCCGAGCCCTTATGCGCATATGTGTGGATAAGGACACGTGGACACAAATCAGTTATAACTAATCATTCCCCTCACGTGGGGGGAATATTCCATCATCATTCTCTACATGTGACAGGGATAGATGTCTTCATCATACTAGATAGATTAACACACACATGCTCATTGCATGCATGGGGGGGTACACTACACCCCCCAGGTAGTATAAATACTTATTTGCTCCTTCTTGGTTAGGGATCCAAAGTTAGCAACCCTAGTTGAGACTCTGTTCAAATACACAGTAGAGAGAGAAAGCTTGAGAGATTGTATCTATGGCCATTAGAGCCCTCATACAGTGGTACACATCATACACTTACACAATGAACGTAGGCCTGATTTGGCTGAACCACTTATATTCTGGTGTGAACCCTCTTCTCCTCACCTCCTTCTACTATATATACATATACTCATATGTTTCCATTGTTAACATTAAATTGAGCTCACGAACACCTTGGAGGGTGGTGTTGTTTCCAGCATCACCATTGCCTCTCCTCAGATGTGTTCATCCCACAGAAGTTCCCCACGTCTTTAGGAGGTACATGAGGGTTCTTGCTCCAGTCACATAGGAGGAAGACCCTTGGCCAAAAGAATTATTACACAAGGATACTGGTGTCCAACCTTGCCCAAGGATGCTACAACTTACGTGAAGAGGTGCGATAAATGTCAGAGATTCTCTGCTATTCCTCGCCAACCTCATCAGCTTATGACGTCAATTAGTGACCCTTGGCCATTTGCAGTATGGGGAATTGACTTAATGGGACCACTTCTAAGAGCTGCCAATAATTACTGACTCCTGATAGTTGCCATTGATTACTTCTCAAAGTGGGTGGAGGCAGAGCCGATGATAACGATTACAGAACAGAAGACCTTCCAATTTTTGATAGAGCAATTTTTGTAACTCTGATCTGTTGTAACCTCTGATGAACATCGTAACTTTTCATCCTTGCACTTTGTAACTTAATTTCAACCTCTGAGGAGGGCTTTTATCTGTTCACTTGTTAATTTGCTTATTGAATGCTTTTCTTTTCCATACAATGTGTTCAGTTCTAAAGTCTTAGTGTGATGATGCCTTTGTTAAACTCAATAAATGGTGTCTTACCTCAGACCTTATCACCATATTATAATGTTCCAAGGTCTGAGGTCATCAATTAATATGTTATCCTCATAAGTAATGATGTTAAGGCCTTAGGTGATGACCTCAAGCCTTAACATCATTATTTGGTGACAAGGTCTGAGGTCAGACATCATACTTGGATGACCTCAGACCCTTAACATCAGTAATTTGGTGAAATTACTTATGGGGATAACATCTTAGTGATGACCTCAGGCCTTAACATCATTATTTGGTTACAAGGTCTGAGGTCAAACATCATACTTGGATGATCTCAGACCCTTAACATCATTAATTTAGTGAAATTACTTATGAGGATAACATCTTAATTGATGACCTCAGACCTTGGAACATCTTAATATGGTGACAAGGTCTGAGGTAAGACACCATTCATTGATTTTAACAAAGACATCATCACACTAAGACTTTAGAACTGAACACATTGTATGGCAAAGAAAAGCATTAAACAAGCAAATCAACAAGTGAATAGATGAAAGCCCTCCTTAGAGGTTGAAATTAAGTTACAAAGTAAGAGGATGAAAAGTTACGATGTTCATCAGAGGTTACAACATATCAGAGTTACAAAAATTACTCTATCAAAAACTAAGTGTTTGCAGCTTCAGGGTTGACAGTCGTGTCTGCATTTTCTTGGCCGAGGGTGGCCACTTCCACCCCATCATTGAGCACCGACATCTTCAGTCATGGTGTCCCCTTATGGAGCAGTCTCGGTGGGTACATCACCTCCCTCTTCTTCAACCTACTGCAGGGCCTGAGCAAACTTGGTGTCGTCATAACCCAGGCCGATGAAGTCAGCAGCGGGAAGGTTTCTAGATTCCTTCTATTTCATGGCAGCCCATTTGCCAGTTGCCTTGACCCCCCTCTCCAGGTATTCAAAGTCGAAGCTAACAAACTCGTCAAAGACCTTGTACTCCTCCAAGATCTTCTCGGAGGCATCTTCCAAGGCAGCCTTGACAGTAACATCGACCTTGCACTGAAGGGTGTAAGCCTAAGCTTTCATGGAAGTGTTATGATTTTCCCTTTTCTTGTCTAAGTCCTTCTGCATCCCCTTGACGCTGGTTTCGACCTTCTTCAGGGTGACCTTCAGATGCTCCACCTCAGCACTCAGAGTCACTTCAGTCTTCTCAGCCTCTTGGCCTTCTCTATCGGGGGAAGCTTCCCCAAGGTCCAGTTAACGTAGTGATACATGGTGATGAGACCCTGCAGCACATGTGCCAAGATGTCAGTCTAAGGTCAGATGTAGTTCAAATGACGAGGTTACACTTACAAAACTCAGAAGCAAAAACTTAAAGGTCTTACTTGGATATAATGGTGAAGAGAGAATTCTACCAATAGAGGCTTATCATGGATCGGCAAAAGCGCTTGTCAGACTCGGTCATGACACCGTCGATAACATCCAAGGCCTTCAGAATTTGGCCAATGACACTATCACCATTCTTTAATTGCTCCAGACGAGGAATCAAGGCATCTTCAGAAGAAATAGGGATGGCACGGTCCCCACCTTTCTTCTTCTGTATCTGATCCTCAGGGGCAGGGTCAACAACCTTCCTCTTCTTGGTGGCCTTAGCCCTCGATGTTGATGGAGGTCGATGAGGAGCATTCAGACCAGCCTTTTTAATAAGTTTTGTCAGACTTGGCGCTGCCATCTCCCACAACTCGTCTGATATTCCTTTTAGGCGCTCTGCAAAATAGAAAGGTCTGAGTTAGAGAATTAGATATTCATATATTCAGAGGTATAACTTGTTGAAATAAAAAGCACTTACCAAGCTCTGTAAGAGGACCTCCCCCTAGACCAGTCTCAGAGAGGTAATAGGGGGTTATCAGGTGCTCGAATTTGACAAGCAGACCATGCTCCCCCTGATCTTAAAGGTCTTTGACCTTCTAAAGATTTTATTGGCTTAGCCCAAGGTCGGCCCTAGTAGCCATTGTAATCTTTCCCCATCTTATAGGCATCCTCGTCTCTCATGAAGAAGAGGGGGCACATAGACCAAATTCCCAAGGCCCTGAGGCAAAGAAATAACGTGGCTTCCAATTAGGGTTTGAGGTTTGGGTAATCTGAAGCATCTTATTTTTTGGCTTCCGAGCTAAAAAATGATAGTAGCTCGAATGATTTCTGGTAGATAAAGGGACATAGCATCCTGTAAAGACTTGGACAGGAATATCTGAGTGATGAATAACCCTTCATAAGATAATGGCTCCAATTATCACCCTCCGAGCATTGGGTGACAACTGGGAAGGGTCCAAGTTGATGTAGGCCAATATAGACCTGATGATGGGATGGATAGGCAGACGAAAGCCCAACTTGAACATCTTCTCGTATAGACAGATGTCCCTATCTCGGCCATTATAAGCCCTCTATTCCCTTAAAGGTCTCCTGAGTTTTATAGAGGAGCTTATGGAATATAAGTATCTGAAGGATAGGAGGTTGATCTCACTAACTGAACTCTCAATCTCGGCCGCCTCAAAGACATCAATAGCACTCTCAGCGTCATCATCATCATCTAGCTCAATGTCGGCCTGAGCAGATCATGGGGGATTATTTGGAAACCTCTGGGCGAATCAGACCCTGTGACAGTCGACAGGGGAATGGCTTCAAGGATTGGTGGAATAGCCACATTTGGTCCAATAATTTCAACCTCAGAGGAAGAGGTTGATGTACTTGAACTTTTATGGGACGAGGCTCGATTGGAAACCTCTGCTTGGTCAGGAACCTGATCTTGCCGAGTTGTGAAATCCATGGCCTCTTGAAAAGAGTCTTCAGACATAGGGTCTGAGGTAGATGACTCAGACTCAGACATTGGTGTAGGTTCAGCTAGGGCCTCTTCTTGGTTAACTGGTTCGGATGGTTCAGGGTATATAACCTTCAGAGGTTGTGGAATAATAGGTCTGAGAGAGAACGCCTCTGACCTACGAGCTTCTTCTTAGGCTCTTTCTATTTGTCTAATTTTATTTAAGGTCTTCTCCCTAAGAGAGGGAAATTCCTCTAAGAGTTGGTAAATGGGTCTGAGCATATGAGGCAGACGTTAGACTTGTGACTCTCCTTAAATAACAAACAGGATGGATAAATAGAATTAAAAATCATGAAGCTATTTAACTTTGAACAAAAACAATGAAGAACAATCAAGAACAGACCGCCAAAAAACCAATGAACTCGCCGAAAACCTCTTAAATCTCACCAAAAAATGAAAAAACAAGAATCAAAGCAGAAAAATGAGGAAGAAAGGATGGCAAAGGATACCTGAAGAAGAGTGATGAGAAGCGGGGAAAGAACTGCAAGGAATGTCCACCCAGTTGCACTTCGAATAGACTCTTCTAGAGAGAGAAAGTTGCAAAAATGACTAAATACGGAGAAGGAGAGAAATAAGGAAGAAGGAGCGGAATGCAGGGTTTAAACCCTTAAATATGAGTGCACGCGTCCCACGGCCCATCATTGCCATGGGAGCCCAAAAGATAGCCAGCATCATCAAACCTATCAGGCACGCAATGTACTCCAATGGTTGACACTTGTCAAGAGGATATTTGACACCTGAAGAAATCCAACCTCGGACTAATACACCCCTTAGATACTTGACCACACAGGTAACTAAGGGCTAGGGGGTGATTGATGTGCCCCAAATGTACCACCTCGGCTCAGAGACATCAACCTCGGCCTTGGATATGGCCGACGATTGGAAGGGCCTTAGATCAATAACCAGTGGTCTCGTCCTAAGCAAGGTTGGCTATGGCCAACGTTACTGCCAACCTCGTCAAGAAATGTCTTCATGACTCATGGGAATAATTGTTCATCACGAAATCCAGGGGATGACAACCTCGGCTGGGAGTAGGCCGAGATTACAGAAGCTATACTTCCATCAAGGACAGCTTCGATCGGGAATCAACCGATGTTCCTAGCATGTTCGAGCTTAACCTCGACCCAGGCCGACCTTATGCCTTCACTTACCTCACCTCGGCTCGGTATAAGCCGAGGTCGTTATGACTCATCTCGGATTGGATAACAGATAGACTTTAACAACCTCGTACTCTTCCAGGCCGAGTTTATGACCATGCACAGATGGCCGAGCCCTTATGCGCATATGTGTGGATAAGGACACGTGGACACAAATCAGTTATAATAAATCATTCCCCTCATGTGGGGGGAATATTCCATCATCATTTTCTACATGTGACAGGGACAGATGTCTTCATCATACTGGCTATATCAACACACACATGCTCATTGCATGCATGGGGGGTACACTACACCCCCCAGGCATTATAAATACTTGTCTTCTCCTTCTTGGTTAGGGGTCCGAAGTTAGCAACCCTAGCTGAGAGTCTGTTCAAATACACAGTAGAGAGAGAAAGCTTGAGAGATTGTATATATAGACATTAGAGCCCTTATACAGTGGTACACATCATACACTTACACAGTGGACGTAGGCCTGATTGGCTGAACCACTTATATTTCGGTGTGAACCCTCTTCTCCTCACATCCTTCTACTATATATACATATACTCATATGCTACCATTGAATTGAGCTCACGAACACCTTGAATGGTGGTGTTGTTTCCAACATCATCAATATATATATATATATATATATATATATATATATATATATATATATATATATATAAAGGATGAGGGACTTTTGGTCTTTCCTAACTGGATGGCTGAGATCGAAACCTGATGAGTTTGGTGTTTATCAACTAGCGGTTGAGATTTAAGCAACTAAGTGATGAGTTTTGGTCTTAAGAGGTGCAAAGAGCACATGTCTCAATAAAATGGTTGTACAACACGTTAGAGCACAAGGCTCAAGAAAATATTAGAGTTACACAATGCTCGAGAGTTACAGTATACGCCCGTCTCTTCCTCCTCCATCTAATTTTAAAAATCACTTTTTCTCTGTCCTTAATATGACCCTCCACTCTCTCACCGTCGGCACATCTCATATCCCACTTTAGTCCTAAGCTTCTCCCTCACACCTCTTCATCTCTCTCATCATATCAAGTACTCCTAAGCTAATTTCACAATCTTCGTTGAAGGCAAAGTAGCTAAAGGAATCCCACTCCCCCCTCTCTCTCTATTCGTCATTGAAGTTGAAGGCACCCCACTCATTAGTCTCTCAAGGTCAAACTCAAAGGCCATAGAAATGTCAGTGTCCGAAGTTGTCTCTGTTTACATTTCGAAGTTGTATCTTTTTTTCAAACTCAACTTTCTTTAATGTTTTTTTTTTCAGATGACATGTTCCTCCTTATCACATGGCCCAGCCAGGTCAGTTCTACATGATCTTTTTTTTGTTCGGGTCTAGTAAGACACTAATTTAATTGATCCTATACCGATCTGGTTTTATATCTCTGTTGAACGCTGTTTTGGGTATTTATTGATCAAGCTTTGATTCTCATTTTCGATTTATTGGGTATTTATTTTCGATTTATTGATTCTCATTTTCTCATTATTGGGTATTTCTCCATACAGATATGGTGCAAACCCTTGAACAAATATGGATAATACCATGAAAATCCGGATGAAACCCGCCAAGAAATAACACGATCCCCTCTTTTTTTGCTTTAAATTAATGTTTTCGATTTCAATTTTCTCTGCTTTCATTCGATTTTATATGGTTTTGAATTCATATTTTTCTTCTAGGGGAGTTTCTCAGAATATACTTTGGATTAATATTTATGTGTGGTGAGATAGAGATAAAGTAGAAAAAAATGAAGATTGACATTGGGTGGGTTTTTTAAACTCATCTTTTTTATTTTCTTTGGACAAGAAAAAAATGAAGATGGACATGACAACTCTATCATAACAGTTTTTTAAATCCTGATATTTGGTGGTTTGGCCATCCCCGATCCTCGGGTCCCGTGCATCCCTCTTGGGAGCGCTTCGGCCGGTGTCATTTAATATGAGGTGTAAAAATATAGAGAGATTCAGAGTCGCCAGTCTATTTTACTCAAAACAGACAAAAGAAAAAGGGGAAGCCATCCCGAAAGATGGCATCCAAAGACATACTGGTGCATACGAAACCAAAATGATTCGAGAAGGGTTTGGAGGATATGTTACGAAATGGGAAGGTGTTAGGACCCATTCCACCCTTTCGATCTCTCATGGATATTTGCTATTTTCCTTTATTTTTCCCCGTGATATGTGTGCATGTGTATATATATAGTGGAGATAGGAATCCTCGACTTGTATCATGGAAGAGATAAAGCGAGTCATCCATAGGAAGGTATAAAAATAATATTAGAAAGATAAGATTTACGCGATTACCCCTATGTTGATCGTTATAATGGAGTGATAACGCATATGGAGTAATACATCACTAAGACCAAGTATATAGAATATAAGAAGATTGGATTTAGAGAAGATAAAAAATGAGAGAAAAGTGAGAAAAAGGACTCGAGTCTCGGGATTTATCTCAAGACGCCTACGTAGCCTATAAAGGCATCAAAGTCCACGTAGTTCGTATACAAAACGAGGGGTGGGGTTTATCCTATAAATCGAAATGGGGGGATCTCTTATTTGTGTGTGTGTGTAGAAAAAAGTGTTTTAGTTGTGGGAAAATTGTGAGAAAACTATGAGAATCCCTATTTGGAATTTATGAGCAAACCCTATTTTTCTTATTTTTTTGGGTTTTATTCTTATGAAAATAAGAGTTGTACAATAAAACTAAATAAAAATTATATTAGGATGTGTGCGATGAGATAATAAAAGTGCTAAGTAATAAAACAAGTTATTGCGAATTCAAGAGAATTTAAGAGAAAGTTGGACTTTCTTGAAGATCTTGAGCTTGATATTGAATGTTTGGAGAGAAGCCCTTGCACTTGGATGATGATGGAGAGTGTCTAATCAACCAAGTTTGATGAAAAGGATGATGAAAAGTGGAAGTTAGAAAGGGATTTGGATGTTGAAATCGTGCTGTCTTCGAGAGAGGTTTTTGGGATTCACTGAGAGCGATTGTTATCAGATCTGGGATCCCCTTGAAAATGACGTGAAGGCCTCCTTTTATAGGCCCAGGTCACTGCCAATCGGCATAGACCTGGTCCTGCCTATCGGCACCGGCCGATAGGCAGGGTCTGGAACCTGTCGTTTGGCAGTGTGTTTCAGGCCTTTTCAGAAAATTGGTTGCCGAGGGCAAACCGTTGGTCAGAATCGTGCACGGGGTAGACCATTGGAAAGGTGATTCAGATACCATTGAAAGTCCTTTGGACCGCTCCCAAGTTTGGGAGTTGACTTTGGATCAAATATGGCTCGGAAGCGTTTGTCTGTCCATTGGATGGGGAATCGTTCGGACGTAAACGGATCGTTAGTCTGCATGGTAAGTCTGAATCATGCACGGGATGGACCGTTGGAAAGGTTAGGAAATGTACTTCGACATTCCAAAGAGTTTGACCCAGTTTGGGGAGTTGACTTTGGTCAACTGGGTCGTGGAAGCATTTGGTGACCTCTTGGAGTCAAACGGATCGTTCGTCCGCAAGGTAAGTCAGAATTGCGCATGGAGCGAACCATTAGAAAGGGGTTTTAGTGACCTTCAAAGATTCATTTAGTATCGGTCGAGATTAAGAGTTGACTTACGTCACACAGAGCCCGGGAGCGCTCGGTGGCCTCCAAATTAAGTTTTGGATGCAAACGGAACGTTCGTCTGCATGGTAAGTCAGAATCGCATGCGGGATGGACCGTTGGAAAGGGAATTCAGTGCCTTTTGAAGATTCACTCAGCTTTGGTCGAGCTGAAGAGTTTGAATTTTTGGTCAAATAGAGCCTGGGAGTGCCCGATGGCTTCTAGGTCAGTACTCGGGACATGACCTAGGTTCATAGTGATGAAGGGAGGTGCTAGGGACCTTAAGAGAGTTAGGGGGTAATAGAATGGGGTGTCTACAGGTAGGTTTTTTAAATCCTGATATTTAGTGGGGTTTTTAAACTCAATTATAACAGTTTTTCATTAATAAGATGTGTATTGGTTTTCTTTACTAGGGTTTGCACAATATTAAGATCTTTGGTTCAAAGATGGTGTTGGAGATTTCTAATGTGGGTTTTGTTGATTTGTGTTTTCATTTGAATTGTAGTCATGTTATATGATGATGCTGAGAAAGTTGAAGAGAAAAAAACGTAAAAAAACATTAAGATGTTTAGGATTTTAAAGTTTAAGATGTTTAAAATGTAAAAAAAATTTGTGTTTAAGATGTTTAGAAACTTGAAGAGAAAATGGGCAAGGAGAAAATTAGGATATTTATTCTTTTTGTCTTTTTGTTTTGTATTTGTGTATCATTTCATTAAGATGTCTTTTTGTTTCATGTATTTTTGCATCCCATGTATTTGGATGAAAGCCTAAACGACATTTTTTTTAGTTTTAGTCAAAACATTAGAGAGTTCTGATCATGAGATCAGCTTGGAGAATTAAAGAGATTACCAAAATAGGCTTAGCTTTTTGTACGTTTTTAATATCTTTACAAATAAAGCAAGTTTTTGTCTCTAGATTTTATAGGTATCTCTGTATTGGCCGAAAGTTTTCAAATGGTATTTTGCAACCTTCTGTTCGGCCTACCAACCATCCCAATGAGAGGTTATTTTCATTTATGTTTACTTTTGATTGGACACATATATTCATTGTGTTATATACCTCACTGTTTGCACTTTATCTTTTGTTTTCGGTTAAACACACATTATTTTTTATTTTTTATCATACACGAAAAATACACATTTTTTTATCATACATGCCAAAACCACAAAAATGTGTTGGGCTTCTCTTTTAAACTGAAAAATATTGGAATTTGACAAAATTTTGAAAGAATAGAAAATTATGGAAAACTGGAAAATTATAGGAACATATGAAAGTTTTTGAAAGTGATAAATGTTGTACATTTAAAAATATTATGAGTGGTTCTACGGAGATTCGGTAATGGTACACAAAACTCAAACTTCGTGATGTGTCACACGTGTATTGGTTATTGTCGTTGGGGCGGAACCACAAATATAAGAACTAGACCCAATATTCGTGTGACACGTTATTGTGTTTTGAGTTTTGTGTACAATTTGTGGATTTATTTGTACATGGCGGTATTTATGTATTAGTTTACATTTTTTTAGGGGGCATTTCTATATTAGTTTATGTATTTAGAAAATAATTAACACATTTTTTTACCGGTCATTTTTTAAAAATAGTAAATTGAATATTTTTTGACTATTTTTTACTTATCTCTTTTATAATATTTAAATATTTTAGGGAATTTCTGAAAATAAACTTAGGTCAAAATGATTTTTTTTATTATGTGATTTTAAATTTCAATGAACAAAAAGGAATAAATTAAAGAAACTGTTATCACGTGGCTCAAAATTCAAATTAAAATACTGCCTATAAGATTGACCTTGCGCGGACCAGGAGAATAGACAGAGTCTTTTGCCATATATCAACTGCCCAAGACACACAGTCTTCTTTTTTGTTTTTAATTTGTAACAAAAAAATGCCCAAAGCTGAATGGACAGGTTATGCCCAAGACGCCATCTTCCCAAGGCAGTACAAGACAACGAATAAAAGGCTACCAACTTCTTAATCATGGGGGCAAAAGACAGTTCAAGAGAGAGAGCCTCTTACGTCAATATGTCAGACAGGTTATGTCAAGTCAAAGAAACATATTTATGTTAAAAGAGATATGACGATCTGTTTTATTAAGAATTATGTAATCTGTACAATGGTTAAAATAAATTAAGTTTTTCATCTTTGTTTAGCATCCCACCGTGCATTGGGTAAGATCTTTTACCAAACTTTGGAACTCACAAGTCTCTTACAACTAATAATTCACTGTATTCTGCAGTCTACAATGCTAACACGCCACCTATTCAAAATTTGGAAAAAAAAATCCTTGGTCTTCATAACTTTTTATCCCTCTCTCTTCATTTATCATTTTCACTAAAATCTCTGGATCCCTACACCAAAATATGGTTCTTTTCCTCTTTATATGGATCATTGTTAAATATGATGTGATGTGCGTGACCTGAAATATGTGATGTGCGTGAATATTACATTTATGATTACTTTTTCCCCTCTTGGTTCAAGTGTTTGGTAGTAGGAAAAAAGTAAAAACATCACACTAGGAATAAGGATATCATGTGCTCTCAGTTTTAAGCCCAAAGTTGAACAATGCATGTTCATGGATTGGGAAATTTTAAATGTCCATGCAGAAGTTAAAAAATCATTTTTCGATAGTATCTAATGATTGGTGAAAATTTAAGGAAAATAATGGACTCTTCAAAGTGTTCATTGAACCAAATCATGAATATTAAAATTGGCAATCAATTATATAATAAAGTTGACATAATGAAAATTATTTTTTACTAATAAATTCAATTTTAAGATTTATTTCTTAGAGTAGAATAGTAATTTTGATAAGTGACTAAAATAGTAATTTTTAAATATAAATAAGATTGATAGAGAAATAATTTGTGTAATAAGATGTAATGGACTATGAGTGGTTGTATGAGAAAGATGGGTGTTGCGTTCATGAATGTCTTAGAGTAAAAATGTCACAGGCACACATATGGGTGTTGCGTTCATGAATGTCTTAGAGTAAAAATATAACACAATCATGACCACAAATTTACCTTAGCAAAATTACACTTTAACCACAAATTTACCTTTAGCAAAATTGTTGCGTCATTTTTTCTTTTGGATCTAATCACTCTTACGAAATATCCATAATGTTTTTCCAACTATGCTTTAATGTAATCACTATTAGGAAATATTTGAAACATTTTTGCAACTGTGCCATCGGCACGGGTACATCCTATTATATATATATATATATATATATATATATATATATATACGGACAAAATAAAAAATGAATTGTAAAATAATTTCTGGAACCTCCGAGAGTATACAATCCGGAATAAGATATGCGATATAGGTATATAAATATGAGAACATTATATACGGGATAAATAACACTAAAATGTGTATAGTGTAATACTAGTGGACGTTATTCATAATGAATGGATTAATTATAAGTGAGAGACTATAATGCTTAAGATTGGGCGAATGCTTATAATATTTTATATACGCAGGATACGAGATAGCATATGGTAACTTGAAAGTTTTGTGAGGTGCTAGTTAGGTTGGGTAGCGTAGTGCAACACCAATTTAAGTATGCAGAATATCATATTTTAAATATTAAAGTATGTTAAGCACTTGCTAACATGTTTTTCAAAACCCAGGCTCTGACTCGTATCTATATTTTCTTTTTCTTGTCCCTTGTTATACTTTTTATGTGTCTAGACACAGGGACGCCTGGATGATTATTCTTTCGACTCAGACGCTGCTGCCTCAGTTGTGGATGTTGGCAGGAAATTGTTTAGACGCTTTTATCCTTGTGATCTAGATAGGAGGTATTGTTGTAAAATTAGGGCATGTTGCCCAACTGTTTCCTTTTATTTTATTTGCGAAATTGTTATTTTACACCCATTCGATATGGTTGTATAAATGTTATATCGCGAGTTATCGGTTATTTATTTATTCATTTCGGTTGTTGTGTATATATTTGTGTGGATGGATTTATGTGTGCTTTAAGTTAAAAGGATTAGAAAGTTTAAAATTTGACGCTAGGCTTAATAGGTTAATAGTAATTTTTCGACAGTGATCCTGAGAATGAAACCATTTGAGATTCTTGTTTAATTTGATATAACACTAATCACCCGATAATTGATTGGGCGGGGTGTACCAGATGTCGTTGTTCGATGTCAGTTCTTTATATTCTGAATCATTTCGGGGGATATTCAAGGAAATTGTTTGGTTTTTTATATTTTAGGAAGAGTGATTTTGTTCCCCTATATCCATTTGTTTCACGATGCAACTGGCTTCACAGAAGATATCTCCGTAATAGTATCGATACTTTGCATATTCTGCCCTTAGGGTGATATTTCATTGGTAAGCCTGGCAAGAATTCGTGCAGATACTACGTACTGTAGGTATTCAAATTTCCCCTGAGCATGATCTTAAGAAGTGGGGTGGACAAGTTCCATTTCAACTATATATGAGTACCTCCGCGAGGGGGGACCTTTTGGCAGGGGACGTCCTTGGCAGATCATCTCATCTAGTAATTCAATAATATCGACTATGTGGGTTACATCCAGGTAGGTGTTTCCATAACTACATCCTATTTTAGTGTAATTATGGGATTAAGGAGATATCTCTAGGATGAATAGGTCATAAGCTAGTTATGAGATAAGCAAATTTAGTTAACTATTAGGATCGACAAGGTCTTCCTCAAGCAGAGGGATCTTCAAAGGGGCGTTATCTACTGTTATGGAATTGCGCAAGTTATCTTGTATTTATATGATTATGTTATACTATCTAGTGGCTCAAATTCTCTAATACATGTTAATATTGGGATGTCAAAGCTTCCCCTTGCATTGGAAGAAATGGAGAGGTGGCCCTCCATTTGAGAGGCTGGGTTATATATTGTCTATAGTGCGACCTTATTTTTTGATGCAAAAGATCCACTGCTCATGTTTCTTGAGTTGATCAAGATCCTTTACAATGGTTTTTTATTCCATTACGAATCAATAGTCTCAAAATTTTAGGAGATTTGAAGGATGTGGGCCCTTGTTCATATATCCCGAGACCATTTTTTTAGGAGTATTACTACCATGTAATCATATCCCATACTTGAGGGTTAAGGGTGAACTCATCTCCAAGACCTGGGGATGTTTTCCATCCGATGATGAGGAGATGATCGAAGCAATCGAAAATACCTTGTTTTGACATGTCATCATAGTATACATGCTTAGGATTAGATGCTAGAGCTCTCGAAGTATGATCCGACTGGCCCAAGGTGGTGACATATGGGGAGAGTATGGGTTTTGAGTCTATTAATCATTAGGGGTCAATATCTTTCCCAATATATGATCGCATCATGTGGATGGCTTCCAAGGGTTAGACCCATTCTTTGAGTCCTTAGGGAGGGCATCGGGTGATTACTCCATATTATAGGTCATACTCTGAATCAAACAGACCTTGGTCCACTATAACCCTTTGGTGCTTGTGGAGTCAGTTCCACTATTATTTAGAGATATTCAAGTTCGATGCATACAAAATAGGTCCTGGATTAGCCCTAAGATTGACTTCCCAAGTGGTGTCTCTTCGAAATAAACGGTCTCCTAACATTCTTTCCTTATCATATAGTAATTGTTCGCGAGCTTTCAACTTCTAGATGATGTGATCATTTTTTATGAACTGTCGATCTCTTTCACTCATCTATACACGGGGATAATATATCGTGGTGGCTAACTAATGGGTCTTATTATTTGCTGACAGGCTGATATGGTTATTCGAACAGTTTTCGAAGAGTTAACTAAGAACATATTTACATTAATAGGTGGGTGGGTATCATTATTGGCTTCTAATATGAGAATGTGAACAACTTTACTTATGAGGTAGATTCCTCCCATCTAATGGATTGAATATGTACTACAATGGTGATATGCTCTGTTTCTTGGAGAGTTTCGTCGTACATTTCTTCCCATTTGGCTGAGTGATCGACATCTACTAAGAAGGGGTAATGAGTCCCATTTCTTTAGATAACATGAATTTGGTGACTATGAGGAGGTATGGGCTGCAATGGTTATTCTGCAGGAAGTGTATGGTCATAATGAATAAGGTTATATGGTAAATAAGGGGCTTTGTCACAGTGATGACTTTTATAGTGAGTGATGGTATGCATAAAGGGGTAGTTGCTAATTTTAACCTCGATTTGTGTTAAACAAAGACAATTAAGGTGGATGGATTGATGTTTGGAATGGGAGCATTCGTTAGGAAGTTGGTTTCAGGGTTGGGTTTATATGGTAGGTGATTGTTAATAATATTTGGTTTTATGGGGATAAGTTTCCTGCTATTGATAGGGTATTGGATATAAAACCTTAGGGCCCAACAATTGTTGTTAATGTGGTTCGGTCCCTGGTGGAACTTGCAATGTGCATTGCCTCATTAGTTCTTGTGTGGGAAACCAGGGGTGGTCTAGGGTTGAGAGGTCTTAAGCTACCATCCATTTTTAGGGCGATATATACCTAGCTAAGCATAGATTGTAGGTTAGTGAACTATCTCGGTGGGAAGCCGAACTCTTTGGGGAGAGATAACTTGGTAATTTTGGGTAGAGGCTTCTTTTTGAAAAGGTACAGTAGTGGCTGCCAATGCTTGGGAAGTATTGGTAACTGGACATGATGTCAGGTATGGAGTGACCATGGGTTTGGTGATGATGCAAAAGCTATGTGTGAGTTATTGTGAGCAAATAATTTTTTTGTAGCTCAATAATGTTCTTACGTAGATTTGGTAGTCCTTGTAGACAAACTTTCCTTAATATTTCACCCGATATGGTTAAGTTTTTTGACGTCAGGGATCTAGGTGAGCCTGAATTCATTCTATACTTCTTTCTGGATATTTAGATCACGATTTCTATTTGAGTGGTTTAAGGGGTGGTTGATAATTTAATAGACCTTTTCTCTCCTGTGAGTGATGAAAGTTCAAATTGTCACTCCTTTATCTTATTTCAACATCTCTAAATCTTAACGGGTGATGCCTAACTCCTCATTGGATTCATATTATTTCAAGAAATCATGAAATACATTATCTCAAATTTTATTAGTTGTCCCTTATCTTTTCACTCCATATACTAGGTGAGGGCTCTATGGACAGAGTGGACGAGAACATGCTCTCCAGAAACTCTAGGTCAACACTTCAAACCTCTATTTCAAGGTAATAGTTGAATAAGTAAATGAATGAGAAACCTAATCCTTTTTAGGTTTTGAATATTATCATCTTGAATTTTATCGATGGTCAGGGTTTAGGATATAGGACCATTTTTTAATGCTAGAGAGCTCCTTGGTGGTTTGCATCTTTCTAATGACTTCTTGTAGGAGACATGGTTTAGACTAGACCTACGTGATCCACACATTTGGAGATTGGGGTGAAACCTCGTCAGCTGGAAGAGGGTTTCCATAGATTCAGATTGCGGGAGGCCTTGGAAGGTGGTGTGTGGGTACTTGGGGGTATTACTCGTATGGTTTGAAATATTAATGTAGGAAAATGGTAACTTGAAGCGAGGGGTACCAGCATTAGGAGGGGAGACAATGCTAGGGATGGCATGATCGAATCTTAGGGATTAGCTAGTATCGCCTATATAGCTATTGCATGAGATCCTTATGTGTTAAGGATGGGAGGAGGAAGTATGTTATCTATTATTCCAGGTGTAACGGTTGACTCTTTTAGGCATACTTGTGTTAGACTTAGGGCCCTAATTTCGAAATGCATGGTATTCTACGAGGCGGTGAAGTTTTCAAGACGTCTTAATATTTTCTCCATTATGGATGGACGTTGGTCTTCCTTACTGGACATAGGGTGTATTACGGAGAAAACTTGACAGTCATGGGTGGGGATCTCGATGATGAAAATCAATTGGCCGAACGTAGTGCGAACTCAAGTTTCTAGGGTAGTAACTTAATGTGGTCTATCTGCTGATTATAGCAACTATAAAAAAGTTGTGGAACTTTCGTTCAAGTCTTATGGATAGAAGGACTGACATAAGGATAATATATATGGGGAGAAGGACTCAAATATTAGTGACTTTTTTTATTCCATTCTTTTATCTATTTTTAACTATGTTGGAATAGTTCTTTATTTTTTTGTACCTGTGGTTTGGTAGTATCTTCAATGGAAGACAAATTTAATAGAGTCTCGTTGGATTCGAGTGAACAAGGGTAAAATCTCATTTTGTTTAGAATGAGGAGTGAGAAAATAATAGACTGTGGTCTAGTGTTTTCTCAAAATAAAATTTAGTTAGGGGATTCCAATGTAGGGGAGATCCATTTTGGTGATGACTTGCGGATTCATACTATTGATATTCCTTGTAAAGGAAAAGACATTTAGCCTGTAATCTGAGGGGTTTTCCACTAACCTCTATTCGTCTGACAATTCTTTGAAAATAATTCGTCAAAGTTATTGATATGTTCTTTTTTGTCCAATAGGGTGTATTCCTAAATATTTTTCTATATGAAAATGGGGTGATGCGACTTGATGATTGATGGATCTCTTTTCATTATCATGGATCATGATATATCAGGCTTCTTGGACTGATTAACCTTTAAGGTACATGTGAATCCATTTTACCCTAGTACTGAATAGTTGTGAAAGCTTATTCGATATACCCTAATACTAAAGAAACCTAAAAATTTCCCTTTCATTAGGACTTTAAAATCAATAGAGAAGTTATTAGATATACTAAAAGGGTGGGCGAGAAGAGTGAGGATACTCATTGACGACTAGCCTTTTGGGCAAGTGAATTTTCATCAAAAGTACGAACTTCATCCTATTAAGTGAATTCTCAAATGTACGAACCTCTCTTTAGGGAGTTGTTAATTTTCTGAAGTACAAACTTTCCTTTGGGTATAGTGACTTTCCTAAAGTACGAATTTCTTTTATCTAACCACTTTTGGGGTCCCAAGAGTATGTGGTTTAAATAATATGAAAATCAAGGCTATGTAGTGCATGATGCAAATAAGTAATCTTTAATTTTTACATACTTAGTTCGATTCCCTTGATTTTTCCTCTATGTCATCACTAACATGATGTGGTTGGGAACCCAACTACGTTGTGCAATATTGATTTTTGATGATAGAAAAATTATCCCCATAGAAATCACCATTGTAGTAGTGCAGGTCCCAAACGTTAGGAGGGAAGAAGGCTTCATGAAAGATGAGAACCTAAGTGCTTATATCCTGGTTCGTCGCCTTCCCCCAGGGTTAAGTTATCGGTCAAAAGTTGGACTCACTGACTTGATGATTGACGCCATGTCCAGTTTGAGTAGCACACACCTAGTTCTTTGGTCTTATCCTAAGTGTGTTTTGTATGACAGGGGTTTGGTTGGTTTATTCAGAGTTATGAGTTTATTTTATACAAAAATAAGAAAATATTACCGATAGTCCTTTTGGGATATTCCTAAGGTAGTCTTTAAGTCTGCGACTGGTCCAGAGATTCTTATAGTATGGGTTTAAGAACTATTATGAGTGGGGAAGGTATTATGCACCTCACTTGTTCTGTATGCTTCCTTATTATTTAATTAATATTAATTGATTCTTTATTCATTAATCTCAGAATTTGTTTACCTTAAACTGAGAGTCCCTCAAATGAAGATAGGTGCTTAAGTAGGAAAGTGGTATAGAAATGTTACTTTAATCGCTACATCTTCACAAGATTTCTTGTGCATGACTCCGTGCTTGTTTTTGTATAACAAATGACCATTATTTTGAATGTGTGTATGTAAGAAAAATCGGTTGTGAGATGGTTTGATATCTTGATCAAAGTTTAAGGAAATATAGAAAGGTGAGATACAGGTGCATATCTATTATATTTAGTGTGTACATGTTTGCACATTTATACGAATTTGAATGTTTGTATATAGGGATATGTTTTCGATCTCCCGCTTTGAGATAGTTTTACATCTCGTTTTAAGTACTTAGGTACCCTATGAAATTAGAGATGTGTGAATCTCGGTAGAGACAATACCCAAAAGAACTTGGGTTCAAAGCCTATATAGTTCGTTGTGTATGGTATGGGTATGCATTCGAGAGATTGAATATATTATTCCTCCTTGCGAAAATTTGATATCTCATTTTAGTTATGTTTATGTAAAGCATTAGACTAAAGATATGGGTGCATCTCGGTGGAGATAAAACATAAAAAGACACATTTTCGAGACTCGAGCTCATGAGAATGACTCGGTATTGCGCCAACTTGCTCGTGTGTCCACAAAATCAAAGCTTATGTAGTTCAGTTGTGTATGTGTTCAAACATGATGTGAATGGTAGATGACCTAAGGATCACTGATATCCAAATATCATGTTATGATCATTGGGTGATCACTAACCAGAAGATATTGTCCTTCAGACTAGTTTGGAGGTGTAAAGGGAGAGGGGAAAGTGTATTTAGTATAGGAGAGGGCTGGAAGCCACCAATAGAGATCTAAGTATCCTTATCGACATGGATAAAATATCAATTGTATCGTAATCCTCGGGTTTGTTACTCCATTATTTGGACTCGGGGAAAATGCATCCCTAATAGATAATACACCTAGAGACGTATTATGAGGCTTCGTCTTCATGAGTTTGGTTTGGTATAGAGGCAACGTACCCAAAGGGACTCGTTGTCAAATCCTACAGTTTTAATAAACAAGGTATATTTACATATATAGGCAACATGATACCATCTATAAAATATTCCACATTACTATATTTATGGAGAATAATTCTTAATATAGAATTTCTATTGTGTTGGATTAATATATTTATATGTTAAAATAATATATAATCAAAGTCTGATGCTTGATGAGTATTTGATATGAAAACATATATTCGGGTGCCATCGCATGGACGTGATTTATTCGTTTGGAGAAGTGGTGGGAATAGTCGAATTTTAGACTTTGGCTCAATGAAAAGTTTTGGACTGACTTGACTCATTGACATATTCCTCAAAATGATTTTGAAAAGTATGTTTTCATGATTTGTAATTGTTATTGGGGCATTTCATTAGAATTTTTTAACAAATGAGTATGCCAAGCCAATTAATAAAGGTGCCGGATTAAAACCAGGGTTTTGAAATATAAATACTGTAATTTGTATACTTAGACCCCAAGATGGGGGTCGAGTTACAAAACGTAAACATATATGTATAATTGATATATATATATATATATATATATATACATGTGCGTGTGTGTGTGTTCGGGTGGGTATTGGCCCTAAAATTTTGGGCAAAACTTCTTTACCCTTCCGAAAAAAGCCAACTTTTATGGTGGAATATCCCCTTTCTCTGGTGTTTTTCAGTAGGGAATAACTTTATTTAGAAGTATTGACTTTGTGGTTTTTCTGTCCCTGGTTGGGCAGATCTTCATTTATAAGTGTTTAGGTTTTCAGTATTTATTCAAAGTTTTGACTCTTTTGGGGACTCAGAAGCGACTTCTTGGAAGTACGAGCTTTCCATTTTAGGGAAAAGTGACTTTTCTAAGGTACGAGCTTCCTCGAGACTTTCAGAATGAGCTCGAGTATCTCAAACGATTGGGGGAGAAGAAAGTTAGAAAATCATATCATTTTTGGGTTTTGGGCTTTTTGTGGTTTTCAAAATGATTAAAATAAGAGGTGGGGGTGCTAGGAAACTTGGAGAGTCCTTCTATGATTCGACAGGAGGATGGGGGACATTTTTTTTAAATATGTCTACCCCGTGGGCGGCTGAGATAACTACCTTTGACACGACTTTTACAGATCCATTAAAGGGGCTTTAACCTTTTTTCCATTGACAAAATATCCTTGAGAATGTTGTTGGGAATTTCTATAATTACTTTTTTTTCTATTTTATTCCCTAACAGTTATTGTATAATAGGTTTTTGGAATTTTGGGTCTCCTTTTGGGTTGGTTTTTCTCCGGGACCCAGGTGCAGCTGGGCTTAAGGTCTAAGACTTAGGCGAGGCTGGGTTTACGGCATCTAGGGGTGTTATTACCCTCAAAAACATGGACAGGGGCGGTATTAGGGCATCTTATTGGGTGAAACATAATAATCCACACCTTGATTTCATATTGGGGTGTTCAAATAGTGGAAGAGGTCTTTGCTACTGCAGAAACTCAGGACATCTTGCTCAGCCAAAACCTATAAGAACAAGGGACAAAGAAGGGAATAATCCAAGTATTGTCGGTTCCACCGGGATCATGGACAAACACAAATGACTAATCCAGACTTAAAAAAGCCATAGGGTTGGGGGGGGGGGGGGGATAAATAGGGGATACCTCAAAGGGTGTGAGGAAAAATATGCAGGTAATGGTCATTACAACAAGAAGAACAAATATAATGTCCCTCTGATTAATGTCGAGTGTATTTTTGAATGTTTCATTGGTGTTGGGCTCTCTGCCAAATCGATAAAGGCCCACCTATGTAGTCTTCACCATAAAGGGGTTCAGTTAAACCATGTCTCTCTCCCACATCAGGCCCATAAGTACTGGTCTTCCCAGATGCTGACGTTAGGAGGTTCCATCTATCCTATGATGATCCTTTTTTGATCACAAGAATCATGGAAAATGAAACATGAAGAGGATCCTGAATGATACGGGAAGATCTGCATACATTCTATTCTTGGATGATTTTGAAGCCATGGACCTTGTTGACAAGAACATGTAGCCAACCACTACCCCTCTCACTAGGTTCAATGGGTAACTGACGTATTCCTTGGGGTATGTCACTCTCCCCCTCTCCATTGGTTTTAAATATTTTTATAAGTCAATTTAGAACAAGTTCATAGTGGTGGACCTCCCCTCAGCCAACAACGTCATCATGGGCACACCATTTCTCAATGACTTAGCCGCTGTGATCTCAACCCATAGACTGCTGATGAGGTTCCTAACCTCCAAAGGACTTAGAGAGGTCTATAGAGACCAAAAAAATCTTGGGGATGCATTATCACTTCCATGAGGGACAAAATGTCACTCAGTGCCCCAAAAGGCTTGGCGGACGCTCCGATAAAGCTCCGAAATATCTCTGAGGTCTTATCAGAGGACTTACCTTCACTACCACCAATGTGAGAGTTCCCTCTAGAAATCCTAATCATAGAGATAATGAATTTATATATCTTTTCCCCACGAGACAAGGGCAGTTTCACCCATAAATAAAAGACCAACTAAAGGTTTAACGTCAAAAGAAACAAAGGCCTCAGGAGATGTGCGTCATCCCATGAGAACAACTATAAACCATTTATTTTGTTGTTTTAAATGAAAATAAACTTTGTGTTTACTCATAATGTATCCAATAATAGTATTCTTCAGGAGTTACAAAGATTTTAGCCTTAGCACCAAAAACTTAAGGCCTTATGACCCACAAACTGAGATGGATGGATTTCAACCTTTGCTTAAAACGTAAACTAAGGTTTGAGGACCCCAAAAATGTTGCAAGGACTTTAGCCTTGGTTCCAGGTTTATGTTGATGTTCTAGGGGCCAACATTTAGGTTATAAGGATTTCAGCATTGGCTTAAGACTGTCATTCAAAGGTCGTATGACCGAAAAAAGATTACAATCCCCAAGTTTAAGCAACCCCAAAAATAATAGACAATATCTATAGACCCATAAAATATTAAAGGGATTATTGATATTTTTCATCTATAATTCTAGAGGATAAGATCTAAAGGCTCATAATTAACCCATTTATTTACATCCATTTATTTTTATCTACATAGAAAAAACAAGAGACGTATGCACCCCTTAAACTTAAATTAATACGTTAAAAAGATAATTTTTTTTTAAAAAATTGGGGCTAAGTTTTTAAATATAAGAAGTCCAAAACTTTAGCTTTTAATAGAGAAAGGGTGAATAGCCTAAAATCCGTAGGTCTTAGGAACCTTATACGGATTTTAGGATTCAAAGTAACCTAGTTCAGAGGTCTTATGACCCTGTGTGGGACTTCAAGTTATAAAAAATTCTAAGTTCGGAGGTCCTCGACCCATATAATACTTCAGATTGCATTTTTTTTTTCATTTAGAGGTCTCTGACCCTTATAAGCACTTTAAAATTTTTCAAACTTACATAAGTTCAGAGGTCTTATAACCCTTGTGCGACTTTAGATTAAAATATTTTCTATGTCCGAAGGTTTCATACCCTTACAAGGATTTGAAAAAAAATTAATCTTACCTAAGTTCATAGGTCTTATCACCCTTTGTGGGGCATGAGGTTCAGAACAATTTCTAAGTTCGGAGATCCAAGACCCATATAAGGACTTTTAATTCCAAAAGTCTCAATTCGAAGGTCTCAGGCCCTTATAAGGACTTAAAAAATTTCAAACTTACCTAAGTTCAATGTCTTATGTCCCTTAGTGGGACTTCAGGTTGTTTTTTTTAAGTCTAGAGGTACTAGACCCTTACAATTACATCAAAAATTTTCAAATTCCATGACCATATGTTTTAGGATCATTTGAAGGACTTTGGATTCCAGTTTACCTAATTGCACGGGTTTTTGGACCCTTTGTGGGACTTTTGGTTAAAACATTTCTAAGTCCGAAGGTCTTAGAACCCTTATAAGGACTTTAAATTTCAAAAATTAAATTTTAATTTTAAGACTAAGGTCTGAGAACCCCTTACAGGTTTGATTTTTGAATATTTATGACTAAATTGTTTTTTTTTTTTTTTTTGGGGGGGGGGGGGGGGGGGGGGGCTAACCACTTATACAAATTTTATTGGCTTTTAGTCCAAAAAAGTGCACGTATCATATGTTTCACAATTGTAAGGTCTAAGGACCCACCACAGAACCTCAGTCCCAAATTCAAAAACTTCAAAAAGTACATGGTTTTATGTATTAGGACCCTCAAGTCTTCTCTAATACTTTACATCTCGAGTTATTTTAAGGGTGTAATTTATGTTAGGAAAACCTCATAAACATGAAGACAACACATAAATCAATTAGCAAAGAAAAAGGTAAAGGAAGTACGAAGTAAAGAGTAAAGAACATGGAAATTTCATAAATAAAATCCTCTTAATTAAAGGTAGACATGGCGATTACAGTAAAGTGGTCCATGCCTAAAACAAGGACTTCACAAAAACAATTACATGCAATCATGTTAAGACTTGAGTATTTGGGGGTTCATAAGGGCTTCGTTGGTTAAGAGCATAAAGACAGAGGCCACCGTAATGGTTTTTCCCTCTTGGGACTTAGGAGTAGAGGCATCTTCATCATCATCACCATCGCTGCCTTCGTCATTAGAATTCTCCTGTTTTAGTTGAAGGGCTTTGGGTAAACGCCCAGAGACATCCACCTCAAGGAACAGCGCATGAAACTTGGCTTTGTAGGATTCAAAACTAGCATTAAAGTTTTAAAAGAAGAATATTTTAAAAACCTCAAACCCTTAGTAAGCATCTAAATGGCTCTAAACTACATTGAGGATTTTCTCTTGAAGTTCTATATGTTTTACCAGAACTTCAGCATAACTCTTTTGAAGCTCTTGACCTTGAGATGTTAAATTTTCAAGTGGAAATAATATATCATTAAAGCCCTAGAGCTTAATTTTATGTCCTTGAAGGGCCTCTACTATCACTATGTGCTCGATCTGACCAAGGGAATAGAGCTCCTTAACTTTGGCTAGAGACTCCCGAGTAGTAACCAACAAAGAGATAATGTTTTTGAGGGCATTCTAATTTGAAAGATTCTCATGCTCTAGAGAAGACGCGTGGTCCTTAAAAGTATGTTTATCCCTCTAAAGAGCCTCTATCTATAACTTTTGATTATTGATCATTCGGTCCAGTACTGTTGAGTGAGGTTCCAGTTGCTAGCTATCTCAATAGACTTTTTCCATTCTCTACTCCCGTCAAGAGAATCAGCCAAATGAGATTCCATCAGGTTCTGAGCCTATAAGAGAAAAAGATATAAGAATAAAGGAAAGACTGTGAAAAGGTCAATGAAGAAGTCAAGATAATGTGCAAGTACCTTGACCATCAAGTGGACCAATTCCTCAGCATTGGAACAAGTACCTCTACCCCTTTGAATAACCACCATGTCATAGATATTTGTCACTTCTAGTGCATAAAGGGCATCCATCGTTGAGGTATAATGGTCTATAACTTTTAAAAAATTAGTAACCTCAGTCACCCCTTATAAATTCCCCTCCTGATGTGGGTCACCACCTTCTATACAACTTTATTCATTGAAACCAAGGGCTGGAAGTCCATTGGAATATAAGGATCTTCCTGGATTTCTTCTGGAGTCCCACCTACCCCCGATTATGCTTGCAGTAAGGGTAGGGATTCATATATATATCTATACCTAAGCCTTCAATAGGGCTAGACCGCAGATTGGCTGCCTCCACTATCTTCACCCTAGGTATTTCATTTTCCACTAGGGTGAAAAACTTTAATTTCTTTGTGGTCTTAGTTCGCCTATTTCTATTGATCATGGCCTCAACAAGGATTCTCCTTTCCTCCTATTAATTTGCTGAATCAAATAGAGGTCAGAGTTAGTCTTCAAAGAGATAATGAAGAGGTTAAAAAGAAAAGGAGCGTAACTACTTATAAGAGGAATAGTAAAAAAGAAGAATTGACTCATCAGCTAAAATAGAGACCTCTTCAACCTTCAAATGGTAAGCCCCACTTTTATCCTAGTCATCCTCACCTTCAGAGGCCTCAGGAACCTTGGCCCTTACTTCATATATATCCTTCCTCTTTCCAAAAATTGAGGAATAAGGCATAATCCCTAGTATGATCCCCACAATGATCATAGTGGCTTCGGGGATTCCCACTTATGCCAGAGACTTTGGCTTATGTTCTAACCTATAGTTAAAAAGGAATTTAACGGTAATGAGGATCTTGAAGAGAGTGGAGGCTAAACTCTAAGACTTAGTGATTCGATTGAACTCTGGTATAGTAGACTCAGTAAGTACTGCAAAAGGTAAAAAATATTAAATCTCAAGGTAGAAGTTAATGCAAAAGATAAAAGAAAAGTAAAACCTCTATTCACATACTGATAGAGGAGTACACCAAAGAGTAGGGAGGTCAATGGGATCAATCGGGTCAAGGGAGTCCCAAGCTCCTCCATGAAGAAGAACCTTTCCCTCCAATTACTGAGGGCATTATGATTTCTCCTAAAATTCAACATATTGGGCCTAGGGGCTAAGTACTTCAGGCTTGTGTCAATTGTCTTGATTTGTTCTTAAAACTTGTATAGTTTGAATAAATGGGCAGGAGAAATATGACACTCTCCCCCACTAGACTCTCTAAACGCTAGGACTATGGAGATCAAAATCCTCCATGAGTTAGCCACTAACTGGGAAGAGGTTATGCCAATACCCTTCAATATTTTGACCATAGCTAAGGGTAGGTGGAATATGGCCCCATATTGGATGAAACACTCATTCAATCATACATAATTAGCAACCATAAAGCAGATCCTATCATTAGGATTTTCATCCCTTAGAATAACATTCTCTAGAATTTGATAAGTTTTTAGGAACTCATCCGGATCTTGCTCACTGACCCGTGAGGTATAGTTATCCTCACCAGCTAAGGTAGGGTTGAAGAACCCCTTATAATTCATTACTATCATTCCAGGAAGAAGAGATCCACAAGGAAGGAAGGCTGAGGACGTAACTTTTGGCTCCACCAAGGTAGGCAGAGAGCCATGGTGTCCAACAACGAATAAATGCTTAGGGCCCAAGACCTTAAAGGGGTCTCAAAATACATTATTTGAAATAAAAGGTGTGTTTTCACAAGGAAATTCTAAAAAAGAATATAGAAAATTGGAGTTAGAAATGAAAAACTCAACTCAATCCAAGGGGATCTTTTATACCCCTAAGGCCTAGGGTTCTAGACACTTTCATCTCCTAAAATTAGATGCATCAATCACATCAAATATTTGTGTTGCGAATACATGTCCTCAACCACGTGTGAGCTCTTTCCCAACATAATCTTATGATGATGAAAATCTCAGTGGTTAGTTATGACTCTACCCAAAACTTGCACAAAGGATAACTATTTCCCCTTGCAAACTTTTCAAGAAGAAACAAGGACTACTGATAATTCCTTATTTCACACTTGTCACTTAAATACTCTTCCAGCTCCCCAACTTCCCCGAAGTCTAGGAAGAGGTCCCAAGGTTAGCCCCAGACCTCATACAAACCACTAACTATCTTATAAAGCCTTCGCTATGCTCAAGGGCGAGATATGGTACTGTAGCAATACTTAGTCATGCATTCTTCCCAATTGGATGGCCAATAATTCCAGCATACCTCCTCAGACAAGATCGAAGACCATAACATTAAGGTTTCATCACGAGTTACACTCAAAGCTGGCCTTAAATTAAAGGACAGTGACCTCTCGAGGTCACCCATGCCTCAATCTTAGGGTGTGATGGTACGTGATATCATTATCACTTTTGAGCAATTTCACAATTTTTTCAAACCTATTTAACCATTAGTAAATATCTTGCAAAGAGTCTGATGGAGTAGGTGAGAAATATAACACTATTCCACCTACCACCACTACCCATCTCCACTTGAATTAAATGCTCCCATCATTATTAAATGCACTCAATAATAGAATTACACCACCTGTAATTACTTTTCCCAACACTCTACTAGCTTAATGAAATCGGCAGACCTAAGAGATACATCAACCTTGCTATGATAGTTAACTCATTCTTTCTCTAAGAGTTCCAATATAAATAGGAAGCCTGGTAGAAGGTGAAGGGGGGTCTATCTCGAGCATTAAAAGTGATTAAAGAATCCAAATAATCACACTTACAAGAGTTCTAGCATTCCATAAGTGTTTGTACTTTTCTCCATACTCATGAGCCACTGTCGTGAGCTTATATTTGTAACTTGGATCAGTTCCATTGCTTACACCATTTGCATATTTTGTAGAGAACTAAACCAATAATTTGTTACCCTTAGAGGGGTCATTAAGTTACTTCCTAAGGTCCTATGTATTGGTAGCGAATGCCTCAAGACCTTAGACAATCTTAGCTGAAGCCAAGAGGTCTCTTAGACTTTAATACCTCATTTGTAATCTAATAACCTAGTGGAACACCTTTGACAGTGGATGTAGGGCCCTCATATGAGGTTTTAACAATTTCAAATCTTATCATTTACATTCCTCTTACCCGTTTGAGGTCCAGGGGAAGCACATGTGGGTTTAGAGTCATATATAATTTTAACACTCATTAGAATATATCAAAATAAATATACATACTAATGTATTTATAATAATAGCTGTATATAAAAAATTTATAAATTTATAGTGTATAAATAATCGTGTATTTGGGGGAAAGCAGTCTTTTTAATTAAAAAAATGGGGCAATTGATGGTCAAAATGGTCAAGTGATGGTTTTCATTAGTTTTAAACCTCAACCAACTAATAGGAAACGAGTGAACCCCAACCCCCATATAATGATAACTACTAGATCCCAATTACTAAATGACACTAATTTTTTTCACTATTCCCTAAGTAGCAAATACCTATATGAAAGGACACGAAACAAGAACTTTCAAATATAATACGATTTAAAGACATAATACATTTTTATTTATGTATGACTTTACATATCACTTAAGACAAAAAATGATTTTATTATTATTATTAGTTTCTTTTTTACATTAATACATTACTAGTTTTATATTTTAGCAAAAATTAATCAGTTTATTGAATTTAATACATTTTTCATCGCTAAATGTGAAAAATTCACCACTAGAAGATCTTTTGTCCCATTTAGCGACAAAAAATGTACTAAAGTCTAATAAATCGGTTATTTTGTATTTACGTCTAAAATAAAAAAAAATTAGTAATGTATTAAAGTTAAAAAACCTTCTTCTTCTTCTTCTTCTTCTTCTTCTTCTTCTTCTTCTTATTATTATTATTATTATTATTATTATTATTATTATTATTGTTGTTGTTGTTGTTGTTGTTGTTGTTGTTGTTGTTGTTGTTGTTGTTGTTGTTGTTGTTGTCATTATTATTATTATTATTATTATTATTATTATTATTATTATTATTATTATTATTATTATTATTATTATTATTATTATTATTATTATTATTATTATTATTATTATTATTATTATTATTATTAAGGTTAATTGACTAAAAATTTCATCGCAAAAAGTGATCTATATCTGTAACATAAATTTCTCTACAAGAGTTGAAGATTGCACACTTATTATGATGTCCACGTGTCACTCCTATTGTTCTGAGCCCGTAGTCGATTCATCTCCCATTTCTACTCAAATACAAACATACGTTTGAAAGGACACTTACAAACTCACTTTTCTTCACCCCTAAGTTTTGTTTCATCACATATGTTTACTTCCAACATGAATTTGAAAGGGCACTTACAACTTGAATTTTCTTCTCCCCTATTTTTTTTTCATCACATACGTCTACTTTCGAACTTTTCCTCTCTCTTTTATCTTATATATAGGAACTATAGTTGTATGCTGATTTTTTTGAATAGCTATAAAAATTGGGTCATTGGATTTTCGATATATATATAATTCTTTCTTATTTGGATTGTATATTTCTTCTTCACATGAATTAATTTTTTCATAACAAACTATCAACATGATTTTTTTGACAATCATGTCACCTATGGTCATTTCTTATTCCAAATAGTTAATTAAAATATAACTGAGCATGTGGCCACATTTTTGGTAGTGTAAAATAGTTTGATTGGTATGTGTATGTGTATGTGTATGTGTATGTGTGTGTGCGCGCGCGTGTGTATTGTATAGAATGTCATTAAACTATCTCAAACTAATTCATTTTTTCATCATCAGTTGTTTCAATTGATAGCTTTTTAGAGGAGGAAGAATTCCTAGTTGACCATATAGAGATAATATAATCTCGTAGAACACTTAAATGTTTAATCTTACACATCTTCTCATTCCGTCAACTGAGTGTGTATGGAGATGTCAATTAAAGGATCTTTAAATGGGTGTTAAGTTTATCTATATAGAGTCATATATGGATTTTTTTTGAAAAAGAGATTCATTAATGGAGAGTTTCACTTTTTATGGATATCATGGATCCAAGTTGTACGAAAAAAATATGTTTTAGGATATTGATATCTTTCTATACATGGGCTACTCTTATTACATTTGGTCTTCATTAAATCTGATATTTTTGGTACATTTTGAGCTTGCCTCTATAGATTTCTTTTTTCGGAAATAGGTTGCCATTTCCTTCCATTCAAATGGAAAGAAGTTAATTATGAAAGTATCAAATCAGTATGTATTTACAAAAAATTATGATGATATATGGATTTTGCGGTGTTTAATATTTTGATAGTGCTGATATCACATGGCTTATATGATAAGAAAATTGAAATTTTTGGACATATTGATTTAATGTTATTATATATATAAAATTATAATAAATATTTCCAAAGATTTGTACTTGACAATATATATATTTCATTGAATATTTTATTAAACATTATGAGTGGTTGGTTCCATGTGATCGAGTTTTATTTTTCCAAAGATATATTGCATCTTCCTTCTATTCTAATTGAAAGGAGTTAATTAAGATAGTGTAGTATCTTCTGAGAATGGTCCCCAAGTGGTCAATTTTTTATGCAGTATTTTTTATCATAAAAGTAAACTTAAAGGACTTTAATATTTTCATTTCCAAAAAATTTATATCTTACTTATATCATGGTAATGATCGTGAACTTTTTTCTTTTCACGTAAAAAAATGTAAATGATGATATAGGTATATCTACTGGTCATAAGCCTGCATTTTTTTCCTTAATGGCAAAAAAATGGTCACATGAACATGAGGTGTTGTTGATAATATATTACCTTTTCATATTAAATTAGATCTTCCTATTTGTTATGTTATGTAATTCGACTGGTATAGGAACAAACTCCATTAAAGAACATTTTCAACCCAAATAATTTGTAATTTTTAATTTATTTACTGTATTGATTCAGAATGTTACTTATCTTTTTAATTATTCCTAAAGAACCACATATACTTTCATTCAAATAAGTTGATATTAGTATAAGAGGGTACTTATTGTAGACATGTTTTTATAAAAGCATTATCTATAACAATTTTTATTCATTTCCTTGATACTTATATTTCGCACATTGCGCCTCGCCTGTGCATGGCGTGGGTTTATACCTAGTTTATGATGATATTTAGCAATGAAATATGTACTTAAGTCAAAATAAAATGAGTGAAAGGTATTAAAATAAAACCCCGAATAATTATGGACATATTAAAGTAAAAAAAACTTATGATTATGGCTGTCTACATACCAATGAGGGGATATACATGCCTCCAAGATTTGTTTTATATATATATATATATATATATATATATATATATATATATATATATATATATATATATATATATATATATATATATATATTAATTGAATTGGTGTTTTTAGGTCATATTTTGATCCCACATAACACATCACGACGAGAATTATTTTGATACGAAGAGTACATGACACGAACATCCTATTTTGTTTTTATAGAACGAACACAACTCATTTTTAAATATGACACGACACAATACGAATAACATGATTTATAATTTTCACACCAAACTAAATATTATATGACATGAATGACAAGATGTGGGGGTAATTATTCCACACGTAATATATAAATGCATGTTTATTGATCCTATTAATCATCTCGCATGAGATGATAAGGATGGATAAAATCAATGAACAAAAACCTTAGAATTATATGCATTCAAACATGTCCAGATAACCATCTAAGGTCAAGGAGTCCTACAAAGATCAACTTCTTTCTTCTATTTTTAAGTGTAACCCTTACCCCAGGGAATAGGGGCACGTAATCTTGGTTATCAAGAGACGATTAATAAAGAGAAAGTAACATCTTGTAAACGTAGGAATATTATTGAACCATGCACATACTATTCTTGTGTGATTGAGATTTTTTTCTTTTTTATTCGGCTTTGATTGTGTTGGTCAATATTAGTAGGGTTTTAAAACACCCTTAAGTTACCCACACTAACTTTTTAAGTGATTTTAACCCCTTAACACCTTTTTAACCTTTGGAGTAACATTCTTCTCAATTGGAAACTTCTTTCTTTCATTACTTTTATTTCTAAGAATCATTAAACATATAAGACTACATTATAAGAAAAATACTATTTTCTTTCATTAAGCCATGTAGTCTTACGACCTTACACCTATAATCTATTTTTCACATACTTTGAGGACTAGAATTTGTACTTTTATTATTTCATGTTTAAACCCCACAAAACCTTATTTAAACTTGTTTATTTGTCCATTACAAAAATACTACAAGTTTACATGCATGAGACGATGGATTTTAATCCTAAAATCCTATCAAATGGGTTAAATAGACATTTCATTCTAGAAATTCGTAATATTTGCAAAAATGCACGTTCAAGACACAAAAGAGATTTTTTTTTTCAACCTCAACGAATGTCCCACTTTCATAAAATCTTCATGTTTTAAGAGACTATGGGACATTGTTTCACCCAACATTTTAGCAAGATTAACATTATTTTTTTAAAACATTTTATTTTATAAAATGTTTAACTTTAAACTTACAGTAATGTCATTTTTACGAAAGGCCCAAACTTAGTTTAAAATATATAATCATTCTTTAATTCCAACAAATCAATATTTTTGAGAACATTTTTGTTTCATAAAAATGTTTAATACAAATCTATTAGAAACCCATCATATTATCAAATGCATCCCACCTTTAAATTCTAAGAACAAGACTACTAATGCACACAATAGAGTCTTAAACTAAGAGTAAGTTTCTCCACCTCAAATGAAGCTCCAAAATTAGAAGGCAAGAAATGTTTAAGAAGATGGCAACCACTCAGCTCCTAAGGTGGACTCGAGGAGGTTGCCTAGTTTTACGAAGCTTATCTTCATGAAAGCTCCATAAAAACCCTCTTCAAGTTCCATGAAACTCCAATATTCATCTTCTCCAAACCCACCAACGACATCTCTAAAATTCGTAGCTATGCCCAATAATGTTGAAATGGGTATGTAAAGATTGGACATGGTGAAGACTAGAAGAATATGGTGGTTTAAGATGGTTATATGATGGGGGAATGATGATATTAGGTGAATACATTCTCAACAACGGTCGAAGACCACTTTTCTCTCTCTCTCTCTCTCTCCTTCCAACTTTAAAAAAATAAAATGAATCCAAATAAGCCTTATAAAAACACCCAAAATCCTAAAAATCCCATTTTTTCCCAAGTTGCTCTCACTAGAGTTGGACAACTCATCCATCCAACGACCCAGAATGAGACAATGCTAAAGGGCAGCTCGATTTAAAATTTTAAATGACCTCATTCGAATAAGATTTTCCCCCTACTCGAACGAGAAAGGCATCTCGTTCGAACCTCATTCGATCCAACACTTCAAACGACCTGGACTAGATATGTAGTAGGATTTTTTTTAAGGTCATTTTATCCCATGCTTCAAACGAACTTTGCTTCTCGTCCAAACAACCTCCACTTCGTTCGAATGACCCTTTTCTAACTTCTTCAAATTTCTAATTTGAACCCTCAATCTTCCAAAAATTGCCATCAAGCCTTCAAAGCAGTCAAATAAGAATATAAACTCTGTCATAATCATCCAAATCTCCATGTTTGTATATTATTACAATGTATGTGAGGAAAAGAAATAAAATATTGGGGAGGGGTATTACACTTCTTCATGCTAGGATAATTTTCTGGTAATCTGTTCTCTTTTAGGAGAATGACTTTAACCCACTTAAGAATTTCATTTACGCTATTTCTAGACAAACCAAACTAACTCTTGAAATTATGCAAACCAATCATTGCATATTATAACGAGTGATACTCATCACAATCTTTATATAATGGTTTATCCGCATCAACTTTTAACCGTATCTATTGTCGATCTACTAGTAATTTGGCAATACTTGTTCATTAAATTTGTCACAATGCACATTACGTATATCCATAGGTTGGTGCCTTTAATGGAGGTGGACTCCATAAGCATAATAAATTAGGTTAGTCAAAGGAAGATGTGTTGGCAAATCATGTACCACTTTCACTTGATGGGGTTCCGTTATGCGGTCGGGTACTTGTAATTCTTTCGAAACATAAGGTACATTCTTTTCACCATAATATGTCCATATCTTATAGTCTTGTAAAATTCCTCACTTTAGTAATGCAACTCAAAATATTTAAAAGACTTGTTTTCGTTCATACAACGCATGCATGGACACAAAATATTATCACTTTTAAGATTTCTATCTGCGTATTTAATAAATTCCTGAACGCCCTTTACATGATCATCAGATATTCGATTACTTCCCCCATCCACTCTTTTATTGTGAGAAATACTTTAAATAATCTTCAATATTAAATTCACCTATATTAATAGGTTGAAACAAAGGTCATGTTTCATACAAGAATGCACAATTCATAATTTATTCAACACAAATGTACAAACTTAAAATAACTCAACTTAAACTTAAATTCATGTTTCACACACTAAAATTGTCAACAAATGACTGAAAAACTTAAAATAACTTAAAGAAACAAAATACTACAACTTATTCTCTAATTAAACATTGTTCATCGCTTAATCTTGAACAAAAAATAAATTGTCTAAGTGATAAAATAATTATGATAGTATTTCAGTAGGGACCTTCTCCCCTATCAATATGCACAGGCTCTTCCCCGTAATCGGGGTATATGTTATCAACCATTATTTGAGCGTCACTCATCTACAAGAAATGATTTTGAACTGGAGTTTCGATATTCAAGGAAATGAGTGTGCACGTGCTAGTAATCCTGGTATTGACCAATTCCATTATATAGTACTTATCGATATAGTCACCGTGAGTGGATGACAGTGATCCAAGTACTATGGAAGGATGAGGCATTTAGGAGGGTAATGTGGTAGGAGGAGGCATTGAGGAAGGGAATATTGCACGAGGCAGCATTTGGGAGGGAAAACCTGGAGACGGAGGATAGGGAAAACCTTGAAAATGAGGGTAAGGATAACCTTGAGGAGGCATCTGGGGATGAAAAACTTGAGTAAATAAGGACGCCAAGTGCTCGATTTCACTCTTCAACACTCCCAAGTAACTGTTAGTCTCTTGCATATCCCCATCTGTCTTGGACTAGTTTGCCTCTTGGCTCGGGATGCGATTCCTCACAGAAGGGAGCTCGTCCACGAGAGTTGTACTGTGTTGTAATTTGGTTTTTATCATACGGGATTTGAAAACTCTCGTTCTACCTCTTTTGTCCTTTCCAAAGGTTTGGGGTAGGGCATTATATTCAAGTTCATCATAAAGGCTCAAGCAAACTGATTTCTAATGGCTTTAATTGATTCCTGTATCATGAAATTATATTTAGTCTTATGGTTTTAACATTATTTTATATAACGTATATATATATATATATATATATATATATATATATAATTGTTCATACTCATTAGAGTCAGAGCCAAGTGTGGAGGGAATTTGTTATCTTAGTCCCATCGAGCAGGCACGTACAAGTTGCCCCGATTACGTGTTTTACCAAAAACTGGACCACTAGTTCTACTTTTTGACCATTCACTCATCAAATATTCATATGATGTATTCCCCATCCTATGGACATCAACTTTCTTCGTTTTGTTTTGTTTATTTCCCCCCCTGGACCATTTTTTTGTCCATCGCCACATTTTCTAAAAAGTTATTCCATTGATTGATCGACATTTCAACATTTGGAGGGACGCCTTTCATAGACATGTTGGAGCTTGATGCACCATTGGAGAAATGTCTCTATCTAAGGTTCCTCCAATATGTTCTCATTTATTCAGCAACTGGGAAAGAATATTTTTCTTTGAATGGTTGGGGAGTGAAAAACTCTTACAAAGTTATTCAAAAATGTCATCCTTAATGGATTGACCAATTTTGTTCTAGATACCTTCTTCTCCGACTCCTATGTGCATTTTTTCAAGTGACAAACACTGGGATTTAAAAATTTGGACATCATTTTTAGTTCCCGTAGGATTATTTTTTGGAAGGGAGAACCCAGTGGGCTTGTTCTCATTTTCTCGGGAGTTGTCCACCTACAATTGGTGTCGTTTATAGGAAACAACTTCATTTTCTTAGCCAAATGAAATGAACAAGCAACCATGTATCATTTACACATCCAACACCTCTCATCTCACGGCTACCCATAGAATAATCAGAACGACCTTGAGGCTCCCAGACTCAAGTCTAAAATAAAACCTAACATGAGCCACAACACTCCTAGCTAACATTATCACTCACATGAGGATCAAACTATAGAGCGTAATGAATCGCCAAGGTCAAACCACATCCTTAGGCTTATGGATGCGTATGAACGACTACTCTATCAGTAGGAGGAACCCACATAAAACCAACACAAAGATAACAACCACTTTCAACATCACTAGGAAATAATATGATAGGAGATCTATGGGGGCAAGAATAAACTCCACGCCCACAGACCTAGCCCTTGGGAGAGTAAAACTCATAGACAAGAAAGCAGGTTATGGCGCAAGATCGTAATAGTAGTCATTATAATAAGGACTTCTAAAACTTCATCCGAGGGATCTAGCCACAAAAGCCCTCATCCGATAGATGAAATCCCCCTTCTCAAGGTTGATCAAATATTTTGAGCCTCTTAAGAAGTTAGCACCACCCCAAGTTTAAGGTTTATGATGGGAAAACTAACCCCATTGACCATGTTCATTAATATAGAAAAACCATAAGGAACTCAAATGTCGTATTTTTCCTTCCAATTTGAGGGATCTTTCACAAAAGTGGTTTGAAAAATTACCACACCGATCAATCATTATCTTTAAGAAGCTCTTGGAGGCCTTCACTACCAATATTCATCACCAATAACACCCATCTAAAGAGGATGGACTCATTCCTTATAATAAATAAGAAGCCAGAAGAGACCCCACATGGATATGTTCAATGCTACGGGGAAACATACAACAAAATGGAGGATTACTCCAATAAATTAGTGGTGGTCTCATTCAAGATTGGCCTACCAAGGAGCTCCATGTTGCATCAGTACCTCACAAAGAAAGAGGCAACTACCATCGATGACCTCATGTACCTAATTAATAAATTTGCAAATGTGAAAAATGTGGTAGAAAGCACACAAAAAGATAATGGTTGGACAAATCCGAGTAAGAAGTAGAGCTAGGAGAATGCCCCCAAGAAGGGGATAAGAAATTGAATGGAAGACTTAAGGTCGACGATATGAAAGATACAAGTAAGGCTCACTGTTCCATTAACACTTTTTTTAAAGAACTAATCTACAAAATCTTAAATAAAATTAAGGATAAAAAATATATCAAGTGGGACCCATAGAAGAGGAATAATGCCTTAAGATGTTTCTATCACAAGGAGCATGGGCAAAAAATAGAAAAATGCAAGGCACTCAAGTCATACCTAAAGGAACTGGTCGAGAATTTCATGTCGATGACTAAGTAGAGAATAATAATAGAAAGACCCATGTGGAGCGTGACTAAAAGCCTGACAATTTCCTAGATGATGACGATATGAAACATCTATGATGCCAGAAACCCAAGTTAAATTCATGGAAATCTTATATGGATAGAACTGAAGAAGGTTACCATAATCATGGAAGATTTCCAGATCAACCTTACTAAAACTTCAACTCGTAAATGTCACTGACTGGAAGATTTAACTATGCCAAGCATATCATTTTCACCGAATAATACCTGGTTAGAGTCATAACTTCATATCATCACACGTAAGTAATCATTCTCAGAATTGCTAACTAGGATGTGGATAATGTACTAGTGGAGACGGGGAGCTGATTAAAGGTCACGTGTTTAAAGTTATTCAATAAACTCAGCCTCAAGATGAAGAACTTGAAAGGAGTGGTCATCTATTTGGTTAGCTTAAACATAATAATGATGATGACCTATATAAAGGTGATACTCCCAGTACGAACTAGGAACATATCCGAGGTGATAGAATTTTTGGTACTCGACATTGAGTTGCACAACAACATAATTCTTGGACGAGGATGAATCCACACTATAAAATCTGTTCATTCCACCTACCATAAAAATCTCAAATGCATATTGATCGAGCGTAATGCAGATAAGTGGTAATTAGTCTACTTATCGACAATACTTGATCAATTCCATTAGACCCAAATAAGAAAAGAAGAAAAAGGTGAAGAACACGAAGGGATACACTCACTCTAAATAGTAACAAAAGTATAGAAGACCAGGGGTAGAAGAAATGAGGGTGGCCCTCACAGATAAAGTCAGGGAATCACTGTAAAAATATACGTTACATAAATCTCACTCAAAAAAGAAATTCCTGATTGAAAACTCACTTATCGATCACGAGAAGGAAGAACTGATTTATTTTTTCAAATTGAACTAGGATGTGTTTTCTTGACAACCGTATAATATGCCTGACATCGATCTTGAAAATATGTTCAACTAACTTCATGTGGACCTGACATTCGTAGAAATCACACATCAGGCTCAAACATCCCCAGAAAAGGAAAAGACAATAGAAGAGGAAGTAGGGAAACTTCTGGAGGAAGGTCGATTAAAGAAGTTCAATTCTCTAAATTTCTCTCAAGACCAATCATAGTTAGAAAGAGTATTATAAAGTGAAGAGTTTTCATTGACTTCATCTAGATAAACAAGGCATGTCCAAAGGGAAAATTTTCCCTCCCAAAGCTAAACCAATCGGTCGACATTAAAACTATCCATAACTAATGCGTTTCCTAAATGCTTATTATGGATATCATTTAATCCCCCTGTTTGTTCCTGACCAAGATAATACCTCTTTCAATACTACACTTGGACTCTTTTACTACAAGGTCATGCTATTCGTACTACAAACACAGGAGAAAACTACCATCAGTTGGTTAGCAAGATGTTTAAGCATTACTTAAGTGATACCATGGAGATATATATATATAGATGACATGCTCATGGAGAGAAGATATAAGGGAGACCATTTGGTAGACCTGGCCAAGATGTTTGAGGTTATAGGAAATTTCAGGATGAAGCTCAATGCAATCATGGGCACTTTTGGAGTCCATCCGATAAGTTTTTGGGTTACCTGGCCAGTTAAAGAGGAATCGAATAAAATCTCAACCAGATCTAGGCTATAAATAATATTAAGCCACCTAAGATAGTTAATGATATTTAAAATATAATCGAGATATTTTCCGAACTCAATCGCTTTATCTTTAGATCCTCTGAAAATTGTTAACGTTTCTTTTCAGTTGCTAAGGAAGGAGAATAACCATATTTGGAACAAATAATGTTCAAAAGGAACTTGAATAAATATTACTACACCAAAGTTGACCTCTTTTGCTCACTATCCCAAATTTGAGTTATCTAGTTTACCTGTATCTCTCGGTGTCCAACTACACAATCAATGCAAACTTGGTATACGAGAAGGAAGGTAACCAAGCCTTGATATAATATGTTACAAGACATTGATGGATGTTGAGAAATGCTATCTCCTTTCAAAAGAGTTTGCCTACATATTAGTGATCGCCTCATACAAGTTGGAGCATTACTTCTAAGTGTACTCCGTTGTAGTTATAACTCCTTTTCCATTAAAGTTGGTCATCAAAAAGGCTGACCTCACAAGATGGATGTCTAAGTGGTCGGTGGAATTGATGAGGTTTGAAATCCATTATCAAACCAGAATTGTAATAAAAGGGAATTTTTTGGAAAACTTCGTCACTGAATTTGCTGGAGGGCATTAGCATGACAAAATTATGCTTCATAAAGTGACCATTAAAGAAGCCAATAAAATCTATAATCACACACTCTATGTTGACAATGCATCCAATTCAAAAGGATTAGGGGTAGGAATTATGCTAGTCACTCCAGACCATACCATACTCGAGAAGGGAATATAACTTGTTTGTGAGGCATCTAATAACAAAACCAAATATGAATCCCCCATCGGGGTACTAAAGAAGGCTATGTCATTTAGAAATAGTCAACTTAGAGTATACTATGATTCCAGGATAGTATCCAACCAGATATCATGAGACTATAACGCTAGGAAAGAATGCATGTCAGCATACCTCCAGATCGCCCAAGACGTGGTCGTCAAATTCAAGTACGTCCAAGTCTAAAAATTTCTCTAAGGAAATAATAGTAATGCAGATACTTTAGCCCCTTTGGCTAAGAGAAATATTGAAATGGATTATTTGTCTCAACCAAGAAGTGTGAAGTAGGAGAATCCTAACAAACTTCTCTTAATACAAAGGGCTACCAGTTGGATAGACCCAATGATTACATATTTACGAGAGGACATAGTGCCTGCCAATAAGAAGTAGACTCACCAAACAAGAGTTAAGGTTGCTTAAATTTATCTATCTCCTTAGAGGAAGCTCTATAAGATATCCTTCACATGAACATACTTGTAACGTGTTCATCCCAATAACATCGACTATGTCCTCTATGAACTGCACGAAGGGATTTGAGGAAGTTATGTAGGTGGAAGATCTCTACAATTTATAGACATAAAAGAGGGATATTGGAAGCCATACATGTAGAAAGATGTAGTCTCTTACGTGAAACGTGTAAGATGTGTCAAGTGTTCTAGTCAAAGCTGCACCAATTAGCCAATAACCTCTTGTCCTTGACCAACGCGTGTCTTTTTGTGTAATGCGGGATGGACTTTATAGACCCGCTGCCTATAGCACATGGAAATAAAAAGTATATTGTAAGGACATAAATTTTAAATTGAGTCCCTGTATTGTTTGGACTTAATTTCGTGAACAAAACTGTGTTTGTAATATGTCATAGGGAGATTTTATTTTGTCATGATCCCACTTGGTCTATGACGTATTAAAGACGTTGTGGCAAAGCTTCAAAGAAATAATCATGCCGAAGTTTAATTGGTGCAAGTTTACTCGTCTTCAAGTTATTTACATTTCGAGATCACTCAGGTATGAATGTGTATATTTAATGGCGCTCGAAATTATTTTTATAAAAGATAAGGATGTATTTTTATTAAGAAAAATATTTTTAAATATTTTTAAAAGTGTTTTAAAGGTTTACACGACGTTTTATTCTGATAAAATCAAAATAGAGTTTGACTAATTTTAATCTCTTTTAAAAGAGACGTTTTAATTAGAAAGTAAAAAAAAAGTCAAACTTCACATTGTCATTCAAACGACATAAGCTCTCGTTCAAACGAGATGCCTATGTTGCCCGAACGACGTGGCCTTGTCGTTCGAACGACTCATTTTTTGAGGCGGCACTTAATTGTTA
Organism: Sambucus nigra; assembly: GCA_949130495.1. Lineage (NCBI taxonomy): Eukaryota > Viridiplantae > Streptophyta > Magnoliopsida > Dipsacales > Adoxaceae > Sambucus > Sambucus nigra. Next base: position 130,486,751 of record OX422213.1, on the reverse strand, counting down.
TTTAAAGCGTGTTTTCATCAGACTTTCGTAACTGTGCATTCTGAAAAAATAGTATACCATCCAGTACGAGTTTTGCACATGTTTTCTAAGGTTTAAAAAGCATAAAAACATCCTTAGAGTTTGCAAAGATCCGAGTTATCATTCTTATATGTTCAAGTGATCTTGCTGCACCAAGAAGGTTTGTTCTACCATTGAACATCAGTATTTTGCGATAAAGAAAAGAGAAGGACTTCTTGTTCGACATCGTAGGTGAATCAAAGCTAATCAGTGGACATTGAGACATTCGTGGAGTCGGGTGTTGTGGACATGTATCGTGGAAGACGGAATTTCTGCGTGGGCACTATTGAAGAATGGTAGAAGATCAGAAGGAGCATCAAGACCCATGGGGATCTAGTCATTGAGTAAGGCTAATCTATCTTTGTATAACTATTGTTCATAGTGATTTTCTGGCTTGGGCCGTCCGAGGTTCTTTTCACGTTTTTGGGTTTTTTCCTCGTACATACGGCATTATGAGTATTCTTTACTTTACTTTACATTCTTTAATCACTAGATGCATGTTTGGGATTAATCAAGATAAAATTGGTTTAAAGTAAGAATTGTGTTTTCACAACTGGGTTTGGTTCCAATTAAAAGTTGGATAATTTTTGGTGAAAAATTGGTTTGATTTGAAACACACGCATAGGACCATCCTTTCAAATTGGTATCAGAGATAGAAAATATATATTTGTTTTGTGATACTGTGTGTTTGTTTATCTCTCCTGTGTTTGTTTTCTCTCGATGGATTCTCTAAGCTTTGACGATTTACATCGTTTGAATTTAAAGTTTGCAAAACGTATTGAAGTTTTGGAGAAAGAAAATTATGATTTTAAAAGTAGGATTGAATATTTACAAAATTTTCAAATTCAAAGAGATATTTGTCGTGAGCAGTTTAGTTCCTTGTTTAAAGAGTTTAGTATATTAAAATTGGGCAAAAAGGAGAGTGATGATAGAGTACTCATTTAAGAAAACGAGTTTGAGGATATAAAAAATTCTAGAGTTTATACCATTGAGGAAAATAATTTGATTAATGATTTTGTGGCACGAGAAAAGGCTCTTACGGATAAGTTTGCTCACATTGAGGGGGAGAGAGATAACCTTCTAGGGGTAATTTAAAACTTAAAAAAGGAGTCCTAAAAGTTTGAGGAGTTTAATCGTTTGCTTGAGTCGAAAGTTTTGAATTTAAAAAATGATTTAAATGACTCGAGTAGTGATGGTAGCGGCTTATCTTGTTCTAGTGGTTGGAATGTAAAAGACAAAACCATAGTTTTTTTTAGAGCGTCAAACACATCCGAGGGTATTAGAAAAGGTCAACCTAAAGGTCTCGTTCCTCGTCGTGTTTTCACATGTTCACATTGTGGTAGGAAAGGTCACCTTAGGAGTTTTTGTTTTGATCTTAGAAAAGACCCTATGAAGATTAAACGTAGTGTTCCATTGGTTCCCAAAACCCGTTTTGTTAGGTATACACCTATTTAGGTTAGGAAATCAGTTTTGGAGAGGCTAAATGCTTCGTTGGTTGATTCTCACATGCATGCACATGCTTCATCTCTTGCTGTTTCTTATGGATAGTAGTTTGCATGTTTTGTCATACGGTATCCCTTGCATCATGTTTATAATTTGCTAGTGTTATGACATGTTTATCTCTTTGTATTTTATTTTTAACTTGTTTGGTCTTATTTGAAAAATACAAAAAGATTTTGTTTTTGAGAAAACTTTTGAAAAACCAAAAAGATTTTAGGTTTTTGTTTTTGAGTTTACATGTTTGATGCGGCATATTGGTGTGCTTGGACCCCCCCCCCCCCATCGTTTTCATTATCCATGTGGCTAGGACATTTGGTTATTATTATCGATGCTTAGAATGATCTTAACCATTGTTTATATGGGGTTGTTTCGAAGTCGATATGCATTTTGATTCGACTTTGTATATATGCCAACATTGCACACATGCACGAGTTTATATGGGGTTGTTTCGAAGTTGTTATGCATTTTGACTTCTCTTGCATATTTGAATCTAGTGAGGCATTCTTATCTCAATCTTATCATCTATGCATAAGTATAATTAAGGAGAAGTGTACATGTAACAATTGTTTACCGTGAGGATTTAAATTGGTAAAAATAATGAGTGATTCACGGGAAAGGGCTGCGAGAGTTAAAAATTAACTTGTCATGAAAGTCACTATTTAAAAGAGCCCAAAAAGAAAATGCAATATGCTAAGAAAAGGGCCAAATTTGTGTAGTTAATTCCAAAGAAAATATGATATTATTTAGGGAGTTTGGATGGATTAAAAATTTAAACGGGTTTGCACAACTAATCCAAATGTTGAAACATTGCAATTTGACGCTATTGTTTGTAGAATCGTCAAAATTCTGGATTTGTGTGCATGTACTATGTTTATTTCATTAAGCTCACCCTTTAATTGTCATATGGATATAATAAAGTTTGATGATTTATCGCAATCAATTAGATCTTCTTGATCGTTTTGATGTGTGGGAATGATGACTCATTTGTTGTAGTTTCACGCCCATTCATTCCATATCCATGTTTGAGCACATCGGTACTATGCTTGCATGTAACTCGCATTTTTAGTTTTTAAGAGTTTTTGTGTTTAGTTTAAAAGCTTACTGTTTTAACACTATTGTACTGCTGTCAGGCCCTTCCACTGATTTTTTTCTAGAAATTTTTTCACTAGCCAAAAATATATAATATTTCTGGGAAAATGTGAAAATTTGGCAGGTTGCGAGAAGTCATTCAAATGACATCCCTATGTTGCGCGAATGACATATGTACTTAATTTTTGCGATGTTTTCATCTTGTTTGAGCGACGTCCCTGGCTCATTTGAATGGCAAGCTGAATTCTCGCTTCTGATTGGTTTGCAGTCCACTGGTTTATTTGGTGATATTTTTGGTACTGCTGGAAGTGTTTCTGGACTGACTGGTTTTTATATGAAGGTTTTAATTGGTTCAAAATTCATATTTTGCATATAATTACGTTTATCACACCTGATTAGATTTCTATTTTCATTGTGTGATCTCTTGGTTTACTAGCTACTGATTTGTCATTATTTGATCATAGTTAGCTGGTTGTTTCATGATTATCTAGCGATCTCAAATTGATTCAAATTGATATATTCTCATGCTAGATACTTGTTGATTGGTTTATCTTTTCACCGGATTGTCTATTCGAGACAAAAGGGGGAGATATGTATGTGATGTAGGAGGAGATTTGAGCATGTTTTGGATGACATATTTTACAAATTGGTACTTTAAATTTGGTATCATTTTGTGCTCAATTGTTTAACAAATGATTTTTTAGAGTTTATTCATATTGGTATCTATTGACGTTTAGTATCATTTGGATATATATATTTGTTTCATTTGTTCCTCCATACTTTACTGGATATTATTTTGTTTGTTTCATGCGTGTAGGTATGCTTCAGTGATTCAAGATTTCAAGTCTACATCACATTCAGACAGTTCATGCTTGCTGGTGCTACATATTCTAGTCCGTGTCCTGTACTTTTGATTTTGGGTTTATGGGATGGAATTTAGGTGTCATACGGCTCGACGACCCGACTTAGGCATTTCACTAGTTTATTTTTGTCTCGAAATACTCAAAGGGGGAGATTTGTAAGGATATAAATTTCCAATTGAATCCCTGTATTGTTTTAACTTAATTCCGTGAACAAAACTGTGTTTGTAATATGTCATAGGGAGATTTTATTTTGTCAGATCCCACTTGGTATATGACGTATTGAAGACGTTGTGGCAAAGCTTCAAAGAAATAATCATGTAGAAGTTTAATTGGTGCAAGTTTACTCGTCTTCAAGTTATTTGCATTCCGAGATCACTCAGGTATGACTGCGTATATTTAATGGTGCTCGGAATTGTTTTTATAAAAGATAAGGATGTATTTTTATAAAGAAAAATATTTTAAAATGTTTTTAAAAGTGTTTTAAAGGTTTACACTACGTTTTATTGTAATAAACTCGAAATAGAGTTTGACTAATTTGGATTTCTTTTAAAAGAGACGTTTTAATTAGAAAGTAAAAAAAAGTCAAACTTCACGCTGTCATTCAAACGACATAAGCTCTCGTTCGAACAAGATGCCTATGTCGCGCGAATGATGTGACCTTGTCGTTAGAATGGCATGTTTTTCGAGGCGGCACTTAATTGTTATTTAAAGTGTGTTTTCGTCAGAGTTTTATAAGTGTGCATTCTAGAAAAACAGTGTACCATCGAGTACGAGTTTAGCACATGTTTTCCAAGGTTGAAAAAGCATAAACACATCCGTAGAGTTTGCAAAGATCCGAGTTATCATTCTTATATGTTTAAGTGATCTTGCTACACCAAGAAGGTTTGTTCTACCATTGAACATCAGGGTTTTGTGGTGAAGAAAAGAGAAGGACTTCTTCTTTGACATCGTAGATGAATCAAAGCCAATCAGTGGACACTGAGACATTCGTGGAGTCGAGTGTTGTGGACAGGTATCGTGGAAGATGAAATTTTTGCGTGGGCACTATTAAAGAATGGTAGAAGATCAGAAGGAGAGTCAAGACCCGTGGGTATCGAGTCATTGAGTGAGGCTAATCTGTCTTTGTATAACCATTGTTCATAGTGATTGTCTGGCTTGGGCCACCTGAGGTTCTTTTCCTATTTTTTGGTTTTTTCCTCGTACATCCGGCATTCTGAGTATTCTTTACTTTATGTTACTTTCTTTAATCACTAGATGCATGTTTAGGATTAATCTAGATAAAATTGGGTTAAAGTAATAATTGGGTTTTCACAACTTGATTTGGTGTTAATTAAAAGTTGGATATTTTTTGTTGAAAAATTGGTTTGATTTGAAACACACGCGTAGGAACACCCTTTTCATATATCCTAGTCATTATATATTACTACACTTAGTCAATAGAGGTATAACCTTTAGCGAACATACAGGACACCGACGTGATTATGTTCATTTGAGGAACACTATGACTTTATTTTGTGTGCCGCAGAAGCTTATCATCAACAATGGGATCCAATTTGTGAATGAAATTAGACAATACAGCATATGGATGGCCTATCCTCAGAGAAAAAGGCAGGTCGAGGCCTCCAAATAAACTATATTTGAAGGAATGAAAAAGATATTGAAAAGATAAAGGGTTCTTGAACAGACAAGCTCCCCAACTCCTCTGGACATATAAAAAAAATTCTAGGAGATTGACTGAGGAAACTCCCTTTACCGTAGCTTATGGAACAGAGTCCATAATACCACTATAATAAAGTCTTCTACCCGTGAGGACAGCCATATAAAATAATAATGTGAACGACGAGATCATTATAAACGATATCAATCTGGATGATAAGAGAAGCGATAAATCTTTTATTAGACTAGTGTCCTATAAATGATAGTTGACAAAGAAGTACAACGCATGTTATAATTTGTGGAAGTTCAGGTCAAATACTAATTGTTGATGAAATTCATTGGCAATGCGAGGAAGCTGTCATATAACTAGTTGGATCCTAAGTTGGAAGGCCCAATAAAGATCACCATAGACGACCTCCGAAGAACCTACCATCTTGGAACATTGGAGGTACTGGAAATACTTAGGGCTTGGAACGCAACTAACCTTAAGAAGTTTTATTTCAGAGATTTATAAGATATTATTTCTAAAATTTAATGTTCTTATTTTATAACTTAAAGTTTTATCTTCATTACAAAAAATTTAGTTCATCATCTCTAATTATTTGAATGATTAATTAACACAATTAGATTTATGAGTGTTTAAAACGGTAGGCCAATGTTATTACAATGAGATCTTATTTCTATCCAATTAGACTATGATTGAGTGATACGTTGTTATATTTTATTACACTCAGTCATATTTTGAGGTTACCTGTTTTCATCATTCACAAACATGAAAACATCAAGAATTTCCCACGAAAGGTAAAGACCTACGGTAGATCCTTAGGCACTAAGTAGTTCGACCAGCCTTAGTCGATTAATATCACGAACGTGTGGATTTTCGAACGACTAAGTGCATTATTGCAATAAATTGGTGTTAGGCCTAAGGTAGTGTGACAACACAATCCTATAAGGTAATACCAAAAATATAGGCTTGTCACAATGCAAAGTGGGAGAATGTAAACAAGTGGGATTAAGTTAAGTTTCATTCAAAATATTCATTAATTACAATGACAACCAAAGTCGATCGATTACAAAATGAATAAGAAATTACGAGATAGAAGACCGGTTGTGTTATCTTAGGCAAGTTACATGATCAATTATAAGAGCTCGATGACCATCATGGGGGTTAGGTTAAAACTATACATCATTTTCATGGTCTACGAGATAGTTGTTTACCAGTTGTATGATGATTATGTTAGTCGATATCCATGACTCATCACTCCCAAGGGGAGGTAGAGGAGACAAATTAGAATCCACTAAGTACTAATACCAAAACTAGGAGTCCTTAACGGTTGCCAACTACACTTGTAAGCTATCTTCCTGGATTTATCCAAGTGCAATAGGGCTTCTATCCAACCTTCGTTATAACCGACAAACCAAACTTTACGAGGACCCTTGCAGAACTATTACCTTAATTTCATAATATTTTTGTGCAAACCATCTATGATAGTTTCATTTTTCTTGAAGGATATCCCGATCCTACTGAGATTATATCTTAGAGAAATATTCTCAGTTTGCAACGGACCTGTAATGTTTTTTTTATCTTTCCCATCCCAGCATGTATGATAGCGATCGTATTAGTCTGATTTCTAAAGGCACTAGACAACCTATAAAGTGCTTAGTGGACATTAATAAAGGTTTCATGTGATCTCTCCAAGACACCCTCACCAATAATGAAGTCCAAATCTTCACTCTCTTTGAAAACAGACACCAAGGGTAAGTTATTATCAAACTACGAAAGGAAAAAAAGTGTATCCAATGATCAAAGATAAGCAATGATGTAACCAAGTAAAAATTAAATCATGAGTAAGAACAATAGGAAGTTAATATATATATATATATATATATATATATATATATATATACACACACACACACACACTAGGGTATGCCCGTGCCTGAAGGCACGACGTAAATTTTTGAAAGTATACGTCGTTGATTGGACCATACGTCGTATTTAGATACATACATACAACACCCTATAAAGATTTTAGAAATTTTGGGCAGAGTCCCCTTTGTTTATAGGACTATCCCCTTTTTAAAAATAAATACTCCCAACAATATGACTACTAATAATAATATTCCATCTTGGACCTCGTATAAACATCATCCATAATTATAAATATACAAATACGAACATAAAACCTGAACATATAATCAAATTCAAATGAAGACTCCCATAATTTCTAGCCAACATCACCCTAGATCACAAACTAATAAACATAGAACCTAAAATAAAAACCAAGTACTAACAAAGTATAATTCTTTGAATATTCTTTAAAAAATCTCTAAATCATAATACAATATCAAAATTACCACATAATAAAACAACTTTGTCAACTGGTTCTCCTGATCTTAATGTCCTTGGGTCATCAAATAATTTCCTCTCTTTCTTCTCACAATGTTCAGCGCGTGTGAGCTTTCATGCATTATTGCAATCCACATGAGCATGTTTACCCTCTACAAATGCGCTTCTGATTTCCATATGTATAATGGTTGGATCCCGAGTTGCTCCCGAGGCAAGCACTTCCTTGAAAGGATCTCGTTCAGGATAATCGGCAACGTAGTACTCCCTACAATCAATCAACCGATACAATCAATGGTGATAAAAAAAGATAGGTTATGAGCATCATAAATGAAAACTCGTCCATTAAGAATGTCTCCTAATAAAATGTATAGCCAAAAAGATGGATAGAAATAATGTAATTCACCTACGTCCAAGAATCATCAAGGAAACTCAGTGTCTCCTCAGCGAAACTGCTTTTGCGTGTCCTACAGCTACTGTTAGTGCATGTCTTACAGCTACTGTTGCTGCTGCGTTTACCTACTGCTCCTGTGCTAGTGCATGTCCTACCGCTTCTCACCAATAAAATGAATTTTTTGACTGTCAGCGGTGTACGTTGTATATAGTGCAGCAGTGCACTATATACGAAATAAATAACAGAGTGATGTAATCCCAGCAAACTTTTCGGTTGTCAGAGGTATATACTGCATCAGTACTGAAACAAAACAACTAAATGAGATCAATAAAAAACAACGAAGTTGAGATAAAATAAAAGAAGAAATACCACTAAATGAGATTAATACATCATATGATTTCTTTGGCTACTTCACTCGAACCAAATTCATCTCCGAGTTCTCCAAAATTGCTCTTGAATTGAGCCACTCCTCAAGTAGCATAGCTCTTTCGTCATTCAGATCAGGAGCAGTTGTTCTGAAGTAGTACAACTCTCGAATTCTGCCACTTCTGGCATGCTCAAGGCATTGCAAGAAAATACTTCTGAAATGCTTAAGGCTGCTTCACGCTCAAGGTATGGCTCAGCTGAAAATTTAAGTAGCAATGGCATTAGTGTATGATATTAACTTGAGTAATATTGGATCCTAAACCATTTACTTTATGCATTAACACCATTGAATTTTTTTGTGGAGAAAAAGAATCATATGTTACGTATAAATATCATTTTTTTTCTTTCAAAAGTTGGTTCAGTAAGTTAGTAGTAAGTTCCTTCATTCAGCAGAGAAACTTCTATTAACGGATGAGAATGTGAATCATAAGGATGGAACTTAAAGGCATACGATACCATCTACTAAACAAAGGGTATTATCTGTTAAACAAACGGAATTATATGGGATTAAAGAACGCATATGACATTACATATGACTCGTAAAAGAACACATGGGATTATATGATCGCCTGCTATTTTAACTTAAAATAGCAATCTATTTTCATCATCAGGTAAGACCATCGCATAACTTAAAACAAATATCAAGTAAGTTCGATATATTTCGTTATAAACCAAATTTATATAATCTGTTAACCCCAAACAGATGGGCTATTTAGATTTAATAATGCCCAACACAACGTCAAATGCACCTATAAATTCCATATTTTAAAAGGGAAAAAACACCAAATGGCATACAGGTGTGACCTTGAAGTCTTGATCTTCACCTAACAAATATAAAGAACATTACATGTTGTACAACTGATTAAAAGTAACTGCACAATTGAATTTGCACATTACATGTTAGAAAAAAGATCAGGTACTTCATTCTATCATATCTGTTTAGAATGAATTGTACACAACTGATTAGTATTAACTGCACAACTGATTGTACAACATGTAATGAAAAAAGATTCAACACATTACATGATTCTGCATGATGAATAAGACTCACCAATACACTATAGATACATCACAGTCTCAATATAAAGTGTCCCATAGAATTATTCAAATATAATTTTTTTATATTATTTTTATTTAGTCATGAATTTTGTATCGTACTTAGTTGGTCAGATATAATTTATATATTCGATATTCTAAGAGACTAATAGTATGTCCACTTATTCCATATATATATGCTCATATAAGATGCATATATGCATCTGCATATATGCAGTATGCATATATGCACATATGCATATATGCTACATTATGCATTTTCATGCTACATTATGCATCTGCCTGCATATTATGCATTTGCCTGCTACATTATGCATCTACATTATGCATCTGCCTGCATATATGCATATTGCATATATGCAATGCTTGGTTTACCCAAATATGATAGTACCATACATCATATAACAAAGATGGGAAAAATCAAATCTCATTCACTTGCTGAACTAATGAGGTTGAACTGCAATCTTCCTAACTACCACACCACTGTAATTCTTGTTTTCTCACCCATTTTTATGGAATATAAATTACAAAATTGAAAATAATATGAAGTTAAAATGTTGAAAGAGAAAAACAAAGATCAGTAATGTCGAAAGAATATGATGTTAAAATGTTGAAATAATATACCTCAGGATGTTCCTTGAAGTTGAGAAGTTTCCACCACTCTATTCAAAGTCCCAATATGGTCCTTTTTTTCGATCTCGTAGAGTAAAAAAACACATGAATATGCGATTTTGATAAAAAAAATAAAAAAATTAGTACTCTCCAAAATGACAAATTAGAACTCTCCAAAATGACATATTATAACTCCCAAACAGGATATGCTAATATACACATATAATATAAAATGCATAGGTAATGTAGATAGCTTATAAGATTAGTGCATGCATAAGAAAAACAGGGGAAATTAAATTTCAAAATACTTATCTCCAACGACAAATTCACAAAGGACACTTGGTGATGTGGGGAGGATAGTGTCTGGGGACTCCATCCGTCTATCGCTGCTGAAGGATGTTTTATTGGGCAGGGTGATCATTGTGGAGGATGGGCTGCAGGTGAGGAAGATGGCCCAGTTGTTCATTTTACTGGTGTTGGGGGGATTTCTGGTGGCGTCGAGCGGCGCCGTCGTCCGCTTATGTTTTTTACCATATCTGAGGATGTTTTCGAGCACCCCTCTCTACAATTGGGGGAGCCTGACTTTGGCGACCCTTTATTTCTCTCTGGATGCATTCAGTTGGTGCTACTGATAGTATTTCACTGGAGCCACGTATCTTCTTGAGGTATTTGCGCATTTTTCTCTCATGCATTCTCATTTTCCTTTTGCATCCCTTTTGATTATGGATTTATTATCTTTGGCAGACGTGGTTCTATGAGGTGATTGGGTGTAATACCCAGCTAATCGCTTTGAAGGATGAGACCGTTGGAGATTTTTTTCAGTTGTATCGATGGTGCAAGGCCAATCGGCAATCAAGGATGTCTCTCTCTCTAGAGGCGGTGCGTCAAGTCTTGAATGGTCTGACCACTGATAGGGTAAGACTCATTTATTCTTCAGTCTAAGACCTTTGTGTTCTCTGATTCCATGTTTCTTTATATTTTGCTCGGATTTTTTAGGTGACTTTTTACCCTTGAGGGATGACTGTTCAGGATACGGGGTTGACTGGGGTGAATTCGCAGATGAGGCGTTTACTGGCACATGAGTTTGGCCACTCTTGGTATCTCGGGGAGATGGTGGTCCGACAGATTGCTGAGGGGGAGGTGATGGTGCCACCTGCGAGGCCCCCTATGTCTATGAGGCGAGAGCAGCTGCTGCCAAAGGATGCGAGGATCACGACAATGATTAGCGAGTCCTACCAGTTATACACCAATACGGTTGTGTTGTATAATTATATGGACTTTGTGACGAGTTGGCTGATGGCACCCAGCTTATATAATGCACCGATCTTCCCTCCTGCGGGTTTGAGTCACCCAGTGGGGTCCTCCCACAGCAGTGGCGGTCCGTCAACATCTGCGGTGGCGGCGACCTCGGAGGTCCCCTTTGTGCGACTGCATACCCCTTCGTACAATATTCGGCGGACTGATAGAGGGATGGTGCCTATGATTCATCGTCCTCATGATATGGACCTGGAGGGGTTGAAAGGGGAGGTCCTTCGTCCTGAGGTAATATATTTTTTGTTCTTCTCCTTTGGTTTCTTTTGATCTTTTCTCCTTGATACCGATTCTGCCTTTTCTTGCAGCATGTCTGGGTGCCACCTCTTGGCTGAGGGATATTAGGGACTGGATATCTTCGGCGACTGCCGATATTCGGGACACGATTCCTGTTCCTTATTTCTTGGTGCCGTCTACCTCATCCGAGGAGGAGTTTGGTTCAAGTAGCGGTGGTGCGTCATTTCGTCATTGGGGAAAGAGAGCACGTCGCAGGGGTGGAAGCTCTTAAGAGAGAGAGGTGAAGATTAGGTGAGAGAGAGATAGGCAGAATGTCGGTTCGGGCTGAGTCCCTTTTTTTTTTCTTTTCTTTATTTTCCTGCAAAAATGATGTAACATAGAGAAATATCTATGCAGTGAAATGAATTTTTTTTAATATCTTCTATTTAACGATGAATGAATGAATGCATGCACATGCACTTTTTATTTTGCTGCTGAGATCGTAAAAAGAAATATTTTTGGGATTTTGAAAGAAAGTTTTATTCGTACTGAGGATTTGTATAAAAATGAAAAGGGAATTTTTGAAATTCTGTTGAGAATATCAATTTATTTTGAGTTTTCTGAATTTTGACAAAAGAGGAAAAATGAAAATTTCCAAAAGTAGGGGGTTGTCGATCGGCAAGCACCTTGTCCTGCCTATTGGCAGGTTAGTCCAGTCCCATCCATCAAAGCTTTGATTAGTACCCTCTTCAGCCTTTAGGACCTTGTGGGGTAGGATTTCTTCCAATTTCTGCAGAGGTTATGTCTTTTGTGGGAGTTTTCAAGTATAAAAGAGGGTTAAGGGTGGAGTGTTTTCCTCACACCTTCACATTCCTACTTTCTTGTTCTGTGAGATGGCTATCCCTGATAGTGTTAAGTTTGGCAACTACCTCGATACTTTGGAGGCGATGTGCTCCTATAAAGTCGATTACGATTCTTACAACATGCCTCGAGTTTCTTTATGCCATAATCGGACCATAGAGTGGAACATGCTGATGGCGGCGGTACAATTCTGGTACCCTGAAGATCATGTATTCCGCTTTGGCTTGGAAGAAGTCTGTCCGATGTAGGAGGAATTTTCTGCCATGTTGGGGATAATCCCAATGTTACCGCGGCTCTACCTAAGTTTTCCCGTTCTTCCCAGGAGTTATTGGACGGGCTTTTTTGTGTTTCATCCTTGATGACCAGATCACACTACACCAAAATGGGTGATTTGTGAGTGCTGTTAGCAGTCACAAATGACCTTTATAACTGCTATTTACCGTCATAATTTAGGGGGTGACAAATGAAATATTGTAACTCCTAACAGCAGTCACAAATTTTTATAACCCCTATGGGGTTATGAATGGTGACCCCAATTTGTAACTGCTGATTGTAACTCCTGTTAGTAGTTACGAATATAATATTTATAACTGCTGACAGTAGTTACAAATCTAATATTTATAACTGCTGACAACAGTTACAAATTTGATATTTATAACTGTTGACAGCAGTTACGAATCTTATATTTGTAACTGTTATTAGCATTTACAAAAGTTGAATTTGTTAAATGTGGTAAGAGCTGCTATAATCAGCTTTAGATTTTCACAAAATGATGAAATGATGAGAGAAAAATAAATATCATGAACATGTAACAAGGCTAAAAAATTTGACAATATTTCATTTATATTTTTAATATTGCAAATATCCGGTACAAAAAGAACATAGAATAAAACAACCCCTTCTTGGGCACCAAGTACAAAATGAACATAGAATAAAAAATAACGACACAACACTTTGATGACAAGAAATGTCATGAGCATATAACAAATCATTTTAAACCTAAACTATGGGTCACCAAGAGGTGGATACGCTTCATGGAATCTGGGTATATCAACCGGGGGGTTATTGATGCTGTGACATCCTCCTACGTGTACTTAGAGTATGCCTACTGAGCAAGTTCAATGGACTCAAATTTTTTGAATACGGCTCCTTGGTATCCACTGACTTGTTCGTGTGTTGTTTGCCATGAAGTGTGAACACCTGGATTTAGGCCTTTGAATACTACGTATGCCCGGGATGCCATGTGTTAACCTGCAAACAAGAAACAAGTCTAGTATCAACACGGAAAGTAAAAATATGATATTTGAACATGAAAAGAATCATAAATTGATGGAAAACTAATTTCCCCACCAAACCAATAAAAAATGCTAGAGTTCAATACAAGTCCTGGCTCAAAAAATGCAAATCATTAAATTGTTATATAATAGTATAACTTATGTTATATAACTGTTATATGACAATTATATTGTAAGATGCACGTACGTTAAAAGTTGAGAACTAAAAGCAACATTCATATATATTTTTGTTTGACTATTGCCATCTTTTTCATCTGTCGTGATTCATTATCTCCTTGCCCAACTTCTTACATTTATCAATTAACTATGTCATGGCACAAAATTGCAAAAACTAATAAGCTGTCAAACGAATTTATTTAGCATACCGAAGTGAAGGGAGAAATACAAAAATATGTTTTTGAAGGAGGTCATAACTTCATAAAAGGCTAAAATAGTTAAGTCCAAGTTCCACTTAGCTATATGTAAGTTAAAAAAATGTGTGTGAACTGCAGCACCATTAACAAGATCATCACCATAACAAAATGCTCTCTAATTTGCAAAGCATGATGATAACAAAACGCTCTCTAACTCACTCAACCTCAATATAGCTCAATAGAGATGCCAAATTTTCAGATGCCAAGACCAAGGTATCACCTAGATAAGATTTTTTTGTAGTTTTGAGAACTTCTGAATAGTATATCAAACTTGATTTGGCCACTACTAAACCAAGTCAACTCGATATAATCCAAGCTTACTTGGCCATTGCTGGAACCATATGTCTGAAGATCATTCTATGTCAAAACCTTAATGGAGGAACATAACCTTAATAGCCCAGTATCAATTCCTGGTAATGGGCCAGTCTATAATGGAGGAACGGAACCTTAATAGCAACCAAAAGCATCCCCTTTTCTACATAATTAACATTTATACCAATAATGTAAATCAATAAACAAGTACGAATAGCAGAATTAGAGAAAAAGAAAAGAAACTTTCTAAAACAATTTGGGGATTAAAAGAAAGGAAATTTTTATTCATAAACCAAAATGAGCCTTAGTTTTTTAACTAACTATAAAATGTCATGACCTGGCCCTTTTACCATATCTCTTAGGACGTGTACTTAGAATTAAACTAGAATTCTATTTCAATGTAATTAAAAATCAATGAATTTCAATTCCATGCCATTAAATTCAATTATTTGATTATGTTGTGGAATTTAATTGGTATTTTTTTAGAATTATAATTCATGTTTGTGCATTGTGTTTTCGTGTGTAGTGTGTAAAACTGAGTGTGAAAGTGTGGAGAGAACTCTCCCTCTCTCTCACTGAAACTGTCTATGCAGTGTGTGTTCATGCGGTGAGTGAAACTGTGTGTAGGTGCTATGTGTGAAATTTATGTAGTGCAGTGCGTGTGTGTATAAAACTGTGTGAGGATGTGCATACCCTCATGACTACATCAAAGCATTGATGCAAAGTCATATATATGTCAATATTAGAACTTATATATGTCAATAGTAGAGAACTATTTATCAATTCTCTTTTATAACAAACCAAAACATGAGAGCTGGACAGATAAAAAAAAGTGTTTGTGCAAGTGCTGGTAATTTTCTAAAGTATGACCAGTTCACTCTAATCATCGCATCTATAGGTAGGGTCTTTAAATACATGCTTGTGTTCAAGACAATGGGATGTTCTCTATATATTAACACGGGCATCGTGGAATTTATTGCTATTCAAAATGGACTCTGACGACATAGAAACGTTAGACTTGGAATTTAGAATAGAGGGAGTATATAATGAACTTACCAAAGGCAATTCCTTGGAGAACATGCAGTATCTGAACTCTGCAGCTAGGCCTAGTAAGGGATTAGTTCCACTCACATAACAATGAGCATCTAAGGGATATTAACTAATCAATCCAACTTTGGCACACCCACATTTTTCTTACATATCAAAACAGTTTTTGCATACAGTTACACTAATGTTGTGTTAGATTAATGGTTACGGGCTAAGGTTTTAAGATATGATTGTTAAACAACAAATACAATGGGGACACAACATTAGTGTTTTTTGTGTTCAGAATCTCTTCTTCTCCAACTGTTGCGAAATGCTTGCCCGAGCCCATGGATAAGGTGGCTGTTCTTTTTAAATTTCTTTTCTGGAGCTGAACCATTATTACAACTTGAAGAGCTTCTATTAGGAACGGTAGAGATGGAAAAGGGCAGGACATCTGTTATATAACATAACTGTTATAATAGTTATGTTATAATAGTTAGATTTCACTCGTGTCGATAGCATGGTTAAAATCATAAATGAATATATGTGTTTGGCACCAAGGTTTTAAATCGCAGCTCTGTTGATTCCATATGTCAGATAATCCATGATGGTTTACTCTTACATTCATGTTTTATATTGTACAAATGTGCGTCGGAGGAAATGAGCATATGGGGATGGCCCTTACAGACTGCTGGATTGCTCACACCTGAAACTTCTTCTCGATCAATTACTATCTTATCAGGAAGAGTCACAGAGTGGTCCAATGGAGAGCTCGCATATTTGATTCGGGAAGCAAATAGTTTCTTGGACACAAGGGAAATGGAGTTCCTCAATTGTGCGATTCAATCTAAATACATGGATTATTGAGTATAAAATGATCTTTTTATTGAAATTTTAAAAAAAAAATCAGCAGGTCTAGAGTTCCTGAAATTTCAAACCAAAAGAAAGTTACAGAAGCTGAAGAAAGGGTTCTGGATGTCGTATGCATTTGATTATCTGTATAATTATAATAGAGAAAGCAGTTTCATGATCGCAACTTAAGAAAATCAACGTAATTCTCATTACTTGTGAGAAGCTATTGATTGTCCTTTTGCCAAAATGTTTTGGGACTTAGAAGGACTATTAGAAAGTTGACTTTAGGTTCTTTTATTTTCCTACAGTTGTACCTTAAATTATTAACATTGTAATGATGCCTCATGATATAATCTGTCAGGATTTATTTTGTTAAAAAAAAAGATAAAAAATTTAGACACATGATTTCTAATATTCTAACGCCCTCACTGCACATATAGATCTCAATTAACACAATATTATTCTCTTACTTTTTTTAAAACAGCCAACGGCTTAGATCATATTCTCGCTCAAAAATGTTGTTAAGATACAATTCAAACAAACCGTCTTATAGGTTTAAACCTATATCACACACTATTCCAAAAGCACTCCTAAGGCTATAAATCTGTAGACTTGGGAAAACACATGTTTTCAGGGCATTTTTTTGGCTTATCTAATTGATTAAATGCTCCCATTGGAGAAATATCAAGGTTGGATTACCTCCTTAAGATGCGATGCATAATTAAAAAACAAAAGCCTTATACTCTCCCATTTTCTGCTTTGTTTATCAGATATGTGTATTTTATGGAACAATATGATCCTTGAGCCACAAATATGCATATTCTATGGAACAATTTGTTCCACTACATCCCGCACAATTCACGATTCTAAAAAAAACATGCCACAAGTTTAACAATATCAAAACAAACTTCAACTACATTAAAAAACTACAAAAGCCATTTGGAAAACCAAAACTTATAAAGTTTCAAAGCCTATATATTATTCAGTCATTTCCAATGAAGCATATCTTATAATCATAGAAGATATTCTCAACAAAATAGTTCATGCCACACTCAAGTCATCTAGTTTTGAAATAGATGTTAAGATGGCCCCTAAAAGTACTATTGTAGACAATATTGAAAGGATTAAGCACTGTGAAATTAGTACAGATGAAGCCATGGTAGTGGATCTTTTTAATTTGTCTCCAAGAGCCAATGACATTCCCAAGTATGACAAGTATTTGGCTTATCATAAGCTATACATGTCATACTAGGAAGACAATTATCAAATTTCCATTATAACACAAGAAGAATTAGAATTTTTTTACTCCTCTTTTGATAGAAAATGGATATAATACAAATAATATAAAAACCCTGCTAAGAATAAACGTTCCACCCATCCTGCCCAACTAAGTACTCCTCAAGTCTCAAAAACCCATCCAAAGTTTCAAGATACTATCTTTAAAAGATTCATAAGATCATAGACAAAGAAATGCTCAAATTCTATCTCCTCTGCAGTCATGATCTCATTTATTTTTGGGAATACAAAGGGTATTTCCTCTGTAGTCAATGATCTCATTCACTGGATTATCAGACTTAGGCTACTCAGATTCTAAATTAACTTAGTATAACTTTAGAACCGATGATGATTATATTTAGGAAAGCCTAATGGAAAAAGAAATATATCCTGAAATGGTTCAAAGACGGGAATCTAAATACTATTTTTTTTCATTACATAGTCAAAGATAAAAATAATAGGTTACATATACACAAAATTAAATACTTTGACCAAGTTTGGGTGGTTAACCAGAAATAAATCCATAAAGAATTCATCAACTATTTAAAAAGGAATAAATCAGGTCTTAGTTCATCAACTCTTATGGTGATTTTCATAACCTCTTTCTATATCCACTAACACATATGATAGCCTTCAAGCACAAGTCTTGGTTCTTCTTTTTGGAGTAAAATTGTGCATGCCTAAAGGGCTAAATCAGGTCCTTATTGAATCAGACAACAAGGCCATTGTAAATATAGTTAAGGGAATTTGGAAACCTCCTTAGATTATTTAGCAGAGTATTTCATAAATTCAACGCATCATTGATAAATTCAAGTACAAAACAAGTCATATATGGAGACAATCAAACATTATAGCTGGTGGTTTGGCAGATCAAGCTTTAAAATCCCTAATATCATAATTTTGATCATATTCCCAATATCATACAAGGTCTTGAAAATTTATGATTTTATTCTATTATATCTATTTATTTTGTGTAATGGAGGTATTTATAAACCTCCAAATTTATTCTTGCCTTAATTTTGTAATGGGGATGTTTATAAATCCCTATATTTCAATTTTATCAAATTATCATTAATGCTTGTTAAAGATACTGGAGAGGCACTTTCTCCAGTTAATTTTTAATAATATTAGTGGGGATATTGTCCCTCTTCCCTAAAAAGTGCCTAAAACCTACACCAAGGTTTAATTGTGCCTAGACTATAGGGATCTCAATATGTAATCCACCAAAGATCATTTCCCATACTCCACCTTAAGAGTTTTCAAGTGCCAATCTCCAGCTTTTGCACACGTCTTGAAGGCGAACACAATCTTCTAAACTAGTAACCTTTTCTTCTACAATCTATGATTGAACTTTTTGCCATGAAAATTATGTCATGCACTCTAATTCTTCGCAATAGTAGGGCATGTTTAAGAAATTCCGTACCAGACGACAATTATTTAACAATGCCTCAATTTGATTATAAGTATAGTACCCTAACTTTATAATTAACTAAATGCTCCAAAAGGAAGAAGCGAAAACATTGGTAGAACTTGAAGCGATCGATTTTGCATTTAGTTGCGTTTTTTCCATTTTGAGCTTGAAGGGGACTGCTATAATGCCATACCAGTCCCCTTAAAGAGGGGGAAGATTGGTCTGAAAATTAATTATTCACAGACCTAGTAAAAAGAAATGGTCAAAATGGAGCATAAAATCCTATCTCACATCTCTAGCATCTCACATAACCGTTCTAAAAAAGGTAAAAACATCCTATGGATAACTAAACTAATAAAACTATCATCGTAAAAAATTTTAGGATTCAAGATCTCCTCGGCCTAATGATAATTTAGATAAATTAGTTTGGTTATCCTGAAATATATAGAATATTTAGACCTTAGTCATAATAATCTCATTGCTCCTATACCTTCCTCTATTGGTCAATTGAGGACTCTTAGTCGTCTAGACCTTAATTCAAATCAAATTAATAGGGGGATAAATCATCTTTCAACATTTGCAGACAAACAAGACCTACTTCCTTAAGTTGGAAATTAAATTGGCAATCAAACTGTCCTATTAAGATTTCTAATTTCATTTAGAAGCTGAAATACAATAGTTAGGCATCATGATGGCCACAATGTGCAGAGGTTGTGAAGCTTGTGAAAATACTATAAAGCATGTGTTCATTCAATGCAAGATAGCTAAAGAAGTATGGAACTACTTTAGCAACAAAGTTAGGGTGCAAATCAACTATTCCTCTTGCAAATCCATTTTGCTTTCATGGTGGTTCAAAATGCCTAGAAAAGATCATCAACAGTTCATATACAACATCCTGCCTAAAGTCATTTTGTACGAGTTATGGAAATCTAGAAACAACATTCTGGAATAGGTCTGATACAAAATTTACAAGTAGGTCTGAAGTAGTTGAGCCTAGGTGAGCCTAGAGCCTAGGCACGACTATGCCTGGAATTGCCTCCATCCGAGCCATTTCAATGTTGTTTTCAATTTTCACCCTCAAAAGCCCACTTTTCGCCCCAACATGAATGTTTACCAGTAAATTTGTGAAACCATGAGTCTTATGAGGATACGAACATTTCCTACAAGTTACTTTTGTACGTCTAAAGATTTGCATGCCTCTTTTTCGGTCACTCGATTGCTATTTTGAGTTTTCACTCCTAAATCCCATTTTAAGCCCAAAACGACCATATACTAATCAATTTTGAAACTGATATTCTAATTTAGACATACCATTTTCTTTAAATTTCTTTGGTATCATCTTGATTATGCGTGCCTATTTACGGGACACTTCATTATTGTTTTTGCTTTTCACACCCCAATGCCCACTTTTAAGCCCAAAACGAATGTCTACTAGTCAATTTCGAGAATCAGGAGTCTGATTAGGACACTCACACTTCCTGTAAGTTACTTTTGTACCTCTTAGGGTATTTGTTGGTTTTTCTAGGCCATTTGATTGTTATTTTCAATTTTCACCCCTAAATTCCATTTTAACCCCAAAGCGAACGCTTACTAGTCAATTTAAAAAACCAGGAACCCGATGCGACACGCAACTTCCTACAAGTTACTTTGTAATACTTAGGGTGTATGTACTTTTATTCGGGCCACACAATTATTTTTTTTAGTTTCCCCGACCTAGGTTCTCTTTTTAATTCCAAAACAAATGTCAACTACCCAATTTCGAAAAACCGGGAGTCCGATGATGATCACTTCCCTTAAATTACTTTCATATTGAATAGTAAACTCACATAAACAAGTGTAGATAATCAATAATTCTAACTTGTATGGCATGAACTACTTACGAAGGATGTGAATTAATAAACACAAACGAACATATCAATAATTCTAACTAAAATTCACACAAACAAGTGTACAAATATTTTCATAAATTAATCTTGAAACTATACAATAACAACCAATTGACAATCCGGGTTTTCAATTGGCTCACCCTCAACCTCCTATCACCACTACAAATCAATTGAGCACAAAGACTAATGATATTAGTGAATGACCAAGAATTAAAATTACCTTTATCTATATCAATTCAACGATATTATAACTTGAATGTCCGGGACTAGATTAACTCAGATGATCAGATCAGATCATTTAATTTGTCACCCTGCCAAAAAACACGAATAAATAATGATAATCCAAGAATAGTATTTTTAGAATGAAATATTTCCCTTCTACGTTTGAAATAAGAAACATAGTTGAGAAAAAATGTCGTATTAGACGTAACACACACACACACACTGAAATAATATTTAGAGTCAATCCTATATTTATTGTATGGCATGCTTCAAGTTAATTTATTAGTGTCCCAAAAACATTCCAACATTGTATTTTAAGAGCTTGAATGACTCCTCATCTCCACGCATTAAGTTAAATTTGAATTCCTTTACTTATCTCTCTCACCACACTCATCTAATTCTACTTGTACAATAGCAATAAATGTTAATCACTTCACTAACAAGTATCAACTAATAAGTAAATTGAGTAAAATTTCGAATTTACTTTGGAGTTGCAATAGTTATCACAAACATTAATCAAGTAGCCACTGTTTGAAAACCCAAACCCTATTATTTTTGCAGTAAATGTGTATGTGTAAGTGCCTAAGAACCGAAAACCCTAGAAAAGCAACCTAAATCAAAAATTTATAAAAAAAAATGCAGACCTAAAACTTATTTCCAATAAAAAAGACTACAAGCAAACCAAAATCGAAAAAACGCACATAACATACAATTTTTACCCTCAAAATTCACATGCAGTAAAAAAAATGCACATAGACACATTTAAATAAATAAAAAACGCACCTAGTAGGTAGTATTTTAGTCGGTTACAGTAAAGAGGGAGAGAGAGAGAGGAAGCTTTGTTATCCAACTTCAAAGTTTGGTTGATAAATGGAGAGGGAGATTTTAGAGGGATGGAAGAGTGAGCGGGAGAATGAAGACCACATAGGAGAGAGAAGAGGGAAATTAAAGCAAAGCCAAAATACACCAAAGTTTGTGACGGCCTATAGCGGTCATAAATTTGTGACTGCTCATAGCAGTCACAAATTAAGTCTTAAACCAAAATTTGAGACAGATACGAGTTGTAACAAATTTGTGACATCTACAAGCAGTCACAAATTTAAAATTTGTGACTTTTCATAGCAGTTATAATTTTGTGACTGCTCATAAGAGTCATAACTTAGTCTTAGTGATAAATTTGTGACTCTTTGTGGCAGTTATAAACTTGTGACTCCTTATAGCAGTCACAAATCAATTATATGGTAAGATTTGTGACTGTCATTAGCAGTGACAAACCATTTGACTCAAAATTTTCATTACCCAAATATTTTATGACTCCTACTAGCAGTTACAAATAATGTTGTGACTCCTAATGGCAGTGATAAAGTTTGTCACCCCCATTACCAGTTACAAGAAGACAGTCACAAAAATAGTATTTTGGTGTAGTCACTGGTGGATGGAGGTATGATTTCTCTTTCGACGGTGTTGCGATCCGTGCATTTACAGGTGGTTGGTGATGCTCGATATGCTGGAGTTATCGTTCGGGGCTTGGTTTCAAAATTATTGTTGGTGACCGGGAAGTTGCTGGTGGACTCACAACTTGTAGCTATTACTTCATGGATGTCCTACCATCGCAATCCTGTGGCGGTAATACTGGTAGAGACTTTAAATGGCTTAGATTCCTTACGAGAAGGTCGTTCTGACTTTCTGAGGGGTAGCCCTGTGATGTTGTTCATGTAGTTGTTTGAAAGATTCCTCCTGGTGACTCCTCCGGAATACCCTTTGTCGGCTGTACCCAACTTCTTTTCACTCCATTTAACCAGTGTTAGCCTGGATATTGAGAGCTGGGAGAAGTGGTTCATGGAACATGGGGCTCTAAATCTGTACTGGTTAGTACCTTGGTGGGGACAATTGCTGCCTATTTTGGAACTGGGGTAATACCCGTATGTCCGACTCATTGATCTTAGACAGACCTCTTTTTATTTCCTTTGGCGACTTCTGCCCCAATTTGCCTGGGAGCAGATCGTGCCACCTCGGACACTAGACTTCTTTTTGGTAGAAGATTTGACAGAGGGTCTGTGCATGCGGCTTGGCTCTTTATGGGAGAGTCAATGTCCGTCGACCCGTCCCTCTCAATCTGCTGAGAGATTTTGGCACATCCATGGGGATTATATTAAGTGGTTATGGAGAAGCGTAGTTATCAAGATGTTGGCAGTGGAGACTGGATAATGATGGCTTGCCTTATCTGATACCATGGAGGGAGGTGTGGTAGTTTTTTAAGGCTGGTTCGAGCTTATCGGTCCATGGAGCATCTGTGGAACTCCATTCAGGAAGGGGAGGCTCGGGGACCCTAGGATGTTAATGATAATGATGGAGCGGGCTCTTCTGTTAGTTGTGGGTAGGACTCTCAAAGAGTTTGTTTTGTATTGTGGAATAAGTTTTGGAATTTATTTAGTTTTTTAGGAAGGTAGGGGGAAGGGGGTTATCCGTTCCTTTATGTAATTGCATTGTAATTTCTTATTAATGAAATAAATAAGTTTTGATCATCCAACTGTGGCTTTTGATGAATTTTGTATTTATCTATACCGATCGCTAAGGCATGCATAATCCTTTTGTTCAAATATATGTTAGAATGGACTATCATTCTCGGAGGTAAGAAAAGAATAGTTTTTTGCGAAAAAGAAAGGAACGTGCTCATGTAAGATGTATGAGCTACCTACATACCTCTGGGGGTTTTTGAAAATTTTCAATTTTTCTCAGAATGATTTTTGCAGAGGATCAGGCCCACGTAGTTCTGGGTAGAGGGAAATGAAGAGATATTTTTTTTAGTAGAATAGAAGGGAGATGAGAAGAGTCGTAGACCATCCAGATTTCGGACTAGGGGTAAAATTTCTTGAGACAATCCAGGTTGATTAGATTATCCATCTCTTTCTCCATCTAAATCGGTGAGCATGGCGGCACCGCCGGACAAGATCTTCTTGACAATGTATGGGCCGCTCCAATTGGTCTTAAATTTCCCTCTGGGGTCATAGATGGGCTCTACTATTTCTTTGAGGGCTCAATCCCCTTATCGAACACCGTGATCCTTGACTCTATTATTAAATAATCGCGCTATTCGGTGATGGTACCCTTGTATGTGATACAACGCTTTTAATCTCCTTTTGTCCAAGAGTGACAGCTCGTCGAGGCGAATTTGATGCCAGTCCTCCTCAATAATCTTGCTTTTAAGTATGATGCATAACGAGGATACTTATTGTTCCATAGGTAGGACTACTTCCATGCCATAGACTAGAGAGTAATGAGTATCCCCAATAGAGGTTCGGTAGTCCTAGAGGGCGTATAGGATTCGATTGGCCCAATCTTGACAGCTTTTAATGATCCTACTGATGATGTCTTTGAGGTTCTTATTAGCGTCTTCGATTGCACCATTGGTTTGAGGTCGGTAGGGAGAAGATTTGTTTCTCTTAATCACATACTCGTTGACTATTTTTGTGACTTTTGCCGCGAAATGTAACTCATTATCTAACATTAGCTCGTGTGGGACCCCACATTGACAGATGATATTTTTATTGATGAATTGGGCCACTTTCTTGGCATTCAGGACTGTATATGACTCAACTTCAACCCATTTGGTAAAGTAATCAATGGGAACCAGGATAAACTCATGTTCATTGGAAGCCTTGGGTGTAACCTTCCCTATGATGTCGATGCTCCTGGTGGAGAACAACGAGGGAGAAGTCATGTTGTATAATTATCACGAAGGCAGGTGTTGAAGGTTGGAGAACTGTTGGCATTTAAGGCATCTTCGGACATAGGCGGTGCAATCATAGATCATGGTGGTCCAGTAGTAGCCTGGTCGTATGATCTTCTTAGCAAGCATGTGACCGTTCATGTGGGGTCTTCATTCTCCGTTGTGGATTCTTTGCATCACCTCTTCAATGTCAGCCCCTGCGATGCAGTGTAGATGGGTTCCATCGAAGTTTCTCTTAAACAGTGCTTCATGACATATGATGTACTGGGTGGCCAGTCTTTGGAGGGTTGCCCGATCTTTCCTGTTGGAACCCTCGGGATAATTACCATGCTTTAGAAGGTGACAGATATCATAATACCAGCAATTGGCTAGCTTGGGATCTTCTTTAGTGATGAGCCCAATATGGTAGCAGTGGGTTAGTTTGTCTTTCTTTTGGACCAGGAAGGGGGCCATTGTTACTCCTTTGGGCATGTCGATCATGGAGGCTAAGGTAGCAAGGGCATCAGCTAGATTATTATTTACTCAAGGTAGGTAGTGGAAGGTGATGTCTTGGAATTGGGAGGCTAGTTCTTCTAGGTGGGAATGGAATGTTTAGAGTTTCTCGTCCTTGACTTTCCATTTTTCGATCACTTGACCAATGATAAGGGCAAAATCCCCATAGACATATAGGCATTAGATACCTTTCTTGAGAGAGACCTTGAGGCCTACCGTACATGCCTCATATTCAGTCATGTTGGTGGTGAAGGGGAAATCCAATTTAATGGCGATGGGAGTGTGGGAGTCATCTGGGGAGATCAGAAGTATCCCAATGCCATATCCCTTTTTATTGGCTGCGCCATCAAAGAACATTTGCCATCGAAGGTCATCTTGAGCAGCGCAGAGGATGTTTTCATCTCAAAATTCATATATCCAGTCATCAGCCTCTTCCTTGGGGTAGTCAACGAGCTAGTCAGAGATGGCTCTTCCTTTCATGGATTTTTATGTGATGTAGATGGTATCAAACTCGGCTAAGAGCATCAACCATCTAGCCATTCGGCTAGATAAGGTGAGTTTTTCAAGCAGGTACTTGATGCGATCCATTCGGGATATAAGCTTAATAGGGAAGGCAAGAATGTAGTGTCACAACTTTTAGGTGACCCAGACAAGCGCGATGCATGCTTTTTCCAAAGTAGTGTAGTTGATTTCATACCGTGCCAATTTGCGACTGGCATAATAGATGGATCTTTCTTTTTTGGAATCTTTAAGGTATTGAGTTAGCAAAGCCCCATTTGCAGTGTCAGTTATGGTTAGGTATAGGAGCAAGGGGAAACCAGGCTGTGGTGGTATGAGTACCAGAGGTTGAGTCAGGTATTGTTTGATTTAGTCAAAAGCTTGTTAGTAGGCCTCGTTCCGAACTTTGGTTGAATCCTTTTGGAGGATTTCAGAAATCGATTCATGGATGGAGGTGAGATGGCTGATGAACCGACTGATGCACTGTAATTTCCCAAGGAAACCATGGACTTCTTTTTCCATTCGGGGAGGTGGCATCTCAAGTATGGCTTTTAGCTTGGCACGATCTGCTCCTATCCCTTTTTCACTGACCATGAATCCCAAGAGTTTTCCTTTTGTAACACCGAAGACACATTTCTATGGATTGAGTCTCATCTAATATCGTCGCAATCATTCGAAGATCTTTCAGAGAAAGGGAACATGACCTTCTCTAGTTTTGGATTTGATAATCATATCATTCACATAGACCTCGACTTCCTTATGAATCAGATCGTACCGGATGGTTGTGGCAGCCCTCTGGTAGGTAGCCCTAGCATTCTTGAGACCAAATGGCATAATAGTGTAGCAAAAGGTTCTCCATGGGGTGATAAACGCAGTTTTTCCTTGGTGATCTAGGTGCATTTTGATTTGGTTATACCCCGCAAACCCGTCAAAGAATTACTTAAGAGCATGATTGGTTGTGTTGTCCAAAATCATGTCGATATTAGGTAATGGGTAATCATCCTTTGGAGAGGCTTTGTTCAAGTCCTGGTAGTCTACACACGTCCGAACCTTCCCTCCTGATTTTGGTACAGGCACTATGTTGGCTATCCATGTGGGATATTCGATCACACAAATGATGAGCAATTTTAGGATCAATGCCGGTCATGTCGTCATAGGACCATGCGAAGACATCCACATATTCCTTCAATAATTCTTCGAGTTGTGCGCGCTCATGCTCGTCAAGGGTATCCCCTATCCTAATCTCGCGTAGTTGACTACTAGAACCAAGGTTAATAATAACAGTCTCTTCTTCATTAACTTGAATGCGGTTATATTATTTGTTATTAACCTTATGTAGATCGATTAAGAATTATTCATTTGCAAAATCATCATCATCAAAAGTTTGATTAGAATCTAAACAATTAATGTAAGGCACAACAAGATACTCAAAATCTTCATTTATTTCCTTGATAGGAAAAATGGCGTTGAGAACCTCATCAAAGGAGATCTCGATTAAATTTGAGCAAGGATAGACAACAGAAGAAGAAATGGGGGTAAATATTGGGTTTAGGTGGGATTTCAATAGGTAGAACTGGACTAGCATGCCAGTTGAGGAGAGGTGTATCAACAGCTTTAATCAAGTGGGATGGATCCAGTGATGTAGCACTTGAATGAACCATGTCGAGTGTCAGACCCAGTGTCTGCAAGTTGAACGAGTCCTCAGAGTCACTTTCCTTAGAATCTTCGGTATCTTTGATGAGTGGTTGTACATGGTGTTAGGAACTTTCAGCCCATGGGTAGCTGTCTTGGAAAATGATCTCCATTCCGGGTTTTATCTTTTTGTCTGTATGGTCATACCATGGTTCCCGAAAGCCGCAAGAGGGAAAGTCCTCGCCCTCTTTGATGAATCATCCATTTAAGGAGTCACCTGGGATAGTCTGGATGCGGTCTAGTCTTATCTTTGGTTGAGTCTTTTGGATCATTCTGACCTCTTGTTCTGATGGTTGATACCCCAAACCATAAGGGGGGAAGCTTTCTTCAGTTCCATGGGATCAAGTATCCCTTGCTGTCTTTGCCCTAGCCCCGATCTGGGCATGAAGTTCATGTTTTTGAACATCTGAATCACATTGACATTGCCATGAGGGTCATATTCGGACAAACCCTTTCTTTGAAATCAACCCCTGTTAGGAGTAAAAGTGGCTAAACTCGGAATCCTGATAGGAGCACATCATTTAACCCGTGTTGTATCTCAAGGATTAGATTATCGGTACTTGCACCCTAGGCATTATCATCATCACCCAAAATGGTGATGACTCGTCCATCAGCAAAGAACTTTAATTTCTAATGGAGTGAGAAAGGCACACCCTTCATACTGTGGAGCCAAAGTCATCCGATCAACAGGTTGAAATAAGCTAGGATGTCAATAACATGAAATTCAGCGACAGGGTTTATAGGGGCAACACTTATTACAAGTTTTATGGATCCCATCACCTCTCGACAGGTATTATCATTGGCACGTACAGAAGCGGAAGTTGGATCGAGGTCACTTTCTTTCAGTCCTAATCATTTGAAGGTTCTTAATGGGAAGACATTCAAGGCAGATCCATTATCGATAAGAAAGAGTGGTACGATTATCCCCATAACTCGATGAAGATGTTGAGTGCATGATTATGGTTTGGCCCAATTCTGGGGATTTCTTCTTTAAAAAAGGATAGCATTCGGGTAGAGGTCAAGGATTTGACTAAATTTACCGCCTCTTCTGGTGTAGTAAAAGAAGGAACTGTGGGTCCAGTGAGTAACTTGATCAAAGCATTTCTGTGCAGCTGGGAAGACATAAAAATCCCCCATAGAGTGATGTTAGCTTGAGTTTACTTCAGTTGATCGATGATCTTGCTCTCCTCAAGGGTCATTTCTGGCATAGGAAGGTTTTCAACGCCCTTCCCTTTGTAATTCGCGGGTAGTGAGCTTGGGATCTGGTAATGCCTCCATGATCTGGTCATATGATTTACTAAAGAAGGGAAGAAAATGAACCCTATTTGTTCATCGATCTTGGGTTATTCTACCACTTTGTTTATATCTCCGAGGAGATCCTCAAATGATATCGTCCCACACATGTCGGCTACCGGGCCAGTTTTCTTGAAATCTTATTCTTCTTTCGAATCTTCGAATTCTTCCCCCCATTCGGTGGCAATAACTCTATTTTTCCATGTAAAGTCAATACATTCCACAACTTTGATGGCTTCTTCATACAGGTCTTCCAATTCTGTGGGGATATGTAAGAGTGAAGGGACTAGGTGCCCTTGCAATTTCATCTTTTCACTTACCCTTGACGAGCATGTTATTGATATATACCTCCATAGTGTCCCTCATTTACTTCTTGAACATTCTAGTGACCAGCCGCTAATAAGTCTCTCCTGCATTCTTAAGGCTGAAGGGCATAACCTTATAGCAATATAAACCAATAAAAGTTAAGAAGGAGGTATTATCTTGTTCTGGCCTCTAAAGGGGGATTTGATGGTATCCAGAGTAAGATTCTAAAAAGCTCATCCTCTCATGTGTTGTTGTGCCTCGACCAATTGATCAATCTTTGGAAGACAAAAGTTGTCCTTGGTACAAGCCCTGTTGAGGTAAGTGAATTCAATAAAAACTCTCCATCTTCCATTTCTATTAGGGACTACTACTGGGTTGGATAACCATTTAGGGAATTGGACTTTCCGTATATAACTTGCATTCAGTAACTTCACAACCTCTTTCCCTACTACTTTTTCCTTCCTTGGCGCTGTTCGGAGAGGCTTATGTGCGATTGGCTTGAAGGTTTGGTCAACATGCAGCCGATGACAAGCGTGTAATAGCCCGTATTTTTATGACTTTTAAATTTGGGGATTTATTAAATTTAATTTGAGATATTAATTTAATATTAATCCGGAAATTATTTTAAATATTTACTAGCACGATGAGAGTTAGTAATTTTTGGGATTTTGTTGAATATTACTTAACGGATAAAGTAATATGTATAATCAAAACTATTAAAATTATCATGAGTATATAATTTGATAATTTTGGGAAATTAAATCGGGACGCGCTAGTGTCGTGTCGGGATTAAATTAGTATTATTAAAAGTGAATAAATTATAAGTCACTCGTATGGTCGTTTTGAGTGACCCAATATGTCCAAAATGGTCGAGATAGTCAAAATAATGTACTTGGGGGTTCAGTTTGGGTCTCGGGACGTTTTTAGGCCTAATTAGCATCCCGGGGGGGGGGGGGGGGGGCGTTTTGGACATTTCATACTTTTGGGTCATTATACCCACGAATTTACCAAGGATATATCAGATGTTAGGGGTTTTCATCTATGGTTAACATAAGCAAAACCAAAGAACGACCATTGGAGAAGAAGTGGAGAAGCATTCCAAGGAGTTCTAGGCCAAAAACTCCGTCGTTTGCACCGTTGTCACCGCCAAATTGTAGATCGCGCGACGAGGAACACAACCACACCACCTTCTTCCAAAAATAAGAAATAAAATTTCCAAGAAAGTATCTATCTTGCTTTATTTTTAGTTAATGCTTCAATTATGTTAGTCTAGGGTTAATTAGGACTAGTTTATGAAAGAAAGTATATATTGGAAACTATATTTCGCATGTTATAGAGGTAATAATCATATTCTGGAATTCTAATTCACATGTAGAGAATAAACCACGAATTTTCATTGAGTTAGGAGTAGAAAATCTAAAACAATAAGTGGAAAAACTGAAAGTTAAAGAAAAGATTAGGGTTCTTGAGGTTTATATAGTTTTTTCCCTTTTAATTGTCATAATTGATGAAAACCCATATGTTTTACGTAGAAAATTATGTGTTTGGGTATATAACAATTGTAGTATCAATTGTTGGGAGTTTGGGAGATAAATATGATGATTTAGTTCAGTTTAGAGAATGGTTTTCCTAACTGGGTTTTCTGCAGTTTGACCATAACTGCTTGATCGATCGATCGACCAAAGAGCATCGATCGATCGATCTACCCCAAACCATCGATCGATCGAGCCCTCCTAGAAAACTCATATTCCTCTTATAATAGTTTATTCTCATTAAAATGATTAGTAACCTTTAAGCATTATTGTTAGAACATTTTGGGACATAAAGAGGACCAGTAGGACTTAGTAAAAATGGAGCATTTATTGTAAGATTAATTTAGGGTTAACGGGGAGTAATTTACACATAAGAAATTATGGTAATGTGTAACTAAAGGAGTGAGACTTGTAAGGAAGTTACGTTAGAGAATAAGAGAGTACCTACTGAAATTATACTTAGGGAGATAGGATACTATGAGTGATAAGAAGTAAGTAGGGAATAACTTATAAATAAGATTAAAAGAGACGAGTCGTTATACGGGACAATCGAGTAATGTGTACTAAGAACGAATATCATAAGTATGGGTCGTGGGTGTATCGAATTTAGAAATGGGAATAGTAGTGTGTGTGTGTGTGTGTGTGTGTGTATATATATATATATATATATATATATATATATATATATATATATATATATATATATATAAGAATGTGTTTGTGCATATACTATATATGTGTAAAAATCATGCTTGTGCTACTTGCTATCACTGAGGTTACCGCACCAGGACAGTCTTATCTCGATGGGACCTTTATGGGGGATATTGACTTGCACCCTAGAACATAGGACTCCTTGGTACAGGCTATCTGATTGATAGTCAGACGGTCCTAAAAGACATGAGGGTATGTGCTGACCTCTTAGTGACTTGGAACTATGCTTCGCCTCAATTTGTATGTGTTTGTTGTTAATACAGTTCGAGAGTGACTCCGAACTAGTATTTCCCTTAGTACGAGTGATATGGGGACTTGATAGAAGAGTATGCCAGCACCATAAATTTTATGTGGGGTGCCGATAGTATATATATTATATGAGTGATTAATATATATAGACATGAAACTGGGAACTTCCTACTGTGAATAAAAGTAGTTAAGTAATGAATAAATACTCCGACTTTATTATAAGTATTTGAAAATTTTGAGACAATACTGGAATATTTTATAATGAAATGAGATTCATGCAAAAACTTTATTTTCAGAAATTAATTTTCTTAGCCCTAGAAATTGTCGGCATGAAACCTTATGAGGAATTTTAGTTAAGCTAAACTTTTGGGGTTAATAGTGCAGTAGGTGTTCACACTAGATGAGAGGTGAGAATTTCTCAAGAGAGTGTCATATACTAATATGATTGTTGCAATAGCCGGTAAGCATTTAAAATACTTGCTAAACTAAATTTTAAACTGTTTTACAATCGGGCTCTGACCCGTTTCCTGTTATCTCTTCTCTCTTGTATATATATATGTATATATTACAGGTGCCTAGCCACAGGGGCGTCATGCTTAGGTTCTTTGGACTGGACGTGCTACAACTTATGTGGGAGTTGCAGGCCATTTGCTTAGATGATCTCCTTATTGATTCCATTCTTAATTCAGTTTTAATTAGTTGGGCATGTGTCGCTCGTTACCTTATTCAGTTGGATTTGTCAGAGATTATGTTCATTTATCTTTAGTGTTTTACTCGTTGGGATTTATTTACTGTCAGGATGGTCTTCCTTTATGGTTTTAACGTTGGTATTAGTTGTCTGAATGGTTAAATTATTGAGTGTTCATTTCCAATCTTTATAAGTGTATGATTCTTAAACTATTAATTATTAAATGTTTTATAATTGGATTTAATGAAATGGAATTAATGTTTTAATTGGTTTTGACACTTAGCTAAATTATTTGGGTGTTTAAATTGGAAAGTTTATTTTTCGACAGTTATGCTAAGAATGAACCAACCGTTCACCTTGGTTATAATTTAATAAAGGACTGATCACCCGGTATTTAATTAGGCGGGGTGTCACAGGTGGTATCAGACCATCAGGTTCTAGTGTCCTTTAGGATCTGTAGGGCTTATTTTCGTTTCCAGGTTAGTGTTCTTGATATAGAGCCCTATTTTTAGGATTGTTGTATTCTTACATTTACGCTTACGTCTTCAGCTATTCGAGATTTGTTAATAACTGTAGACTAATAAACTTCCTTCTCGTTTCAGATGCCTCCGAGACGCGCACCCAAGGACAGGCGTGCCCAGGCCAAGCAGCCAGCAGCTCCGTCTTAGGAATGATGAAAGCAACAGAGGTAGCCGCTATTGTTGCTCAGGCAGTGAATGACGCATTAGCGGTAGTGCAACAGGCTCCACCCCAGATTCAGGCAGTGGCGCCAGTACCAACACAACTTCCATCTGCATGGGAGCGGGTTAGGGAAGCCTTCCAGAAGGTGCATCCCCCGGAGTTCTCGGGTAGTTCGAATATCATGGTTGCTAGCCAATGGAAGAAAGATATCCAGAGGCATCTACGCATGTATAAGTGCACGGACGAACATAGATAGCTATTGGCTTCCTTTAAGTTAGTGGGGGATTATTTGTAGTGGTGGGAGTCCACCACCACCTTGGAGGATAGGGACATCATCATGATTCAGTCATCATAGGCACGGTTTGACCGCAAATATTTTCCATCCTTCGTGCAGACTGAGATGAGGAGGAAGTTATTGAATCTGAAGTAGGAGAATATGATTGTTGCTGAGTACGAGGATGAGGTTACTAGACTTATCACTATGGTTACAAATGAGGCACCCATAAAGGGGAAAAAGATATTGTTGTTTGTAGATGGATTGGTCTGGAGGATCCGCCAGCATCTCATAGGCAATCTATCACTGAGTACCTATAAGGATGTACTCAA
The DNA here is from genome assembly GCA_949130495.1 of Sambucus nigra. Lineage (NCBI taxonomy): Eukaryota > Viridiplantae > Streptophyta > Magnoliopsida > Dipsacales > Adoxaceae > Sambucus > Sambucus nigra. Next base: position 130,453,193 of record OX422213.1, on the reverse strand, counting down.
CGTGGCGTTGTTACATTATTAGGATCACCGCTTCCATATGTAGGGAAGCAAACGAGAAGGAGAGTCCATCCAGCAGGATAGGACAGGGGGAAGTAGTAGTGGTGGGGCAGCAACAGCCCAGGGGTAGACTCGTCATAGTGAGTAGAATCCCCAACAGGGGGACCCTGCAAAGCAGTTCTGATCAGGTGACTCCAGATAGGGATTTAGGGGATTTAAGCAGGGCCAGCAGGTCCAGTATAATCAATAGGGACAACACCGTCAGCAGCAGGGATAATAGCAGGGCCATCAGGGCCAACAAAATTTTTAGCAGGGCCAGTGACGGGGTGGTAACGACCAATAGGGTCATGGTCAGCAGAGACAGAGGGGAGGTAACTTCAGGGGATGATGTTTCGGATGTGGCAAGAATGGCCATAGGTGCCAGGATTGTCCAGAGGGAGATAGGGTCCCACAGCAATAGGGTGCCCATAATGAGCCACAGAGGCCACTCTTTCCAGTCGCCCTTCCAGCACCAGCTTAGGTACCAGCCCTACCAGCAGCTCTAGAATAACAGGGGAAGTTGAAGTACGGATGTGTCTATAACGTCCACTAGGAAATAGCTCCTCGGGCACCACCCACGATTGAGGGTACGTTTCCTACCCATGGCACTATGGGTCGGGTTTTATTTGATACTGGGGCGACACACTATTTTATAGCTACTCATTTTGCAAAGGCCTTAGGATTATTAGCCACAGCAGAGAGCACTGTGACATGCGTAGACTCACCACTGGGGAATGGGTCGTTGATTTTCTTTATATGCCGGGGCGTGGGAGTAAATATTGGTAGCTTGATTTTACCATCAGACATGTTAGTCTTAGAGATGCATGAGCACAATGTTATTATTGGCATGGACTGTCTCGCTGCATACAGAGCCATGATAGATTATTTCGTTGGAGTATTATCTTTGCCATTCCGGGGAAGAGATGTTTTTAGTGGCGATGCCTCACCCATAGGGAGGCTCTTCCGTTCATTTGTACTACATAGAGGAGGATACCTCTAAGGAGGTCGTGATTCCATTAGATTCGATCCCAGACATTTGTGAGTATTCTAATGTATTTCAAAAAATACTGGGCTTACCTCCCAGTAGAGATAGATTTCGTTATAGACTTGATGTCGGATTCCCGACCGATAGCACGTGCTCCATACCGTATGGCCCCAGTGGAAATGAGGGAGTTACGGGATCAAATAGAGCAATTATTAGGTCAAGGCTTTATTCGTAGGATCACCTCACCTTGTGTTGCTCGAATTTTGTTTGTGAAGAATAGAAATGGTTCACTGAGGTTATGCGTGGATTATCGGGAGCTGAATAAGGTCACGATACTGAGCAAATATCTGTTGCCTCGAATGAATAACCTGTTTGACCAACTGAGTGGAGCAACCTTCTTTTCAAAGACAGATTTGAGATCAGGATACCATTAGCTACGGATTAGGGAGAAGGATGTGTTGAAGACTGATTTCTTGACGAGATATGATTCCTATGAGTTCTGAGTCATGCTGTTTGGGCTGATAAATGCTCCAGCCGTATTCATAGACTTGATGAATCGAGTGTTCAGAGAGTTCTTGGATCATTTTGTCATCATCTTCATAGATGACATCCTGATATATTCACACACTGATGATGAGCATGCTGAGCACTTGAGGCAGGTTCTTCAGACTCTACGAGAGCATCTGCTATATGTTAAGTACGAGAAGTGTAGATTCTTGTTACGGGATGTATAATTTTTGGGGCATATTATGTCAGAATTAGGGATATCGATTGACCCGAGTAAAGTGTCGGCAGTGAGGGAGTGGGGACATCCCATGACACTGATGGAAGTGCATAGTTTCTTGGGGTTAGTCGGGTACTACAGGAGATTCATCTGAGGTTTCTCCAAGATAGAGGGTCCATTGACGAATCTGACTCGCAAGGAGGTACCGTATGTTTGGGATGATGCTTGTCAATTGGCTTTCGATGAGCTAAAAGATAAGCTGACTTCAGCACCAGTTCTTGATTTACCTAAGCCGGGAGTGGAGTATTTGGTTTACACCGATGCCTCTTTACGAGGACTCGGGGGAGTACTTCAGCAGGAGGAGTAGGCTATAGCTTTTGCCTCACGTAAACTTAAGCCGCACGAGAGAAATTACCCCACTCACGACCTAGAGCTAGCAGCGGTCATTTTTGCATTGAGGATATGGAGACATTCTTTATAGGGGAGAAGTTTCTCTTACTCACAGACCAAAAGTCACTGCAGTACCTGTTCACTCAGTGAGAGATAAATATGCGTCATCGCAGATGGTTAAAGTTTGTGAAAGAATACTAATTCGAAATTCAATACTAACCAGGAAAGGCTAACGTGGTTGCTGATGCATTGAGTCGTAGACTGATAGATGATGTTTGGAAAGCGAAGTGGAAAGATTTGGATCACCAGGATACAGTAGCCCATTCCTTCATATCTATCATGATAGTCACACCCAAGTTGTTATGAGGGTGATACAGGCACAATCAGCGAACTCATTTTGCCAGGAGTGGATCGTATGGCTTTTAGCTGAGGGTGCTGAGTCCTATTAAGTTGGTTTCTATGGAGGTTTGAGATTTAATGGGAGATTGGTGGTCCCAGAAGGGGAAGACTTACGTCATGCCGTGATGACACAGTCTCATGGGTCCAGATTTACGGTGCATCCTAGAGGAGATAAGATGTACCAGGATATAAGGCGACAGTACTGGTAGAGTGGGATGAAGAAGGACATTTATGAGTTTGTGTCCAAGTGTTCTACTTGCCATATGTTTAAGGTAGACCACCAGAGACCGTCGGGGTTGCTTAAACCTTTGGATATACCCACATGGAAGTGGGAGAGTATTTTTATCGATTTCATTACTGGGTTGACTACATCGCAGTGGGGTACGATTCCATCTGGGTGATCGTGGACTGTCTGACTAGGATGGCTCATTTTCTTCCTGTACGGATAGACTATACCATGGGCCAGTATGCTCAGTTGTTCATTGCCGAGATTGTTAGGCTACATGGGGTGCCCCTGAATATTATGTCTGATAGAGACAAAATTTGCGTGTCGCGTTTCTGGGAGAGCTTTCAGGAGGCGATGGGTACAGAGTTGAGATTGAGTTCAACTTATTATCCATAGACGGACGGACAGACAGAGCATACCAATCAAATGTTGGAAGATATGCTACGCATGTGTGTCCTTGATTTTGGAGGAGGATGGGAGCTGCATCTTCCACTGGTGGAGTTTTCTTACAATAACTCCTATTAGTTCACGATCGGCATGGCTCCGTTTGAGGCATTGTATGGAAGGCCTTGTTGTTCTCCAACTTGTTGGCTAGAGGTGGGGGACAAAAAGTTACTAGGGCCAGAAGTAATTCAGGAAACCTCAGCTAGGATTGAGCTTATCAGGAGTCGCATTCGGGTAGCCCGGGACAGGCAGAAAAGCTACGCCGATGCAAATAAGTCATTCTGAGAATTTAATGTGGGGGACTAAGTATTACCGCGTGTGTCTCCTATGAGAGGAGTGATGAGGTTTGGGATGAAGGGGAATTTGTACCCAAGGTACATGGGACCATTTCCCATTATCGAGAGGATTGGACCGGTAGCATACTGATTGGGGATGCCAGAGAACTTACACCGCATTCACGGTGTATTCCACATTTTGTCGTTGAGACGATACCTTCGAGATGATATGGCCCACACCCACATCGCGATAGAGGATATTTACTTACAGCTCGACAGCTCTTACGAGGAAAGGCCAGTGGCTACCCTAGACCATGCGGAAAAGAGATTGAGGTCGAAGGTACTTCCACTTGTACGGGTCTAGTGGGAACATCATAATGTGGAGGAGTCCACTTGGGAGCGCGAGGTGGACATGCGCGAGAAATACCTATAGTTATTTTTACTAGGTATGCCTTATTTTTACTAGGTATGCCTTATTTGAGATATTAATTTATTATTAATCCGGAAATTATTTTAAATATTTACTAGCACGATGAGAGTTAGTAATTATTGGGGTTCTGTTGAATATTACTTAACGGATAAAGTAATATGTATAATCAAAATTATTAAAATTATCACGAGTACATAATTTGATAATTTTGGGAAATTAAATTGGGACGCGTCGGTGTCGTGTCGAGATTAAATTAGTATTATTAAAAGTGAATACATTATAAGTCACTCGTATGGTCATTTTGAGTGCGCCAATGTGTCCGTAAGGGTCGAGATAGTCAAAATAATGTACTCGGGGATTTAGTTTGGGTCTCGGGACGTTTTTAGGCCTAATTAGCATCCCAGGGGGCGTTTTGGACATTTCATATTTTTGGGTAATTAAACCCACGAATTTACCAAGGATATATCAGATGTTATGGGTTTTCATCTAGGATTAACATAAGCAAAACCAAATAACGGCCATTGGAGAACAAGTGGAGAAGCATTCCAAGGAGTTCTAGGCCAAAAACTCCGCCGTTTGCACCGTCGTCACCGCCAAATTGTAGATCGCGCGACGAGGAACACACCACACCACCTTCTTCCAAAAATGAGAAATAAAATTTCCAGGCAAGTATCTATCTTTCTTTATTTTTAGTTAATGCTTCAATTATGTTAGTCTAGGGTTAACTAGGACTAGTTTATGAAAGAAAGTATACATTGGAAACTAGAATTCGCATATTGTAGAGGTAATAATCATATTCTGGAATTCTAATTCACATGTAGAGAATAAACCATGAATTTCCATTGATTTAGGAGTAGAAAATCTAGAAAAAAGTGGAAAAATTGAAAGTTAATGAAAAGATTAGGGTTCTTGAGGTTTATATAGTTTTTGCCCTTTTAATTGTCATAATTGATGAAGACCCATATGTTTTACGTAGAAAATTATATGATTGGGTATATAACACTTGTAGTATCAATTGTTGGGAGTTTGGGATATAAATATGATGATTTGGTTCAGTTTTGAAAATGGTTTTCATAACTGGGTTTTCTGTAGTTTTGCCATAACTGCTTGATCGATCGATCGACCAAAGAGCATCGATCGATCAACCCCCTCCCATCGATCGATCAACCCCTCTTGGAAAACTCATATTCTTCTTATAATAGTTTATTCCGATTAAAATGACTAGTAACCTTTGAGCGTTATTGTTAGAACATTTTGGGACATAAAGAGGTGATTAGGCATAAATTTTTCCAAATTTATCCCTTTAATTTAGTTACTTTTAGCACCTCGAACAATGTAATCGATTTGATTTTATCTTATACTCTTTCCAATGACTTATTCTAACGAGTACAACGAGTTTCTGGTATTTCATACTAATTTTGCAGGTATTGAACCTTAATAAAGAAAGAAAGAAACCGAAAGAATCGAGACAGAAAAGAAGGAAAAGTCAAAAGGGAAAAGTTGTAATTTTTACTCGGAATTCGGATGAGACATCTAAGATAAGTTAAAGATCCTTCAATTACGAGTACATAGGAAGAAATGGAACCTCAATCGGAGTTCCGGTGTGAAAGTTATGAGTAGTAAAAGTCTGAAGAAAAAGTCGAAGGAAACGCGAATCGATCCGGATCGGACCGATCCGCAATGCCAATTTCCAGAGAAACCCGAACCGAAGACGGATCGAAGTTGAAAGAAAACAAACGAACTGATCCACACCGGATCGATCCACCCAAGAAATAAATGGACCGATCCAAATTCCATCCAGACTGAACCGAAGGAGGACCGTACCGGTCCCACTGTCGAATTTTAATTTTTCTATCTTCCTCTAATGGAGAGTCCTAGTTCAACTAAAACTCCTGAAGTTTTGTAGGGTTTTTAAACCTGAGTTATTATCATTTTTAATGACGAGTAATTTATCTAATTTTCCATTCTTTTTAGAAAAACCCTAGTTTGAAGATAGCTTATAATTTCAATTCCATGATTGAATATTGTTCAGATTTATGTGATTACAAGTAATTATAGTTAATGTTTTGAGTGCTTTGGTAAGATTAGTAGATAATTTCTTCTATGCAATCTCCTTTCTACATCATTCTATAATTCTTCCTTGGTTTAATCATGACTTCCTGCAATTCCAAAATTGTTTTCATTAATTTCATCATGGTAGGCTAGACTTTTAAGGGTCGGGATGCATGAATCCAACCCGACGTGGTAGTTGTCTGTGCATAAAATTAATCCTCTAAATTTAATGGTTTGATTACGACGATATTGCGTAGGAGTGAAAAAATTGTAGATCTTTGGATCTCATTTTCTTTCGGGTAACCGGGATGCTTTAGAATGCAATTCGAGTGTAACTATCGCAATTTCGATTTACTCGTCCTCTGATTAAGTATGGTGCGGGATTGAACCTCATATACTTAATGCTTGGGAGTACTAAATTCTGGGTCTAATTAATCATTCAAAGTTACGATTAGTTTTATATCATCAATACACTAGGGTTGGGGGATTGTATTCCCATCCGGTTTTCTTCATCATATAGTTCAAATGTCAGTTCAATCACTTTCAATAATTTAGATAATTTAGAATAGTTGCATTCTTTCATAATTTCACAATTGCATCTAGTGTAGTTATTCCACAAATCAAATCACCTTTTCCTTTTTCTTTAGAGTCAGATTTACGATTCATCCATCTATCCAACGTCGTTACAATTCCATTGTCCTATTTCCCTATAGATACAATCCCGACATATGGGGTTTATTACTAACGCGACATGCTTGCACTTGAGCCTAGAGAGAACGTACTTCTGAGACATATTCTTAGTCTCATCAAGTTTTTGGCGCCGTTGCAGGGAAATTAGGTAGACTTAGGATTAGATCGAGTCAATCTAAAACTTTGACCAAAAATCAAAAAACATAAAAAAAATTGAAAAAAAAAGCACAAAAAGATTCATCATCATCTCTCATAAGATGTTAATGCAAAATTATGAACTCACTCCAACTCCCTATAATAATCCAACCCACATTCACGAAAATCCAATAATTGAGTACGACCCTGATAACCCCCACACTCCTAACGCTCCACAATTTTGGGTTCCACCTCCCACACCATCACACTCAATCTCAAACAACAAGCGATTTCCCCTATTAGGACACACTTCAGAGCACAATCCTAGTATACCAAGTGAGGATACCGAATCTTTGAGAGAGAGAAATATGTCGCAACACGGTAGTGTAGCTGTCGACGAGGGAGAGGCCCCTTATCGCCCTTTGAGAGACGTCTTATATCCCGAGCGCACTGTTACTCCGGGATGCATTTTACTCCCGTATAATGCAGGGCAATTCTGCTTTAGTAATGGGATGATCCAGATACTTCCCACTTACCATGGAATGGATTCAGAAAAGCCATATGCCCACAGCATGGAATTTGAGGAGGCGTGCGAGACTCTTAGTGATCAAACATGCACAAAAGATGTGCTCCGCCTTAAACTCTTCCCATTCTCGCTAAAGGATAAGCCTAAGACCGGTCTATGGTCTTTACCTCCAAATTCAATTTCATCATGGAACGAGCTACAATCCAAATTTCTCAATAAGTTCTTTCCCCCACATCGAACGAATTCCATCAAGGCTCAAATTCAAACTTTCCGACAAATAGAAAATGAGTCATTCGAGCAATGCTACGAGAGTTTCAATGAGTTAATTGCCTCGTGTCCCCATCATGGTTTTGATAAAATGCAAATCATTTTCTTTATCCATAATGGGTTGAACATTAACTCCAAGCAACTTGTTGAAACCATGGGTAGTCGTCCGTTTATCGACTTAAATGACCACGATGCTACGCTTCACATGCGGTATGTCGCCGAGACTACCCAATCCTGGGATACATCCGACCCTAATGATCAAAAGCAAAATTATTAAGTAACCACGACTCCATCGGCGTCCGACCTATTTCATGTAGAAAAGAATTCTATAATGGACAGTCGACTCGATATGCTTAAGAAAGGACTGCGAGACCTATGTGACGTATATGGAAGAGGTCCAACTGGATCCATCCCAAACCCTGTTGAGAAGGTGTGTGAAATTTTTGAGTCGGTTCATTCAACTGAGGAATGCCCGACTATACCCGCCTACAAAGTGATGCTTCAAGAGTAAGTCATTGGCATAGGAGGCTTTAAGGGTAATTTCGGTGCACCGCACGAGAATTCCTACAACCCTTTATGGAAAAACCACCTTGGTTTTAGCTATGGGCAATAATATTCTACGATGAATCCTAATTCACATGTTGCCCCTCCTCCACCACCGCATTTTCAACAAGCTCCACACATGCAAGGACACGTGCAAGAACCACCACCTCAAGGAGCATACATCCCTCCACCGTGGAGAAGTCTCGAGGATACAATCAACCACTTTATCCATACCCAGACTGCAACTAATCCTAGGCATGAGCGCATGATGAACGACATGAATGCGAACATCTCACAGTTGCAATCATCGTTGAGTTTCCAAGAGAAGGGAAAGTTTCCTGCCCAGGGCCAAAGACCACACCAAGGTCAAACTAGTGTTAGCTCCACCTCGACAGAACATCAGGAGAAATGTCAAGTTGTGACCACTCTTCGTAGTGTGAGATTCGTTGATTTATCACCTCCCCCACACGATGCAACCAAAGACAAGGAGATTTTGCTCGGCACGAAACAGGCCGAAGATGTCCCTTTGAAGGAGAGTGATAAAGAGGACACTAGTGAGCCCGAGGTAGTAGTGAAACCCCTCATCGCGGCACCATTTCCTTAAATGTTGATTCCTTCCCATAAAGGAAACCCCCATGATGAAGTGCGAGACGTACTAAAGCAAGTGAAGCTAAATTTACCTTTCCTCGATGCTATTAAGAAAATTCCAGCGTATGTAAAAATCATCAAAGACTTATTGACGGTAAAGAGGAGGATGAAGGTAAAGAAAAATGTCTTCCTAGAACAGAACATGAGTTCCATCCTACTCAATGATCACCCGCCCAAGTTTAAAGGTCTCGATGCACCCACTATTTCCTGCATCATTGGAGAAAATAAAATTGAGAAAGTCTTACTTGATTTGGGAGCAAGTGTCAATATTCTCCCTTATGCCATCTATAGGAAAAATGATTTGGGCGACCTAAAGCCCATAAAGGTCACTCTCCAATTAACGGATTGAATCGTAAAGATCCCAAGAGGCATAGTTGAGGACGTGATCATCCAAGTTGACACTTTCTACTTCCCGATAGACTTTGTCATTTGGGACACAGAGTCCTCCTTCACCTCGAGCAACCATGTTCCCATAATTCTTGGGCACCCGTTCTTAGCTACGGCTAAGGCAATCATCAATACTTGAAATAGGCAAATGTAACTCACTTTTGGGAACATGAATTTAGAGACTAACATCTTCCATATCTCCCAACAGACGGGGGAAGAAGATGATCTTCAAGCAGTGAGCCTAATAGACGAGATCGTAGAGGAATATTTCGAGGGAAATTATTGTTGAGACACCTTAAGGTCCTGTTTAATGTCGAGCCACGAGAGTGAGGGCATGTACATCGCATTCGAGAGGGAGGTGGAGGAGTTGAGAGAGTTATTTGATGAGAGAGCTTCAGACGAGGACGCGAGAGATGTAAGTTGAGTTTCTAGATTCAAGGAGTTACCACCGAGGGATACACGCATGGTTCCCTCCAACAAAAAATTTCCAACCCTCGAGTTGAAGAAACTCCCCTGCCATATTAAATATGCATACCTAGGAGAGGATGAGACATTTCTTGTTGTTGTCTCCTCTAGCCTAGATGAAGAGCAATAGGGTAAATTGCTAAAGATTCTGAGGAAGGACCAAAGTGCTTTTGGCTGGTGCATTGCTGATTTGAAAGGGATAAGTCCTTTGATTTGTACCCACAAGATCCATCTCGAAGAGGATATCAAGCCCTCGAGAGAAATGCAAAGAAGGCTAAACCCTACTATGAAATAAGTGGTGAGGATCGAAATAATTAAGCTATTGGATGCCGGGATTATCTACCCAATCTCGGATAGCAAGTGGATGAGCCCTATTCGAGTTGTTCCGAAGAAGTCAGTCATGACAGTGATTGAAAATGCTAAGGGATGTATCACCACCGGGTGGCGCGTTTGCATTGATTACCAGAAACTCAATACGGGAACTAGGAAAGACCATTTCCCCTTGCCATTTATTGATCAGATGCTTAAAATAGTAGCGGGCCATCCTTACTATTGCTTCCTTGATGGTTATTCTAGATATAACCAAATTGAGGTAGATGCACTTGACCAAGAGAAAATGGCCTTCACTTGCCCTTTTGGCACGTTTGCCTACAAGCGTATGTCATTCGGCTTGTGTAATGCACTCACGACTTTTCAAAGGTGCATGTTTAGCCTATTTAGCGACATGGTCGAGAGAGGACTTGAAGTGTTCATGGACGATTTTAACATTTTTGGAACCTCTTTCAATCTTTGTCTTAAAAAACTGGAAAAGGTACTTGCCCGGTGTGTGGAAAAGAACTTAGTGCTGAATTGGGAGAAATGCCACTTCATGGTCACCGAGGGAATAGTTCTCGGCCTCATAGTTTCATCCAAGGGGATAGAAGTTGATAGAGCTAAGATATATCTCATAGCCGATCTACCCCCACCAAAATCTCTCAAAGACGTGCGATCCTTCTTGGGCCATGCGGGGTTTTATCGAAGGTTCATTAAGGACTTTAGCACCATCGTTAGACCCTTAAGCAACCTACTTATGAAGGACATCCCATTTGAGTGGACGAAAGCATGCCAAAGCGCTTTTGAAAAACTGAAAACCATGCTTGTGTCCACTCCCATCATGCAAGTTTCAGATTGGTCTTTACCATTCGAACTTGTGTGTGATGCTAGCGATTATGCGATAGGAGCTGTTTTGGGCCAAAGAAAAGATAAACAAGCTCATGTCATCTACTACGCTAGCCGTACTCTTACCAAACCATAACTTGATTACTCCACTATCGAGAAGGAGTTGCTAGTGGTAGTCTTTGCTCTTGACAAATTTCTGTCCTACCTTATCGGTTCCCCCATCACTTGCTTCACCGACCACGCGGCATTGAAATACTTACTTGCAAATAAAGACACAATGCCGCGCCTCATAAGGTGGATCCTACTCCTACAAGACTTTAATCTTTCCATTAAAGATAAGAAAGGAGTAGAAAATGTCATTGTCGACCACTTATCACGGCTTTCGTCCGACGTACCTAGTGATCCAATACCCATAGATGAATACTTTTGTGATGAGCAACTCTTTGCTACTTCTTCTTTGCCCTGGTTTGCAGATATCGTGAACTATCTTGTCACGGGAGCTGTCCCTCCTGATTGGACACTGCAAGATAAGAAGAGAATTATTACTTGGTCGCGCATTTTTTTCTATGATGACCCTTTTCTGTTTAAATATTGTTCCGACCAAATCATCTGACGTTGTGTGTCGGATGATGAGATCCCGAAAGTCATCCAATTTTGTCATTCGAAAGCTTGTGGAGGCCACTTTTTGACGAAAAAGACCGTCGTTAAAATTCTGCAATGCGACCTCTATTGGCCATAATATTCCGGGATGTGAATAATGCTTGCAAATCTTGCAATAGGTGCCAAAGGATGGGAACTATTACCCGATGAGACATGATGCCCCTTACACCCATACTCATTATTGAGATATTTGACTATTGAGGTATTAGCTTCATGGGCCCTTTCCCCCCGTCCTTTGATTTCCTATACATCCTTGTCACAATAGACTACGTTTCTAAATGGGTGGAAGCTATAGCTGCCAAGACCAATGACAACAAAGTGGTGATTAAGTTCCTACAAGAACACATGCTTTCCTGCTTCGGTGCTCCGAAAGCAATAATTAGTGATAATGGCACGCACTTTTGCAACAGGCCATTCGCGAAGCTCATGAGAAAGTTTGGTGTCGTTCACAAGGTTAGAACGACTTATCACCCACAAAAGAATGGGCAGGCCGAACTGGCAAATTGAGAAATCAAGAACATTCTCAAAAATACCATCAATCCTACCCGAAAAGATTGGTCAATTAGATTGAACGATTCGCTATGGGCCTATCGTACCGCATATAAAAATCCGTTCGGCATGTCCCCTTTTCGCTTTGTGTATGGAAAGCCTTGCCATCTTCCCGTGGAATTAGAGAACAAGGTGTATTGGGCAATTAAGAAATTGAATTATGCCATGGATAAGGCCGGTGAAGCTCGCAAGCTTCAATTAAATGAGTTAGAAGAGATACACAATGATGCGTACGAGAATGCAAAAATCTCCAAAGAAAGGATGTAACTCGCTCACGATAACATCATTCGACGCAAAAAGTTTCTTCCCGAACAAAAACTGCTTCTCTATAACTCTCGGCTTCATTTCTTTCCAGGAAAGTTGCGGTCACGATGGTCTGGCCCATTCGTTGTGAAGAATGTTTTCCCTCACGAAGCTGTCGAGTTAGACGATTTGAAAGGGGGAAATACATTCAAAGTAAATGGAAAATGCCTAAATCCATATCTAGAGGCGTGTGTGGAAGAATTCCACACCGTTTGGTTATCAGACCCCATTTATGGGGTAGAGTGAGCTGCTACAGTGAGGTCGTCGCACCCCCGATGCGTATGGGGAGAATTCTTGTGTATAGTATATGAGAGTCGTGTGAGTAGTGAGAGTCCATAGGATTAGGGTACAATAAAGTGAGAACATTCACATATTTTAGGAAATTGTGTCAAGTTGCATTGACCATAGACATCGAGAGAACTTTGAGTCCAAACTGATATGGAGCATGATGAGAATTGAAAACTTTCGGAGAAGCAAGATCCAATTAAGTTAAGGGGTAATCCAGCTCAATGCAAGAACCTAATCGGTTCTTTTCTTTTTGAGACAGACCGGTCCGGCCCGAATTGGTTCCTTTATTTTATAGCCGGATTGATCCGGTGATTAAAAAGACCGAAGATTAAAGTATCGGACAGGTCCAGTCCTATACTACCCGGATCGGTCTGCTTTATGCATAATATCTCCTATTCCCTAGGTGTACCCTCCCCCCCTTTCCCCCAATCCCTTCCTTTCCCTCCCAATTCGTTCCCCCATAAACAACCCTTCAATTTCCCTCCCAAATACACTCCCTCTTTCCCTCCAAACCCTTTCCCTGTATTTACAAAACCCTACCCACCCCTCCTCTATAAATACCCACCCATAGCCTCCACTTTTCTTCACACCTTCAACCACATCTCTTCTCTCTTATCTCTCCCTAATCTTCCAGAAAACTCTCCTCGTTATCATGGCCTATAGACCTTCCCCCGTCAAATATGACTCCACGAATATCCTACCCTCCGGCCATGGTGAATTCCCTTCCCGCTAAGAGGAGCGGTGGTGCAATCAGTTCTTTGGTCCGGATCGCAAACTCCACATGGAGAGCACTGTCTAATGGACATGTCTGCCCAATTCCGTCACCTCCCTCTTCATGCCTAGGGGTTGGTGTTGATTCCTTAACCAACCATACTAAGTGGTTTGGGCAGCCGAGGTCCGCTCTTTCTATGGCTCCCTTGTTCGAATGGGCCAATTCGAGTCTCAAGTATATGTTGATGGTACTGTCATCCCTTTTTCATTAGCCCTTCTCACGGCCAAGTTGGCCGAATACGACATTCCCGATGTTCAAGATTTCACATACCCAAAGAATGTCGCCCCGATCGCCAAAGAACTGATTATGGAGCGCATTGCCCCTGATGTTGCATGGAGGGGGCAGACTGTCGCTGTTGGCCATCTTAACGAGAAAGCATGTCTCACCTTCCAAATTGTGTGTGCAAACATTTTGCAAACGTCCAACGATTCAGCGATGCGCCCCCGTCAGGCCACATTAACAAACCACCTCTTCAATCCCAACACTTCCATTAACCTGGCTCGCACACTTTACACTGACATCATCGTCGCAGCCATGGATGAGAAAGGTGCAGTACCACTTCCATATGCACGTTTGATTACCTCCATCCTCAAGGGTGCTGGCATTGAGGCGTCTCTTGATCGTTCTCACCTCCCCGGTATTTTTGGACAGGGAACCCACACGTGGAGTGACAAACAGCTAGCCATCCTTCCGGGCGAGGAGGGGAAGTGATGATGAGGATGATGCTGCCTTGAGTGAGGAAGAGGAAGAAGAAGAAGCAGGTGCTGATGTGGAGATGGGTGACGTAGGTTCGGATGAAGAGTAGGCCGAAGAAGAAGATGATCCTAATTTTGAATGGGCGGGTAGCGAGCTCACTAACCGTATGTCGGCCCTTGAGACGAGATTTAACAGTTTTTTGATCGACTACCGTCGCGATAAAAGCATGATGTTTTATTTCCAAGCAAACTTGTACCGACACCAAGGGGATCCCAATGAGAAATTGTCATCCTACTTCTATGACCCCGACGCGCCCAGCTCACCCCAGTGAAGCTTTGATTGGTTATGGCAGTTTTTAGTTTTTTTCCCTTGTTCACATGTTGTATGCTTTTTTTTTCCTGTTTCTGTACCACAGTCCTGTTTTATAAAAATTTGCATTTTCTCCATTTATTTGTTTTATTTATCGCACTTCTTATTTTGCCTTGTTTGGCTTTTCGTCCTTTTTGACAATGCAAAAGTCTAAGTTAGGGGGGGGTCACAAGTGCATATTTCTAAAACTTCACAAATTTTTAAAAATGCCCAGAAATTTAAAAAAAAAATCATAAAATTTTGAAAAATCCAAAAATATTTTTGCCCAAAAGAAATAAAAAATTGGAATTCAAAATTTTCAAAAATATCATTAAAAGTCGGTGTAAAGTCTCAAAGTGTAAATTTCAAATACACAAAGCCGAAATTGACCAAAGATGGAAATTGTGTGAAAATTGACGACTTAACGAATAAGTGTGGAGATTAACAAACCCGGTGAGATTCGAGCCTTACATCTTTGTGAAATTTATAAATTAATCCGAGTTCATTGTTAACTCAAAGTTCTTTTCAGCGCCTAAAAAGTCGTCGTGGATCTCAATCCTTTCATTTTGATCGGTTATGGAAAACGTGTGTGGTATTGCCTTAAAAAGCGCACTACGAATCTCTAAACTTAATTAATCTCGAGATGCATATGGTAAATTAATAAGTAATTCGGACAATGAAGTATGCCCTCATTTGTTACCCAAAAACCTTAACCATAAAAATATGTGAAAAATTATCCCTTTGATAACCCAAATTGAGACGAATAATAGTTATCCTTTTCGTTTGGTACCCCAAAAAACTCAAAGTAGCCTACAATTGCAAAAAGGGAATATTCAATTAAGTCCGGAAAGTGCATAAAAAGGGGCAAGAAATAAAAAAAATAGATATGGTCAACAAAAATAGCAAGAAAAGAAAAGAAGTGAAAAACAGAAAAAATAGAGAAGAAGAAGAAGAAAAAAATGAGCAATAGCCCGGAAAAAGCACAAATGGACATCATAATGACTTTTCCAATTCCAACCTTCCCTACCATTTTAATTTTACCCAATATACCTTAAAACCCGAAAAAGTCCTAACCGAGTCCGAATTGCAAAATTGGTTACCGCGTGGAGAGCTAATACACCAAAAGATAATAAAAGAGATTAAATGCGTGAATAAGAGGTAATGTTCCCGTTTTTAAAATCGTATTCCGATGATGAGATCTATTCACCATAAATATCCGTCTTTCTACTTTTGTGCATGACTTAGCGTCCAATATATTTAATCTTTATGTCACGCATACCGAGAGAATAGCCATAATCCGAGAGATTTTTTTGTGAGAGCATTCCGTGAGAATTTGAAATGAAAACGAATTTTCGGATAAGTAACGTAATGATCAATCGGTGGAAATCAGCTGTTAAATTTCCGGCTTCACACAGACACACTACAATTTGAGACTATTGAGCATGACTTGATGATGATTATTTTCTGGGAAAGTTTATACTATACAATTTTTGCGTATTTTGAAAGTTCTTTGAGTCGAATTTTGTGGGAATATTCTCTGCAAACCCTCACGAGACACAACTCGTCCTACTAGGGTGACCTAGGAGTTTAAAGGCTTGCTGCATACGCTAAATGCAATCGCTTGCCCGAGAAAAAAGAATACTATCCCAATAAAATGATTTTCAAAAGTTGAGCCTTTCTAGGATTCTTTTACATTGCTCGGGACGCGCAAAGTTCTAAGTTAGGGGGATTTGATTAGGCATAAATTCTTCCAAATTTATCCCTTTAATTTAGTTACTTTTAGCACCTCGAACAACGTAATCGATTTGATTTTATCTCATACTCTTTTCACTGACTTATTCTAATGAGTACACCGAGTTTTTGGTATTTCGTACTAATTTTGCAGGTATTGAATGTCAATAAAGAAAGAAAGAAATCGGAAGAATCGAGAAAGAAAAGAAGGAAAAGTCAAAAGGGAAAAGTTATAATTTTTACCCAGAATTCAGATGAGGCATCTAAAGATAAGTCGAGGAGACTTCAATTATGAGTACATAGGAAGAAACGGAACCTCAATCGGAGTTCCGGTGTGAAACTTATGGCATTTAAAGTCTAAAGAAAAAGTCAAAGAAAATGTGGACCGATCCGGATCGGACCGATCTGCAATGCCAATTTCCAGAGAACCCCGGATCGGAGCTAAAAGAAAACAAATGAACCGATCCGCACCGGATCAATCCGCCCAAGAGATAAAAAAATTGATTCAGATTCCATCCAGACCGAACCGAAGGAGGACCGGACCGGTCTGACTGTCGAATTTTAATTTTTCTATCTTCCTCTAATGGAGAGTCCTAGTTCAACTAAAACTCTTAAAGTTTTGTAGGGTATTTAAACCCGAGTTATTATCATTTTTAAGGACGGAGAATTTATCTAATTTTCCATTCTTTTCAGAAAAACCCTTGTTTGACGATAGCTTATAATTTTAATTCCAAGATTGAAGATTGTTCAGATTTCTGTGATTACAAGTAGTTGTAGTTATTGTTTTAAGTGCTTTGGTAAGATTAGTAGCTAATTTCTACTGTCCAATCTCCTTTCTACATCATTCTACAATTCTTCCTTAGTTTAATCATGACTTCCTGCAATTCCAAAATTTTTTTCATTAATTTCATCATGCTAGGCTAGACTTTTAAGGGTCGGGATGAATGAACCCAACCCGACGTGGTAGTTGTATGTGCATAAAATTAATCCTCTAAATTTAATGGTTTGATTACGACCGTATTTTGTAGTAACGCGACAATTGTAGATCTTTGGATCTCGTTTGCTTCTTGGTAACCGGGATGCTTTAGAATGCAATTCGAGTGTAACTATCGCAATACCGATTTACTCGTCCTCTGATTAAGTATGGTGCGGGCTTGAACCTCATATACGTAATGCTTGGGAGTACTAAATTATGGGTCAAATTAATCATTCAAATTTATGATTATTTTTATATCATCAATACACTAGGGTTGGGGGATCGTATTCTCGTCCTATTTTTTGCATCATATAGTTTAAATCTCAGTTCAATCACTTTCAATAATTTAGAATAGTTGCATTCTTTCATAATTTCACAATTGGATCTAGTGTAGTTATTCCACAAATCAAATCACCTTTTCCTTTTTCTTTAGAGTCAGAGTTAGGATTCATTCATTTGTCCAACGTCGTTACAATTACATTGTCCTATTTCCCTGTGGATATGATCCCGACTTATCGGATTTATTACTAACGCGACAGGCTTGCACTTGAGCCTAGAGAGAACGCACTTATGAGACATATTCTTAGTCGCGTCAAGAGGACCAGTAGGACTTAGTAAAAAGGGAGCATTTAATGTAAGACGAATTTGGGGTTAACGGGGAGTAATTTTTATCTAAGAAATTATGGGAACGTGTAACTAAAGGAGTGAGACTTCTAAGGAAGTTACGTTAGAGAATAAGAGAGTACCTACTGAAATTATACTTAGGGAGATAAGATACTACGAGTGATAAGAAGTAAGTATGGAATAACTTATAAATAAGATTAAAAGAGACGAGTCGTTATGCGGGATAATCGAGTAATGTGTACAAAGAACGAATATCATAAGTATGGGTCGTAGGTGTACCGAATTTAGAAATGGTAATAGTAGTGTATATATATATATATATATATATATATATATATATATATGAATGTGTTTGTGCAGATACTATATATGTGTAAAAATCATGCCCTCATTACCTGCTATCACCGAGGTTACCGCGCCGGGACAGTATGGGGCATATTGACTTGTACCCTAGAATATAGGACTCTTTGGTACAGGCTATCTGATTGATAGTCAGACAGTCCTAAAAGACGTGAGGGTATGTGTTGACCTCTTAGTGACTTGGAACTATGATTCGCCTCAATTTGTATGTGTTTGTTGTAAATACAGTTCGAGAGTGACTCTGAACTAGTATTTCCCTTAGTACGAGTGATACAAGGACTTGATAGCAGAGTATGCCAGCACTATAAATTTTACGTGGGGTGCCGATAGTATATATATTATATGAGTGATTAATATATATAGACATGAAACTGGGAACTTCCTACTATGAATAAAAGTAGTTGAGTAATGAATAAATACTCCGACTTTATTATAAGTATTTGAAAAGTTTGAGACAATACTGGAATATTTTATAATGAAATGAGATTCATGCGAAAACTTTATTTTCAGAAATTAATTATCTTACCCCCAGAAATTGTCGGCATGAAACCTTATGAGGAATTTAAGTTAAGCTAAAGTTTTGGGGTTAATAGTGCGGTAGGTGTGCACACTAGAAGATAGGTGAGAATTTCTCAAGAGAGTGTCGCATAATAATATGATTGTTGCATTAGCCAGAAAGCATTTTAAATATTTGCAAAACTAAATTTCAAACTGTTTTACAATCGGGCTCTGGCCCATTTCCTATTATCTCTTCTCTTATATATATATATATATATATATATATATATATATATATATATATATTATAGGTGCCCAGCCACATGGGCATCATGCTTAGGTTCTTTGGACTGTATGTGCTACAGCTTAAGTGGTAGTTGCAGGCCATTTGCTTAAATGACCTCCTTATTGATTCCATTCTTAATTCAATTTTAATTAGTTGGGCATGTGTCACCCGTTCCCTTATTCAGTTGAATTTGTCAGAGATTATGTTTATTTATCTTTAGTAATTTACTTGTTGGGATTTATTTACTGTCAGGATGGTCTTCCTTTATGGTTGGTATTAGTTGTCTGAATGGTTAAATTATTGAGTGTTCATTTCTAATCTTTATAAGTTTATGATTTTTAAACCGTTAATTATTTAAGGTTTTATAATTGGATTTAATGAAATGGAATTAATGTTTTAATTGGTTTTGACACTTAGCTTAAATATTTAGGGTGTTTAAATTGGAAAGTTTATTTTTCGGTAGTGATGCTAAGAATGAACCAACTGTTCACCTTGGTTATAATTTAATAAAGGACTGATCATGCGGTATTTAATTAGGTGGCGTGTCACAAAGGGATTGCAGTATCTATCCCAGGCAGTTCGTAGGGTACCCATGCAAACAAATCAAAGTTACTCCGAAGGAGCGTGACTAACTTTTTCTTGGCACGATTAGTTAATGAGGTACCATTTAAAAACTTCTTCTCAGTCGAGCTGCTTTCAGCCGTGACTTCTTTCAAGTCTTCGATGAACCTTTTTGAGGGATGGAGCTTGGTTTCCTTCACCCCTAGTCGGCCGTACCTTAGTTGCTATTTGGAGGGTGTCAACTCTGCCTAGGCTTCCTCCCGACTCTTCGATTCATCTGTTTTCCTTTCCTGATTGGGGCGAATGGCCGCGATAAATCACTTTCTGTCCATAGCTTGGTCTTCGTTGATCTCGACCACACCCCGATCTGTTACACACTTGAGCTTTTGATTGTATATTGATGGTATGACCTTCATTGGAATGAGCCACCCTCTGCTGAGGATGGCGTGCTATAGAGATTCAATGTCAACTGCAAGAAATTTAATCATTTTTGAAATGTTTCCTGCTCTAACTGGACGGACAATATTTCCCAAAGGAATCGTGATTTTTCCAGCTAAGCCGAGCAATGGAATGGTGGCTTTTTTGAGGTCGGTGATACTCAGCTTCAACTTTCGGAACAACTTCAGTTACATCATTTCAGACGATCTACCTTGTTCAAGCTCAGGACAATAAAGAAGACATTGGAGAGACGTAGTTTCCCAAGCACCATCATGGATGATGTTTGTGTCGTTCAAAACTCACCCAACATTTTCAGTGAAGGGTGAGGGAGTCAGAAGGAGTTTTGTAAAAGAAGAAATCCAAAGGTAATTATGTAGGGTGAGGTGTAGTAACACCCAGGACTTGAAAATTTTAGGCGAAAGGTTTTTGCTCGTATGAGCAATCTAAAGTGATGAGAGTTAGACATCTCATATAAAGAAGCTTGTGTGAAGCTAAAACGAGAAATGTGGATATGGTTCGATTGTGAAACCATCCATTTGCGGGTTTAATAGGGATGTGAAAGAATCTCGAAACTTATTTCATATGGTCAAGAAGAAAACCCAATGTGAGATATAAGTACATTAGCTTAATGAAATCTTTACCCAACGAAGAACGGGTACGTATATAAAAAATAAGAAGAGTTCATTGTTGTGAAAGGACTCGTGAGTTAAATACTCAAGTGTGAGTGAGAAATATGACAAAGACGACTAGGGTCGATGTCGCCAAGAAATTTGTAACCGCTTCCAGAAGGAGGGGATCCAGGAGGGTTGGGAAAAACCCAGGTGAAAGACAAGAATTAATTCAATGGTGATAGTGAAACATTACCAGAAGTCATACCTAGTAGGGGAACCTCTTTAAGTCCTTAATAAGCGGCGATGAATTCATCCAAGACCAGCAAGGTCGACAACGTGTTCCATAGGATGAGTGGAGCTAAAGGAACAACGGAGATAACAATTGGGAGTTAATGTCAGTACTGTTGATATTAGAAATAATTGATGGTAATTAAATATTTTAACTGGAGAGTTATTCCAGACACATTTATTCTTATAATATTTAGTTCAGCAGTGTTGCGATGTTTCTTATTATTATTCCGCATCATGGAATGATGTTAATTAAATTAAAATTGGAAAAAGTTTTTGACACTAGCTTAATTAATTATTATGTGAATTAATGAAGAAATGGTTTTTCAATAGTGTTGTTGAGAATGAACCAACTGGATATTCTGATTTAATTTAATAAAGGACTGATCACCCGGTATTTAATTAGGCGGGGTGTCACATTAAAACGACAACATTTTTAATCAACCCTTAAATAATTAATTAATCCGTAATAAATTGATTCGTTTTGGGAAAACAAATTTTGGACCAAAAAAAATAAACTCCAAAGGCCAATCATATTTTTGTCCAAAAAGTTAGTAATTGCTCAAGAAAGATCCACGACCTGGACACAAACACCGCATAGGAACGGGTTGGGTCGAGCCGATTAGATGGAGGCGGTAGCACGCATGTGCGCATGTGAGCGTAAGACTAATGCCCAATACATGCATAGTGTAGGTCATCTCCATTTCAAAGAGTTAGGATACATTAAAGGCATCCAAGATTTAATCCCATTAAGTGGGCATATTAACCTCAAGTTGTCCCACCACTTTTTCAATGTGGGACATACCTACTTAACTAAATTACACCAACTGGCTTAAACTCAAATGTGTCACTTTAAATCCAAATTTCTCATTCAGTATTTCACTATTTTGAAGAAATGAGTATAGCAAATTAATCTCTTTTCAATAAGAAACACATTAGTACTAAGACACATCACTTTTGACATATGTGCCCAATATAAAATTGACTCCAAAATTTGACCAAATGTGTTGAACATATAATTACATATCAAAATATCCAACAAGACATTCATAATATGATTACAACCACAGTTCCCCAAGTAGTGATGAAGACGAGAATTTTATTAAAACGGCATGAAAATAAATTTATTTATCATGGACATAGTAATCACGATAATTTTTATTATAGATTTTAATTGTAACATTTGTCATGAAAGGAAATTATTAGAAATGACTGAAGTAGTATGTCAAAAAAGTTAATTTAATTTGCAACTCACATGAGTTCATTTGGATCGATAAAATTCTATTTTGGTTATAATTGATTTCAATTAAATTTGCAACTCACATGTCTTTTGAGATGATTTTGTGTTGGTATATCCACATGTCCAATACTATTTAATGAATGAGAAATTATTTTCCAAAATAATCATTTGTAACACGAAACTTGACTGAAGTATAATGGAAAAAGCAAAAGTCCCACAGATAAAATATGATAAATGAGTCTACTATATTATGATCCAATTTCGATTATTGGTTTGGTGCCCTTGGGGCATCATAAATCTTTGGTGCCCTTGTAGTAGTTATGACCGGTTTTAACCGCTCCTAACTACCATTTGCACAAATATATATTTGGCCCTTTCATTCATTTTTAGTAGTTGTTTTTTAGACAAATTATTTTATTATTGTCTATTACATTCATAATAAAAGAGGATTACTTCATTATTGATTCGCCCGTTTCTTGCAATTTAGAATGCCTTTATTGCAAAGATTGATTGTTGTATCTTAGTATACAATTGTCGCAGAGGCCGTGGATCACCATTGTGAGACAAATTCCTTTTCAAAGATAAAATATTGAACACTTGCCTTAATCATTTCCCTCCATCTTGTCACGATAAATCTATGTTTGTTCAGATTTATTATCTAATACTTTTGTATACTTTTTGAAATTAGTAAAATTATTTTTGAGTAACATAATATACTTAAATAAATAATAGAATAAAACTTGGCCTCGTATATACCTACCTTGTCATCAAGGTGGTAACCTTACCTGTGAGCAGGGGCAGATCCAACCCAGGCCGAAGTGGGGCGACCACCCTAGTTCAATTTTTATAAAAAAAATATATGTTTATTTATAATTTTGTTTTTATTTTGTGTTTCTTTATATGTTTCTTTATATGAATTTGTTCATAGAGATAGAGTTATGTTTATATGTGTTTGTTTAGTAAAATAAAATATATGGTTTTGTTTATATGTATTTAAATTTATAATGAATATTAAAATTAAAATTCTTAGAATCTATAAGTGTGAAATTTAGTTTATAATGTAAAATTAGATTGAAATGAAATTAAATTTAGTGTGAATCTATTAGTCTGAAATTAAATTAAATTTGTTGTAAATATAGGGAGTTAATGGAGAAGTTTTTCAAACGAAAAAGAGGAGACAACACACTAACCGTATCTGAAGCTGAGGTTCAACTGCATCCGGAATGGAAAAAATTAAGAATCCAAATTTAGTTAATTAATACCTCAACATTTTTAGGGTTAAAGATTGCAAAAATATAAGTAAATACAACCCAAAAAATTGCCTCGGGGGCTCCCTCCCCCAAATCCCCGGGTTTCATCAAAAAAATTCGTCCCACTTGACTTGAAATCCTAGATTCGCCACTGCTTGTGAGGTGGGCATGGTATAGAACAATATTGTCAATTTAGAATGCATAGTTGCTTTCACAATTTATTAGTATTCTTTTCAAACCAATATTAGTGTTTGATAAAATTATGCATAACTACTCCGTGGGATTGCAAACTTTTTTGACAACTTTTACAATTCGATAAAAGAGAGAGGTGTTTGTATTATAGTAACGCATTAAAGACCCCAACGATGCCTCGCCTATCATAAAAGAGAAATTATATTGTGCACGAGAGAATGATGGAAGAATTGACGGAAGAAAGAAAAAGATGAAAAGGAAAAAGATGAAAAAGTTGCAACTTTCTAAAAAAAAACACTCTCAACTCTCAATTTACACAAGTAAGGCTGCCCATTAAAATTATACTTAAAATTTATTATAAAATATTTATTTTACATTATAAAATATAATATATATATTTTTAATAAAATTAGACTTTATAACTAAATAAAAATACTCAAAACGTCTTTTAATCATCGTAAATTTAAATTTTGCACTATTTTGATTTACCTCTCATGATAATTATTTAATTAGATTTACTCTTAAAAAAACGTATACCTACCAAATGATGCATATTTTACAAATGGATTAATGCAAAAGGTATAAGCAGGCTAATGCACCTTTGGGTTAAATGCATATTGTACAAATGGGCTAACGTATATGCATGGTTATACCTTATGTATAAGTTTTTTGGTAATTTTATTTTTTATCGATTGATTTGTCAAGCCCACATTGAGTTTTTTTTATATAATGTACTCCATGCGAACTACAAACACCATCCATGTGTACTTAACACGTCAATGGTCCCAAAAATTGGGTCCCTCTAATATTACTCTTGTTTAGAGGGATGTTGATAAATGAGTCGTGTTTACATAAAAATAATTCAAAACACGATTTTACTTGTTATTACATGACTTGAACACAACACAAAACAGATAAAACATGACAAGATAGACAAAAAAACATTAAGCCGGTTTTGAGTAGAGGTGGTTTTAACATGAACCCAATAGATCCGACCAGTCGCACCCCCTAATTCGCATCATCAACATTAATATCTATTTACCAAAATTTTTAAACATGTTTTAAAATACAGTTGTCCTCACATGTATGTAATCCATTATTTTTTACATTTTCATCATATTACTTTAATAAGTGTTACAATTATTTTTTTTATTCTGTATGGTATTAAGCTCCTTGGAATTGTTTAATTTTTTTTTATTATACTACGCAATTCATTCATTAATTTTTTTTAGTTAAAAAAATCCATTGGTTGATAAAAGTTATTTTTAATCGTGATAACAATGAAAGTTTGTTCCCAGTATTTGGAAGAAGCTTGCTCAAGTAGGTAATAAAATTTTTCTCAAGTAGGTAATAAATTTTTTCTCATGTACCTTAACAGATGATTTGGTTGTCAAGTAAAATTTTAATTTATTCAGTTATAATTTTTTACTGTCAAGTAAACTTTGTATTCCAGCAAATTAACAATTACTAAATTAAAACAACCACACAGTTTTGCGTAAATGAAATTGAAATGAATTAAAATAACCGAACACTCGGTCAAAATATACAACCACATCAAATGCCGTACTCAAAGAATAAATAAATGCAATTGGACCATTCGCATGAATGTGTATACAGTATGTCCTATCTAGAGTACAAAGGTAGAAGCGTCTATCGATAACCTGTACACATCCACAGCTGCTGTAGCTGACGTCTGACTCGAAAGAAATGTCATCCAGGCATCCCTGTGTCTGGACACCTATATATATATATATATAATATGGAAAGAAAGGAAAAGTAGATAAACGGGCCAGAGCCCGAGTTTTGAAAATATTTAGCAAGTGCATAAATGCCTTATTTTTAGAAAAAGGTTTTATCTCCTATTTGAGTTTGGTATCGCACTCCCATGAGATACCCCTCACCTCTCCACTAATAGTGCACTCCTAATACATCCCTCTAACATCGTAGTCAAGCTACCCTGTTAAACTAGTCTATCACCCAACTAATATCAACCCTAGATAGTCCAAGTAATGTACTAATGGCTAAACTTCACCCCAGTCTTAACGCTATGCCATGTTCATGCGTGGGGGGTCTCGCAGAGGGAAATCCAAACAAGGAACCCCCCGATACACTACTATGCGGCAAGGTCGATCGTCGAGATCTGCCAATCCCTCAGTACAGAATATATATACCATGAAATATTTATATTGGAGCACTAAGGATTAAACTTCTCCCCAGTCTCAACACAATGCCATATTCGTGCGTGGGGTGTCTCGCAAAGAGAAATCCAAACAAGGAACCCCCCGGATACACTACTATGCGGCAAGGTCGATCGTCGGGATCCATTAGACCCTTGGTACTCGATTTATTCATATATATATACATATAACCATATATTTCCGGATCTATCTCCCGGACTGAGGATTCATATACCAAGTATTTATCAATACTTTTCATTTTTATCTCAAAACTTTCCATTTCCCTTCTCATATCTAGGAAATGTATTTTAAAAGACAATTCATTATCATGAATTGCTTTAACAAATCATATAACTTTTCAAAAGCCAGTTTTATTATCATAAAAATGCTTTTATGTTTCAAAATATCCCATTTCCCTTTTTATATTCAGGAAATGTATTTACAAGCCATTTTTATTATCATAAAAATGCTTTTACCATATCATATGCTTCCACTTCCCTTCTTCCATCCGGGAAGTGTTACCGAATCCAAAATCTTTATCCCATTTCCCTTTTTCCATCCAGGAAATGTAAATTAAAGCCAATTTATTATCATAAATTGCTTTAATGCCAATAATGTCCAACATTATTGAAAACGGTTATATATATCTTATAACGCGTTCTAAGACCGCTCGTACGGCGCGCCCCTAAATGACCATCATCTTCCAGTGCCTATCAATTATGACATCTGGGCACCTATACGTACAACATCGGGAAGCAGCCATATGCCGGCGGGCTAGTCATAAACACACCACAAGTTACCTAACCATCGCAGAAAACATAACATAACATAAACGCTCATATGGCCTAGAGGACGATATCCACCTTGCATTCGCTAGCCAAGGGGCTTCACCTCAGCGCGCGAACTTCCCTTATGATGTCATTTAGAGAGGGTGTTGACAATAAATCAGTAATTATGAAAATCATTTCTTTTTCCATTTTGAAAACATTCATATTTTATTTTCAAAAGTCATTTATCTCAATTCATATATATACTTTAATCATATAGTATACATATACCATATATTCCTCCTCGAATATATTCAAATGGCCATATTTGCTAATTTCATCTAACGATGACCAATAATCCCAAAGATTCTCTCAAAGAATCATAATCATGCATTCATATTCGCATGATACTAAACCCAAAGTATTTCCTCACTTTGATAATCAATACATACCTAAATCCCATCTACGGATTCGTTTGGATATCTCCAATTATACTTTTTCTCATTAAGAGAATATATATCTATTTTCTCAATCTATTCTAATTATCTTATAGGATTCACTCACTCTACAATCGATTATAATTATGCTTCCTATACGCATAATTACATAGGCCTAAATGCCCACTGTAAAGATCCTAGGGATTTATATTTCCCGAATAACTTTAAAGTTAATGAGTTATGGATTTCATTTCCCTAAACCCAAGGGCTACATCTAGTCCAAATAATCATTTAAAAGTCCCCAACATAATTTAGGAACCCTAGACCGTCAAATTCTACCATCATTCTATTTTTCTCGAAAATATAGTTTAAGGGTTATACATTTAAAACCCTCACTTTACCCTCCTAAATTCCTTTAATTAGAGGACCATATAGTCCTAAAAGGTCCCTTATATCATCACATAATTAACATCGAATCAAGATGAATTGGAATCTATCCCATCCAAATCACCCTCGTAAAATTGCCAACTTTCAGCAGGGGTCGATCGATTGACACATGGTTGTCGATCGATCGATGGCTTCGATCGATCAAACCCCTCTGATCGATCGATCGATCATGGCGGGCAGCTTCTTCTTCGAGAAGTTGTTTCAGCCATGGAAGCTTCCCCCAAGCTTCCATCTCCTCACCCAATGGCCTACAACTCTAACCAACAACAAATACACTTATAATACGGGTTCTAAACATCCTAGAACCCGAAATCACCAAAATAATTTAGGTTAAAACCTAGGTTTCTCCAATTACTAAATTTTAGGAGTTTATTCATTTTAACTCCCGTAAACCTGTTTTATCCACGAATACCCAACCCAAAATCTTTAGGGTTTAATTATACCAAACTACGGTATGAGATATTTATGCAAAAATTAAATAAAGCAAGTAAACACTTGCCTCGTGGATAAAATCCAACGATCCCGAGTCGCGTCCGACGGAGTTTGGCCCAAGATCTCTTTTTCTCCTCCTCTTTCTTCTTCCTCTCTCTCTTCTCTCTCTTTTCTTTCCTTCTCTTCTATTTTCTTTCCCTTTCCCCCTCTTTAAATAAGAAGAAAAGGGTTATACCCCTTCAAACCCAAAAACGACTCGTTTACTCAATTACGAGCCCGCTTAACTCTAAAATTCCCCGAAACTCAATTTCGACAATCGAACACTCTTTTTCGACTATCTCGGACATTCTGAGACTCACGGCGCAGTCAAAATTTCCATCCGAGGTACTTGACCGCAAATCACTATTCTAACCCAAAATAACTTTATGTGGGTTTCCTAATAAAATCTTACCTCCTTTGTCGCTTTACTCCACGGTGACATATAATTAAAATATTTCGACCTATTTAGTCCCAAAAATAATTACAACCCCCATGGAAAATCGTCTAATCTTCAAAAATCCCGAAATTACTATCTCGAGAAATTATCCAAATTACCAATTTATATTTAATTATGGAATTTTAATTGTCTTCAAAAAGGACGGGTTGTTACAGTAACAACAAAAGATCTCCTTCTAAAACCTTGACATGCTGAAGCAGAAGATGAAGCAGATATTCCAAATAGGATGAGAAACTTTTGAGCTGAGTAAGGAGTGGAAGGCTCATTTGCACTACTTTCGGTTGCAAGAGTTGGGTAGAGGGTATGCACACTTTTATTTTTTAGCAGTATGGGAGGTTTCATGGCTGAGCGATTGTTTGCATGAGGCATCTAGATAAGCAGGTGGACGTTATAGAAAAAGATGGAGTGCTAATATATAAATATTAGCCTGCACTCTTTAGGTGGGTAATGAAGTGTTTTTCGTCATTGTTGTTAAAGAGGGAGGGAGGAAGACCAAATTTTGTAAAAATAATATGAATTATGTATAACATAAAACTAATTCTTATATGACCTTTAATATTATCATGCAATCACAATTTCATTTTTAACTACAAATTATATGGAAAAAATACATTTTTCCATGAAGCTTTGATTTGTTTGTAGTCTTTGATATGTCTTGAGAACCAATTACTAAAGCTCCTTGTTCCTCCTTCTTCAACCTTTTATCTCTTCCTCCCAATGATCCAGAATCTCTCTTGGAAGACAACCAGAAATCGAAAATATGAAAAATTTAGAAAATCAGGATATTTCCTTCCTAGCCCAAATATATTTTTGTGTGTTCTTGTGTACCAAATAGTAGAGATTGGTTCACTATATATAGGGTGGAAGGGGACCCAATGTTTTCTTTAAAACTGATCATCTACCATCCATCAAAGTAGCTAAAGGGACTCACAAATATACCAAAAGTCATGTGACCTTTGGAATAATAATTTTCTAAGATTAATATATTAATTTAATCAAATTCGTCCCCTTATTTGAACCACACTAATTAGGAAGAATAATTAATTTATTTTATATATCATTACAAAATTTGGTCGAATTTTTTAATTATTAAATAACTAAATATTAACTCTAATAGTCTTCCACTTGGTCCTAATAAGGTTATACATAACGAATTGATTAACAAAAGTTTTGCAACTATCTTAGAACATCATCAAGCACCTTAACTAAATACTTCATTAGTGTGAGTCATAGCGATTCCACACTAATTCAAGAGCATGGTTCCTTCCATGTACCACGCCACCAATATCATACTTAATAAGGATAAATATGTGAGTTATCATAATGTCTTTATGAAAAGAGTATTTCTATCATATACAGTCATTCACATGCATGTATATAATTAAGACATGAATTTAAAATTCAAAAAAACTTTATTGATATCAAAAGTTGTGTCAAATAACTAAGGAATTACATAATTAGCTACTTGAGACCCATCTCTTTAGTATGTTGCAAAAATATCTTCGGAGATATCCCTTTCGTTAAAGGATCCTCTATATTATCATCAATATTGATGTGTATAATTGACAGTTTTCTGAACTTCATCTTTGGTAGATAGATACTTCATCTCAATATACTTAGTTGCTTTCGAATATCTATCATTCTTTGAAAATAATATTGCTGCTATATTATCGCAATAAATCTTCAGCAATTTAGATGCTGAACCCATAATACTAAGTCCTAAAATAAAATTTCGTAGCCATAACCCATGATTTGTAGCTTCAAAACAAGACACCAACTCAGCCTCCATAGTTGAACAAGCAATGACACTATGTTTAACACTTTTCCATAAAATGGCCCCTCCTACCAGAAGGTGAACATAGACCGAAGTGCTTTTCCTACTATCAAGGCATCCTCCAAAACCTGAGTCTGAATAACCAATCACCTCAAGGTGATAGGATCTCCTATAAGTGAGCATGTAGTCTTTGGTTCCTTACAAGTACCTTCACACCTTCTTTACAGCCTTCCAATGGAAGTCACCCGGATTACTTTGATATCTTCCCAGAATCCCAATGGAAAAACTAATATCCGATCGAGTACAAACCTGTGCATATAATAGACTCCATATAAGAGAAGCATATGGAACACCTTTCATGTAATCCCTTTCCAATTATGTTTGGGTACAATGACTTAAACTAAATTTTTCCCCTTTTAGAATTGGAACATTAATAGGATTATAATTTTTCATGACAAACTTGTGCAAAATTTTGTTAATGTATGTCTTTTGATACAATCCTATCAATCCACGTGATCGATCACGATAAATCTCTATCCCGATCACGAAGGAAACCTCGCCTAAATCTTTCATTTCAAAGTTTTGCGAAAGGTACTTTTTAGTGTCCTTTAGTAAACCAATATCACTGTTGGCGATAAGCAAATTGCCAACATATAGGACTAAAAATACAAACTTACTCCCACTGATCTTTAGGTAAACACTGATCAATAGTGTTTTCCTTAAACCCAAATGATGTAATGGTATGATGAAACTTAAAATACCATTGATGAGAATCTTGTTTTAGGGAACATGAGGAACCTCATTGTGATTATCTAAAGGTCTTTGAAGAGGACGAGTTTCCTTGATTTCTTGAATAATCACATTTCGAACTTCAGTACTCCCACTAACTTCACCATGTTCAATGAATTTAGCATTTCCGATTTTAATAATTCTTGTTGTATGGTTAAGATAGTAGAATTTTTACCCTTTTGATTTTGCTTGATATTTAATAAAATAACAAGTTAAAGTTCTAGGGTACAACTTCTTTTTATGTGGATTACAAATGCGTGCTTCTATTGTACATCACCAAACACGAAAATGACTTAAAGAGGGTTTCCAACCTTTTCACATTTCAAAAGGAGTCTTCGAAACCGCCTTACTAGGCACCCTATTTAAGATATGTGCAGCAGTCATAAGAGCATGCATCCATAAAAACATAGGTAAATCAGTTCTACTTATCATACTCCTAACCATTTGAATAAGAGTACGATTGAACCGTTCAGCTACACCATTTTGCCAAGGTGAACCTGGCATTGTATATTGTGTGCAAATACCCAAACATTCAAGGAGTTTAACAAAAGTACCAGGATGTTGTCCTGATTTATCATATTTTCCATAAAACTCACCACCTCTATCCGATCGAATGATTTTTACCTTTTGCCCAATTATCGTTCTACTTCGGTAATATAAACCTCAGCGGCATTAACGAATTGTGCTTTATCATGTAACAAATACAATATGCAATATCGGGAAAAATCATTTATACAAGTGATAAAGTATTTTTCTCCTCCAATAGAAGGAATATCAAAAGGACCACAAATATTTGTATGTATAATTTCAAGAAGTTGCGTGCTTCTTGTGGATCCTTTCTTTGTATGTTTTGGTCTATTTACCCTTAATACATTCCACACATATATTAAAATCGGACCAATCCAGTCAGGGATAATTCCCTCTATAATAAGCCTTTCAATTATCTCTATGGATATGTGTCCGACTCTTTTATGCCATAAGTAAGCAGAATTCTCATTAAATGATGGATGTTTAGTTTCAATATTACTATGCAGATACAATAAAATTTCAAAAAATGAGGATCTAGAATAATTTGAAACAAACCATTCGACAAAAAACCCGAGCCAAAAACAGAATTATTTTTATATAATGTAAAACCATTATTCTGAAAGCTAAAAGAAAAGCCCCTTATTGAGAGTTTAGGCAAGGAAATTACATTTCTTGAAACAGTGGGTACAAAAGGAGTGTCTTCAAAGATCCAAGTAAACGTCAGATTATAATTTTATATGAAGAACTTCAATACCTTCAACTTTTGCTTTGTCTCGGTTTCCCATGTAAAGAAAATCTTCATTTTGTTTTATTTCCCGAATTGAAAGGAAGCCCTGCATAGTATTTGAAACATGAAACGTAGAACCCGAATCAATCCATCATGTGTTAAAAGGAACATCGATCAAGTTTCATTCGAAATATACATAAGCACAAAGTGTACCTTTGTTTTCAAACTAAGCTTTACGCTTAATGTAGTCTTTCTGAATATGCCCCTTCCAGTGACAGAAGTGACATCTGACTGCTGTTTTTTCCTTCTTTTGGTTGGAAGGACCAGGTTCATTGTTGTAAGGACCAGGATAACTCTTTATGCCATTTCCTTTCTTTTTCTTACCAGCTTTTTTATTAGCCATCACATTTGCCACTTGCAATTTAGGCACCTTACCATTTTGATGCTAGAGATGTCCTTCTTCCTGAGCTAACATGCTTTGTAGTTCATTAACATATAGTTTTTTTTAATGGTATTATAATGAATCTGAAAAGACCCATAATCAGAAGGAAAGGAATTTAGGACAAATTGGACTAAGAAAGAATCCCACTGAACAGCGTAAAGTCCTTAGTTTGGCAACAATGTTGTTCATTTCAATAATAAGTGCGTATATGGTCTTAGTGCCATCGAACCGTATAGTGGTCAAGTCGTCCATAAGTTTCCCAGCCAGGTATTTGTCAGTCGTGCGAATCCTATCCTTAACATTTGTCAGATATTTTTTTGCGTTGGTGGTTTGAGGTACGGATGTTTTCACATTTGTTGCAATGCACATTCTAATAAACATCAAACATAACATATTTGATTTTGAGCATGTATTGTAAATTAACACATCATCCTCACTTATTTGTTCATTATTACCAGCGGGTTCATCAGTAAGAAGTGCTATATCAATGCCCATATCACAAGGCTAAATTCGATTTTCTCGCACCATTCCGACAGATTAGTTCCATCAAATTTAGAAAAGGTTGAGGCATGAGAAAACATCACTGTTCTAAAAAACCCGCCTAGGCATGCCTAGGCTTGAGGCTTGGGAGAAACGCCCCGCCTTAAGATTTTGACGCCTTATGCTTGGTAAAACCCTTAAGGCATACTTTTTCTCTAAAAATAACAATGCTTTAGTGAAACGATATCGCCTTTTAAAGATTTTTTTTACAAACCGGACCATTATCTCATCCAAAATAATCCAATAGTATTTTTAGTTGCAAATATTCAGACATATTTTTATGATATGTACAATTTTAATATTTCAATAGCCTTGTTATGGTTAAAAAATATTAAAATATATTAAAAAGGCCTAAACGCCTTTTCACGCCTTTTTACGCCTAAGCCCGCCTAGGCTTCTAAGGCTTAAGGCTTGGCCTCCACGCCTATATCACGCCCCGCGTTTTTTAGAACCTTGGAAAACATGATAATATTTGCTACAAAATGCTCACTCTAATTAAAAACTAACACATATAACTAAAATTGCAAGGAAATGAATATATAAAATTGTCAAATTTTGATGGCAGAATTATAACAATTGTGTCAGAAATTGACCTTTAATATTTATTAAATCACAAAACCATAAAAGAAAAATATTTTAATGGAATTCTAATACAAAAAATCGAGGTTTAATAAACGCATTATTGGACAATTCAATATTCAATTAATAATTCTAAAGTTGATTAAATCTATATAATAATAAACTTTAGAGTAAACATAAATTTGATATTTTTCGTAATGAGTCATTGGCCAATGTTTGGCACAAGACGCTTTAATCAAAATATCAAAACAGTAATATTTAGTATTCAAAGTTCAAAATCACTGACCTGTGTTTGGCACGGGACTTATAAAAATATGAATATTAAATTTAAAATTATTATATTTTTAACATTCGGTGTTATGAATCATTAGCCTGTGTTTGGCACAAGACTCATAAAAATAACAGTATTAAAAATTCTAATATATTTAATATTCACTGTTATAAATCATTGGCATGTGTTTAGCACGAGACTCATAAAAATATGAATATTAAATTAACACTAGCCTAATATCCTATTATATGAAATATGTTGACTTGTGTTTAACACCAATATTCTACTCAAGCAGGATCATTAGAACAAGGTTTATAAAACAGTTTTAAATGCAACACTTATATAATATAAAAACATGAAATTTTGCCAAAAATGGAAAAAATGAGTTAGCAACATGAATATATAGAAAATCACTCCATAATCTCATAACTTTCAACGGAATTACAAAATAAATTTTCTGGAGTGAGATATAATCCCCGAGATTATTTTCAGAAATGGTAAATTTCGAGTTTTGATGGCCTAAACGATCTCGGATCACCGAAAAACAATTTATGTCATGATCGAAGGAGGTGAAAATCGGTCTCTGGCACGTTTCCAATCAGACTACCAAATTTTATCGCATTCAGAGCAAATTCGTGGGTAAAAACACTATTCACCACAAGCGCTTTTTGAAATTTTTTGTAACTGAATTGCTTAAAATTTGTGGGGTTGATTGAAATGGATTAAATAACCATTAAAATGACCCCAAAACGACATATAAATGGTTTCAGTGCATTAAATGAAACTGTTTTATGTGAATTTTCAACTGTTATACCAAAACGAATTTCAACAATTTGGTTAAACATTTAAACTTTTTTCAACATATTTGCTAAATAGATTTTCAACAGATATGTTAAACAAATAGAATTTATTTCAACAGATTGCTTAACAATCAAAAATTGTTTTAAACAAATCAAAATAAACAATACTGTTTTAAACCAGATTTGTTGTAAAATCAAACAGGAATGCTTAACAACATGAAAATCAAGCACGAATTCTTAACAAATTGAAAATTAAACAATAAAACTGTTCTTAATCAGATTTATTAAAATCAAACAAACAAAACTGATTTTAATCAGATTTATAAAAATTAATCAAATTCTTAATAATTTGACAGAATCAATTATGTTTCATAAAAATAATTTCTTACATAATTTAACCTGTAATACAGATTATCATGATAAATCTCAATCAGTTTAAAAAAAATATAATACGTAACACTACTAATTATGATAACCAAATCAGTGTTAAAATTGTAACAAAATTACTACTAATCATGATAAACAAATTAGTAAATAAACAGTGCGGACTTAATTAAGAAAATTTGGGTTTATCAATTGAATTTCGAAAAGGGATAGCATGACAATATTTAAACTAGGCTCTAATACCAAATTTAAAATAACAAGAATTATGTATAACATGAAACTAATTCTTATATGACCTTTAATATTATCATGCAATCACAATTTCATTTTTAACTACAAATCATATGGAAAAATACATTTTTTCATGAAGCTTTGATTTGTTTGTAGCCCTTGATGTGTCTTGTGAACAACTTCCTAAATCTCATTGGTGTTCCTTCTTCAAGTTCTTATCTCTTCCTCCCAATGATCGAGAACCTCTCTTGCAAAACAGTAAGAAATTCAAAATATGAAATATTTGGAAAATCAGGATTTTCCCTTCCTATCCCAAATATATTCTTGTGTGTTCTTGTGTACCAAATAGTGAAAATTGGTTCACTGTATATAGGGTTCAAGGGGACCTGAAATTCCCTTAAAACTGATCATCTACCATCCACCAAAATAACTAAAGGGACTCACAAATATACCAAAAGTCACGTGACCTTTGAAAAAATAATTTTCTAAGATTAATATATTAATTTAATCAAATGTGTCCCCTTATTTGGACCATACTATTTAGGAGGAATAATTAATTAATTTAATTTATAATTACAAAAATTTGCCTGAATTTTATAATTATTAAATAATTAAATATTAATCATAACAGATTTCTCATCTCGGAATTTTATAATTATTAAATAATTAAATATTAATCGTAATAGATTTCTCATCTCGGAGAGGGTTACGGGAGGTGGATAAGAGATGGATGTTCTTATATGAACCCAATTTAACTATCTACAGCCCCACGAATCAATTAAGTTCAGATAGGTGGGAAAAAGACTAAAATATTCCTTTTAAAAAATCCCTATTAAAAGATGATAGAGGATTGAAAACGATTTAACAGGACACCAAACAACAATTGAAATATGTATCTAAGGACTTTCAATGCTACTAACAATTAGAAATAAAACTTAACAAAGGGGCAATAAACTCAATATCACAATATACATGAAAGTAATCAACGGTTACATTCACTTAAAGCTTTAAAAATATATAAATTCCAAAGACAAAGCAATGTAACTTGAACGGTTTTAGATATGAACTAAGGTTTAGATTGCTCGGCGTTGATTCACATCAAGTTGAAGTTGCAAATTTTTGTCTCCAAAAAATAATGAAGCAAGAGATAATATTTTCAACTACACCTATAGTTTGTAAAGTTCTTAAATGGCCGACGATAATCTATGATGAGATGTTCTTTGAAGATTTTGATGGTCGAACTCAAATATGGTTTAATCCAAAATTAAAATCATAAAAAAAAAATCAACCCTTGGTTAGGGCGTCCTCTGTCATCCATTTCCTCTCTCAAAATGAACAAATTTGCTTCATTGTGTTTGACATTTTGCTACCAGATTGTATTGGCTTAAAATATGCTCTTAATTTTTCTATAAACCCATTAAATGGGGTGAGCTAATTGGTTTTGGACCCATTATTGTGTGGTTAGAAAAAGTGGAGGATACGTAAAGAAATTTGGTGGTTCAAATAAAAGCTCCCTGAGAGATCTATTTCTCAAGATGGAACCGGTTGGGGCGGTTAATAAGGAGGATAGTGGTGTACCTATACAAGCGATCCAAGAGAAGAAATCATTTTTACAGGTTGCATACATGGAGTCGTGGCCCTCTCACAAACTTTCGGTATCTAATAGTAGGAAGTCCCAATTTGAGGTGGTGGTTGAGTCAAATTCGTTCATTTCTAAACTGAAATACTTCTAGAAAACGCTGGCAGGTAGGGTTAGAGATAGAAATGAGGCACCTCCATCCCGTGAGGCCTTGCATAAACGGTTCACAAAGAGGTGGAATAGCGTTTGAAGCATGGTAATAAAAATACTACCCAGTAATCTATTTTTGTTTCACTTTGCCTCTGAACAAAAGGCTGTGAGAGTTTTGGAGCGTAAGAAATGGGAGTTCAATGCGGGTCCAGTGTTTTTGGATAGGTGTCACCCGCTGGGAGGTAATAAAACTCCGACAGATAGGCACAAGCAGCGTTGGATCTGAGTGGAATGTATTCCAATGCATTTATGGGCAGAGAGGTTTTCAACCTATAGGAGAAAGGTGTGGTGGTTTGTTAGGGGTGGATTCTGACATAGAGGGAGGCAACTAGCTTAGGTGGACACCCTTGCTCATCAGAGAAAGGAGTAGATTGCCAATAAATATTAATATCAAAGTGGGTGAATGAGTGTTCTCACTACCCATCATAGAGGAGAGAAAGGCAGAAGTTGTTTACGAAGGACCGGAGAAGATGTTAGTTGTGGGGTAAACATTGGTCACAATAACTAAATCAATGGGGATAAAAGTAGTAGGGGTGGGAAAGAGACCCACTAGGCGAGAGGTGGTTGAGCTTCTTTGGGACCATATCCTGCTGCGATTGAAAGTTATACTGATGCTAATTGGATTTTAGACTCAGAGGAATCCAAATCTATAAGTGGATATGTATCCACATTAGGCGGGGTTGCCACATCGGGGAAATCCTCAAAACAGACATGCATTGCGAGATCAACAATGGAGTCTGAATTCATAGCTTTAAAAAAAGAAGGTGAAGAAGCCGAGTGACTGAGGACATTTCAGGCAGACATTCCAATGTGGCCTAAACCTGTACCTGCGGTGCTTATACACTGTGATTGGCAAGCGGCAATAGCAAAAGCAAGCAACAAGTCCTATAATGGAAAGTCAAGACATATTCGTCGTAGGCATAACAATGTTAGACAACTCATATCTAATGGCATTATAACCATTGACTTTGTAAGGTCCATTGACTTTGTAAGGTCAAATGATAATTTAGCAAATCCGTTGACCAAAGGGTTGTCGATAGATATCATTTACAAAACATCGAGGGGGATGGTCTTAAAGCCTAATTAGTAAAATCATCACGATGGATACCCAGCCTATCTGAATGGAGATCCTAGGATATAGGTTCCATGGGAAAACTAATTGTCGATTATTATATATGAGCACTACAAATACTTATCATTGTCTTATCCTTATGGTGTTAATAATAATAGTAATGCTAACTGTAATAAGAAAGGTTGAGTTAAACTCTTAATGAATTTATGGCTTGGATTTTCAAGCGGATGTGGCAGGACATTCTTGATAGATTCACCTAAGTAAGTGTAGTAGTGGGCCCCCTATCTATGGGAATTGTGGAAGAATTCTATAGAGCGCTCGTGATACTGGGATATAGCTCATGGCCTTAATGATCAAAATTGTTATGAACCACAAGTGTATTAAAGTCTCATGTGTGTATTCAATTGAACTGGTTTACCAAAATAACTCGTCAGTTCAAGATATATAATTCAGTGAATATTTTGTAAGCCCAATGAACATACACTAAGCAAAGTTAAAGTCCAAAAGACACCCCTGCCAATTAATGACATTTCTATTGCCCAAAACTTTCTTTATTCCTTCTTCTCGTATCTCATTCATGTGGGGGATTGTTGTGTGTGTGTGCATAACTATTGGTGTGAATGATATACTCATAATAAGATAATGTAGACTAGTGGTAACTTTTGTGTCCCCTTTAGGGGAGGTTATGGGTTCAAGTCCCACTAAGAGCATTTAAGAGGATTTGTGGTATTTATACCTAAATAGATATATAATTATTATATTATATATCAAGACTTGGGACTTGGGACTTGGGGTCTTGGGTCCTAATAATTAGTTAATTTTAATTTCGTCTTTAAATAATATTATTTAATTCAATTTTAATTAATATTAAAGACCGTTTTATTTAATTAATTAAAAATTATTTTATGATTAAAATTAAAACACGTTTTTTTTAAATAACCGTTGGGAGTGGTTTAGTGGGAGAAGTGGTCATCCACGTTTTGGGGGAGTGGGTGGTTTCTGCATCCCTTTATATAAGGGATATGCAGATCAGTTTCTAATAATTTTTTAATCTATCTCTCGCTCTCTCAAAAATGTCCTTCTTCATACTCCAATTCTGGGCATAATCTCTTGTGGTTTTAAAGTGATCCATTGAGTGCTTCAATCGAATGAATTGTGCTGTTGAATCCTGGGGACAGTTATCTGAGGCTCGAAGCATCACTGATTCACGTGCGGTCGATATTTTTGTCTTAGGACTGTGTGTCTAACACACACCTCAGCATCCATATAAGTCGTTCCAATTCATTATTATCTTTTTGGCTTTCCCGTATACCCATATAACAATTTAAGACAGAAATTAAAAAAAATTATATTCGTATAATGGGAAAATTTGATCCTACCGCTTTTGCCTCTGCTAGGCCTGAAAAATTTATCGGTTTGAATTTTAAACGTTGGCAACAAAAAATCTGAATTTTAAACCGTTGTTAATCAACTTTGGGAAAAATCTGATTTTATGTGAAAAAATCATATTCTGAACAATTTGGATGATGCCGTGTATGATATTTATTTTTCTGTTCCCACTGCGAGAGAGTTATGGTTTATGTTAGATAAGAAATATAAAACTGAAGATGCTAGAAGTAAGAAATTTGTTGTTGGTCGTTTTCTGGATTTTAAAATAGTTGATGAAAAATCTATTTTGTCACAATTAGAAGAACTTCAAGTCACTATTTATGAAATTCATGCTGAGGGTATGTCAATTAGTGAGGGTTTTCAAGTCGCATCTGTTATTTAGAAACTTCCCCCTTCTTGAAAAGAATTTAGAAATGTCCTTAAACATAAACGCAAAGATATGACTATGGAAGATCTCAGTGTTAGAGTTAGAATCGAAGAGGATAATTGCGTTAAGAAAAAAAAAGACGTTACCACGGCTATGGCTGCCAAAGAAAACATTGCTGAAAGTAGTGGGGGGACCAAAAATCAGTTTAAGACAAATAAGTACCAACATAAATTTAAGGGAAAAGGAAAAGCACCAAATAATTCTACGAACCCTAAAGGTGGGATTAAGAAATTCGGGGGAGACTGTTTTGTTTGTGGTAAACCTGGACATCGAGCCCAAGACTACTTCAAAAGGAAAAGCAATGAGAATGTCAAAAAACCTAATGGGGGTGGACAAGCTTCAATTGCTGAAACTGGTAATTTTTCTGTTGTTATTTCAGAGGCACACCTGGTTAGCAACATTAAGGACTGGTGGGTGGACAATGGGGCCACCCGACACATCTGTGGAGACAAGAGTGTTTTTTCCCACTATGAGGTGGTGGGAAGTGATGAAAATCTCTACATGGGCAATTCTTCAGTAGCTGCTGTGGCTGGAAAAGGGAAGGTGGATTTAAAATTCACTTCTGTAAAAGTCCTTACGTTGAATGAGGTGTTGCACGTGCCCGACATTAGAAAAAATTTGGTCTTAGGCTCGCTGTTGAGTATAAAGGGTTTTAAAATGATTTTTGAATCTGATCAGTTTGTTTTATCTAAAAATGGGGTGTTTGTGGGAAAGGGTTACATGTGTGATGGATTATTCGAAGTAAATGTAATTGTTGACTCCGTTTTCAATATACTTAATTCTTCTTCTTATCTCTCTGATTCCTCATATTTATGGCATAGTAGACTTGGACATGTTAATTTTGTTTCACTTAGAAGATTAATATATTTAGTATATATTCCTAAACTACCTGCAAATGTCGAACACAAATGTGAAATATGTGTTGAATCAAAATTCAAAAGAAAACCTTTTTAAAGTATACAGCGCTCTACTACAATTTTGTGATTAATTCATACCGATTTGTGTGACTTAAAAGGAATTCAAACAAGGGGTGGGAAAAAATATTTTATCACCTTTATAGATGATCACACGAAATTCTGTTATATGTATCTTTTGAGATCTAAGGATGAAGCACTTGAGAAATTCAAACTATATAAAACAGATGTTGAAAATCAACTAAATCAAAAAATTAAAATTGTGAGATCAGATAGAGGAGGATAATATTCTGAGCCTTTTAATGATTTTTGTACAATACATGGAAAAATACATCAAACTACGGCACCATATTGTACACAACAAAATGGTGTGGCGGAACGTAAAAATCAAACGCTAAAGGATATGGTAAATGCTATGTTAAACAGCTCGGCTCTTCCTCACAATTTATGGGGTGAAGCGATAGTTTCAGCCTGTTAGATTTTAAACAAAATCCCCCCTAAGAAATCTGATAATTCTCCTTATGAATTGTGGAAAGGAAGAAAGCCTTCATATAAATACTGAAAAGTGTGGGGGTGTTTAGCTAAAGTAGTCCTTTTTCCACCTAAGCGAACTAAACTCGGATCTAAAACTGTTGATTGTGTATTTATAGGATATGCTCAAAACAGTAGTGCATATAGGTTCCTTGTGTTTAAATCAGATGTAGATAGTGTATCTACAAATACTATTATTGAATCTCGTGATGCAGAATTTTTTGAACATATTTTTCCACATAATCCCAATACTAGACTTGAGGATTCTCCTTCGAACATTTATATGCCATCTAGTAGTAGGCAGGAGAATGATATGGAAATACATGAACTTAAGAAAAGTAAAAGACGTAAAATAGATAAATCTTTTGGGCCTGATTATATTTCAGTTTTGTCTGAGGGGGATCCTCAATCTTATCACGATGCTCTTATCTCTCCTGAAGCTCCATTTTGGAAAGAGGCTGTTAATAGTGAAATAGAATCTATTATGCAAAACCACATTTGGGATTGGGTTAACTTGCCACCAGGTTATAAAACCATAGGGTATAAATGGATTTTTAAAGAAAAATAAAACCTGATGGATCCATAGAAAAATATAGGTGTAGGTTAGTAGCCAAAGGATATAAACAAAAGCAGGGAATCGATTTCTTTGACATTTATTCCCCGGTTACGC
This sequence comes from Sambucus nigra, assembly GCA_949130495.1. Taxonomy (NCBI): domain Eukaryota; kingdom Viridiplantae; phylum Streptophyta; class Magnoliopsida; order Dipsacales; family Adoxaceae; genus Sambucus; species Sambucus nigra. The sequence goes on along the minus strand of OX422213.1, from coordinate 130,411,129 downwards.
GAATTACTTCTATTAGAATTCTAATTTCCTTCGCATCCATCTATAATCTGGAAATTCATCAAATGGATGTTAAAACTGCCTTTTTAAATGGGGAATTAGAAGAGGTGATTTATATGAATCAACCGGAAGGATTTGTTGTAAAGGGATTAGAAAACAAAGTTTGCAAGCTAGTTAAATCCTTATATGGACTAAAACAAGCCCCTAAGCAGTGGCACGAAAATTTTGATCAAGTAATGATTAGTGATGGATTTAAAATAAATGAATCTTATAAATGTGTTTATTTTAAGTGCCATAGAGATGCTTGTGTGATTGTTTGCCTATACGTTGATGATATGTTGATATTTGGATCACATATGAGTATTATAAAAACCACTAAGAAGATTTTATGTGAACAATTAGATATGAAAGACTTGGGAGTTGGCAGATTTCATTTTGGGAATAAAAATAATACGAGATTCTGTGGGAATCAAATTATCACAATCACATTATATAGAAAGTGTGTTAAGGAAATTCAATCAATATGAATCTACTCATGTTAGAACTCCTTATGATCTAAATATTAAACTAAAGAAAAACAAAGGAGAACCTGTGTCACAACTTGAATATTCAAGAATTATTAGTAGCCTAATGTACATTATGAACTCCACCAAACCTGATATTGCATATGCAGTAAGGAGATTGAGTAGATATACTTGTAATCCTAATAATTATCACTGGAATGCACTTATCATAGTTTTGAGATACCTAAAATTTACTTTGGATTATACTTTATATTATATCTCATATCCTGCTGTGATTGAAGGTTATACTGATGCTAATTGGATTTCAGACTTAGAGGAATCCAAATCTACAAGTGGATATGTATTCACGTTAGGCGAGGCTGCCGTATCGTGGAAATCCTCAAAGTAGACATGCATTGTGAGATCAACAATGGAGTTTGAATTCAAAGCTTTAGAAAAAGCAGGTGAAGAAGTCGAGTGGCTGAGAAAATTTCTGGCAGACATTCCTATGTGTCCTAAACATGTACATGCGGTACTTATTTACTGTGATTACCAAGCGGCAATAGCAAAAGCAAGCAACAAGTCCTATAATTGAAAGTCAAGACATATTCGTCACAGGCATAACAGTGTTATACAACTCATATCTAATGGCATTATAACCATTTACTTTGTAAGGTCAAATGATAATTTATCGAATCCGTTGACCAAAGGGTTGTCGAGAGATATTATTTAGAAAACATCGAGGGGGATGGGCTTAAAGCCTAATGATTAAAATAATCACCATGGATACCCAACCTATATGAATGGAGATCCTAGGATATAGGTTCCATTGGAAAAGTAATTGTGAATGATTATATGTGTGCACTAAAAAGACTTATCATTATCTTATCCCTATGGTGTTAATAATAATAGTAGTGCTACCTATAATAAGAAAGGTTGAGTTAAACTCTTAATGAATCTATGGCTAGGATTTTCAGGAGGGATGTGACAGGACATTCTTGATAGATTCACCTAAGTGAGTGTGGTAGTGGGGCCGCTACCTATGAGAATTGTCGTTGAATTCTCTAGAGCGCTCATGATATTGGGATATAGCTCATGGCCTTAATGGGCAAAACTGTTGTGAACCACAAGTGTATTAAAGTGTCATGTGTGTATTCTATTGAATTGGTTTACCAAAATAACTAGTCAGTTCAAGATATGTAATTCACTGAATAGTTTGTAAGCCCAGTGGACATACACTAAGCAAGGTTCAAGTAAAAAAGACACCTCGGCCTAATAATGACATTTATATTGCCCAAAACTTTCTTTAATCCTTCTTATCGTATCTCATTCATGTGGGGGATTGTTGTGTGTGTGTGTGCATACTTATTGGTGTGAATGATATACTCACAATAAGACCTTGTAGCCTAGTAGTAACTTTTGTGTCCCCTTTAGGGGAGGTCATAGGTTCAAGTCCCACTAAGGGCATTTAAGAGGATTTGAGGTATTTATACCTATATAGATATATAATTATTATATTATATATCAAGACTTGGGACTTGGGCATGGGTCTTGGGTCCTAATAATCAATTAAATTTAATTTCGTCTTCAAATAATTTTATTTAATTCGATTTTAATTATTATTAAAAATCGTTTTATTTAATTAATTAAAATTTATTTTATGATTAAAATTAAAACATGTTTTTTTAATTCGCCGTTGGGTGTGGTTTAGTGGGAGAAGTGGTCATCCACGTTTTGGGGGAGTGGGTGGTTTCTGCATCCCCTTATATAAGGGATATGCACATCAGTTTCTAATAATTTTTTGATCTATCTCTCTCTCTCTCTCTCTCTAAAAAACGTCCTTCTTCATACTCCAATTCTGGGCATAATCTCTTGTGATTTTAAAGTCATCAATTGAGTGCCTCAATCGGATGAATTGTGCTGTTGAATCCCGGGGACAATTATCTAAGCTTGAAGCATCACTGATTCATGTGCGGGCAATATTTCTATCTTAGGACAGTGTGTCTAACACACACCTCAGCATGCAGATAAGTCGTTCCAATTTATTATTATCTTTTTGGCTTTCCCATATACGCATATAATAATTTAAGACATAAATTAAAAAAAAATTATATTCGTATAATTGGAAAATTTGATCCTGCTGCTTTTGCCTCTGCTAGGCCTAAAAAATTTATTAGTTTGAATTTTAAATGTTGGCCACAAAATCGAATTTTATCTTAACCTATTACAACTTGATCACACATTAGAAGTTAAGGATGATAATTCTGAAGAGACCAAGCCTGCAAAAACTGTTGTTAATCAACTTTGGGAAAAATATGATTTTATGTGCAAAAATTATATTCTGAACAATTTGGATGATGCCCTGTATGATATTTATTTTTTCGCCCCCACTGCGAGAGAGTTATGGTTTATGTTAGATAAGAAATATAAAACTGAAGATGCTAGAAGTAAGAAATTTGTTGTTGGTCATTTTCTGGATTTTAAATAGTTGATAAAAACTCTGTTTTGTCACAATTAGAAGAACTTCAAGTCATTATTTATGAAATTCATGCTGAGGGTATGTCAATTAGTGAGGGTTTTCAAGTCGCATCTGTTATTTAGAAACTTCCCCCTTCTTGAAAAGAATTTAGAAATGTTCTTAAACATAAACGCAAAGATATCACTATGGAAGATCTCAGTGTTAGAGTTAGAATCGAAGAGGATAATTGCGTTAAGGAAAAAAAAGGCGTTACCACGGCTATGGCTGCCAAAGAAAACATTGCTGAAAGTAGTGGGGGGACCAAAAATCAGTTTAAGCCAAATAAGTACCAACATAAATTTAAGGGAAAAGGAAAAGCACCAAATAATTCTACGAACCCTAAAGGTGGGATTAAGAAATTCAGGGGAGACTGTTTTGTTTGTGGTAAACCTGGACATCGAGCCCAAGACTACTTCAAAAGGAAAAGCAATGAGAATGTCAAAAAACCTAATGGGGGTGGACAAGCTTCAATTGCTGAAACTGGTAATTTTTCTGTTGTTATTTCAGAGGCACACCTGGTTAGCAACATTAAGGACTGGTGGGTGGACAATGGGGCCACCCGACACATCTGTGGAGACAAGAGTGCTTTTTCCCACTATGAGGTGGTGGGAAGTGATGAAAATATCTACATGGGTAATTCTTCTGTAGTTGCTGTGGCTGGAAAAGGGAAGGTGGATTTAAAATTCACTTCTGGAAAAGTCCTTACGTTGAATGAGGTGTTGCACATGCCCGACATTAGAAAAAATTTGGTCTTAGGCTCGCTGTTGAGTATAAAGGGTTTTAAAATGATTTTTGAATTTGATCAGTTTGTTTTATCTAAAAATGGGGTGTTTGTGGGAAAGGGTTACATGTGTGAGGGATTATTCAAAGTAAATGTAATTGTTGACTCCGTTTTCAATATAGTTAATTCTTCTTCTTATCTCTCTGATTCCTTATATTTATGGCATAATTGAATTGGACATGTTAATTTTGCTTCACTTAGAAGATTAATGAATTTAGGAGATATTCCTAAACTGCCTGCAAATGTCGAACACAAATGTGAAATATGTGTTAAATCAAAATTCAAAAGAAAACCTTTTCAAAGTATACATCACTCTATTATAATTTTGGGATTAATTCATACCGATTTGTGTGACTTAAAAGGAATTCAAACAAGGGGTGGGAAAAAATATTTTATCACCTTTATAGATGATCACACTAAATTATGTTACGTGTATCTTTTGAGATCTAAGGATGAAGCACTTGAGAAATTCAAACAATATAAAACAGAAGTTGAAAATCAACTAAATCAAAAAATTAAAATTGTGAGATCAGATGGAGGAGGAGAATATTCTGAGACTTTTAATGATTTTTGTAAAATACATGGCATAATACATCAAACTACGACACCATATTGTCCACAACAAAATGATGTGGAGGAACATAAAAATCAAACGCTAAAGGATATGACAAATCCAATGTCAAAGAGCTCGGGTCTTCCTCATAATTTATGGGGTGAAGCGGTAGTTTCAGCCTGTTAGATTTTAAACAAAATCCCCCATAAGAAATCTAATAAATATCCTTATGAATTGTGGAAAGGAAGAAAGACTTCATGTAAATACTTAAAAGTGTCGGGGTGTTTAGCTAAAGTAGTCCTGCCTCCACTTAAACGAACTGAACTTGGACCTAAAACTGTTGATTGTGTATTTATAGGAAATGCTCAAAACAGTAGTGCATATAGCTTCCTTGTGTTTATATCAGATGTAGATAGTGTATCAACAAATACTATTATTGAATATCATGATGCAGAATTTTTTGAACGTATTTTTCCACATAATCCCACTACTAGACTTGAGGCTGCTCCTTTGAACATTTATATGTCATCTAGTAGTAGGTAAGAGAATGATATGGAAATACAGGAACATAGGAAAAGTAAAAGACGTAAAATAGATAAATCTTTTGGGCCTAATTATATTTCATTTTTATCTGAGGGGGATCCTCAATCTTATCACGATGCTCTTATCTCTCCCGAAGCTCCATTTTGGAAAGAGGCTGTTAATAGTGAAATAGAATCGATTATGCAAAATCGCACTTGGGATTGGGTTAGCTTGCCACCAGGTTGTAAAACCATAGGGTGTAAATGGATTTTTAAAAGAAAAATGAAACCTGATGGATCCTTATAAAAATATAAGGCTAGGTTAGTAGCCAAAGGATATAAACAAAAGCAGGGAATCGATTTCTTTGACATTTATTCTCCGGTTACGCGAATTACTTCTATTAGAATTCTAATTTCCCTCGCATCCATATATAATCTGAAAGTCATCAAATGGATGTTAAAACTGCCTTTTTAAATGGGGAATTAGAAGAGGAAATTTATTTGAATCAACCGAAAGGATTTGTTGTAAAGGGATTAGAAAACAAAGTTTGCAAGCTAGTTAAATCCTTATATGGACTAAAACAAGACCCTACGCAGTGGCATGAAAATTTTGATCAAGTAATGATTGATGATGGATTTAAAATAAATGAATCTGATAAATGTGTGTATTTTAAGTCCCATAGAGATGCTTGTGTGTTTTTTTTCCTATACGTTGATGATATGTTAATATTTGGATCACATATGAGAATAATAAAAACCACTAAGAAGATGTTATGTGAACAATTTTATATGAAAGATTTGGGAGTTGCAGATTTCATTTTGGGAATTAAAATAATACGAGATTCTGTGGGAATCAAATTATCATAATCACATTATATAGAAAATGTGTTTAGGAAATTCAATCAATATGAATCTACTACTGTTAGAACTCCTTATGATCCAAATATTAAACTAAAGAAAAATAAAGGATAACCTGTGTCACAACTTGAATATTCATGAATTATTGGTAGCCTAATGTACATTATGAACTGCACCAGACCTGATATTGCATATGCAGTAAGGAGATTGAGTAGATATACTTGTAATCCTAATAACGATCACTGGAATGCACTTTTTAGAGTTTTGAGATACTTGAAATTTACTTTGGATTATGTTTATATTGTGTCTCATATCCTGCTGTGATTGAAGGTTATACTGATGCTAATTGGATTTCAGACTCAGAGGAATCCAAATCTACAAGTGGAAATATATTCACATTAGGTGGGGCTACCGTATTGTGGAAATCCTAAAAACAAACATGCATTGCGAGATCAACAATGGAGTCTGAATTCATAGCTTTGACAAAGCAGATGAAGAAGCCGAGTTGCTGAGGAAATTTTTGGCAGATATTACAATGTGGCCTAAAACTGTACCTGCGGTACTTATACCCTTTGATTGCCAAACGGCAATAGCAAAAGCAAGGAACAAGTCCTATAATGGAAAGTTAAGACATATTCGTCGCAGGCATAACAGTGTTAGGCAACTCATATCTAATGGCATTATAACCATTGACTTTGTAAGGTCAAATGATAAGTTAACTGATCCGTTGACCAAAGGGTTGTCGAGAGATATCATTTACAAAACATCAATGGGGATGGTCTTAAAGCCTAATGTGTAAAATCATCACGATGGATACCCAACCTATCTGAATGGCGATCCTAGGATATAAGTTCCATCAAAAAACTAATTGTGGATGATTATATGTGAGCGCTACAAAGACTTATCATTGTCTTATCCCTATGGTGTTAATAATAATAGCAGTGCTACCTGTAATAAGAAAGGTGGAGTTAAACTCTTAATGAATCTATGGCTTGGATTTTCAAGCGGGATGTGACAGGACATTCTTGATAGATTCACCTAAGTGAGTGTGGTAGTGGGGACGCTACCTATGGGAATTGTCGCTGAATTCTCTAGAGCGCTCCTGATATTGGGATATAGCTCATGGCCTTAATGAGCAAAACTGTTGTGAACCACAAGTGTATTAAAGTATCATGTGTGTATTCTATTGAACTGGTTTACCAAAATAACTGGTCAGTTCAAGATATGAAATTGACTGAATAGTTTGTAAGACCAATGGACATACAATAAGGAAGGTTCAAGTCCAAAAGACACCTCGGCCTATTAATGACATTTTTATTGCCCAAAACTTTCTTTATTCCTTCTTCTTGTATCTCATTCATGTGAGGAATCGTTGTGTGTGTGTGTGCATAACTATTGGTGTGAATGATATACTCACAATAAGACCTTGTAGCCTGGTGGTAACTTTTGTGTCCCCCTTTAGGGGAGGTCATAGGTTTAAGTCCCACTAAGGGCATTTAAGAGGATTTGGGGTATTTATACCTAAATAGATATATAATTATTATATTATATATCAAGACTTGGGACTTGGGACTTGGGCTTGGGTCTTGGGTCCTAATAATCAATTAACTTTAATTTCGTCTTTAAATAATTTTATTTAATTCGATTTTAATTATTATTAAAAATCATTTTATTTAATTAATTAAAATTTATTTTATGATTAAAATTAAAACAAGTTTTTTTTAATTAGCCATTAGGAGTGGTTTAGTGGGAGAAGTGGTCATCCACGTTTTGGGGGAGTGGGTGGTTTCTGCATCCCTTTATATAAGGGATATGCAGATCAGTTTCTAATAATTTATTGATCTATCTCTCTCTCTCAAAAACGTCCTTCTTCACACTCCAATTCTGGGCATAATCTCTTGTGGTTTTAAAGTGATCCATTGAGTGCTTCAATCGGATGAATTGTGCTGTTGAATCCTGGGGACAGTTGTCTGAGGCTCGAAGCATCACTGATTCATGTGCGGACGATATTTCTGTCTTGGGACTGTGTGTCTAACACACACCTCAGCATCCATATAAGTCATTCCAATTTATTATTATCTTTTTGGTTTTCCCGTATACGCATATAACAATCTAAGACATAAATAAAAAAATTATATTCGTATAATGGGAAAATTTGATCCTGCCGCTATTGCCTCGACTAGGCCTAAAAACTTTGTTTGTTTGAATTTTAAACGTTGGCAACAAAAAATGCAATTTTATCTGAACCTCTTGGAACTCGATCACACGTTAGAAGTTAAGAAAGATAATTCTGAAGAAACCGAACCTACAAAAACTGTTGTTAATCAACTTTGGGAAAAATCTGATCTTATGTGCAAAAATCATATTCTGAACAATTTGGATGATGCCCTGTATGATATTTATTTTTCTGTCGCCACTGGTAGAGAGTTATGGTTTATGTTAGATAAGAAATATAAAACTGAAGATGCTGGAAGTAAGAAATTTGTTGTTAGTCATTTTCTGGATTTTAAAATGGTTGACGAAAAATCTGTTTTGTCATAATTAGAAGAACTTCAAGTCATTATTCATGAAATTCATGCTGAGGATATGTCAATTAGTGAGGGTTTTCAAGTCGCATATGTTATTGAGAAACTTCCTCCTTCCTGGAAAGAATTTGGAAATGGCCTTAAACATAAACGTAAAGATATGACTATGGAAGATCTCACTGTTAGACTTAGAATCGAAGAGGATAATTGCATTAAGGAAAAAAAGACGTTACCACAGCTATGGCTGCCAAAGCAAACATTGCTGAAACTAGTGGGGGGACCAAAAATCAGTTTAAGCCAAATAAGTACCAACATAAATTTAAGGGAAAAGGAAAAGCACCAAATAATGCTACGAAACCTAAAAGTGGGATTAAGAAATTCGGGGGAGACTGTTTTATTTATGGTACACCTAGACATTGAGCCCATGACTGCTTCAAAAGGAAAAATAATGAGAATGTCAAAAAACCTAATGGGGGTGCACAAGCTTCAATTGCTGAAACTGATAATTTTTTCTGCTGTTATTTCAGAGGCACACCTGGTTAGCAACATTAAGGATTGGTGGGTGGTCACTGAGGCCACCTGACACATCTGTGGATACAGGAGTGTTTTTTCCCACTATGAGGTGGTGGGAAGTGATGAAAAGATCTACATGGGTAATTCTTCAGTAGCTGCTGTTGCTGGAAAAGGGAGGGTGGATTTAAAATTCACTTCAGGAAAAGTCATGACGGTGAATGAGGTGTTGCATGTGCCCGACATTAGGAAAATTTTGGTCTGAGGCTCGCTGTTGAGTAAAAAGGGTTTTAAAATGGTTTTTGAATCTGATCAGTTTATTTTATCAAAAAATGAGGTGTTTGTGGTGAAGGGTTACATGTGTGAGGGATTATTCAAATTAAATGTAATTGGTGACTGTGTTTTTAATGTAGTTAATTCTTCTGCTTATCTCTCTGATTCCTTATATTTATGGCATAGTAGACTTGGGCATGTTAATTTTGCTTCACTTAGAATAATAATGAATTTAGGAGATATTCCTAAACTGCCTGCAAATGTCGAACACAAATGTGAAATATGTGTTGAATCAAAATTCAAAAGAAAACCTTTTCCAAGTATACAACGCTCTACTACAATTTTGGGATTAATTCATACAGATTTGTGTGACTTAAAAGGAATTCAAACAATGGGTGGGAAAACATAATTTTATCACCTTTATAGATGATCACATGAAATTCTGTTATGTATATTTTTTGAGATCTAAGGATGAAGAACTTCAGAAATTCAAACTATATAAAACAGACGTTGAAAATCAACTAAATCAAAAAATTAAAATTGTGAGATCGGATAGAGGAGGAGAATATTATGAGCCTTTTAATGATTTTTGTAAAATACATGGCATAATACATCAAACTACGGCACCATATTGTACACAACAAAATGGTGTGGCAGAATGTAAAAATCAAACGCTAAAGGATATGGTAAATGCTATGTTAAACAGCTCGTGTCTTCCTCACAATTTATGGGGTGAAGTGATAGTTTCCACTTGTTATATTTTAAACAAAATTCCCCCTAAGAAATCTGATAAATCTCCTTATGAATTGTGGAAAGGAAGAAAGTCTTTATATAAATACTTAAAAGTGTGGGGGTGTTTAGCTAAAGTAGTCCGTCCTCCACCTAAACGAACTAAACTTGGACCTAAAACTATTGATTGTGTATTTATAGGAAATGCTCAAAACAGTAGTGTATATAGGTTCCTTGTGTTTAAATCAGATGTAGATAGTGTATTTACAAATACTATTATTGAATCTCGTGATGCAGAATTTTTTGAACATATTTTTCCACATAATCCCACTACTAGACTTGAGGATGCTCCTTCGAACATTTATATGCCATCTAGTAGTAGGCAAGAGAATGATATGGAAATACAGGAACTTAGGAAAAGTAAAAGACATAAAATAGATAAATCTTTTAGGCCTGATTATATTTCATTTTTGTCTAAGGAGGATCCTCAATCTTATCACGTTTCTCTTATCTCTCCCGAAGCTCCATTTTGGAAAGAGGCTGTTAATAGTGAAATAGAATCTATTTTGCAAAATCATACTTGGGATTTGGTTAGCTTGCCACCAGTTTGTAAAACCATAGGGTGTAGATGTATTTTTAAAAGAAAAATGAAACCTGATGGATCCATAGAAAAATATAAGGCAAGGTTAGTAGACAAGGATATAAACAAAAAGAGGGAATCGATTTCTTTGACACTTATTCTCCGATTACGCGAATTACTTCTATTAGAATCTAATTTCCCTCGCATCCATAGGTAAACTGGAAATTCATCAAATGGACGTTAAAACTGCCTTTTTAAATGGGGAATTAGAAGAGGAAATTTATGTGGATCCACCAAAATGACTTGTTGTAAAGGTATTAGAAAACAAAGTTAGCAAGCTAGTTAAATCCTTATATGGACTAAAACAATAACCTAAGCAATGGCATGAAAAATCTGTTCAAGTAATGATTAATGATGGATTTAAAATAAATGAATCTGATAAATGTTTGTATTTTAAGTGCCAAAGAGATGCTTGTGTGATTATTTGCCTCTACGTTGATGATATGTTAATATTTGGATCACATATGAGTATTACAAAAACCACTAAGAAGATGTTATATGAACAATTTTATATCAAAGACTTGGGAGTTGCAGATTTCATTTTGGGAATTAAAATAATACGAGATTCTGTGGGAATCAAATTATCACAATCACATTATATAAAAAGTGTGTTAAGGAAATACAATCAATATGAATCTACTCCTGTTAGAACTCCTTATGATCCAAATAGTAAATTAAAGAAAAACAAAGGACAACATGTGTCACAACTTGAATATTCAAGAATTATTGGCAGCCTAATGTACATTATGAACTACACCAGACCTAATATTGCATATGCAGTAGGGAGATTGAGTAGATATACTTGTAATCCTAATAATGATTACTGGAATGAACTTATTTGAGTTTTGAGATACTTGAAATTTACTTTGGATTATGCTTTATATGATGTTTCATATCCTGCTGTGATTGAAGGTTTTACTGATGCTAATTGGATTTCAGACTCAAAGGAATCCAAATCTACAAGTGGATATGTATTCACATTAGGCGGGGTTGCCGTATCATGGAAATTCTCAAAACAGACATGCATTGAGAGATCAACAATGGAGTCTGAATTCATAGCTTTAAACAAAGCAGGTGAAGAATCCGAGTTGCTGAGGAAATTTCTGGCAGACATTATAGTGTAGCCTAAACCTGTACATGCGGTACTTATACCCTTTGATTGCCAAGCGGCAATAGCAAAAGAAAGCAACAAGTCCTACAATGGAAAGTCAAGACATATTCGTCACAGACATAACAGTGTTAGACAACTCATATCTAGTGGCATTATAACCATTGATTTTGTATGGGAAAATGATAATTTAGGGGATCCGTTGACCAAAGGGTTGTTGAGAGATATCATTTAAAAAACATCGAGGGGGATGGGCTTAAAGCCTAATGAGTAAAATTATCACAATGGTTTCCCAACCTATCTGAATGGAGATCCCAGGATATAGGTTCCATGGGAAAAATAATTGTCGATGATTATATGTGAACGCTATAAAGACTTATCATTGTCTTATCCCTATGGTGTTAATAATAATAGTAGTGCTACCTGTAATAAGAAAGGTGGAGTTAAACTCTTAATGAATCTATGGTTTGGATTTTATAGCGGGATGTGACAGGACATTCTTGATAGAATCACCTAAGTGAGTGTGATAGTGGGGCCGCTACCTATGGGAATTTTGGTTGAATTATCTAGAGCGCTCATGATACTGGGATATAGCTCATGGCCTTAATGAGCAAAACTGTTGTGAACCACAAGTGTATTAAAGTGTCATGTGTGTATTATATTGAACTGGTTTACCAAAATAACTGGTCAGTTCAAGATATGTAATTGACTAAATAGTTTGTTCGCCCAATGGACATACACTAAGCAAGGTTCAAGTCCAAAAGACACCTGTGCCTATTAATGACATTTCTATTTCCCAAAACTTTCTTTATTCATTCTTCTTGTATCTCATTCATGTGGGGGATTGTTGTGTGTGTGTGTGTGCATAACTATTGGTGTGAATGATATACTCACAATAAGACCTTGTAGCCTAGTGGTAACTTTTGTGTTCCATTTAGGGGAGGTCATGGGTTCAAGTCCCACTAAGGGCATTTAAGAGGATTTGGGTTATGTATACCTAAATAGATATATAATTATTATATTATATATCAAGACTTGGGCTTGGGCTTGGGTCTTGGGTCTTAGGTCCTAATAATCAGTTAATTTTTTATTTCGTCTTTAAATAATATTATTTAATTCGATTTTAATTAATATGAAAAATCATTTTATTTAATTAATTAGAAATCGTTTTATGAATAAAATTAAAACACGTTTTTTTAATTAGCCGTTGGGAGTGGTTTAGTGGGAGAAGTGGTCATCCACGTTTTCGGGGAGTGGGTGGTTTCTGCATCCCTTTATATAAGGGACATGCAGATCAGTTTCTAATAATTTTTTAATCTATCTCTCTCTCTCCCAAAAACGTCCTTCTCCATACTCCAATTTTGGGCATAATCTCTTGTGGTTTTAAAGTGATCCATTGAGTGCTTCAATCAGATGAATTGTGCTGTTGAATCCTGGGGACAGTTATCTGAGGTTCGAAGCATCACTGATTCATGTGCGGGCGATATTTCTGTCTTAGGACTGTGTGTATAACACACACCTCATCATCCCGATAAGTCGTTCCAATTTATTATTATCTTTTTGGTTTTCCCGTATACTCATATAACAGTAGTAAACTGCTGGGTTTGGAGGGGCCATTTTCTCGGGTCTGGAGTGTGGTAACAAAGGTGATGGGTGGGGCAGGTATGGGGGGCTGTAGGATTATAGAAACTGAAGCTGAACAGGATGGTTAGTGCGATATTGTCAGAGGTAGTAACATGCTAGAATTAGAAGAGGCCGATTTCTCGGGTCAGGAGCATGGCAACAAATGTGATGGGGCTGCTATGGGGGCTGCAAGATGACAGGGAGGAAAATGGGAATTGATCCACATGGGTTATAGAAGTTAATATGAGTCGGGAATTTAATATAGACAACATTTTTTTTATACGAAGGGTAATTCCCGGGTCATCTTGCGCACACCATAAGACTCATCCCTCCGTCCTGAACAAGGCTTTCAAAATTGGCAGTGTGAAAAGTGCACACAAAATTTACCCGTGGGCCGTGGTCCTTGCGAGACTCGAACTGGCGACCTCTGGGGAGCAAACCCAACGTCTAACCAGCTGAGCCAACCGCTCAGGTTAATATAGACAATATGTTCTTAAAAGAAGAAGATGGCATGGAAAAGTAACTAATGCCTTTCTAATAATACCTCTTCATCATAAATCTTGGTACCATCTTCGAAGCTGAAGACATTTTTGGATTGTGGGCATTGCGGAACCCTCGCCAAAAAAAATTGCATTCACAAGTTTGAGTGACTGGAAGGAAGTCTTAATAGCTTCTTCGGCGGCTTCAATATACGAAAATGCAGCAGGTTTAGTGACACCTTTGACAGTTACCACATGGCACTCAACAACATACTTTACTATTTGGTGTAGGGATGACAACGGGATGGGTTTTGGCGGGGATCCGTTCCGACCCCGGCCCTAATGGAGATAATTTGGGGTAAATAAACGCCCGGGGGGTGTTGAAATAAAAAACAAACATTGGGTTCGGGGCGGGTGCGTTTAGTATATAAAAATCCCAAACCCGCCCCGTTCGGAGGTATTATTACAAATTTAACATTATATATATATATATATATATATATATATATATATATATATATATATATATGTACACAGAGAAATAATATTTAGGGTTTCATTTTTTACTCTTACATTTCTCTTTCTTCGCTTCATTTCTCTCATTACTCGGCCGATCACTCATCTCAATCTCTCTCCTTTGCTTCTTTGCTCTATCTTCGACCACCGTTGCTCCGATAAAAATTTGTTAATAAAAGTAGATATTTGTACATTTGTAGCTTTTCTTTACATATCTTCTACGCTTAAAACATTTGCACAAATTTGTAAAAATCTACTCCAGTTTTAATGATTGTTAATTGCACAAATATGTACAAACATTCACAAATATGTATAGATCTTTAAGCTTTTACTCATAGATATTCGTTTTAAGCATTTTTTGTACATTTGTAGACTATTGCTTTGTTTTGTTTTGTGCATTTTTAAACTAGTTTTCTTCTGTACATTTTCACAAAACAAAACTAGACTATTGCACCGATTTTAATTGTTTTAAGCATTTTGTTCTTACATTTATTTATAAGGTAGACTACTACTCCGATGATACTTAGACTACTGCTCCGGGTTTTTTACGGATTTGTTTATTATCTTATTTGTATTACTTTATTGATAATATTGCTTTAACTTTTCAAAATTACTTTAAATTGTAAATTGAATTCCGTATTAAAAACAATATCATTTTTCTCATATTAAAAAAAATTAAAAAAGATTTGAAATCTGTTTGAAAAATTATATAAAAGAAGATAAAAAGAATATCATAAAAAATATTTGGACGAGTTTGGGGCGGGTTTAGGGGCCTCGTTTTTTTTTTAAATGTGGCAGGAATGGGGACGGGGATGGGGACGCGGGTCGGGGCGGGGGCGGGGGTAGGGGCGGATTTGGAGAAACCTTCCCCATTGCCATCCCTACTAATGGGTATAAACAAATGGAAATCTCAGTTGGGTTTAACGGAGGCACATGTCAGTAATTAAAGAACGGGTACCAAGAATGTTCTTTATGGAAATTCTGTGTTGGGATTGAAAATGTGATGGTGCATATTCACTTCGGCAAAAATGTTAGGAAAGGTCATAATGGAAATAATACTATTAACAGGGGGGAATAAATGAAGGTGGGAATTAAGCATAAAGGTCGAGTTAACTGGGGAGTTGGCGAGATGTTTAGAGGGGAAAAAATCAGGTATAAAAAGGATGTATGAAAAAAAATGCAAGTACCTAGGATGATTGTAATGGGGTGATCAAGTTAACAGAGGACGAATTCTACAATTTTTCTACAGGAGAGACGAGTGGGGCGAGGGACTCGACGAATTTTCAGGAGGGACACATTATGAATTTGACAATGAAAGAGGAGTAATAAGACATTAATTTGGAGATTTTACGAACTCCAAAATTATGGGTAGAAATTGAGGTGGGGTTGAAGTAGAGAGGGGTGGGAATAAATATAAGGGAGGAATTTTATAGTCATATGGGGGAAAGGGAGGTTGAGGTAAAGTGTGGGGAGGATGGGGGTAACAATTAGGGGGAATGGGTGGGGAAAAAATTAGGGGTTTTAGTAGAGTGGCAAGGGTTGCCAATAAAGGTAAGGGATAACTTTGACATTGTTTGAGGAAATAGAAAAACATAGGGTGGGTGAGGAGAGAGAGAATTAGTTGGAGGAGTATTCTCCATCGAATGTGAATAAGAAGGAAAGAGAACTTAGAAAACTAAAGTGTTCCATTGATTGTGATGGTGGGAGTTGGATAGGGAGGAGAGAGGTGGGAGAGCAAAGAGACTTTTATGAAGCTACAAATGATTTCTTAGAATGTAATGGTTCTAAATGACCCTAACAAGAGAGGAATTATTAGTGGGTCCATCTCGAGGTGGATATCGAATATTATTTTCTTACAAGAGTCAAAATTGAGTCATATGTACAGAGAGATTGTGAGGTCTAACTGGGATAACTGCAGGGTCGAATGGGTTAACCTAGATACCGAGGGTGATTTAGGGGGGGGGGGGGGGGCGTAATTATAATGTGGGATTCTAGGGTCGTGGAGGTCATCAAGAGTATGTTTGGAAATTGGTCTCTGTTTTGTTTATTAAGAAGCGTGGAGGAGGATTTAACTTAGTTTTTCAGGTATTTGTGGTCCCGTCGAGGATTTTATTAGATGGGAGCCATGGGAGGAGCTGTCACGAGTTAGTGGGGTATGTGGGGTTCCCTGGTGTATCGGGAGACTTTAACGTGGTAAGATTTGCTTTAAAAAAGAATAGGGACGTCGAACCAGCAGGTATATGAGAGAGTTTTAAGAGTCTATTGATGACATAAAATTATTAGACCTATTATTAGCCGAGGGGGTGGTATTCACATGGTCGAACGATAGGGACATTCCTTTATTGTCTCGCCTTGATCAATTTTTTATATCACAGGGGTGAGAGGAACACTTTGCTGGGCTTACACAGTCCTACCTACCTAGGGTAACCTTGGATCATAGCTCGATTATTTTGAGAGTGTGGGGTGGGTGAGAGGTGAGAGGACCCCATTTAGGTTTGAGAACATGTGGCTGATGGAGGCTAATTTTGTGAACAGAGAGAGAGGATGGTTGCAAAGTTATGCGAGTTTTATAATTGAAAAAAAGATTGCTCTTTTAAAAGAAGACATTAAGAAATGGAACAATGATTTTTTGGGACTGTGAGCTATACTATCACTAGGTACATGGAGGAGATTAGGATGCTTGATGAGAAGGAAGGGTGCAAAAGGCTACCGGGGGGTGAGAAGACAGTGAGGTAGGTGAGAAAACGAAATTTGGGAAGGAGTCTTATTAAAGAGGAGATTAGCTGGAGATAAAAACTTCAGGTTTATGGCTGAGAAAGGGAAATAAAAACACTAAATTTTTCCATAAATTTGCCAACTCACATCAGCAACTTAATCACATCCGAAAGATCAAAATGGGTGAGGTAGAGTTTGAAGAAGAGAGCGATGTTAGATTATTTATCTCACGATTTTATGAGGAGCTCTATAGGGAGGAGGAAGAGTGGACACCCACTTTGGACAGAACGGAGCTAGAATTATTTCTGAGAAAGAGGAGGGGGGTCTATAAGGGATATTTACGAAGGAAGAAGTCATTCAGGTGCTAAGGTCGATGAGTGTAGAGAAGGTCCCGAGTCTCGATGGTTTCACTATAGCCTTTTTTTAGCAGTGCTGACCAGTAGTTCACGAGGAGGTGATGGCTTTGTTTTTAGAGTTTCATGTTAGAGGTTAATTTTTACAATGTTCGAATGCAACATTTATTATCTTGATTCTGAAGATTGTGGGGTCGAAAGATGTGAGATATTTCAGACTGATAAGCCTTATTGGTAGTATGTACCAGCTCCTTGACAAGGTGTTATTGGTACGGCTTCAAAAAGCTATGGATCCGTTAATTTTAGAATCTCATAATAACTTCATGTTGGGAGACATATTTTAGATTCGGTATTGGTGGCTAACGAATGTGTGGAGGATAAAGAAAGATCCAGGAATCCTGGGATTTATAAGTTATACATCGAGAAGTCATAAGACCACGTGAACTGGGGGTTTCTACTGTATCTATTAAAAAGTATGGGATTTGGGTAGTGATGGTGTCGATGGATTAAAAGTTGTATATCAATGTCAAATTTTCATTTCTGATCAACGGGGTCCTTGAGAGGTTCTTCTCAAGTTCTTGAGGTCTCCATTTGTGGGATCCTCTCTCTCCCTTTCAATTTATTTTGGTGATGGAGGAATTTAGTAGGATATTGAGTCATTTTTTAGAGGTTAGGTTGATTATAAATAATACGGTCGATTCTCAGAATGCATATGTCAGGTTTTCCTTTCTCTATTTTATAGATGACGTGATTATATTTTTGAAACTGAAGGAACGTTAGGTAAGAGATCTTAAATTGTTACTGATTAGGTTTGAGGTGGTGTTGCGATTAAAAATTAATGTTAGAAAGAGTGTTATGATCCCGACTAGGGAAGGGATAGAGTGGCCCGTCTCACGGAGATGGTAGGTTATAGGGTTGGTATGCTACCCTCATCGTATCTTGGAGTACTGTTAGGAGAAAAATTCAAATCTAAATCCATACGGGACCTGGTGTTGGAGAGAATGAAAAGGAGCTTGGCAAATCATTTGCATTATTTTCCATTTTTGTAGAAATGACTCTACAAATCATTAACCCAAATTAATTTTTTAACAGAAAAATGGCAAATCATTTAATAGTCTGTATAAATTCAAAGATCATTAGATGTTAGGCACTAACAAATTGGTATCAGAGTGGGTTACACTAGTTTATTTTGTGTGTTCCTTATTTAGTGCGCATTTAGTGATATTTATATGGAGTTCAATCGTTAGGGTAGTTCCATTACCCGACCTCACATGTTTGATGGTTCAAACTATCCCTATTAAAAGGTGCTAATGCAATTTTTCTTCAAATTGATTGATGAGAATGATTGGAACTCGGTTGAGAAAGGGTGCTCTCCTACCATTGAAGTTGGTCACCTAAAGCATACTCCACTTGGACAACGTCTTAAAAATACATTTTGACGTTCACTGAAGAAGAGTTTAGATGTATCATGATGTGTTAGAGTGTGAAGGATGCTTGGGAGGTTTTGAATTCCAAACACGAGGGCAGTGACACTATATGGGTTTCCAAATTGAAAAATTTTAATAACTAAATTGAAAATGATACTTTTTTATATCATGAGTCTTTTGATGAATTATATGCCAAGTTGTCGGATGTTGTCCATTCTTCATTTAACATAGGTGAGTTTATCCCTAAGTTAATAATGGTGTAAAAGATCTTAAGGTCATTGCCTAAAGATTTAATTCTAAGGATATGGTGCCAGATTCTATATATGGTGTCAATACTACGAGGGTCTAAGAACTTGTAGGTGATATACAAGCCTATGAGATAAACATGTGTCCTCCTAGGAAAAAGAAGGAAAATAAAGAGAAAGACATTGCTTTGAATGCTCGAAAGGAGGATGTATGAGATTTCGATAATGGGGGTGATTTAAATCAAGAAAACATTACTAAGCTTTCTAGGATGTTTAAAAAGTTTCTTAAGTTTAGAGAAAATTAGAAGTTTGAGAAGAAACCAAAAAACTTTATTGATCATGATAAGAAGAAAATGGATAAACCTATGGATGTAGATGACCGAGATAAGTGTTTTGAATGCCAAGGTGTAGGGAATCATGCCTTTGAATGTCCCCCTAGACTAAAGAGAGAAGTCAGGAAGCCTAAGTCATATAACTCTACCCTTAGTGATAGTGAGTCCAAAGAGGAACTTAATTCCCCTATATAGCATAACTACACCATTTTCAATGCCATTCATGTGCGCCTTAATGAAAATTATTCGAATGAAAATAATTCTATACATGATGGTTCTGATGTCCAATCTTGTGATTCCCAAGCGAGTGGTGAGGAAAAAGAAAAAGAATAATAAGAGGAGGAGAGTGAGATTCAAGTGTCCTTCCATAAGTCATACACCAAGTCGTTAAAATTAAAAAAGACCAACTTGAAGTTAGAGACTAGGTTGAAATAATGATGATTCAAAATTGATTAAGGATTTAAGGGAACGTGAGAAGATTTTTAGGGAGAAGCTCGAGTATGTTGAAGGGGAGAGAGATAAACTTCGTGGATTGTTTGAAAATTTGAAGGAGGATTCGTTATAATTTAATGAGTCTCGTTGTTTACTCGAGTTTAGGATATTGGAGTTAGAAGAGAGAACAAGAGACTCAGCTTGTGTGAAATTTGATATGGAATCTAGGTAGGAGAAGTTGGATAAGATTTTCGGAACCGTCCAAATGAAAAATGAGAATTATGGAATTATCTTCGATGTTCCCAATGCTTTTGATACTAAAGCCAACACCAATGTTTTAAGAGAGTCAAACGTATCCAAGGACGTTAGAAAAGGTAAACCCAAAGTTATCATTACTTATCGTTTCACACTTGCACACATTGCAGTAGGAAATGTCATCTTTGGCATTTTTATTATGATCTTAGAAAAGGGTCTAAGAAGTCTAGGTCTAGTGTCACTAAGGTTTGACAAATCCAAGATCGTTACATTATGCATATGTGGGCTAGGAGATCTTATTTAGAGGCATTAAATGTTATACTTGTTAACTCTTGCATGATTGCATGTGATTCTTCTCATACTATATCTAATGGTTGATTGTGTTAGCATATTTTTTTTACACTAGCTTTTGTGCTTCATGTTATATTTTATTACTAGGTGTATGATGTTTGTGCCTTTTGTATTTTGATTTTTTCACTTATTGGGTCTTATTGAGAAAAATGCAAAAAGATGTTGTTTTTCTTTTAAGTTATTTTGAAATTTGTTTAAAAAAATTAAAAAAAAGTGGTTTGTTTGTGTACTTTTCATTTACACATTTTGTGTGGCATATTGGTATATTTGAATCCTATTCGTTCCATGTTTCCACGTGGATAGGACATTTAATTATGATTTGCAATGCTTTGGACGGTTATTAATCATGATTGCATGGAGTTATTCGAACTTGATTTGCTTAAGAGATTCAGTTTGTATATGACTCCGCTCACATATTCACGAGCTATTTTGAATTTTAACTACCTATATTTCATGGGCTAAGGAAGGTGTTATCCTATTAATCTTGTCATATGCAAATCTATATGATTGAGATATTTTTTCATGTAAGAAGCATTTTTCATGAGACAATTTTAGATTTAAAAACATTAAGTGAGCAATGAAAATGGACTACGAAGGGAATACATTTTCTTTACTTGAAAGAACACCATTGTTAAGGGCGTAAAAAAATTGAGAGGCAAAAGAGGAGAAATAATTTCCATGGTCTAAGTTTAACATTGATCCTCAAGTATGATATCTTCAAAAACAAATGAGTGAAAAAATGTTATATGTTTTTATTAATGTTGAAGATAAATGGGTTTTCATAATGAGTCCTAGTTAATATTAATGTTTAACCTTACTGGACCGAGAATCACCAATATTTTCTTGACTAGTGCGCATTATGCATGTTTGTCCATTATGAGTTCACATTTTATGTCACTTGAGGTTAAATCTTAGTTTGATAAGTTAATGCGATCAAATAGAACTCATTGGACTATCTTCAGTAAATTGGAACATATTTCTTTTATTTTCTAATTCATGCCCCTTCACTCCGTACTACATTTTGTTTAAACATATTTATACTATACAATTGTGGAAATCTTATTATTTTGTGTCTTTTCTGGGGTTTATACCCGCATATGCTAGTGCATATATATATATATATATATATATATATATGGTATGTTTGTCGTTAAGTTTTTGCGCTCCATTTAATCCAAGTTTGTCACATGTTTAATATTTGGATTCAATTAACATCATAACTGATCATATTGGTATCATTTGTTTCAATGTTTACTTTGACATCATCTGTTTCATAGTTTTGATTATTTATGTTTGTGTTGCCGAGTGTGTTTGTCATTACCATTTCACTTCACATCATTTAATGATATTTCTTATTTTCCTTTATGTTCACATGTTAGGTTCAGGGGGAGAATTTGTGTAGGTTATTCAATTTACCTATGTCTTTTCCCGAACAAAAAAGGGAGAAATAATCTCATGGGGATAATTATAATTTAAGGAGTATGCATACTCTAAGGGGGAGGTGTTTAATAAATGGGGAGCTTTCCTTTTCATATATGGTTTATACAAGTTATATTCTCTTTTAACTTGAAAAGTGTGTTAAGTGTGAAGGTTTTTGCAATGATGCATCAAATTTTTTACAAGATTAAGGCTACTAAAGTTTTTGTTCATACTTTTTCCTTTTGAGGTTGGGATTAAGTCCTTAGAGAGCTTACCAACCTAATTGTCTTTTAGCTTTGTCCCGGGATAGACAAAAGGGGAGATTTATAAGGTCAAATTTCCAATCAAGTTAATTTATATGTATATTGGCTTTATTCCATTTGGATAAAACCATTTGAGTCATAGGTTAGGATTTGAGTTTTGTGTGTTCTTCAAGACTATGATTTGAATTAAAGATGATAGCGTATAAAGTAAATTGACGTCAAAATCGTACCAAGTTCCATCTTCACCATCCATGGGATATTTTTGAAGGTATAAATTGTTTATTATCTTATTCCCTGGATTTATTGTTAGGTGTTTAAGACTTTTAAAGAAATATTTTTTTAAGTCATTTAAACGAGGTTCAAACGATTTATGTAGTCTCGTTCATACGAGCATCAAACGAGTTATGTAATCTCATTCAAAAAAGCTTGAAATGACTTTCAAACAAGATGTTTATATTTTGCAGAAAGTTTTCATTCAAAGCTCATTCTATGTCCATTAAAACAGGAATGAATAACTTGTTCTAATGGGTAGCCTTAGTTCGTTCGAACGAGTTTGCCTCGAAAAGCGTCTAAACAATTTTTTGTATTTTTATATAAATTAAAGGACTGGCATAATTTTTTTTAGAGGTTTTGCAAAAATGATTTTTATAGATAAATATTAAGACTCCAAAAACCTTGTTTACACCCATTGTTTGAGATCCAAGAATCTATATACATATTTCTATTTGAGATCTCGTGTGTCTTTCCCTGAGACTGTTTACTCTTCATTGAGAAATTATTTTGAGTGGTGGAATCAAGTTTTGGTGTTTGACATAGTGGAATACGTCTTGGTTGTTGACGAATGGAACTAGTCATGCAATGATACATGTGGGAAGCACATGCATTGTGAATAAGGTACAAAGAGTAAAGAGAGCATCAAGGCTTGCAAGAGTTGAGTCGGTTGAGTAAGTATAATTTATTCTTGTATGATACGTATATCATTGTGGATTTATATGGTTGGGCCATTCGAGATTTTCACTATTGTGGATTTTCCTTATACATCAGCACGTTATGATTTGCTTTATTTTAATTATTATTATTCATCTCGAAGCATGCTTAGGGAAAGATAAAAATTAGCTAATTATTTCAACAAAACTTTGGGTTAATTAATGAAAATATTAAAATAGGGTTAATTATTTATTCTGATAAATTAAAAAAATTAAAAATTGGTGTTGATTGATAATCGTGAATCAAACCTATAGATTCATGATTTGTGAGATTTGAAATTGAACACTAGATATCATTGATTTAGTTATACCCATTATACATGTAAATTTTAATTTCTAGACTCTAGGATCTTAAAATGAGGTTTTGATATATGAAAGAGGTCAAGAACCATGCAACACGAGGATTGAGAATGGAACTTACATGTTTGATTAATGTAGCTTTGAACAAATTTCTCATTCTAATAGGGGAGAATCTTAGCATCCATAGGTATGAGAGGTTCCTTCTTGTATTGTGCAGATAAAATTTTCAAATATAATAAGAGAATATGATGCATCGAGGTTTTTTACCCTTAGATAGGGTTTTCCTCACGTCTTATTTTGTGATTTCTTATTTTTTAACTCTATTGTGTGATTTCTACCTACCATGTTATATGGGACAGAGTGTTGGGCAACCAAGAAATAAAATGTGCAGAAAATGAATGTGGCGGAGATGCGAATGCTAAGATGGATTTGTGGTAAAACTCGAAAGTATAAAATTAAAAATGAACAAATTAGTGAAACGGTAAAAGTAGCTCCTATAAAGGATAAATTGAGAGAAAATCGACTTAGATGGTTTGGACACGTCAAGCGTAGACCAATGGATGCTCATGTAAGGAAGAGTGATTTAGTTAGTATTAATGGTAACACAATGGGTAGAGGTAGGCCTAAATTAACTTGGTGGGATATTATAAAAAAGGACATGATATCATGTGGTTTAACCGAAGATATTGCACTGGATATAATGGAATGAAAAAATAGGATTCATGTAGCCGAAGAACCCAAATAATTGGGAAAAGGCTTTGTTAAGTAGAGTTAAGAGTTGTGTGATTTCTTATCATTCATATCCATATTTAATTTCACCCCCTATATATGAGTTTGGATCTAAAATGATTCATTGTTAAATTGACTTAGGGCTTGTATCTAGCTAATTCACATAATTAACTTTGCTTAGATACTAATTAGTTTAATTTAATTGTATCTATTAGATATAACACCTAAATGCATGTTAATTAGGTGGATCTAAAATTTGGTGAAGCTAATTCAAAAAATTTGAAGTTTTTATCATTAAAACATATTAACCCCTTAGGTTTATTTATGTTAAAGGTTTGTTTAGAACACACCACCCTCAATTAATATTAGAGTGGTTACTTTTTTAAGAATTTATGTGTTCGATTAGATCTTGTTTGTTTGTATGATTCTTTTTTTTTTTGTTACTCCTAGATCGAGTTCGATTTGTATTTAGACTTTGTGTTAAGAATGGATAAATACTGTGACAATTAATCCACGAATCGTCCACTATATTTTGATGGATTAAACTATGGGCATTGAAAAGTGGATATGTGTAAACACTTGAGATCAAAGAGAAAAGGAGTGTGGATGAGTGTTAAAGATGATTGGAATTATCTTATGGCCAGATGCTGAATTTCTAGATTGAAATTACAACTCCATTGCATTGAATGTGTTATTTACATCCATAAATACTCAAGTGTGTCGATCGATCGATATTCTTGGGTCGATCGATCGATCAAACAGTTATGATGAAAACCGCATTAACCCATTTACGGGTTTTCCTCTCCAACCTCAACCAAATCTCCATATATCATTCTCAAACTCCCAACAAATGTTACGACAAGTACTATATACCAGAAAAAATAATTGTCTACGTTAAATTCGTCTCAATTCATCAATTACAATAATTTAATGGGTACAATTTTCCTGAATTTGAAGAACTTTAATTTTTCTTTTTCTTTCAATTCTGCCAATTCTTTTCCTTATTTCCTACTTCTAAATCCATAAAATTCATGGTTTATCCTCTACATGCTATTTAGATGTACATAATATGATTACTTCTTCTACAACATGTGATTTCAAGTATCAAAACTATACTTTCTTTCATGAAACAAGTTCTAAACAACCCTATAATAACATGATTGAGGCATCAACTAAAAATAAAGCAGGATAGATACTTTTCGAGAAATTTGGGTTTCTGAATTATGGACGAAAGTGGTATGGTTGCGTTCCTTGTCACGCGATCTACTCTTTGGCGATGGTGGCGGTGTAAACGGTCGGGTCCTTGGCCTTGAGTTGCTTGGAAAGCTCTCCAACCCCTTCTCTAATGGACGTTCTTTGATTTTGATCTTGTTAACCCTAGCAGGAAACTCGTAAAGGCTGATTTATCCCTAGGAAATTCGTGGGTTTAATTACCCAAATATGTAAAATGCCTAAAATAACCTCTCGGGATGCCAATTAGGCCTAAAAATGTCCTGAGACCCAAACTGAACCCCCGGGTACATTATTTTGACTATCTCGACCCTTATGGACACATTGGCACACTCGAAATGACCATACGGGTGACTTATCATTTTTTTCACTTTTAATAATAATGATTTAGTCCCGATACGACACAACTGCGTCGTGACTTAAATTTCCATAATTGCCATTTTATTCACTCGTGACAACTTTAATAAAATAAATTTCATATATTACTTTACTCATCCAGTAATATTCAATAAATATCCAATAATTACTAACTCACATCACGTTGGTAAATATATAAAAATACCGGGTGATTAGTCCTTTATTAAATTAAAATCAAGGTGAACGGTTGTGACACCCCGACTAATTAAATACCGGGTAGCTACTCCTTTATTAAATTAAATCAAAATGCCAAGTTGTCTCAGTTAATAGCATCACTGTCGAAAACATTTTATTATTACTAACCACCTAGTATTTAAAAAGTAAGTTGCCAAATTTTAATTAAAGTCTGATTAACATACAATACAAGATTTAAAGCAAGAATAACATCACCATTCACCATAACGAAATAATAGAATAACCATCACATGATATAAATGAGTCCGGAGGAAAACTCCTCACAACAAACTCCACAACTGAAAAGAATAACTAAATACTGAATACTAAATCAATACATGCCAAAGTCTGAGAAACTGAAATGGAAATGTCTCTAATAGAATTTGGGCAACATGCCCTACAACTGAAGAATACTGAATATGGAATCCAAATGGTAGAAGCGTCTAAAAGCAAATCCCTATAGCTTCCACAAACAGCTACAGCTCGTCACCTGAATGAGTATCCTATGCATGGTGTCCTTGTGGCTGGGCACCTAAAATGGTTTTTCAAAAAAAGATTTGAAAGCAAACGGGTCAGAGCCCTAATGTGGAGATATTTTAAAAACCTGCAAGTGCTTTAAAAACATTTAAAATATTAAATGCAAAGTACATGTTAGGACGTGCACTCACATGAAATCCTCACCTCTCGACTAAATGTGCACTCCTAACGTAAGTACCCATCTAAAATGACACTAACCACTAGCTAAGTGACATCATATCTAGCTAGACTGTCATAGGTTCTACCCTTATTACTCGGTTCCCATTAACATTATAACGCTCGCAATTAAATAGGGGCTTAACGTAAATTCAGGTTCTCACGTAAAAGTAATACAACTCATTATAGATCATCCCTTTTGTTATTCCATAGTTATACACACAATACCATATGAAAGTTCCCAGTTTATTAAGCGTATATTTTCCACAACATAAATATACAATATAAGCACCCCGAGACTCAGCTGTGGTGCACACATACTCTGCTATCCATCCCGATACATCACGTACATAAGTATCACGCATTCCGAATCTCTCAGGAATCGTTCAGATAACACAAATCACAAATAATGGAGGCGAACACAGTCACATCACATGGGTCACGCACATACCTGCGCTCCCACGATCAGCAGACTTATTAATATCCCAATAAGTCCTTCTCTGACCTATGTTCATCGAGGTAACCAGTCTAAATCCGAGCAACACAAGGATTAGAGGGCCCTAAGAGAACGCAAACCTCCCGTGATAGCAAGTATGGTAGGTATGTCATACACACAAATCATATATCAATACTAAGTAAACACGCATCTTAGTAATCACCATAGTTTAATTGTAGTACTTATCGCATTCTCATACCAACTTAATATATATATAACTTATATAATCCCAGTCCATATTTATACGCGCCATAATTACTTTCTCATGTCGTAGTAGGCACTCACGTCTCAGCTCATAATGTCTATTTGATTCGATCCACACTTATATAAGATTTTCTCCTCATAATAACCCAAATGTTCCAAATCTACCCATAAATCCCCAAAGGAGGGTTATCTCAATCCTCGAACAAGTTTACGGGATTCCCAAAATCAAAACAGGCCAAAAAGGCCTAAACTGCCAGCTCGTTGGAAGTCTCGTTCGAACGAGGCTGTTCGAACGAGAGTTCGTTCGAACGAACTGGGCTATCTAACGAGATCTCGTTCGAACGAGATTATCAAACGAACATCCCTCTCGTTAGAACCCCAAACTGTCAACTCGTTAGAAGCTCGTTCGAACGACCTGGGTAGGTCTTCTAACGAGTGACCAGATTCAAGCCCAGAAATCCTATCTCGTTTTTCACCAATTTCTACACCTCAAATCTCAACCAAAATTCATCCCAACAATGTTTAAAGGTCTCTAATCAATCCAAACCATATCAAGGTTATATTCTAACGTATTTTAAAGAACCAATTCATCCTAATCATCATCAATTCATCAAATTTCTACACTTTTCCCCAATTTTCAAGAGCATAAACCCTAGAATTTATGATAAATCAATTAACTCAAATTAGATCTGTTTTTGTTACATTCAACACACATTAACATCAGGGTAATCATCTCTAAACGATTCTACATGCAATTTCTTCTCAAAATTTAAGTTCTAAGTCCAAATAAAATGGGTTTTTCATTAACTTTCAAGAACAAATGTAAATCTTAAAATTTTCTAACATGGAAGAAACATTCTCTGAATTAAACGGAATTAAATCACTTGCCTTGATTAAATCTCAGATCTTGATGACGATTTGCTGCAGTTCTCTCTCTCTCGAAGCTTTCTTCTCCAAAGGTGGCTATGGTGGCTAGGGTTTGCTTTGGGAAAGTTTTGGAAACCTAATCTAATAACCCCCGTAGCTTATTGGGTCATTAAGGGTTGGTTAGTGGGTTTAGTGGGTCAATTCCCAATTAGATAAAAACTCTTAATTTTCGTCACTTTTAATTCCCAAAAATACAAAATTACCAAAATACCCTTTATGTTGCCGGTATGGCCTAAAAATACCCCGGGACCCAAACTAAACCCCCGGCTAGTGTTTTCTGACTATCTCGACCCTTCCGGACGCATTGGCGCACTCAAAATGACCATACGGTTAAGAGAATTTAAATTCACTTTTATAATCAAAATAATTATATCCTGACGCGACTGTCTCACGCGTCCCAATAAAATGTCCAAATTTCCGTATATCAATCTCACGACAAATTTCATAATTCAATATTCATATAACATCATATATACTCAATATAGTCAAATACCAACTCACATCTCGCTAGTATTTTATCCGGATTAATTCCCAATTAATTCTCATTTAATTAATTAATCCCAAAAATAAATATTGCCAAAAATACGGGGTATTACATACTTCCCCCCTAATAACAGAATTTCGTCCCGAAATTCGGAACTAGAAAGTACCTGATAAAAATAATTCTGGATAACGTTCGCGCATCTCATCCTCGCGTTCCCATGTGGACTCCTCGACATTGTGATGTCGCCACTGAACACGCACTAACGGAACAATCTTTGACCGCAGTTTCCTCTCACTTTGGTCCAAAATAGCAATCGGCCCCTCCTCGTAGGAGCTATCAGGCTGTAAATCAATCTCCTCCAAAGTGATGTGAGAATGAGCCAAATCGTCCCTGAGATATTTCCTTAGCGAGGAAATATGAAACACATCGTGAATCCGGTGTAAATGCTCCGGTAACCCGAGTCTATAAGCAACTGGTCCAATCCGCTCAATAATAAGAAACGACCTCACATACCTCGGTTCCAACTTCCCCTTCTTCCCGAAACGCATAATCCCCTTCATAGGAGATACTCTGAGCAAAACCTGGTCCCCCACTTGGAACTCCCTGAAAGATCTCTTCGCATCAGCATAACTCTTCTGCCGGTCTTGAGCTACCCGAATGCGACTCCGAATCAACTCAATCCTTACCGAAGTATCCTGAATCACTTCCAGCCCAAGTAGTTTGTTGTCCCCCACCTCCAACCAACATGTTGGGGAATGACAAGGCCTACCGTACAACGCCTCAAACGGAGCCATGCCAATAGTGAACTGGTAGGAGTTATTATAAGCAAACTCTACCAGTGGAAGGTATTGCTCCCATCCACCTTCAAAGTCAATAATGCACATCCGTAGCATGTCCTCCAACATCTGATTTGTGCTCTCAGTCTGCCCATCGGTTTGCGGATGATAAGCCGTACTTAACCGCAATTCCGTGCCCATGGCCTCCTGGAAACTCTCCCAAAACCGCGATACAAATATCTTGTCTCTGTCAGACACGATATTTAGGGGCACACCGTGAAGTCTCACAATCTCTGAAATGAAGAGCTGGGCATACTCTCCCGTAGTGTAGTCAGTCCTTACGGGTAAAAAGTGAGCGACTTTGGACAATCTGTCCACAATTACCCAAACGGAGTCGTGGCCCCTCTGCGATGTAGGCAACCCCGTGATAAAATCCATGGATATGCTTTCCCACAGCCATACCGGAACCTCCAACGGCTGTAGAAGTCCTGTCGGTCTCTGGTGATCCACTTTTACTAGATGGCAAGTGGCGCATTTCGAAACAAACTCAGCAATATATCTCTTCATTCCGCTCCACCAATACTGGCGTCTCATGTCTTGGTACATTTTGTCCCCTCCGGGATGTACCGCGAACCGTGAGCCGTGCGACTCTGCCATCACCTCGTGTCGTAATTTCTCCCCTTCCGGAACCACCAATCTCCCATTGAAGCGTAATCTCCTGTCTGAGCTGACGGTATAGGACTCGGCTCCCTCTGCTAGTAATCGAACTATCTACTCCTAACAGAACGAGTCATTAGCCTGTGCCCGTACTACCTTCGTGACAATCTGCGGTGTAACGATCATTACAGACATGAAATATCGGGCCACTGCATCCTGGTGTCCCAACTCCTTCCACTTAGCCTTCCACGCCCCTGTTACCTCATCTGCTGGCCTACGGCTCAACGCGTCTGCTACCACGTTAGCCTTACCCGGGTGATACTGGATATCGAACTGGTAGTCCTTCACAAACTCAAGCCACCTCCGCTGCCGCATATTCAACTCCTTCTGCGTGAACAGGTACTGTAGGGACTTGTGGTCCGTGAACAGTTGGAACTTATCCCCTAAAAGATAGTGCCTCCAAATCCGTAGGGAAAATACCACTGCCGCCAACTCCAAATCATGCGTGGGGTAATTCTTCTGTTGAGGCTTAAGCTTACAGGAAGCATAAGCTATGGCCTGTCTCTCCTGCTGTAATACACCTCCAAGTCCTTGCAAAGACGCATCGGTGTAAACCAAATACTCAACTCCCGGTCTCGGCAATGCTAACACAGGTGCTGAGGTCAATTTATCCTTTAACTCATCAAATGCCAACTGACAGGCATCACTCCGGATGAATGGCACACCCTTACGAGTCAGATGTGTCAAAGGACCCGCTATCTTCGAAAATCCCCGAATGAACCTCCTGTAGTATCCTGCTAGGCCCAAGAAACTACGAATCTCAGTCGGTGTCGTGGGCTGTCCCCACTCCCTCACCGCGGATACCTTCCCCGGATCAACAGATATCCCCCGGTCGAAAATAATGTGTCCCAAAAACTGGACCTCCTTCAGCCAAAACCCGCATTTCTCATATTTTGCATACAACTCGTTCTGACGTAGTGTCTGCAAAACTTGCCTCAAATGTTCGGCGTGCTCCTCCTCTGTCTAGGAGTAAACCAGAATATCATCAATAAAGACAATGACAAACTGATCTAGGAAATCCCTGAACACTCTGTTCATCAAGTCCATAAACACTGTGGGAGCATTGGTCAAACCAAAAGGCATAACCCGAAACTCGTAAGAACCATATCTCGACAAGAACGCAGTCTTCGAGACATCCTCCTCCCTGATACGCAACTGATGGTATCCCGATCTCAAATCAATCTTCGAGAAGAAAGAAGCTCCTCTCAACTGGTCGAATAAGTCATCGATTCAAGGCAACGGATACTTATTCCGTATCGTGACCTTATTCAACTCTCGGTAGTCCACACACAATCTTAGTGAACCGTCCCTCTTCTTCACAAACAAAACTGGAGCGCCCCAAGGTGAGGTACTCCTGCGAATAAAGCCCTGACCTAACAGCTGCTCTATCTGATCTCGTAGCTCTCGCATCTCTGTCGGAGCCATATGGTACGGTGCGCGTGCTATAGGTCTCGTATCTGGCAATAGGTCTATAACAAAGTCTATGTCTCGACTGGGGGTAGGCCTGGTATCTCCTGAAACACATCCGAATACTCCCTGACGACTAGGATCGAATCCAAAGGAATCACAACCTCCTTAGAGGTATCCTCCTCTAGGTAATACAAATGAGCGGTCGAGCCTCCCTCTGGGCGAGGCATCGCCACTACAAACATCTCTTGCCCCGGAATGGAAAAAACAATGCTCCCACCGAAGCAATCAATCATGGCTCTATAATCAGCGAGCCAATCCATACCGATAATCACATCGTGAACATGCATATCTAATACCAACATATCTGCAGGTAATACCAGACTACCAATCTCTACCCCCACTCCTCGGCATATAAAGAATATAAGTGACCCACTCCCCAATGGTGAGTCGACACACGTCACTGTGCTCTCTGCCGTAGCTAACAATCCTAAGGCTTTCGCGAAATGTGTAGCTATAAAACAATGTGTAGCCCCCGTATCAAATAATACCCGACCCATAGTGCCATGGATAGGAAACGTACCCTCAATCGCGGGCGGTGCCTGTGGAACTGCTGCCTGGTGGACGTTATAGACACGTTCATACTGTAGCTGCCCCTGCTGAGCTGGGGCTACTGGAATGGGTGGCAATGCTGCCATCTGTGGTGGTGCGGGGAGAGCGGCGGGAAACATAGGCCTCTGCGGCTCCTGGCTAGCACCCTACTGCTGCTGCTATGGGGCCCTGCCCCTATCAGGACAATCCTGTCGTTTATGGCCAGTCTTGCCACAAATAAAACACTTCCCTGGGAAGTTCCCTCCTCTCTGCCCCTGCGGTCCCCGGCCTTGGTGGCCGTTACCGTTCCTCCCTTGGCCCTGCTGGCCCTGCTGAAACTGCTGCCCATTCTGCCCCTGATGGCCGTTTGGACCCTGATGGCCCTGACGAAAACCTCCCTGTCCGTGCTTGTAATTCCCTGATCTGAACCTCTTCTGATCCCCCTCCTGGGAACCCTGCTCACCCTGTCTCTGCCCCTGAACAGATTGTGCCCCACCGGAACCATGTCCTCCAGTCCTGCCCTGATGGCTAGACTCTCCCGATCTCTTGCCCTCAGCCATATGAAACCGGTGATCCTGGCAGTGTAACAAAGCAGCGTTAACCACATCAGAATAAGTGGCCAATGAAAGGTTCCCTAACAGATGCTGACGGAACCTCCATGTCAACCCGTCGGTGAATTTATCAATCTTCTTCTTTTCTGTCGATAACTCATTCGGAACGATATTCAACAGATTCGTGAACTCGGCCTCATACTCGGCCACGGTCTTACCCTCTTGCTTCAGATTCATCAGTTTCCTCCTCATTTCCGTGTGAACAGCTGACGGAAAATACTTGCGGTCGAACGCGCCCAAAAGTCCTGAATAGTGAGAGTATCCCTCTCCTCCATGGTGGTAATAGACTCCCACCACTGCAGTGCAGATCCAACTAGCTTGAAAGTAGCTAGCACCTACTTCTGAACGTCCGTGCACTCATACATCCTCAAGTGCCTCTGCATATCCTTCCTCCACTGGCTCGAGTCTACCAAATCTGAGCTACCTGCAAACTCTGGCGAAAGCGCTTTCTGAAAAGCGTCACGTACACGTTCCCAAGCAGACGGGAATGCATTTTCCTGTACTGGCGTGGCAACCGGCGCCTGAGGTGGTGCCTGTTGAACTACGGAAATTGCGGCATTTACCGCTTGGGCTACAATGCCTGCAACCTCAGCGGCGTTCATCATGCCCTGAACTGGAACGGGCTGGGGTTCGGGCGTTGCATCCCTGGGAACTCATTGTGCACGTCGTGGAGGCATCTGAAATAAGAATAAAGTTTATAAGTTCGCTATTTATAAACTTAAAATAGCTGAAGAACGAAGCATACACAAAAAGAGTACAACAGTCCTAAAATATAGGGCTCTATATCAAAGAAAACTTAGCGAAAACATAATAGCCGTACAAATCCTAAAGGACACTAGAACCTGATGCTCTGGTACCACCTGTGACACCCCGACTAATTAAATACCGGGTAGCTACTCCTTTATTAAATTAAATCAAAAGGCCAAGTTGGCTCAGTTAATAGCATAACTGTCGAAAATATTTTATTATTACTAACCACCTAGTATTTAAAAAGTAAGTTGCCAAATTTTAATTAAAGTCTGATTAACATGCACCACAAGATTTAAAGCAAGAATAATATCACCATTCACCATAACGAAATAATAGAATAACCATCACATGATATAAATGAGTCCGGAGGAAAACTCCTCACAACAAACTCCACAACTGAAAAGAATAACTAAATACTGAATACTAAATCAATACATGCCAAAGTCTGAAAAACTGAAATGGAAATGTCTCTAATAGAATTTGGGCAACATGCCCTACAACTGAAGAATACTGAATATGGAATCCAAATGGTAGAAGCGTCTAAAAGCAAATCCCTGTAGCTTCCACAAACAGCTACAGCTCGTCACCTGAATGAGTATCCTATGCATGGTGTCCTTGTGGCTGGGCACCTAAAATGGTTTTTCAAAAAAAGATTTGAAAGCAAACGGGTCAGAGCCCGAATGTGGAGATATTTTAAAAACCTGCAAGTGCTTTAAAAACATTTAAAATATTAAATGCAAAGTACATGTTAGGACGTGCACTCACATGAAATCCTCACCTCTCGACTAAATGTGCACTCCTAACGTAAGTACCCATCTAAAATGACACTAACCACTAGCTAAGTGACATCATATCTAGCTAGACTGTCATAGGTTCTACCCTTATTACTCGATTCCCATTAACATTATAGCGCTCGCAATTAAATAGGGGCTTAACGTAAATTCAGGTTCTCACGTAAAAGTAATACAACTCATTATAGATCATCCCTTTTGTTATTCCATAGTTATACACACAATACCATATGAAAGTTCCCAGTTTATTAAGCGTATATTTTCCACAACATAAATATACAATATAAGCACCCCGAGACTCAGCTGTGGTGCACACATACTCTGCTATCCATCCCGATACATCACGTACATAAGTATCACGCATTCCGAATCTCTCAGGAATCGTTCAGATAACACAAATCACAAATAATGGAGGCGAACACAGTCACATCACATGGGTCACGCACATACCTGCGCTCCCACGATCAGCAGACTTATTAATATCCCAATAAGTCCTTCTCTGACCTATGTTCATCGAGGTAACCAGTCTAAATCCGAGCAACACAAGGATTAGAGGGCCCTAAGAGAACGCAAACCTCCCGTGATAGCAAGTATGGTAGGTATGTCATACACACAAATCATATATCACTACTAAGTAAACACGCATCTTAGTAATCACCGTAGTTTAATTGTAGTACTTATCGCATTCTCGTACCAACTTAATATATATATAACTTATATAATCCCAGTCCATATTTATACGCGCCATAATTACTTTCTCACGTCGTAGTAGGCACTCACGTCTCAGCTCATAATGTCTATTTGATTCGATCCACACTTATATAAGATTTTCTCCTCATAATAACCCAAATGATCCAAATCTACCCATAAATCCCCAAAGGAGTGTTATCTCAATCCTCGAACAAGTTTACGGGATTCCCAAAATCAAAACAGGCCAAAAAGGCCTAAACTGCCAACTCGTTAAAAGTCTCGTTCGAACGAGGCTGTTTGAACGAGAGTTCGTTCGAACGAACTGGGCTATCTAACGAGATCTCGTTCGAACGAGATTATCGAACGAACATCCCTCTCGTTAGAACCCCAAACTTTCAACTCGTTAGAAGCTCGTTCGAACGACCTGGCTAGGTCTTCTAACGAGTGACCAGATTCAAGCCCATAAATCCTATCTCGTTTTTCACTAATTTCTACACCTCAAATCTCAACCAAAATTCATCCCAACAATGTATAAAGGTCTCTAATCAATCCTAACCATATCAAGGTTATATACTAACGTATTTTAAAGAACCAATTCATCCTAATCATCATCAATTCATCAAATTTCTACACTTTTCCCCAATTTTCAAGAGCATAAACCCTAGAATTTATGATCAATCAATTTACTCAAATTAGATCCGTTTTTGTTACATTCAACACACATTAACATCAGGGTAATCATCTCTATACGATTCTACATGCAATTTCTTCTCAAAATTTAAGTCCTAAGTCCAAATAAAATGGGTTTTTCATTAACTTTCAAGAACAAATGTAAATCTTAAAATTTTCTAACATGGAAGAAACATTCTCTGAATTAAACGGAATTAAATCACTTGCCTTGATTAAATCTCAGATCTTGATGACGATTTGCTGCAGTTCTCTCTCTCTCCAAGCTTTCTTCTCCAAAGGTGGCTATGGTGGCTAGGGTTTGCTTTGGGAAAGTTTTGGAAACCTAATCTAATAACCCCCGTAGCTTATTGGGTCATTAAGGGTTGGTTAGTGGGTTTAGTGGATCAATTCCCAATCAGATAAAAACTCTTAATTTTCGTCACTTTTAATTCCCAAAAATACAAAATTACCAAAATACCCTTTATGTTGCCGGTATGGCCTAAAAATACCCCGGGACCCAAACTAAACCCCCGGCTAGTATTTTCTGACTATCTCGACCCTTCCGAATGCGTTGGCGCACTCAAAATGACCATACGGTTAATAGAATTTAAATTCACTTTTATAATCAAAATAATTATATCTTGACGCGACTGTCTCACGCGTCCCAATAAAATATCCAAATTGTCGTATATCAATCTCACGACAAATTTCATAATTCAATATTCATATAACATCATATATACTCAATATAGTCAAATTCCAACTCACATATCGCTAGTATTTTATCCGGATTAATTCCCAATTAATTCTCATTTAATTAATTAATCCCAAAAATAAATATTGCCAAAAATACGGGGTATTACAACGGTTGGTTCATTCTTAGCATCACTGCCGCAAAATAAAACTTCCAATTTAAACACCCTAAATAATAAAGCTAAGTGTCAAAACAATTTTAAAACCTTATTTCCATTTTATTAAATTGGAATGTGAAAACCTTTTTAAATAAGCAACAATTTAAGAACTCCGATATACTAAAGATGGATAATAACACATAAGCATTATATTCATCCAGATAAACTAAACCAGTTTAAACTATAAATAAAACCATCCTGACAGTAATTATATCCCAAAGAGTACCAACAAATGGAAATATAAAGGAACGTAAATCTTTGACAAAAATCGAAACTGAATAGAGAAACGGGCGACACATGCCCTAAATAATAAGAACTAAAAGTAGGTGTAGAATTAACAACGAGTTCGTCTAAGCAATGACCTGGAACTCCCACACAAGTTGTAGCGCGTCCGGTCCAAAGAACCTAAGCATGACGCCCCTATAGCTGGGCACCTGTATTATATACATATATATATATATACAAGAGAGAAGAAATAACAGGAAACGGGTCAGAGCCTGAGTGTAAAATAGTTTAAAATTAGTTTAGCAAGTCTTTAAAATGCTTACCGGTTAATGTAACAACCGTGTTAGTATGCGACACTCTCTTGAGAATTCTCACCTCTCATTCTAGTTTTCACGCCTACCGTACTAATTAATCTCATAAGTTTCTCTAACTTATTCTCCATAAGGTTTTATCAGGTGAAAATCGAGGTTATGATATTTACTTTAGGAAAT
This sequence comes from Sambucus nigra, assembly GCA_949130495.1. NCBI lineage: Eukaryota > Viridiplantae > Streptophyta > Magnoliopsida > Dipsacales > Adoxaceae > Sambucus > Sambucus nigra. Next base: position 130,373,934 of record OX422213.1, on the reverse strand, counting down.
CATTCGCTTCAAGATTTTTATGTTATTTAGAACAAATCATTTCCATTATAAAGTTCCCGAACACTTATAATAAAATTAAAGCATTTATTCCTTACTTATCTACTTATACGCATAGTAGGAAGTTACCATATAGATATACGTATATATATTAGTCATGAATATAATATATATACTATCGGCACCCCACATAAAACCTATGGTGCTGGCATACTCTGCTATCAATTTCCCGTATCACACAAACTAAGGGAAATACTAGTCCGGAATCACTCTCTAACTGTATTAACACAATACACAAACAAATGGAGGCGAAGCATAGTTCCAGGTCCTAAGAGGTCAGCACATACCCTCACATCTCTTAGAACATCTGACTATCATTTTCGGATAGCCTGTATCGAGGATACTATCTTCTATGGTACGAGTCAATATCCTCCATAAAGGTCCAATCGAGATAAGACCGTCCCAGCGCTAAAACCCCCGTGATAGCAAGTAGCCCGGGTATTATTTTTAGACAGATATATAATATGCATAATCACACAGTCATATATATAAATATTCACATTTTTAAATTAGGTGCGCCCACTACCCATAATTATAATTATCTGTTATTAACACATGTTACTAGATTATTTCGCATAATGGGCTCGTTATTTTTATTTTCATTTATAATTCACGTCATACTCACTTATCCTCCCTCGAAGTATTTTAAGAATAATTTAAGTAAGCACACACTAACTCACTTCTAGTTTTAATTCCTTACATGTCTTGACCTTTTATTAAACGTACGCATGATTTCATATGTGTGAATAACTCCCCGTTAACCCTTAATTTTATCTTACATTAAATTCTCACTCAACGGAGTTTACCTAGACCCTACTAGTCCTAATTATATCCCATTATGCTCCAACAATAATAATCAAGGGTAACTATGCATTTTCAATCGGATTAAACCATCATAAGGGGAATATGCAGTTTTACAAGAGGGGTCGATCGATTGAGGAAATGGGGTCGATCGATCGATGTTCTTGGGTTGATCGATCGATCAAGCAGTTATGACGAAAACTGTATTAACCCAGTTATGGGTTTGCCTCTCCAACCTCAATAAAATCTCCATATATCATTCCCAAACTTCCAACAAACGTTACTACAAGTACTATATACCAGGACACATAATTTTCTACGTAAAATATGTCTCAATTCATCAATTACAACAATTTAATGGGTAAAATTTTCCTGAACTTGAAGAACCCTAATTTTTCTTTTTCTTTCAATTCTACCAATTATTTTCCAGATTTCCTACTTATAAATCCATAAAAATTCATGATTTATCCTCTACATGCGATTTAAATGTCCAGAATATGATTACTTCTTCTATAACATGTGATTTCAAGTCTCAAAACTATACTTTCTTTCATGAAACGAGTTCTAAACAACCCTAGACTAACATGATTGAGACATCAACTAAAAATTAAGCAAGATAGATACTTTCCCGAAAATTTGGGTTTCTGAATTATAGACGAAAGTGGTATGGTTGTGTTCCTTATCGCACGATCTACGCTTTGGCGGTGGTGGCGGTGTAAAAGGTCGAGTCCTTGGCCTTGAGTAGCTTGGGAAGCTCTCCAACCCCTTCTCTAATGGACACTCTTTGCTTTTGTTCTTGTGAACCCTAGAAGGAAACTCCTAAAGGATGATTTATCCTTAGAAATTCGTGGGTTTAATTACCCAAAAATATAAAATGTCTAAAATACCCTCCCGGGATGCCAATTAGGCCTAAAAATGCCCCGAGACCCAAACTAAATCCCCGGGTACATTATTTTGACTATCTCGACCCTTTAGAACACATTGGTGCACTCGAAACGACCATACAGGTGACTTATAATTTATTCACTTTTAATAATAATGATTTAGTCCCGACACGACACTGGCGCGTCCTAACTTAGATTTCCATAATTACCATTTTATTCTCCCGTGACAATTTTTATAAAATAAATTTCATATATTACTTTACTCATCTAGTAATATTCAATAAATATCTAATAATTACTAACTCACATCATGTTAGTAAATATATGAAAATATTTCTGGATTAATATTAAATTAAATACTCAATTAAGTTTAATAAATCCCCAATTTTAAAAGCCATAAAAATACAGGGAATTACATTAATATGATTATAGTTATGTGTACTTCATTTAGTGCTTGACTGAAAATCATGATTAAATCTATAGATCTTGCATTAGTTTTTAAAATGTTTGTCTGGTTTAATTCAGAGCTCACGTGATATATATTTTGATTGATGGAGTTGAATGATGATATATTTTTATAAATGAAAATGGCCACCATTGGTGAGCTAACATTGAATTGAATTTAAGTATCATCAATAGGTGATTACCAGAGTGCGTGTGAGATATACTACAGAAAAATCCAAATATGATGAAAATAGCCAAAGTCAAGTGCTAGAAAATTCAGGGCATAAAATAAGATCAGGATTTTAAAATTTTCTTATAGTTCTAATTTTTATTCTCTACATTACAGTTAAACATCTTAAATGGTAATTTGTCATTAGAGACTCCGTTCATGTGATAATGAAAGGATATTAATTGAAGGATAATCTTATGCATAACTTAAAATTCTTATGACTTGATTATGTGCATTCTTTATAACTTATGCATAACTCCGTTCATATTTTCTTGATTTGTTTTAATTGGAATTTTGTATATTTTATTGAATTTATTAATGTTTGTTTTGAATAAGTCCTCAAATTGTGTCATTAATTATGATTTAAAGGAGATATATTCATCAAATCATATTTGTCACATATTGCCTAATCATAATCACACTTTTCATATTAAAGATTTATATATATATATATATATATATATATATACACATGTGTGTGTGTGTGTGTGTGTGTGTGAGTTCTTTGAGTTGTGCATTTTATCTTACATATATGCTTAAGATGTCAAAAATGAACATTGTCTCATGCATGTTCGTACATTCATACCATACTTTTGAGAGTTTGGGGTTTTGGATTCTATCGTTCAGTTTTTTTAGATATTTTCCATGATTGACGTTGTTGATCAAACCCAGTCACATAGATCCAATTTGGACTTGTACGTACGTATGGGTGATTTACCATGTGGACAGACTTTACAAATTCATAAAAATGAGTTAATATTACAAAATTAGAGCCCTGTATCCAGGGCTTCTCCTAGACGATTTTAAGTGAAAGATAAGATCTTGATATTTCATGTGAGATTAATGACAATTTTTGTAGAGTTTTTGCTTTGTTTGGATGTGCTAACCCTAGGTTCCGCCTTTGTTCAATTCCCTATATTGAACTTGAGTATGTACTTTCATTTCAAATCTTTTACTTGATTTGTTGATATTTTGAATTATAGGACTGTCATTCATCACTAAGTGTTTATTTGTGGTTTTTGAGGTTAGATTATAATTTTATTGTTAGGTTTTATTTCCATTTATTATTATATGTATTTTTCTTCCCTTACTCTACATTAGGTGACATAAAAAGTCTATTGCACGCAAAAGAATGAGTTTGAGACTCCCGGGTGGTCTAGGGGAGTTTTTGTGCTCTAGAACAACCCTCCTTCGCCATCTAGTTCACCATATAGTCCCACAACACACACTCGGGCCTCAAGAGCCTTTAAATCTGTCACGAAAATGACCTCCTACTCATCATCTATCTTTTTCACTAGGTATAATATACATATTCATCGAGGATTTGAGTCTCGTTCTATGAAAGTCAAGAGAGATATTGACCTTCTCTACTCATCCAGTGTTAGATGCGGATCTAGCACCTTTCTACATCCCGTCTTCTTATCCCACACTAGTCGACTAATGTTACCATGGTTCACAAGTTTTATGTGAAATGTTAGTATCCTTTGAATATCCATTGATTCGCACCTCCTTTGTTCATGTAATTAAGGTTGACCTTAACGAGGATATTTTGGCCTCGTATTTGAGTTTAGACCGAGAGACAAGTCCCTGTTATACTCTATATTACGAGAGAGATTACACTCATCATGAGCTTGATATTTTTCTAGCTAGTAGATATACGTCTTGGGTACAAAACCTTTTCCTTTAGGTTTCCTTGAGGAAGATGTACTTGATACTTGATTTTGTAGTTATATATAACCTAATGCCTTGGAGACGCTCACATGAATTTCATTACTTTATTAGTCGATTGATTCACGACCTCATTTTGGAGCATACTGTGGCCATCCGATTTGGATTCCTCCGGTGTGGGCTTATCCTTGAAGTCGGGATGAGGGGAGAAGGACGAAAAGGTTCCTTTCTCTCTCCCTTCCCAACATGGGCATGTGGGTGATTTGAAGATATTGAGGTCCTATTTCTGCCACTTGTGTTAGCATCTTCGTGATCTAGCCTCGAATATAAATCGGTGGTTATTAAATGGGTGTAACATGAAGAGATGGAGTCACTATCCTATTTTTCTCAAAATAGGCAAAATAATATTGCCACCTCGAGAGAATGTCATCAAGGTCAAATTGATGCATTCAAAACCAAATGAGTCGAAGGTTCAGGGATTAAGTTACGAAATGGGAAGGTGTTAAGCACAAATTCCTCCCTTTCGGTCTCTCATTGGATATGTTAATCTTCTCCATTTTTTATATCCATGATGTATGGGGACATATGTATACATAAATAATGGGAGAATGGAATTATCCGACTCGCGTCATGGAATGGATGGAGTAGACTCATCCGCAAGAGTGTACCAAAAATAGTCATAAACATATAATGTAAGTGTTTATCGAATCACGAATCGCTATGAAAGAGAGGTCGTGCATATCGGATGAGACACAAATATGTAGGACGCTAAGACTCACGAAATAAATATAATAAGACATGAACGATATAATAATAAAAGGGGAGGACTCAAATCTCGGGGTTGTCCTAAGATGCCTACATAGCCCAAGGGGCATCAAAGACCACGTTGTTCAAAAATAGCATAGGGGTGTGGTTAAACCCATAAATCCAAATGTAAGGCTCATCTTTAAGTACTTTTGAGATAAACGTGTTTAAGTGTGAAAGTGTGAGAAAATGGAAGTATAAGTTATGGAATTTATGGATAAACCCTTTTTTTTTGTCTTTTTTGGTTTTTATGAAAATAAGTTGTATGCAATACTAATAATAAAATTATATATTATTTGATGTGAGATAATGAAACAAAATTAGAAGATATCACAAAATGAGAATAAGTGAATAATAACACTAAAAGGAATATGCTAGAAAATAGGAGTGAGGAATGGACCTTTGTTTAGATCTTTGTCGTTGAATTTAGAATGTATGTAGGCTAGTTTTACAGTTGCATAAAAGTAATGCGGTAGGATAAGGTGGGTGACCAGTGTGGTAATAAAGTGAGGTGAGGTAATGTTAGAAAATGAGTTTTTTTTAAAAAGAGAAGACTCTGATTTCAAGAGAATGTTTGTTGACTGCTGGAAAAGGACCCCCTCTAGGGGTGATGTCATGGGCCTTTTATATACTGAAATTTAGGGTTGGAGGTATAAATTGGCATGGACATGGTTAGGGTGTGCCGATTAGCATGTCCCCTGGACTACCTATTAGCACAGTTCCTGCCTTACTGGCAAGGAAAGTAAACCCTACGGATAGGCAGTGGGTTTGGAGTGCCTATAAGTAGTCCGGAATAGACTTGTTTTAAGAAAAAAATGTCATAAAATGAAAATTATAAGTACGAATATCATATAAATAGGACTGTTGGAAAGAAAATTCAGATCCCTTCAAGAATCCATTGACCCACTCCTAGGTCTAAGAGTTGACCGAAGTCAAACGGGGCTCGAAAGCACTCGTTGGTCATTAGATTGGCGGTTTTCGAAGGAAAATGGGTCGCTCGTGCAAAATGTGAGACTGATTCATGCATAGTGTAGATTGTTGGAAAGGGAATTCAAATCCCTTCGATATTTCACCGAGCTTCGCTCGTCTTGGGGAGTTGAAATAGATCATTCATGCAAATTGTGAGTTCGATTCGCACATTGCATGGACCATTAGAAAGGTAATTTAGTTACATTCAAGGTTTCATGGAGCTTTGATCCATTCGGAGAGTTGAACAGAGTCAAATGGGGCCCGAGAGTTCTCGGTGGACTTTAAATTAGTACTCGAAGTGAAATAGATAATTCATATGGATCGTGAGGTCAATTCGTGCATGGTACAAACTATTGTAAAGGGTATTCAAAAACTTTTTTGGTTTCATTGAGATTTTCTTGGGTCAAAGAGTTGATTGGAGTCAAATGAGGCATGAGAGTGCCTAATGGCCTCTAAATATGTACTCAGAGTATGACCTAATATTTACGAAGGTATAAGGAATGTTAAGGACCTAAGGATATGCTTAAGGGGTAATGAGATGGTGTGTATACAGATACCCTCTATGGTAGAGATTGGAACAAGTGAAGGTCATCGAAAGATAGACACCTCATCAGTGTGGGAGAAGGGGACGAAGATCAATTCTGTGAACCTAAGTGACAGAAGTACCAAATTTAGAGGGTCAAGGTTGATTATACAGACCTAAAGATGTGATAAAAGATTCAGTAGGTAAAGGTCAATTATACGAACCTTATGATTTGATGACCAATTATACGAGTAAAAGCCAATTTTGTTGAACTTTAAGAGGAATGAACTATTCTGTGGGTCAAGGTTAATTTTGTGGACATTAAGATGTGACGACCAATTCCTTGAGTCAAGTTTAATTCTACGGACCTATAATTAGGGTGATCAATTCCGCGAGTCGATGTTAATTATGTAGACCTAAAGCTGTGATGACCACTTCCATGGGTCGAGATATTTCTACGGACCTAAAATTGTGACCACCATTTTTTACGGGTCGGGGTCAATTCTGTAAACCTAAAGATGTGAAGACTTATTCTATAGTTAGAGGTCAATTCTATGAACCTAAAGTTAGGGTGACCAATTCTATGGGTCAAGGTCAATTCTACGGATCAAAAGTTATGACGACCAATTTTACAGGTCAAGGTCAATTCTGCGGACCTAAAGTTGTGCCGACCAATTTTGCCGGTCGAGGTCAATTCAACAGACCTTTTAGAAGGATGACTAATTATGAGGTCGAGATCAATGATGAGGAATTTTAAGAGGGATGACCAATTCTGTGGGTTGAGGACAATTCTAAGGACCTAAAGATGTAGTTTATGAGGAGTGGCTCCGCTAGGAAATACATAGAGTATTTTAGTGCAGGCGCATTTATGGTTCTGCTGGGGAATATGTTGATGATGAAAGTGATAGCTGATGATCTTATTGAGTATTTTTGAGAGTTTATAAACTGTTCAGTGCTCTAAAAGGTATTTTCCTTGGATAAATAATGTTCTCGACCTTATGGGGATTTTGTGAGAATTTTGTGGGCAATTTTTGGATTTTTCCAACATTTTGGACACAAAATATTGAGGGGACTGTCGATAGACAGGTCTGAAGAGGTGCCTATCAGCATACGGAATGGACTCGTGGGTTTCTTAGGGAAGGGTAATGGTCATTACCAATAGGCAGGACCAGGGTACAGCCGATCGACATGCCCTTTAGTCTTCTATGAAAAGGGGGTGACCCCTCGCCATTTTTCACACCTCTAAGAAATTGAAGCTCTTGCTTTCTCTTTATAAACCTCATTTTTAGTTCATTTTTTTTAATATTTCAAATGGCAGGTACTTCTAACGACGCTAACAATGAGTGGGTGCCTTTTGATGATTGGGTAGGATTAGAGTGGCGGACTGCAATGCTATTTGCTTTGGGCAATAATAATGCCTAAAACTACTTTGAGTCGGTGAGTGACGAAAGGATTTTATTGTACGAGCTTACACAACACCATTTATCGGTGGTAAAGAACCCTAATAACTATGTGAGTATTTATGCATTGGTTTTCCATTTTTTCTTCTTCTTTTTATTCTTGGACTAATGAAGGATTTTCATTGGTTTCTTTTAGATTGACATTATTTCTTCGAGCATCCAATCTTGGGGGACAACTAGGATGAAGAACATTTGAGAGATTATTCCTGAGGAGGTGTGTTAGATGGTCTCATCCATCGAGTTTGGTATGTTAGCGGGTGCACTGGACAAGACGTCGCGCTCTACTCAGTGTTATATGTACTTGGTAAAAGGTGGTAGGATATGAACCACACATTCCATCTAGGGACTGAGAAGTGACTGTTACTCCCTTGGATATCCAGTAATTGATGGGGATAAAATGTGATGGTCATCAGATTATGGTAGATCGTACTCTATGTCACAGAGGTGGTAATGTGAGATGCCTTAGAGGATGTCAAAATAATTGGGTCAGTGGATTCCATCTTTATATCGGTACTGAAGGAGACTCCTTGACGAGTGACTATGTTAGGTTTTTGGTTTTTGTTTCTTTTTGAGTTTTTTATAGTCTTTATTTTTGGGTGTATATTGACTCTTTACTAGGGATGTTAGTGATTTTTATCCTTAGAGCCTTCCCTCTAGGGTTGTGGGTGCTACAAGCTTGCACGTGCAAATAAAACGATTATTGGCACACGAGTTTGTGTACATCTGGTACCTCGGGGAGAGTGTGGTACGTCAAATTATGGAGGGATATGTGTAGGTCCCACTGTCATCACCCACGAAGTACATGAGGCGAGTGCAAGGCAAGGGAGGCAACGATGATAGGTGATCCTTATACGTTCTACACCAATATAATGGTGGGCTTATATTGGTGGGCTACGACTACCTAGATTTTATGACTAGCTCTCTAATGCCTTCATGCATATATGATTTGGAAAACATGACTCCACCTACTACTACTTTGAGGAAGGATACCAGTGTACTAGAAACATCAGTCCATAGCAATATAGGAGGCACGACTGTAGTGGAGGAGGATGATCCACTTATTCAGGTATCTTCTCCCTCTTATCACTTCCAATCAAGCAGTGGAGAGGTGGTATCTGTGCTCCACCTCCCCCATGAACCAGTGGACAGGTTGTCTGGTCAAACTGATGAGTCCCTCTGTACTGAGGTATACTCTTCTCTTTCTCTTTAATTTCTTATTTACTTCTTTATTCTTCTCTTTATTAACTTGCTTGATTTTTTATGATTTTTTTCTTTCTTTCTTACATACTATCCGTGTGTCGACCTGTCTGGTGCAACCATCTACATCCGAGGAGAGTTCTAGATCTAATAGTCGAGCATCTATTGCTTAATGCAGGGGGAAGCATGTGCATCTCGAACATTGAGGGTTGGTTTTAAGAGGGTTTGGGGGGTTCAAGTTGTGTCCCGGCGTATCTTTTTTTGTTCTTCTATCTTTTTTCCTATAATTGGCATAATAATTCTATAAAAAGAGATATATAAAATTCATTTCTTTTTTTATATTTATCTTAGTTTAATGACTTATTCTACACCCATTTTAGTTTACTGATGAGGTTTCTCACTTATTTGCAAAGATGATAATAATAAATAAATAAAAGGGACTCGAAGTAAAAAGAAAAATGTTCATTTTTGCACAAAGGGGAAGTAGTAATTTTCCAAAAAGGGACAAACTGAGGATTTAACTTTACCAAAGTAAATTTTTATTTTTAAAATGTATATTGTGTAAAAGAGGAAAAAAGTGATTTCCTAAAAAGTGGGCTTCCCATTGGCATACCCCTTAGCCTTCCTATCTCCATAAGGGTCAAGTCCAAATCACTCATTTGGCTTCGATTTCAATTTCTACGTTCTTTGGGTACCACGGGGGTAAAGAAACTGGTGAGGCTTTGAATGGTTTGTATATTATGGGTATTTTTAATATAAAAAGGGGTTTGGGTGCTGCTTTATTTTAGCATCTTCCACATTCTATATTCTGGAGCTTTATTCTTCTTTGCAAATGGCTCTCCCTATGTTTGGGTCTTTTTCCTCCTACATTGAGAATTTAGAGATAATGTGCCTCTACAATGTCAACTACGAAGACTTTAGTCTGTGTCAGGTATCTTATGGCATAATCATGTCATAGAATAGAATCTTCTAGAAGTTACGATATGCAAAAGACCATATTTCTTGGTCCGTCTTAGATGCGGTGTGCCCCACCTATGAGGAGTTTTCTGCAATAAAGGAAGGTCAAACCGGCTTTCTACGGGAGAGCCCTACCATGATGTTCATGTGTATTTATGATAGACTATGCCTGGAGGCCCCTCCGGAGTACCCTCTGTCATGTGTTCCAAATTTCTATGCTAAGACCTTTTTCAGTTTTGATCCTTCGATGGAGAACTAGGTTAACTGGCTTATAGAGCATGGGGCTCGATGCCTTCAATAATCTATGCCATGGTGGGGGGACTAGCAGTCCATTTTACAATTAATGGAATACCATTATATGCGATTAGTTGTTCTTTTCCAAACTTACTTCTACTTTCCTTAGCGGCTTCTGCACCAAGTAAGATGGGAGAAGATCGTGCCACTCCTTATAACTAATTTATTTCTAGTGGACGACTTGACTAAGTACTTAATGGTTAAACTGGGGCCTCTGTGGAAGTATCTTCTACCATCTACCCATCTATCATAATATGTTAAAGTGATTTTGTTTGTGTCTGGGGATTTTTTAAAGTGGTTATAGAAACGGGTGGTTGGGATGATTTTGTAGGAAGAGAATGGGAAAATATGGCTTGTTACATCTGATACCCTGGAGGTGGGTATTATGGTTTAATAAAAGCTTATCAATGCATACCATTGTAAGGAGCGCATCCAGAACACTAATCAGGAGTAGGAGACTTCGGGACCTCTAGGGACAGGTAACGATAATGAAGAAGGGCCATCAAGTAGCTAAGGATAAGGTTTTTGTGAAGTTGGTTGTGCTTGTGTTTTATGGGGAATTTTTTCTTGAGGTAATATGTGTTTGGGTTTGTTTTTGGAATTTTTTATGGAGCTTGTTTAGTGTTATGGACCGGTAGGTAGGTTGTTTGTAAGTTAGAAGGGGATTGGTTTGTTTGACTCCCATCATTAATATGTTATGTAACAACCGTATTCCTCGATTGAAATAAAAGTAATTTAGACCTATTTTATATTATTTTTTTTATGAATTTTATATTATAACTATCTATACCAATCACTAAGGCATATATAATCCTTTTGTTTGTTTAAGTGATGAGATGGATTGTCATTCTCAAGGGGGAAAAGAATAGCATTTTGTGAGAAAGAAAGGACCGTGTCCATGTGTGTTGTACGAGCTGCCTATGTACCTCTGTGGTTTTGAAATTTATGATCTTCATTTTGAAAATGGTGTTATTGAGAGGATTAGATTCCATATAGTTTTGGTTAGAATAAATGAAGATATATATTTTTTTCAAATAGAAAGGGGACGAGAAGAGTCGTAGCGCATCAAGAGTTCTGATTAGGAGTAGAATTTCTTAAGATGGTCCAGATTGACTGGACACGCTATCTTTTCTCCGTCGAGATATGTGAGCATAACGACGACGACTGATAATATTTTCTTCACAGTGTAGGGGCCACTCTAATTTGGTGGGGTTCTAGATGGGTTATATGATTTCTTTGGAGCTAAGGTCTACTTCTTATATACAGCGTTCCTTGACTTTCCTATTGAATGATTGCACGATTCGGCGAAGATACCCTTTTATATGGTATAGAGCCTTGAGCCTCTTTTCATTTATAAGTGAGAGTTTGTCGTAGTGGCTCTGATAACAGTCTTCCTCCCTGAATTTTCTTTAGATCATGACTTGTAGGGAAGTCACTTCTGGTTCGATGGGGAGAACCTCCTATACTCCATATACCAGACAATAGGGGCTAGTACTAGTGGGTGTCTTGATAGAGGTGCGGCATCCCCAGAGGGAATATGAAATTTGATAGGCCTAGTTTCTACAGCCTTTGGTGTTCTTTATGATGATAATTTGCTGCACAATTTCAGCATATGCGATTTGGTCGGCCTAGTTTCTACAGCTTTTGATCATCTTGATACATGTGTTGTTAGTTTGTGGTAGATAGGGAGAAGAGTTATGTCTCTCGATTCCATACTCGTCGACTAATTATTTGACATTAGCTTCAAAGTGGAGTCCATTGTCTGATACCAAGTCATGGGTAACCCCGTAGCGACATATAATATTATTTTATATAAACTTGGCCACTTTCTTTGCACTCAATACTGCGTACGACTCAGCTTTGAACTATTTCGTGAAGTCGTCAATGGTGAATAAGATGAATTCGAGCTCATTTAAATCTTTTGGGTTGACCTCCCTACGATGTATATGCTCCAGGTAGAGAAGGGAAAGGAGGAGGTCATATTATACAGCTCCAGGGGAGGCAAGCATTGGTGGTTGGCGAATAGTTAGCATTTGAGGAATCTTTGAACATAGGTGATGCTACCTTAGATTATGGTAGTTCAATAGTACCCTTGGCAAATGATTTTATTAGTAAGAATGTGACTGTTCATACGGGGCCCGTATTCCCCTTCATGGAATGCAAGTGGGTTCCTTCAATATCAGCCCCTCTTATTCAATGCAAGTGTCTTCCGTCGAAGTTTCTCTTGGAAAATGCTTTGTTGCAGATGATGTATTGGGCATCCAGTTTGCGAAGGGTCGCACAGTCTTTCTTTTTTGCATCTCGGGGATACTTACCATGTTTGAGAAGGAGCCAAATGTCATAGTACCATAATCCCAACATGTCTGAGTCTTCTTCGGTGACACGATTGATGTGGTAATAATACATGGGCATATCTTGCTTCTAATCCAAGAAAGAGTCCATTATTATTACCTCAAGAATGTCAACCATGGAGGTCGAGGTTGCTAATGCATCGTTTGGGCTATTCTTTGAGCGAGGAAGGTAATAAAGTCAACACATTTGAATTGGGAGGAAAGCTCTTCTATATGGGCATGTAAGGGTAGGAGCTTCTCGTATTTGACTTTCAATTTTTGAAGATTTATTCGAGAATGAGGGCGGAATCCCCATAGATGTCTACGCGCTTATGAATTTTGAAAGGGTGATCTTAAGCCCTACAGTGTATTCCTCGTATTCTGTTATGTTATTAGTACAAGAGAAGCCTATCTTGATGGCAATGGGAGTGTGAGAGTCATCGTGAATGATTAGGAGTATCCTAATGCCATATTCTTTCTTATTGGAATCTCCATCGAAGAACATCTTCCACCTAAGGTCCTCTTAAGAGTTGCATATGATGTCTTCATCTAGAAATTCAGAGACCCAAACCTCATCTCGTTCCATAGGATTATTGGCAAGATAGTAAGAGATTTATCTCCTCTTTATGGCTTTTTGTGTGATGTACACAACGTCGAGCGGGTTTTTCTAGTAGGTATTTAAATGAATCCATTCGAGATACTAATCTGATGGGAAATACGAGCATGTAGTGCCATAATTTAAGCATAACCTAGACTAAGTTAACATATGCTTTATCCAAGGTAATTTATTTTACTTTGTACCCTATTAGATTTTGACTAGAGTAGTAGGTATATCATTCCTTATGGGATTCCTTAATGTATTAGACCAACAAAGCACCTGATGTGATATCAGTAACAATTAAGTATAGAAGGAGGGGGAGACCTAGTTGTGGAGGCATGAGAACCTGAGGTCAGGTGATGTATCGGTTGATTTGGTCAAAGCCTTCTTTGCACGCCTCATTCCAAACATTAGTTAAGTTTTTTCGAAGATGTTTGAAAATGGGTTCACAGATAGAGGTTAGTTGGCTAATGAATAAACTGATGTATTATAGCTTAACTAGGAATCCTTATACTTCCTTCTCCATCTGGGGTGGTGGCATCTCGAGTATGGATGTTAGTTTGGCAGGATCTGCTTTTCTTTCTCACTGACCATGAATCCAAAGAGTTTCCCTTTAGTTATGACAAAGACACATTTTTGTGGGTTGAGCCGCATCTGGTACTATCGCATTCGTTCGAAGAATTTTCTTAGGGTGAGGATATGACCTTCTTGATTCTTGAACTTGATGATCATGTCGTCAACATAGACATTGACGTTTTTGTGAGTGGGGTTGTGCTGGATAGTTGTGGTATCCCTTTGGTAGGTAGCCACAATATTTTTGAGCCCAAATGGCATGACGGTGTAGGAAAAAGTTCCCCATGGGGGTAATGAAGGAAGTTCTCTCCTGATGGTCAAGGTTCATCTTGATTTGGTTGTATCCCGCAAATCTCATCGATAAATTATTTGAGGGCATGGTTGGTCGTGTTATCCATTATCATGTCAATATTGTGCAAAGGTTAGTCATCCTTTAGAGAAGCTTTGTTCATACCTGATAGTCGAAGCACATGCGGACTTTCCCTCCCGATTTTGGCACGAGGATGATATTTACAATACATGGAGGATATTTGACCATGCAATTGAAATTTACGTTAAGATGTTTGACTACTTCTTCTTTGACCTTAAGGGACCATTTAGTTCAGAGCTTCCTTAATTTTTTCATGACAAGTTTGCTTTTTTAAGAGGGTGGGGATCTCGTGTTGAGCTATTTGCGGATCAATGTCGGGCATGTCATTGTAGGACCATGTGAAGACGTTCAAAATATCTTTAATTGCGCTTGCTCATGCTCATTGAAGGTGGATCCTTTCTTAATCTTGCGCATATGGATACTAGAACCAAGATTAATAACAACGACCTCATCATCATTGGTGTGAATGCGACTAAGTTGTTTATAATTTTCCTTATTAAGATCAGTTAATAATTTTTCATTTAAAAAATCATTATCATTAAAAATTGGATAAAAATTAATGCAATTAATATAAGGCGCAACAAAATAGTCAAAATCTTCATTTATTTCGTTCTCAGGCAATACAACATTGATAAACTTGTCAAAAGAGTCCTCGTTCACATTGATATATAAAATAGGAGAAACAAAAAAAGTGCAGGAGTTTCTTGAATGGGTTGAATAGCAAGGTTTGGCTAGGCTTGAGCAGGCTGGATTAAAATGGCATGCTAGTTAAGGAGAACTGCTTCAGCACTAGCAAACTTAGCAGAGGGGTTTGTCGGTACAGCTTGTTGGTGAATCATACCGAGACTCAGCCCCAGTGTCTGAAGGTCAAATGACTGCTCGGTGTTGCTTCCCTTAAAGTTTTCAGTGATTTCCATGGTCTCATTAGTTATGGACCTTAACTCGTTCTTCCATTCCCCGCCCCAAATGTTGTCATCTTGGAAGAAGATTTCTAGCCTCAATTTCCAATTTTTCTCAGTGGGATCTTACATGGTTCGGAGTATTTACAAAATCCAAAGTCTTCATTCTCGAATTCGTCGTTTGATCATTCAAAGTCATCACCCCAGCCGGTGGTGGTGATGTCCTACTATCTAGAGTAATAAATGCATTTGGAAACCTCCAAGTCTTCATTAAACATGTCTTACCGTTTATCTTGGAACTACAGGAGTGAAGTAACCATATGTTTCTAGAGTTTCAAGGTTGTAAGCAACTCAAGGAGGCTGCAACATATCCGACCTGGTCTACACGACATCAACTGAGATGATTCCTTTTACGAGTACAACCCATTAATCTGATTCTCGTTCCCACTTTCGAGCTTTAATAAATAGGCTACTAATACTCTCATAGTCCATGGTCATCTCTACAGGCAGTTTCAACCTAAAATTTTAGAGTTGATCTACTACTGCAAGTAGTTCCATGCCTTCCCTCTCTGATTGCCCGCGGACAAAAATACAAGGTCATGTAAGGAGTGACAGATCTTAATCAAAAAATCGTATGGGGTGTATGAGAAAGAGTGGATAAACTTTGAGGGGTTTGGGTGAAATTATTGGTTTAATGGGTATTTTGGCAGCATAATTTGGGTAAAAGTGTCAAATTTCGGGTTATTTTCCAGGAAGACGGCATTTGCTTCGATTCTATATACTGGTAGTGGTTTATGAGTGATGTTGGGTTGGGGATTAGCTAGAAGAGCGGTGATGCCCCGGTTTATAATACCCTGGATTATGTTTTTAAGGTGAAAACATTGGTCAGTGATGTGGCCTGTGATTTAGTGAAAGTCACAGTGAGCATCATGTTTGAAGTTTTTAGGGTGAAGATTGGGTAATGGCCGGGGTTCCAATGGTTTGATGAGGTTTAAATTTAGAAGGGCTTGGTATAATTTTGATAGGAGAACATGGAGTTTAATGTAGTATTTTTTGATAGTATTGGGATGCATTTCAAGTGCCCAAGAAGTGGTAAGTTAAGATATGTTATTGATAGTTAAGACTGAGGAATTGGCAGGCTAGTCATACATCCACTGTGAAGTTAGTTTGGATGATGCAATACAGATTATAGAAGACTTGTTACAACAGACTAATGCGATTTGTAATATATCTGAGCTACCCAATGTGTTGTATCTATAAGAGCGGTTGGTCCCTTAAGTTATGCACATCCCCGTTGAGAAGGAGGATCTATATGAGGAAGCCGTTAAGGTTATGAAATGCAATGAATTCTCATGGAAAGATGACAACGTTTCCATTGAATGGAGCTAAGAAAATGATAGTTCAATAATCATTATATATAGGATGATATTTTTTGCGGATATGCTAGGGAAAATCAATAAAGTGGCCGTACAACCTGAAATAAATAAAGAAACAGAGTTTCTATTCTTCCCCTCCTACGTGAACCATATGTCAAGATCTGAGAGACACTACCAGATTTCGAATCCTCAGTCAACATGGATACATAAAGGAAAGTGAGTTGCTAAAGAACTTCCCATACCGGAGATGACCATCAAGGAACCAAAGATCCTAGACCAACTCAAGAAAACTGAAGCCAATATCACCTTATGAGGACTTTTCACGTATTTTCATTTATATCGAAATGCTCTGATAAAGTTGCTCACTAGGCCCATAGTCCCTCATTCCACCACTCTATAAGAAGTTGTGTACTTATTTGGGTCTTTATTCACCACTAGACTCCTTTCATTCTCCAAAGAATAAATTTTAAAGATCAACCCAGATCACAACTATTCCCTCAACATCTCCGTTGAAGTAATGAGGAAAATGGTCCCAATATCACTCGTTGACAATGGCCCCGCCCTTAATGTGTGCCCATTGGGAACCTTCAATTACTTGGGGTTAATAGTAAGTGACTTGAATCCTACTTCTTTTGCAGTTCATGCCTATAATAATACTCGTTGAGAGGTAATACGATCCATAACACTTATAATATGAGTTGGCCCTATCAATCTTGTTACTAAATTTCAAGTTATTGACATACCTGCATGCTTCAATATTCTACTTGGTCGGTTGTGGATTCATAACATTCGAGGTGTATCCTCATCCATTCATCAGAAGTTAAAATTATTCGCTAAGGGGCTAGTCATTACCTTTTTGAAAGACGATGACAATATTGGAAATACTAGCACTAGCAATCTGGTACTAGAAACACAATATGGGATAAATGACATTCTTCCCTCCACCTTCAGGATTGATCCTCTCCCCCTTCTAGTAGGGGATGATTTTAAAGACTGAGTCTATGTAGAGCCCTTATAGCAATGTCAATGTAATACATATGTTCAAGAATATCCATTTCATTCACAGACTAGGGCTAGGATGACAACAATGTTGGTTACTAGAACCCATATTCTCGAAGAAGGCCTTTCCTCCATGTGGCATGGGTAATTAACCATCATCAGAGGAACTCAAAATGATCCACCAACCCTGGTTAAAGAGATTCTTAAAAAGTTCCAAGACCGTTTTGAGGGATTGTTGTAATGAAAGATTCATCAAAAAGGGTGAATATTTTCCCTTTTGTGCCTTTTCTGAACCATGATATGATCATGTGAACAAGAAGATGAAGCCAGGGATGGAGATCTTCTTTAAAGACAATTAATCCTAGGATGAATACTCCCAGCTTCATGTGAAGCCACTTGTTGTTAAAGCTATAGCTATTATTGAGGTTTTCAAGGGAAGTGACTCCAGGGACTCGTTCAATCTATAGACACTGGGACTGACACTTTTTATGATTCACTCAAACACTGTATCATTGGATTCGTCCACTATAATTAAGGCCATTGATGGACCCTTCCTCAACTAGAATGCTATACATAATCCACTTGCTCAAATGCTACCCAACCCAGTTATTTATCCTATTTCTTCATCTCTTATTGTTCCTCCTTTTGGTGATAACAATGTAATTGAGACCTCCTTTGACGAGCTTCTCAATGCTATTTTTCTCAAAAATGAGATAAATGAGGATTTTGAGTATCTCACTGTACCTTACATTAATTGTCTTAATTCCAATCAAACTCTTGATGATGATGATTTTACAAATAAAAAATCCTTAACTAATATTTATTAGGTTAATAATAAATAACATAAATATGTTCAAATTAATGAGGATAATATTGTTGTTATCAATCCCAGTTCTAGTAGCCAACTGTACGAGATTAGGATAGGGTCCACCCTCAATGAGAATCAACACACATAACTCGAAGAATCGTTGAAGGAATTTATAGACGTCTTAGTGTGGCCCTATGACGAAATGCCCAACATCAATCTCGAGATCACCCATCACAAGATTCCAACTCTTCCTGAATGAAAATCGGTCAAATAGAAACTGAGAAAGATGCACACCAAATGATCTCTCAAGGTTAAAGAAGAGTGATCAAATAATTGAACGTAGGCTTCATCCGGGTCATTGAATATCCCACATGGCTAGCCAACATTGCACCCATGCCAAATTCATGAGGGAAAGTCCGCATGTGCGTCAACTATTGGGATTTGAATAAAGTATCTCCGATAGATGATTACTCATTTCCCAAAATCAACATGATTGTGGACAAAACGGACATTCACGTTCTCAAATCATTTATTGATGGTTTTTTCGGATACAATCAGATCAAGATGAACCCTGATCATCAAGAAAAAACATCATTCATCAACCCTAGGGGAATCTTCCCTTACACTTTTATGACATTTGGGATCAACAAATGCAGGGGCTACTTACTAAAGGGTCACCACAAACAAATTGAATGATATGATACACAAATAGGTCGAGGTCTATGTGGATGATATTATCATTAAGTCTAAGAGTCGGGAAGGTCATGTTCCCACCTTTTAGAAGTTCTTCGAATGTCTACGGTGATACCAGATGAGACTTAATCAACATAAATGTGTTTTCGACGTTACAAAAGGAATGCTTTTTGGATTCATGGTTAAAAATAAGCGAATTAAAGTAGACCCTGCCAAACTGAAAACCATACATGAAATTCCATAGCCCTGAATGGAGAAGTAAGTTCAGGGATTCTTAGGAAAATTACAGTATACCATTCGCTTCATCAGCCAACTAACTTCCATTTGTTAACCGATCTTCAAACTCCTCTGAAAGGATTCCACCAAACTCTGGAATGAATATTATTAGGAAGCCTTCGACAGAATCAAGAAATATCTTACCCAACCTTCGATACTCAAGCCACCGCAGCATGGTCTCCCTCTACTCATATACCTGACCATAACAAATACTGCAACTGGGGCTTTGCTAGACCAATACCTTGAAAAAACCTGCAAATAAAGGTCCATCTACAATAATAGTCATAAATTAGTTGGGTATGAAGTCAACTACACTTCCTTGGAGAAAGGATGTGTGGCCCTTGTCTGGGTCACTTAAAAGTTACGACATTACGTGCTCACTTTTCCCATCAGACTTGTGTCTCGAATGGATCCTATCAAATACCAGCTTGAGAAACCCTCCTTGTCTAGTCAAATGGCTCTATGGTTTATGCTTCTAGCCGAGTTTGATATTATGTATATCATGCCAAAAGCCATGAAAGGAAGAGCCATCTCTGACTAACTTTTTGATTACCCAAGGGAAGAAGATGATGTTTGGATCTTCGAGATCTCGGATTAAAATATCCTTTACACATCTCAGGAAGACCTCTGGTGGAAAATGTTCTTTGATGGAGCTACCAATAAGAAAGGATATGGCATTGCGATACTCCTGATCGCCCCTGATGACTCTCACACTCCCATTCCCATCAAGCTAGATTTTCCCTGCACCAAATAATATGACTAAATACAAGGCATGCTTTATAGGCCTCAAAGTCTGTCTTAAGAAAGGTATCCAGTGCCTACATATCTACGAGGACTCTTACCTCATCATATCTAGGTTCTTAGAAGATGGAAAGTCAAAGATGAAAAGCTCTTACCGTTCCTTACCCACCTGGAAGAGATGTCCTCCTAGTTTCGATATATAACCTTCCACTACATACATCGAGCAATGAACATCTTAGCCGATGCTCTTGCTACTCACACCTCCACGATCAAAATACTCGAGGGAATAATGATGACCCCCTTCATAGTCCAAAAATAAGCTAAATTTACCCACCCATTGCTACGACATTGAGCTCATTACATAAGAGGACTCCAATATGGTTGAGTTACGGTATTACGATATTTGGCACCTCCTCAAGTATGGAAGGTATCCCAAAGATTCCAATATGAATGTTCGTGCAACCCTTTACAAATTGGTTGCCCAATACATTATCTGTGACAAAGCACTGTTCAAAAGAAACTTCGATGGAACCCGTTTTCATTGTATCGCAGGGGCTGACATTGAAGAAATGATGCGAAAAATAAACAGCGGGGAATGCAGACCTCACATGAACGACCATATGCTCATTAAGAAGATTATTCGATAGGGGTACTATTGGACCACCGTGGTTCAAGATTGTACCGCCTATGTCCGGAGAAACCTCAAATGCTAACATTTTTCCAATCGCAAACACCTATCTCTGCGAAAATTATACAATATAACTTATCCCTAGTTGTTCTCCACATGGGGCATTGATATAATAGGAAAATTCACACCCAAAGCCTCTAATGGGAATGAGTTTATCCTGTTCACCATTGATTACTTCACCAAATGGGTAGAAGATGAGTCATACGGAGTGCTAAATGCTAATAAGGTAACCAAGTTCATCTGAAAGAACATGATTTATTGATACGGGGTTCCTCATGAGTTAGTGTTAAATAATAGGTTACATTTCGAAGCAGCGGTCATAGAAATGGTGGACGAGTAAGGGATTTAGCGACACTAATCTTCTCCCTAACGATCGCAAACCAATAGTGCAATTGAAGACAACAATAAGAACCTCAAAGAAATCCCTAGCAAGATGATTGAGAGTTATTGAGATAGGGTTAATCAAATCCTTCACGCCCTCTAGGGCTATAGCACTTTAGTCCGGTCATCTACTAGGGCTACTTCTTATCCTCCGGTATACAACATGGAATTAGTCCTACCTATTGAACTAGAAATACGTTCATTACACATTATACTTGAGAGAAAATTCAGTGAGGAAGATTGGCACCAGAGCCTTTTTGATGAGTTGTCACTCTTAAATGAAACCGTCACCAAATAACGCGATCGTTCAATCGAAGAGTCAAGGATCGTGGTATCCAAGAAGGGGACCTCTCCCTTAAAGAAATCACAAAACACGTCTGGTACCTTAGCTGGAAATTCAAGACAAATTGGAGTTCCCCTACATCGTGAAGAAGATCCTATCCGGGGGTGCAACTATGCTCACCGACCTAGACGGAGAAGAGATGACACGTCCAATCAATATGGACCAACTTAGGAAGTTTTACCCTTAGCTTGAAATCTCAGTGTGCTATGACTCTTCTCACCACCTTATATTCTAAAAAAAATTCTTCATTACCCTCTACTCAAAACTACATGGGGCCTCATCGTCTAAAAAACTTTTTGCTTTTGAATAGAGAAGTTTTTAAAAACCCCCAGAGGTACATAAGCAGCTCACACTCCTTACATAAGCACGGGCCCCTTATTTTTCACAAAATATTATTCCTTTCTTACCTCCAATTACGATGGTTCATTTTATCATTTACATGAACAAAAGGATTATGTATGCCTTAGCGATTGGTATAGATAATTTAAATGCAAAAATCATTAAGCAACACAGCTAGATGATCAAAATCTTTTCTATTTCAAATAGAGGAGTTTGTTACTATTACATGAAGTATCAGTGAATTGAGTTAAAACAACCACCCATCTCCGCTAAAATATTCTTAATATAAAACAAAACCCCACAAATTTATTCCAGAGAAGAAAAACAAAAAAATATAGAAAAAAAACCCGTCATATAAAAGCTTCATAAAATAAACCAAGAACCTATTCATAGATGTTGAAAGATACCACCTTATCATCATCAGCCCTTAGAGGTCCCCAAAATTCCCCTGCTTGGTTGGGATTCCGAAGACTCTCCATGGAGCGATAAGCCCGGACCAGTTGGGAGAAAACCACTACTCCCCCTCCATGGTGTGAAACAAGACGAACCACTTCAACACAGTTCTACATGGATGGGGCAAAACTGATGGAGTATTAAGTAAAGAAATTTGACACATATTCCAAGGGATATTTAGGGGAAACTACGAAATGAAATCTCTCTACCAACTACATAAACAACATCATTGGTTTCTCTCTCAAGAAGTCGAAACGACCCTCCCGCCAAGAATCAAGACCATTCAATGTCTCCATCAGTATCACCACCACGGATTGTGATGATAGGACATCCATACAGTGATTGCATCTAGCTGGAAGCCCACCAGTAGGTCCCCCATCGCCAGTAAGAGCCTCGATGTTAATCCCAGGGCAACAACTCTAGTATAATCAGCATTATTGAAACCCCTCAGACGCACATAGTGCATGATAGAAAGGAGAGAAACCATCCCCCTGATGAACAATGGTCGAGCCGCTGAAGGAGAAATATGGAGTAACTCTGCCAATAACATATGGGGAGACTGAGAGATTTTGAGCATAGTCGCCACTACACTAGGATTAATCCTCAACATATATAAATACTCCTTATAGGTCGGATAAACCTCGTTCAAACCAAAGCGGAAGACACAATCTTTGGGATACTAGAATTGAATTGTCATCACCAGCATGTTGCAATCAATGGGCTGATTGCGCTGTAAAGAGACCCATCGCAAATTAAAAGCATCGTAATCCATATTGTACAGGCACATGGCTTCCAAAATCTCAAGGTAAGAAGAGAATTTTTCACTCATCAGAAGGCCCATGTGGAAGTAATAGAAGAATAAAACAAGAAGCAAAAAGGAGAAATAAGTGAGGATGGATGGAAAACTACACCACCTTACTCCCCTTTTAATACATGAAAATCTTGGTTAAACAAAAAGAATTTTGAGAAACTCAAATAAATGCCTGCCCTACCAAGTACTCAAAGTTGCTGATAAGTGCAATAAAATCCTTGAAACGACACATATGCCGATAGCATGATAAGGGGTATGACGATCGGTAACCCCTTTATTTTACAAAATTATATCTTTCCTTTGTTGTCAAAATAAAAAATCTAAAAAAATAAATCCTTATTTAAAAAACCCCGGGCTATTTCTTCCTGTATTAGCCATTTTTACACATCCTTTCTCAAAATAAATTTTCTCTCGAGTTATTTAATAATATATCCCATCCTTTTTACAATCTCATCCACAAAGTAAAAAGTGAATGTAGAATAATTCATTTAAACAAAGATAAATAAACAAAAGTCTCATTCATTTGATATATTGCCATTTGCAGCATAACATTTTTTCAAGAAAAACAATAGTAGAAAAAAAAAATGGGACTCAGCCCCAAACCCCAAATCTCAATGTCTCTCTCTCTCTCTAAGATCCCCCATCTCTACGACGAGAGCGCTTCCCCCCACAGTGAGCTATGAAACCTCCACTCCCCAATCCTTATCCTTCCTCCAAGTTAGAAGACGAAACTAGACAAGAAGGAACCGAAACTTAATTGATGATATAAGTAGTCCCAGAGGCCACCCATTCCCGAATGTCCTTAAGCCAAGTATTCAGTAGTTGGACATGCTGTAAATAAAGAAACAAAAAAAGGCAAATTAGTTAGTCTAAAGCAAAGAAAAGCTAGACAAGGCCAAAGAAAAAGAAAAGATAGACCTCTGACTGAAGGACGTCCTCTGTTATCCCCAACACCCCCGGATCCACTGCATTAGGGAAGTGAAGCATGCACAACGACCCCCCTCTAGTTAATTAGAAATTATAGGAAGACATATCAAGATGAATGAATGGAACCTCCACTGCCGCCACCACTGACTATGCACCATCTGTGTTATGGGTAGACCCCACCGGACTACTCATACCCCTGCCCAAAGCTGTAGGAGGTGGAGGCGGAGGCAGAGATGGAGGAATTTTCACCACATCGTAGATACAAGAAGGCATCAACCAGCTCGTTGCAAATTCGAGGTAGTCATAGGTCGTCGCCGTATCCGTATAGAGCAAATAAGGTTAGCTAATCATCTCCGTCTCCCTAGCCTCCTTTAGAATCTCCCTCACCTGCCTCATGTAAATCGGGGGCAT
The DNA here is from genome assembly GCA_949130495.1 of Sambucus nigra. NCBI lineage: Eukaryota > Viridiplantae > Streptophyta > Magnoliopsida > Dipsacales > Adoxaceae > Sambucus > Sambucus nigra. The sequence continues at coordinate 130,349,631 of OX422213.1, read as the reverse complement.
CTCCAGTGGGACTACAACCTCATCCTTCAAAATCTATCAGACCATTACCTCCCCTAAATACCAATGGTAGCCAAACTTGTGCACCAGTAGCCAGTGCATTTGTGCGTGCATCCCCGTCACCCCCGTGTACTAGACAACTTTCTCCCAATGATTGAAAGTCACTTACAATTTCAAATAAAGATCAAAATTTGAGCAAATAAATAAAATGCAATAAAAAATATTCAAAAGAAAAAGGAATAACATGGTCGCTCGTTAGGCTGTTCAAGACCTGACACACTACCGACAGAGAAAGAGACTTCTTTGACCACATGTTGAACTTTCACCAATGGTACATCCATTATTAGCCCACCACCTCCTCATCATGTAAGCCTATCAAATGGGAATTGAGACCAATCACCTCATAAAACCACGTCTGCAGTAAGATAGGACTCAAAAGAAGAAGAAAACTAAAGGAAAAATGGAAGAAAATACATAAAGAGAAACACGAGAATTACCTCCTGAAGGTATGTGGCCCCCGTAAAGTTTTACCAGTAGCACCAGTTGAAAGCGTCCAAAGAAGAGTAAAGGGTCATCAAGGTCAAGAAGACCCAGTGATAAAGAGGGATACTCAAAAATACCCTCAAGATGGTAAAACCAATAGATGGACGACATCGCCACTCAACGCCACTAAGAAACCCCCTAACAAAAGAATAATTAATAAACAGGCCATCTGTCGTACCTATAGCCCATCTAACCCATTGATCCTTTAGCTCAACAGTAGCTCTCGTAAAGGATAAATGAGTATTGAATCTCCCAAAACTCTCTTCCCCACATCTCCCAGCGCTGCCTCAACTGCCTCAGGTGTCACCCTCAAAGACCATTCTGACTCAATCTTCATGCCCTCGTAATTAATCCCCAGAAGTTGTTGGACATCGATGGGAGTCACTGTTATCTCCCTGAATAAAAACTGAATGGTGTGGGTAGTGTCCCACCAACTATTCCCCACCACGCACAGAAAAACGGTAGAGAGTGGTTTCTCGTCCAAAGTAGACGCCAAGCGATCGAAACCCGTAGAGGAAACTACTCAATGCACCATCGTCAAAAGATTCTCCCACATAACCTTAAACCCCTTCGTCCCTCAAGAATGAAAGCTCATAAAAGCTATGTTAGTCTACCTAAAAAAATCAATAAATAAACCCTTTGTAGACTTAAGGAAAAAAAAGAAGAAAAGAAGAAAAAGAATGCCAAAGGTCATTAATACTTACATAGCCACTAGGGTTCCTCACCCTAGACGACCGGTAATGTGAGGACTTGCATAGAAAAAAGCGATCCTCAGCAACTGGCTTAAATAAATCAAAGGCATTTTCGTTCCCCAATGGCAGGGGTACCCTAGCTCGCCACTTTAGGTTTGCCTAATCATCAACACCCAACCATGCCATGTGTGTCGTGCTACCCAAAAAATATGTTATTTTTAATTCTCGAATGAGGAAGGAGATCATAAACAAATCTTTGCAAGAAAAGGCAAAAGCTCTGAATGCTAGGAGTTGTGAAGAATAATTAGAACTTACCCCTTTTTATAGAAGACCAAGGGGCATGATGATTGGTAGTCCCTTGTCACCCAATGATCGGCACATGCCTCTTCCCCTTCCAAAGGTAGGCCATAAGACCGTGCCACTGCCGAACGACAACCTCTGCCACCAATTGATTGATAGTCCCCCCAAAATTCCAAAAAATTCTAAAAACTCTCCGAAAAATTTGTAAAATTACCAAAAAAGCATTAGAACATTTCTTCACCATTTTTTTTTATATCTCTCAAAATCCCTAGATAGATTAAAACAATATTTTATCCTCAATTTAAACATAAAATGGCGCGTCCGTGTCCTAGAGTCCACTATGATTCACCAACAGAATCCCAAAACCTCAAGTCATCCCAAGCGGAAGCCAAAACCTCAAAAATAAATTATTTCCGTAGTAGGAGTACATAATATCCTACCCATTTCCCTAGAGGAATTTCCAAATTAAACTTTCTCTAAGAGAAATTCCAACTTCCCTAGCGGAGCTATAATCCCCCTATGGGCGCCTTAAAGAAACACATTCCCAAGAGGAACCACAAGTGCATCAAAACTCCCAAAGATAAATTAAAGACTCCCCAGAGAGCGAACCCCCACATTACAACTTTAGGTCCTCAGAATTGACCTCGACCTGTAGAATTAGTCGTGCCACCTTTAGGTCCTCAGATTTCACCTTAACCCGTAGAATTGGTTGCCATAAATTTAGGCCCTCAAAATTGAGCTCGACTCAAAGAATTGGTTGCCCCTACTTTAGGTCCTCAGAATTGACCTCGACTCGCAGAATTAGTCATCATAAATTTAGGCCCTCAGAATTAACCTCGACCCATAGAATTGGTCGTCCCATCTTTAGGTTCTCAGAATTGTCCTCGACCTAAAGAATTGGTTGCCCCTACTTTAGGTCCTCAGAATCGACATCGAACTATAGAATTGGTCACCACAACTTTAGGTCCTCAGTATTATCCTCAACTTGTAGAATTGGTCGCCCCAACTTTAGGTCCTCAGAATTGACCTTGACCCGCATAATTGGTCACCACAACTTTAGGTCCTGAGAACTGACCTCGACCCGTAGAATTCGTCGCTCGAACTTTAGTTCCTAATAATTAACCTCGATATGCAAATTGGTATCCCCAAGAATAGTTCCTTGGACTTGACCTCGACTCGTAGAACTGTTCACCCTAACTTTAGGTCCTCAAAATTGACCTCGACTCGCAGAATTGGTTGTCCCAGCTTTAGAATCTCAAAATTGACCTCTACCCATAGAATCGTTCCCCCAAACCTTAGGTTCTTAGAATCAACCTCAACCCTTTGGAATGATCATCCTCGTCCTTTTAGTCCGCATAATTGACCTCTTTCCCAAAACATCCATGTGGTGTCTATTCGACGGATTTCAATTATTCTAAGCTCACCCATAGAGGGGATCTGTAGACATCACATTATAGGACCCCCTAAGTCTATCCTTAGGTCCCTATCACCTCTCCATTTACCATAAACCCTAGGTCATACTCCGAGTACCGATCTAGAGGTTATTGGGCGCTCTTGAGTCCCATTTGACTCCAGTCAACTTCATCATCAGAATGAAAGTTCAATAAATATTTAAGAGTTCTGAATCCCTTTTCCAACGGTATGCCCCCTACACAAATTATCATAACGATTCGGACAAACGGACCATTTTACTATCAAAAATTGATGTGGAGGCCATCGAGCACTCTCGAGCCCCGATTTGACCCCAATCAACTTCATCATTAGAGCAAAAGCTCAATAAATCTTTGAAGGGAACTGAAACACCTTTCCTATGGTCCCCCCGTGCACAAAATATTATAACAATTTTTAACAAATGATACATTTTCCCTAAAAATTAATCTGGAGGCCCTCGGATGCTCTCGGGATCCATTTTATCGAAGTCAACTCTTCAGCTCAAATGAGACTGAAAGAATCTTCTAAGGTAACTGGATACCATTTCTAACGGTTTTCCCCATGCACGAATCAGCCTTATGGTACGGACGAATGACCCGTTTTACTCTGAAGGGTCACTGGGCTCTTCTGGGCCTCCAGATTAATTTTTAGGGAAAATGGACGAATGATCTCAACATTCTTTTAAAGTCAGCGAAGTTTCCTTGTTTGAAACTTCTTTCCACAATTCATTTCCACCACTTTCACATCCAAATTATCAAAATCCCCCTAAATTCCTCACCCACTTGCAAGGAAGCTCATCAATAACTAAGATCAATCTCCAAATCTCTAAAGAAGGTCCAAACATTCTACTCTCTATTTAAATTTCTTTATTTTCACATTATTTATATAAGTTCCTAATTTAGATTTTACATTAGATCATACACATATTAATATTCAATCTTTTATTAGTGTTCTTTCACATAATATATTTTCTATAAAAAAAAAAATCAAGAGAAAGAGGGTTAGACCTATAAATTCCAAATGGGATTCTTCACTTCTTTTTCTCAAAACTAAAACACATTTTTTACAGAAACATATAATAAAAAACCCGTTTGAATTTATGGGATAAACCCCACCCTCGTCTCGCATGTCAAGTACATGGACTTTTATGTCTTTAAAGGCAACATAGGCGTCTCGGGCTAAAATTAGAGACTCGAGTTCTATTTTCCTATTTCCCTATTATCTTATTTTCCTATTTTCCTTATTTTAAACATATATTGTTTATCTATATTATACTTGTGATTCATATGAGCATCTTATCTAACACATATTCTCATTTCATCATAATGATCAATATCTCTATAAGCGCACACATCATATTTTTTTTTACTATTTTGGGAACACTCCTACGGATGACCTCAGTTTGTCTTTATATATGATGTGAATCAAACAATTCTAATCTCCACTTATATATACATGCACACACTTTACAGAGAAATTAAGGAGAATAATAATATAAGCCCATAAGAGAACGAAATGGAGGGATGGGTTCCTAACACCTTCCCATTTCGTAACTTAGCCCCCAAACCTTTGAACTAATTGGTTTTGCAAGCATTAGGTTGTATTTGATGGCGTTCTCTCGAGGAGACAACATATTCCTTTTTCTGTTTTGTACAAAATGGGCGGGTGAATCTATATCTTTGCATCACGCCAAAATTATTGACGACTGAAGCATCCGAGGAAGGGCATGATTCCTTTATCTCCCTCTCCCCTCATGCTCACGCGAGCAACAAAACACCCCCACCCCACCCCCCCACCCCGACGCATGGGAGGGAAAATCTAGGGATGGCCAAAACTCCAAATTTTAGCAGAGTTTTGCATAATAACCGACAAACTAACTATGAGTGTCATAAGGCTAATGCTTATATGAGGTTTATGCATTTGGTGGGATAGTGGAAGGAATTATCCTTTTAGCATTACTTTCATGATATATATCCTTCCTATAAGGGAAATCATTTATCATTACATGTGGGCAAGCCATTTGATTTACCTGAGTATAAGTGAATAGCCTCACGATATGCCTCATGGGCATGGTTCATGTGAGAGAGAAGTTAATATACCCAACGTACGTGAATGAGCTCCAACTATATACCTCCCACCACAAGTGTGGTTGAGCGTTATGATGCGGGGGTAACTGTTAGATATACGTCAAAGGTACGAGGCCAATGAAAGTTTAAAATTATATCGCATAGGTTAACTATACCTGCAGGACCGACACCCATCAAGAAGTGACCTCCACAACGGGAGTTTTTTTTGTCAATATTACAATTCTCTACTGATGTAGTGTGCAAAAATGCATGAGTCTTTATTAGTATCTTATGGAGAGTTTTTTATGCTAAGTAAGGTGAGTACTACCTTTATGAGGGGAATATACAAATATCATGAAAAGTAAAGCTAGCACGTAACATGAAGACTATACTAAGCATGGTGATAGGGAACATGTGATTATACATGTGAGTGAGATGTGTAAGGTGAGAGAGTGACATAGGAATAGTATGAGTGGACATGTGAATATGTATAAGTGAAAGTGTATGCTAGGGATACTGAGCATGAATCATCTATAAGTGGTGCGTGAGATGTGTAAGTGAACATGGAGATATTTACAAGTAAGCAAAAGTTAGGGTGTGTTCTAGTGAAACTAAGCATGGATAATCTATAAGTGGTGTGTGGAGCATGTAAGAAAATGTGAGACTATTTACAAGTGCGTGTGTGTGAAGTGAGGATGGAGAATATATTGTGGATATGTATTAATTGTGTTTGGTCGTCTTGCTATTCAGTCGCATTGTTAATTTAAACATTTAGTCTTATAATTTTACTATTGAGCCTTAATTAGTATCTATGTTTTACTCTTATATCGACTACCACTGGTAGGATTTTATGTTTTACAATTTGGGCAAAGGTTATTTCTTTTAGTTACATCTACACATGGAGGAAGACCTAGTAAGTAAGGGTATTTTTATAGATATGGGCACATTAGAAGAGGTTACAGTTTCTTAAGGTATGTTACCGATAATGCTAAATAGTTTTACATTTGTATTAGTATAGGTACCGAGTTTCAACATATTAGTTTTGGCCTTAGTGTTGGCATTGGCATTAGACCCCTTGCGAGGGTATTTTTATTTGAGTTAGTTATGTTAGAGATGATAGAATGTTGTGGTAGAATGCACTACAATTATGAGAAAAGAATTTATACGAGTAGTATGTTATTTAGGAGGATCTCTGGTCCTCTTTATTAAAAGATGGATGATTCACTTAGATGAGTAGACCATTGGGAGGTGGTAAGGTTATGAGGCGGGACAAGTGTTAGTTATCACGCGTCGACAACCTGTGGCATCATTAGAAAGAAGTTTCTTTATTAAAATGAGCCCTTCATTTTTTTTAGCAATGAGATCTTGTGAAGCAGGAACATTTATAGTAGTGTTGGCCACTACACTCCATTTTGTTTCAAGGGTGGTTCACGACCAAGCGTTGAAGTTTTTACTAGTAGGTTTTCATCTTCCAGTAGTAAAAGAAGATCATAACTACTATGAATGCTATGATCACAAATAAATATAATTATTCACATGTAACTGATGCTCTTCCTTTACTACCGGTAGATGAAGACCTAAAGACAAAATGGAGGAACTTTTACCACAAAATGGAGAAATTATTTTTCTTATTTTACCTCAAAATACAGTTTTTTTCATAAGGGATATTGATTTTTTTCGAAGGGTCCTAAGATATAAGAGGTAATTTTAATGAAGTCACGTGATTTGTAGTTTGTTGTAAACTTCAAAGGTGAACAAATGTATCATAAATTGAGGAATCGATATTGGTAGCCAAGTGGAGTGATTATTGGCATAGTTCTTATCTAGGTCTGAATCTCCAAGTAGTAAAGGAAGAGCATCAGATACATGTGAAGAATTGTAGTTATTAGTGGTCATAGTATATAAATGGGAAATATATACCTTTGTTTTATCGTGGGGTACGGAGGTTCTAAAGGGGAAATGGGGCATCTGGGTTATTGAGATATATTCACTAAGTTGATTAAGAGGTAAGAATAAGAAAATTATTAGTATTAGAGCATGTTTGGGACACCTTGTAGGAGGTGGTGTTCCTAATAAAGCATATAAAGATTGTCCGAGTAGGAAAAAAAAGCTTGAGATGAGCAGATACATGGTTTAGGGTCCCAAGAGGGAGATCCAATGGTATTGATGATCTCTCCGACGAAGGTAATTGTGAAGTTCGGTCTCCAAAATGAAGTTTGGATCCTGATAAAAATGTCATTTTCACGATCTTGGATAGGATGAAGACGATGCCACCTAACCTTACCCGGTCACCATCATCATTTGCAAGATGTCCTCTACAGGTACATGATGTAGGTAAATCCTGGGGAGAAATTGATGTTTGAATAGCTAGACTAGTTTTGTTTGAGTTTTAGCCGAATGTGATTTATGGCGAGAGACCTTAGTGTGTATTGGGTCAAAGAGAGAGTGGAGTCCTAGATATTATGTGAAGATGCTATGCGGGTGAGATATTCTTAGACTTACAAGTTGGGTGTATAAGTTAATCAAATTTTGAGGATGAAATTGCTTGTAGGGGGGAGTAATGTAATACCTCGTATTATAATAAAAATTAATTAATTATTAAATTAATTATTTATTCATAATGAACTGTTATTTTCATGTGACATGTGGTATGTCACTCATTATAATTGTTATATGTTGTTATGATATTCTTATACATGATTGTATTTGTGTTATGTAAATTAACACTCTTTGGAAATTTATTTATTGGATGGTGATTCAATAACTAAGTATTGTACGTGACTTAGAGTTATGGATGACTATGGAATGGGAAGGGACTAGGTGTTCACGTTTCCTTGTTTGAATTATTCTTTCGATATTGTGTTCACCGACAATTAAGTAGTTTTTATAATGTTGAATCGCATGCAACAGTTTAATTATTAAGTTAAAACTTAATTGACTCATACCAGCTTAATAAAATTACTTATTTGGGAAATCAATTTTTTTAAATACGTTGTATATTGGTTCGACTTTTTGTAGAATGTCCATTTTTTACTTAAAATAATGGATTTTAAGTCAAGAGAGAGAAGAAGCACTCAAGGGTGAAGAAAGAGAAGAAACACTCAAGGGTGAAGAGAAATTAGGGGAATTGAGTCTTGAATTCATACATTTGGTCGAAGACAAGTTTCTATCAATAAAGAATTTAAGTGGGATTGTGTTATAATAGTAAAAGACATTGGAATCTAGTTTAAACTTATGTAAATACAATTTTTAAGCATTCAAATCATAATTGTTGTAATTGGGTTAAATTGGAAGTGTAATCCTAATCCTATTGATAAACTTGAGTATTTTAATGATAAATCCCTTGAATTTAAACATGAAATTGTATAATTTATTTAGATTAGTGTAAATTCGAATCATAGTTTATAATTCATAGAAACCCTCATGTCAAATTAATAATTAAATCAAATATGGGTTGAAATTGTTAATTTATGAAGATAAGAGGTTAGATTTTTATCTATAAGATTTTATATGTCATGAGAGGTTGTTCTGAAGGTGTTAGTAATATTGTTTGGTTCATCAATGGCATACTACATTTTTTAGGCTCGAATTTTGAGGTTTGGAGTTGAAAAAACCTGTTTCCTTTGGAATTCGGGTTTACGGTGTCCGTGTGCACGAAGTCGTGCAAACGGTAGTGATTAGCCCCATGCACACGGTTACGGCAGGAATCATAGTTTGTGATTTTTGTTTGGAGATAATTGTTGACATTTGAGGGAAATTCTTGGGGGAATTTTAAGACTTCTTCAAAATAATAAGTAGAATTTTAGTTTAAATCGATGTAGGCAGAGTTTAGGAGATTAGTTCTTAATTAATCGAAGTTAGTTAATCTAGATCTTCTGACACTTTTAGTAATTCGTGAGTAAATAAGATTCATGTAACTTGAGAACCTTGATTATAGGACCGAGTATTGATATATCTTATGATAACATTAAATTCTTAGTGATTGGATAGATCACACTTTAGTTTAGAACATTTTTATGACCCGTTGAGTAGGGTTGTAATTATATTAATATGATTCTGGTAAAAGTTAGGTTTTAGATGATGGATAGATTTGGAGATCCTTGGAAATTTAGGATACTATTATATAAAACCGATTATAGTGAACATGCATATTAACTAATAATAAGAATACACTTTATGTGTAAGGTGGTTGAGTAAGGCTTACATATGTTGATTTGGCCCGCTGGTGCAGGGTCATATTTGTTTACTTCAATTAGGTCCAATTATACCGAGATAATGTGTGAGTGATCATGGGTGATGTACTAGGAGGGATTTTAATGTGGAGGATGTTACGTCGACCACGCATGGTATTCTTGGCGATGAGTGGAATGTGACTATTTGAGATTATTAGGCTTGAGATACACTTTTAGAATCATAGTTGGTATTGTTATTCGTTCTTATGTTTTGTAAGCATTTTGATTTCAATATAAAAAAATTCCCGTGTAATAAATGATTCTTAATACATGAGATGAACTTAAGAATTCAAAAGGGAAGAACACTTAATTAAGAAATGAAAATATCTCATATGGGACTCGTGGGGGTTTGGGAGTAGAACCGCATGCTTATTTTAGGTTGTTTGGGTTGGGTAACATAAATAACAAAAAATCCACTTAACATAGGAGAAAGATGCATTATTATTACTAAAGGAAAGACCGTGCGATGCGCAGGTTAGACGATTGTGAAACAATCGATTTTCGTATTCCTTCGATGGCTAAAGTGATCTTATGGATGTCCATTGTACAGAACTTGTGAATCGATTAAAAAATTTAGTAACTTGCTCAAGTTTAAATTGAAATCACTAAGTTAGTACCTTGTTTAATTGGTGTTCTTGGTAAAATAAGAAGTGTTCAAATTCAATCCGTTAAACATTAGTAACTTGTTAAACAAATTTAATATCATTTTACTATGAACAACCATTAAAATACTACTTGTTTTACTATTTATTTTATGCAACGTTAATGAAATCAAAACTCACAAATCATAAAAAGGGAATATACTCTCTATATAACAAATGAAAAACTCACAAAGGAAAGCAAAACTCACAACTCATAAAATAAAAGTAACATACTCACTTTATAACAAATGAAAAACTCACAACTCGCAGAAACCCAAAGCTCACAAACACTCTCACTATTTAGGTGCTAATTTTTTTAATAAACTACATTTGTCTATAAAATATATATAAATACATAAAAAGCGAAACAACTTGAGGTCAAATTTAAGAAAACTTTATTGTCAAAGTCTATTCAAATTAGTATTTAATAATGTATTCAAATAAATATATGTTATCACAAATAGCTTCCACCATTTTGTTTGCGAGATAAACTTACTCAATTGGTTGCATCCTACACTAATATGGATACTGATCATAAGAATTTCTGCTAGAATTTGATTAATAACATTTAATCTAATAATCTAAAATAAAGTCTACCTTGAGAACTAAATAACTATTCCATGACAAAATCATGATAACAAATCTTCTCGATCTAACAAAATCTAGAGTGTGAATATGAAGTTATTTAACACGTAATTAATACAGAAATTCAACCCAACACTTTACATAACAAAATGACCTAAAAATTTAAATACCCTATATCCTACCATAATAAACATTAAATATCTATTAATAGTTAAAGCCTCTCAATAAGTTGTAAAACAAATTCTCAAAAAAATTATCAGTTGAGAACTTATAGTTTTAAACCACACATATTAGAACCCCAAAAATTGAAGCCCTAAATAAGAGAACTCGGAAGAAGAGAGATGTAGAGAAAAACTTATGAGATGAAAAAAATATATTTGTTTTGGTTAAAACGAAACTCCAAAATGTCCAAACCTTAAATATTTTAGGGATTGCAAAAAAAAAAAACTTTTTTTTTGTTAAATCGAAACCCCCAGGTGTCCAAACCTTTAATATTTTTGTTGTAATTATAATTTTATTTACATTAGGAAGATCCTAAATCATATGATTGAAGATGTTGAGATATACCTACATTGGAGTGGTAAATATACCTATGATGGTTTATTCATCAGTAGCATTCATCAAAATCATTCAATTGCCTTAGAGATTTTCAACCTAAGAAAACGAACAAATTGTTAGTTGTGTTCAAACCAATTTTTTAAAATCCATAGAGATAAGAAGATTTATTTATGGGTTAAATTAAGAAGCATGAGTAACACAGAAAAAACATATTGGTGTTGAGTAATTTTCTAATGAAAAATATAGAAAAACATAATTGAAAAAGCATAAGATCAAGTTAAGGAAGGGGATATTCCATATTTATTTAAGTAAGTAATTATAGTTCATACAATAAGATATTAAAAAACTTAAACATTCATGGTCCGTTTTATTAGGGGATTTTATTTTTTTCCTGATCTTGAGCAGAGGTAATCCAAGAAAATTTCACGTCAATTTTCTTCATTGGACTCAATATTCCAACAATTCCACGTTGCTCAATTTAAAATTATAAAATATTTGAATTTTGATTTTTAACAAAGTTCAGACAAAAATTTAAAAAAAAATCAAAAACTATTTTCTTCTGCTTCCAATGTCTTGGTTTCTTCGCATTTTTAAATACGAACTTCATACTGTAAATCATGAGTGTTGTACAACATTCACATTTGGATACATAAAGGTTTTAAACTAGTTGAAAACAAAACATAAGAAAAAGTATTACATTAAATTAAAAGTAAAAAGGAAATTTTGCACCAAAAAAAAAATACAGCATGATGAAATGTAGGAATATGAAGAGGGAGCAAAATCTTTCTCCCATTATTATTAAGTGAAACACCAAACTTAATTTTTTAATTGTATATCAAACCAACTAATCAATTGAAATTAGTTCAATAATGAAATTACCTGTAAGTATATCAATAATTCTACAAAAGGGTGTTTGTATATGAACCCATGAATCATATTTCAAGCCCCTAAATAGTTGTTTTTACTTTAAAAATGTTAAAGTAGTAAAAAGTCCCAAACCAATGTGACTAATTAATGCACACCAAAATGATATGTTAAATCCAAATAGCTTACCATAATAAAATCTATATACTGTGGCCAATAATTTTCAGGAAAAAAAGAACTAAATGAATTGAAATCCAGAACATATAAATTTGGAAACAAAATGTAATGCAGTTTGTTAGAAAATTTTAATTAAAAGGAAGGTAAAAAATCACTACTCGATGTTTTCATAATCCACGAAAATTCGGCTCAAAAGGGAAACTATCTAACCCCACAAATTGGAAATAATATCTCAAATTCATGAAGAGAAATGATGACTCTCTGAGATATCTTAATGAAACAAAACTAAACTGTTTACAAAGTTAGAATTTGAAGCATTAAAAGAGTTCAGACACAATTTTAATTCTCTTTGTTTCTTCCCATTTTGAAATATGAACTTCGTACTATGAATCAAGATTGGTGTGGATCATTCACATTTTGATGCAATGGGGTTTTAAACCGAATGACAAAAATACGAGAGAAAATCAAGCACCTATAAAGTAAGATAAATATTCTTGGGGAACACGAATCAATTTAGTTTTCTAAAAAATCCCTTCCAATCCATTTACTAATTATAAAATTATATCTAGAAAGTCCATTTATGAGTGAAATAAAAAAAATGTGGAAAGAAATAAGAAGAGGGCCAAGAATGAACTACCCCTGGTTCATGTGCAGTATGCCAAATTAACAAAAACATATGAATATACTTTTGATAAAGAATCAGATCAACTAAGAAATTGAATTTGAAATATATATAGAAACCATATTATGAAACAAACTATTTCTCCCAATATTATTAGGTGAAACACTAAGGAATTAAAGACAAATTATAACAAAAGAGAAACCTGACAGAGATGGAAATTACATTTGAAATTCATCAGTAGCCTATGAGACTTTCAAGCTAAGAAAACAAAAAAAATGTTAGTTGTTTCACAGGAAGGGCAATGGGAAATAAATGTTTAAGAAAATAGAAGATTTGTTAGAGGAACTGAAAGGATGAATGAGCTGAAGGTTTGAGAAGGGGATCGTGTAGAAGGAATCATTAGAGAATGTGAGAGGATGCAAAGGTCAATTAGGCTTTTGAAAATATTGGAGTGAATGAAAAGAAAGGTTGGAGAGGTAAATTATCAACACGTGGACAACCTAAAACCCAAACAGATTTAAATACCTATTAAGCATTTTAGAGTATTATAAAGATTATTATTATTATTATTATTATTATTATTATTATTATTATTATTATTATTATTATTATTATTATTATTATTATTATTATTATTATATTATTATTATTTTATTATTATTATTTATTTTATTTTATTTTTGTTGTTGTTGTTGTTGTTGTTGTTGTCATTTTTGTGTCCCAATTTAACTTTAATTCTATCTCTTTATGAACCTTATGGGTTTAATCCTCATTGTTGAATATGTTTTCCACATGTCTTAGGTTGTTGTTGCTCCCTAGACTTGGGTTATTCGTTGGAGGAGCATCTCTAGCGACATTTTATTACACATTCCAAGGGTGTATAAGTCAATAAGTGTAGCTCATTTACTCATTTGTATTTATTTGCATTTCCACAATTGCATTTGTATTCATTTCAATTTATCTCGAGTTACAGATTGTAAATGTTGTACTTTTATTCAAAGATGGATATTTTATATTCCAGAGTGTGATTTGTTTCTCATGGTAGTGATTGGAATCATAGACGTTGTATTTGATTTAGTTGTTATTATATTGTTGTACATTAAATTGTTTCATTTTATTTAGTTTTATTATGATGATAATGTTACCAACTATTTTTTATTCTCGTGATTTTTGCATTATACCCCGATTAATCTATTTATGGCTTTGATGAGGTATCATAAATTTGGAGACTATATCATGGGGTGGGAATTTATTTGGCAACCTGTCCACTATTTTAATCCCTCATGGGATATAAAATGTTCTCTTTTTCTTAAATGCATGAACATGTGTATATGAGCGAAAAGTTGCTTATGTGCTAGGTGAACAAAATGAATAATTGAATGAATATGCAAGTGTGTGTGAGTATGTGAGTGGAATGATCATATATACATCATAAAAGGAATCGTAATGATTCCTCCTAAGGAGAATAACTAACTAAACATGGATGAAATTCTAAGAGAGTTTATAAAAATGGATAAAATATGGGCGCCACCCTGAAATCATCACTATAGAAAAGTGAGAACGTGTGTATGGAACCACTGAAGAGATAATAAATGTAGTAAAACTAACTACAGAGTAAAAACATGCTAACTATATATGTTGATACCCTATTTCACACTTGGTGTTTTAAAGCTCCTCCAACTCCCCAATTTCCCCGAAGAATAATAGAGGTCCCAAGGCAAGCCCTAACCTCAGACAGATCGCAACTTGTAAGGCCTACGATACCCCCAAGGGTATTCTATGGTACTATTGAAGACCTCAATCATGAGTCATTTCCATAGATAAGGGTTTTCACTCCACCATACCCTCTCCAACAAGCTCAGAGACCTTAAGATCAACGTTTCACTATGGTATGTGCACTCATCCGACCTCATATTGAAGAATAATGACCTCCATAAGTCACCTAGACCTCAGTCCTAGGATGTGATCACACGTGGTACTTTAGGATCAATATCTAGAAAATTCAAGATCTTTCCATCCCCCTCTTTGACCTTTGACAATGCCCTTGCAAATTGTGTGACAGAGTAGGTGAGAAGTAGAACACTATTCCACCTCCGTCCACTACACAACTCAATTTGCATTGAATGATCCTATCAACATGAAATGAACTCAACAACCATATTACTCCACATTCAAATACTTTTCTAAACACTCCACCTTCCAACTAACACTGACGGATCTTGGAGTTGTCAAAGTCATGTTATAACAACTCACAAAGTCATGATATGACATATCATTCATTCTCTTTCAAATAATTCTCCAATAAATAGAAGGTTGTTAGAAGATGGAAGGTCTCTAGAATCCAAAGATATTAAAAAACACAAAAAATCGGACTTATAGGAGTCCTAGCATTCCACAAGCATCTCCACCTTATTGTATACTCGTAACTCACTATTTAGGGGTCTATATTTGTATTTAGACCAGTTCCATTATTTATAAACTTTTTATATCTTAAAAGATCCCTAAAACAGTTCGTAGGAACACTTACAGAAGTCATTAAGTTACTTAGTAAGGTCCTTTATACCATTATCAAAGGCCGCAAGACCTCAGACTCCCCTGACCAAAGTTCAAAGGGTCTCTTAATTAGACTATAATACTTAACCATATTTTAATAAATAGGAATAACACCTTTATACAGTGGGCATAAGACCATCTCCTAAAGTCCAAACCACTTCAAACATTTGCCTCACACTTTCCACTTCCCTCCTCTTACCCGTTTGAGATCCATATAGGAGCATTTGTGGGTCTAAAGTCACTTACGATTTAAATACTCATCATTTTCCATTATTTATGGGAATGACAAGTTACATTCCTTTCAAACACAAAGCTTATACCCTTTTGAAATGGTGACTGATGATGCCTTACGTAATTATTTTAAGGAAATGGAGGCCTAATAAAAATGCTCTAGGAGGAACTGTCCTCCATCCTTAGCAAGATTCCTTTACCTTTAGTGGTTCAAGAACATATGGTACCGAGACCACGAGCATTAGTTAGAGGGAGAAAATAATCCATCGGGTTTAACCAAGGCCCCCCAATGATCAGCAACTTGCATCCCTATTAAGGACAAACTACCACTCTTTCAAGACCAATCTCAAGGAGTTTCAAGGGCATCTAGGCCATGAGATGGAGAGCTAAAGAATATGCAAGATCAGTTGGAAAATTTTCTCAACCAGTACAAGACTCAAACCCCTAACACCATAAAATTGGGCCTCCAGAAGACATTATCCCCATTCTCTAATGATGTCTAACATTACTCCCTTCCCCTAAATTGTAAAATGCCAAATATTGAGCCTTTAGATGGGTCCAAGGACCCTATCGATAACTTAAAAACATATATATCACTGATGCTCCTCTAGGACACCCTAGATGAGGTCTTGTGTTGATATTTTCCTGCTACCTTAAGCGGGATATCTAAGCATTGGTTTTCCAAGACCAAACTAGGAACCATTATTAGCTTTACAAAGTTGGTAAGGTCCTTTATCAACCATTTTATTGGAACGAGGAAAATGAGGAAGCATGTCACTTCTCTTATTCACTTCGAATAGAAGGTTGGTGAATCCCTAATGAATTATTCCAAGAGGTTCAACTAGGAAGCCTTCTAGGTTAAAAACTTGAATAACACCATCTGTGTTCTCTCCTTCATCTCAAGCCTCACCTCGGAGGATTTTTCATGTCCTTCAGTAAGAAGCCTCCCAAGACTACAACTAAGCTACTAAAAAAATCTCAAAATTATATGAACATTGAGGATGCTATCTCAGCAAGGGTAGTTATAGATTATCCCTAAATCGTAAAGAAGAAAAACATCTTCTACCTCCTCGAAGAGACCCCAAGAGAAGCTAAGGCCAAGAGGAAGAAGGACGAGGCCAAGAAACATGGATCTTTCGAGGAAAAACACTTAAGGCCCCTTACAGTCACAGTGGAAGAGGTCTTTACACACCCAAAAATGCAGGATATTCAACCTCATATCCCAACACCAACGAATGGTGAAAACTCAAGGAGGCCAATGAATGGGTGATCATGAGGGGCTACCTCAAAGAATTTGTAGTCAAAGATGCTGGCAGAGGTCAATGCAATAACAACAATAACTGGAACAAATATGATGGCCCCTTACTTGAAATCCACTGCATCTCTAAAGGCTTTGTTGTGGGTGGGCCCTCTTCTATAACCAGAAAGGCCCATCTTAGGATTCTCCAACATTAAGCATCTAAGGAGGTTACGGTGATGGTCTTACCGATAATAGACCTCATGATGGAGTGGAAACCGCATGACAATCCTTTTATGATCATAACAATCATGGGGAATGCCAATATGCCAAGGATCTTAATTAATATGAGATGCTCTGCGGACATCCTATTCCTATACGCCTTTTAGGCTATGGGCCTTGGCACCAAACATATGTAGCTGGCCACTACGCCTCTTATTGGATTCATCGGGGAGTGTACCTACGCCTTTGGGTATGTCATGCTCCCCCACCCTTGGTTCCAAGGATTGATATATAGTGGTGGACCTCCCTTCAGCTTACAATGCCTTATTGAGAAGACCCACTCTCAATGAATTGGAAGATGTGATCTCAACCCGCGAACTGGTAATGAGGCTCCCAACTCTAATGGAGACGTCTTTGGAAACCATAAAATGGATCGAGAGTGATACACCATGTCCATGAAATATAAAAAAAAGTTTCTCAGCACACCACAAAGCTTCGCAAAGGCTTCAGTAAAGCTTCAGAAGATCCCTGAAATCTCACCAGAGGTCTTACATCCACCACCAACTGTAACACCCTATAAGTTTAATTCGGTAATAATTTAAATTAATTTCAAAATTTTGGAAAAATAAATTTTTTGGAATATATTTAATTTTGGTATGTAAAAATGTTGGTTATATATATATATAAAAATAAGCTTTTTAAGTGGAATTTAAATCGGGATTAAAATTTGGAAATTATAATTTTTTGTATAAAAATGGGGGGGGGGGGGGATCCAACCTAAGTAGGATAAAAATAACAAAATTAAAAATCCGACCGTTAGATTGAGTTAAATGTTTCGCAGCTCCGTCTCTCCTTTCTCTACAACATGTTTAAATTTTAGTCAATTCCAATGATGTGATCATTCGTAATAAATTTTTGAGTGTTTTTGTTTGATTAGGACTCAAAATCTTTTTGGTATATGACCATAAAGTGACGGCTTTATCATTTTTAAAACACATTTTAGCCCTCTCAAAAATAATTATCCTCCTCTATTTTCATCTTCTTCCATCTATAAAACCCTAGCCCCATTTTAAATAACCTTCAACTCAAGATTTGTCAAGATAAACCGGGTTTTCTTAAGTTGATCCAAGAATGAAACTGTGTAGTCTTTTTATGAGGACCACATATTTGTAATCAGATTTATCACTCAACTTTTTATTAGGCATGTATACTCTATTCTCTTTCGTTAGTATTATGCGTTTTAAGTGTGGCCTAAACAACTAATTACATGCTTTTCTTAAAATAAATTTGCAACTTAATTAGAACACGTGATAATTAATTTGGTACCATTTTAATGAAAATTTTTAATATGGAATACGATTTGAAACCCTTGGGTGCGTAGGAGAGAGTATTGGGTTTTAGTTAGAATGGGTGTAGGATCTAATGTAGAATTTATGGGGGTTATTTTAATTGAAATTGGGACGTGTACACACGCATAAAATTGTATAGTTAATAAAAGTGGTTGATTATGGTGTGTTTCATAATCTTTCATGTTGATTAATCTATGATGATTAAATGGAAATAATTGTTTTAAGAAAGACGATGGTATTATTAATTGAATTAAAATAAATTATGCCATCACGAATAAATTTGTGATATTGTTTATATGTGATAATTGGATTATGTGATTTATTGTTGTTGATATTTATCATCCCGTGGACGAAGGGGTTGATGGGTATTATGATCTCACCTATATTTTAGGACACTTGCTAGGTATGGGACTAGTGAGTAGGCCTTCGTTGCGATTTACGCCTTCTAAGTATGGGATTAGTGATTGTAGATTTTTACGGATGGGTGATTCCAAGGTGGGGCTGATTCTTATGTCGTGTCATCGATTCCCTAGCCTAGTTATAAGACTAGGAAGAGTCATTAATAGAAATTCGTCCTATTATTGAGGTAGGACATAATTTAGGTGTTGGGGACCCTTGGGTTTCGGACTAAGGGTGTTTCGAGGATCTCACGTCGATAATAAGGGTGGGTAATTTTCAAAATGATTACGAGAAGGATAATTAATTGAGAATTAATACGTAAGATAATAAAACGGGTATTAAAATTTATAGGCAACATAATGTGCGGGTGCGGCGGTTTAAAACGGGTCGGCTGGTGTTTATGTCGTGTCGTGGGTGGAACCTCGTCATATTGCGGGGTCGACAGTTTAACTGAATATGCTGGTTATTGATGAGGAGAATGTATATGTTTTGGTGGGAGTACCACCCGAGGTGGGTGGACTGCTATAATAATGTATTTTAGTGGGATTACCACCCGAGGTGGGAGGACCGCTATAATAATGTTATTATTGGAGTAAAACTTTTATGCAGGAGTATCACAATGGATAACAATAAATTGAGAAGAATGATAAATTGGGTTAATTTAATTAAATTAACAATATGGGACTGATGGCTATTTAAAATAACATTGGTGTGAATTTTGAATAAGATTTACTGTAGGTAGTTAGTGATTTATTTTGATTGCGCATAATCATAACTCGTCTAACTTAAAATATTATTTCGTGATATTTATCATGTATAATGCTATTGCCTAGGTTCAAGGACCCTATCTGAGGAGAGTACTGTGTATTCATGCTCAGGGATCTGACCTTCTGCGTTGACTAACCTTTCTCAGGAATTAGTGTCGGAGTAGTTGCACAGGAGTATTTGGAGATATATCTTGGAGGTGCTGCTAGAGTTTATTTATTTTATGCTTAGTAGTTGAGTTTAGTTTCCATTCGTTCACATTTATTTTAAGACACGATTTATGGACTTGAAGGGCCTTTTGGTTCTAGAGTTGATATGTTTTTATTGAGATATTTCATTACGGATTCAATTTATTAGATATTATAATTATTTCGACTTAGATATTATTGGAGATTAGCATGGTGATGGATTTTATGTCGCAATGATGATTATTATCCTTTGGGATTGATTTCGTTATTACCTTCAGGAATGAATTTATTATGTCTCATATATGTCACATGCTAAGAATTGTATTTAATTTAGCGACGTCGTAGTCTTGGTGGTAGCCGACGCCAGGAATGCATGGGGTGCTTCACCAACAATGCCTAAGCTCCCCCTAGAGAGCCTGTGCGTAGGAACCTCAGACCTATGAAGTGAGGACGGTTACCACCACAGTTGAGATCCCAAATGAATGTTTAGCACCAAGAGAAGTAGAGGCATCAGAAGATGTATGTCCTTCTCTAAAAACCATTATAAATCATGAACTAGGTTGTTTCAATTGGAAAAGAGACTTTTTATTAGTTATGATATGTCCTTATGAAAATTTATGGTTCTAGGACCCACCATTCAAGTTGCGAGGATTTTAACCTCGACTTCAGACTAACAATCAAAGTTCATAGGACCCAAAAATTACTATAGTCCCCAGGGTTAACCAATCCAAAAAGCACAGTCAAAAGGTCTCTAGAAACATAAAAGACAAAAAGAATGATGGATATGGTCATCCATAATTCTAAAATGCTAAGGTGTAAGGACCCATGAACAACCCATTTCCTTATAACAAAACCTTTCCTTTACCTTGAGTTACACAAAAGACATGGAAATCTCAAATTATTTCTACGTCCGGAGGTCCAAAAACCTTATAAGGACTTTATATTACAAAAACATTCAATCTGGAGCTCTCAAAACCTTATAAGGACTTCAAAATTGCAAATGTTTCTAAGCCCATAGGTCTCTTACCCTTATAAGGACTTTAGATTACCAAAAAATTCAGTCTAGATGTCTCAGATCTTTAGAAGGACCTCAAAGTTACAAAATTTTCTAAATATGGAGGTCCCACACCCTTATAAGGACTTCAAATTACAAAAAAAAATCAGTCCGAAGGTCTCATACCCTTACAAAGACTTCAAATTTCAAGTTGTTCTAAGTCCATAGGACTAAGTCCCTTATAGGGACTTTATATTACAATAATCAGTTTGGAGGTCTTAGAACTGTACAAGGACTTCAAAATTGCAAAATGTTTTAGCTCTGGAGGCCCCAAAGCCTTATAAAGACTTCCCATTATAAATTTTTTCAGTTCGTAAGTCTCAGACCCTTACAATACTTTAAAATTGCAATTTTTTCTATGTCCAAAGGTCCAAGGCCCTTATAAGGATTTTAGATTAAAAAAAATCATTCGAAAGTCTCAAGCCCTTACAAAGACTTCAAAAATTTTAAGTTTGGAGGTCCCAGAATCTTATAAGGACTTCCTATTACAAAACAATTCAATCCAGATGTCTCAAACCCGTACAATAATTTCAAATTTACAAATTCGGGTAAGTTCAAAGGACTAATACCCTTATGAGCACTTCAGATTACAAAATAATTTTAGTCCGGAGGTCTCATACCCTTACAAACACTTCCAAGTTGTAAAATCTTCAATGTTGGGAGTCTTATGACCCTTTGTGGGACTTCAGGTTGTATTCTTTCTAAATTCGAAGGTCTTAGGACCTTTATAAAAACTTCAAAAGTCAAAATATCCATGTTCAGATGTCTTATGACCCTTTGTAAGACTTTAGGATTTAGTTTTACTCAGTATGAAGGTCTTAGGACCGTTATAAAGACAATGTATTTTCAAGTGTTCAAGGCCAAATTTTAAAGCCTAAGGTCTTAGGACCCATTACAGGTTCGACTAATCCACATTTATGCCCGAAATATTTGTGGTGCTAAGTGCTTGAATGAAAATGGTAAGCTTCCAACCTCATAAAAGTATAGGAATCAAAAGTACTAATACTTTAAGGCTCAATACCCCGCTATAGAATCACAGTCTTACTTGGAAAAACTATGCGAGTGTGAAGCAGGGGTCTCAAGTCCCTCAAATCTACTTCAACAAAATGTCATCCCTACTCATCGTGATTTACCAAGAAATATATGGGACAAGGGGTATACTTCATGTAGGTCAAATCTCAGGTATCTCAAGCAATACATAAAATTCCTTAGGAAAGAAAAAAAAAGTAAAGAAAGCACAAAGTGAATATTGAAAAATAATAGGTTTTCTCTAAAAAAAAAAATACCTCCTAATTGAAGGTAAAAAGAGAGATTATAAAAAAGCAGTCCATGTCCAAGCAACGATTTATCAAAAAGAAAGATCATATAAAAATAATTTCAAGTTTTAGTACTTGGGGTGTCAATGGGCTTCAGTTTTAAGAGGTATAGGTATCCTTTAAGGTCTCTTCCCCTTAGACCTTTGGAGCATAAGAATATTCAATATCATCACCACCGCCGCCTTCATCGTTCAAACTCTTTTCCTCAGATTGAGGGTGTTGAAATAATAGACTAGATACGTCTACCTCATGAAATAGTGTTTGGGCCTTAGCCTTGTAAGATTCAAATCTAGCATTAAAGTTCTAAAAGAGGTGTCTTTTGAAAACCTCAAACTCTTATATGTGTCCAGTTTGCTTTGAATTGCGGTGTGAACCTACCCTTAATGTAATTTTTATTTAGAAAAGTCCTCAACATGGTTACTTTGAAGCTCCTGACCTTGAGAGGTAAGCTTTGTGTTCTTAATGAACAAGTCTTTGACCATTTTCTTTGAGACCTACACCTTTTATTGTAGTGAATAAATCTACCCTTAAAGATTTGGAGCTCAATCGTTTAGCCTTGAAAGGCATCTCCTATCACCACAAGCTTAACATGTTCAAATGAGTGCAAATCCTTAACCTTGGATAAAGATTCATGAGCAGCAACCAGTAAAGATACACTATATTTTAAGGTCTTCTCATTAGAGAGATCCTCTTATTTGAAAAGGATGTTCTGGGTCTTCAAAGTATCCATAAATCTCTTAAGAGCCTCTATTTGCAGATTCTGATAATTAATCATTAGGTATAAGTTCTTCCGAGTGAGGTTCCAACTGCTGGCCATATTATTTTCCTTTTTCCATGCTCTATTTCCACCAAGAGCATGGACCAAGAGAGCCTCCATCAAATTTTGAGCCTGCAAGACAAAAAGATATGAGGGAAATAAACATACTGAAAGCTAAGTAAGGAGACATGAAAATGTGTGAGTACTTTTCCCATCAAGTGAACCAGTTCCTCAGAAATGATAGGGGTACCACTAAACCTCAACATGTCCACCATGTGAGAGATATTCGTCTTATCCAGCACATTTAGGGCCTCCACTGTCGAGGTATGAGGGTTTATCCCCATGACATACTGGGCACCTCAACTGTCCTTTAAAAATTCTCTTCCATATGAGGAAACATCACGTTCCCTATAGATTCATCCTTTGAGACCATGGGTTGTAAGTCCATTGGAATAGAAGGATCTTCTCGGTTACCTAAGGAGTCTCACCTACCCCTAATTCTGCTTGCAACAAGGGTAGAGTCTCACCAAGCTCCAGACATGAGCCTCTAATAAGGCCAAATTTGAGGTTAGCTGCCTCTACTAGTTTGAACCCGGCTATTAGAATATCCACCAGGCTATTAAACCTCAGGAACTTGGTGATCTTCGTCATTCTATTTTTATTGATCAGGACCTCAACAATAATTCTCCATTCCTCCTGTTCACCTAATGAATCGAACAGAATTTAGATTCGAACATCAAATAATTAACAAAGATTATGAAAATAAAAAGGCTAGTATACTTACAAGGAGAATATTCCAAAAAAGGAATGGGCCCATCGGTTGAATTAAAGGCACCTGTGATCTTTGAAAGGTTATTCCCACCTTTGATCTTGTTATCCTCTCCTTCAAAAGTCTCGGTAATCTCAGCCAGGACTACACATACAGCCTTCCTCTTTCAAGAGATTGAATCAAAGGTCTCTTCCTCCAGAGTGGTCCTCATAATTATTTTAAGAGAATTAGTAACTCCCACACATGTCATAGTTTTAGGCTCAGTTCCTAGCCCACAATTGAAAAGGAACCTAACAGTGACCAAGGCCTCGAAGGGAGTGGAAGCCAATATCTACACCCGTAATTCTATTGTATTTCGATTAGTAGGGTAAGGAACCGCTGGAAAAGGCAAGTAAAAGTTTCAAATACCAAACTATAGTACAATTCAAGCAGTGAAATGAAAATAAAGCATCAACTTACCCACTGATGGAGGAGTGCACCAAAGAGTGGAATAGAATATGGGCACATCATGATCTCGGTTAGCCAAATCCCCCCCCCCCCCATCACCACCACCACCACACAAACATAAATAAATAAAATCCCTATAGTTTTGGGGGGCATTGTGCTTAGTCCCAAAGCCTGCCACGTTAGGCCTAGGGGATACATACATTAGACCTCTGTCAGTAGGCTTTCTTTGATCCTTAAATCTTAATAGTTTGAAGAATTGTCTTGGGGATTCATTGCATTTTCCCCAATTGACTCCCTAATGGCCAGGACTGTAGCCATCAAAGTCCTCCACGAATTGGCTACTAATTGTGAAGGTATATGCCAATGACTTCATAGTTTTGCTCACAGGAAGGGGTAGGTGGAATCTGTCCTTTTAGTGGATGAAGGACTCGTGGAAGCATACATAGTTGGACACCATGGAGCAGGAACTCTCATTGGTCTTAGAAGCCCTCAAAAGTACATTCTCTAGGATTTAGTAAGTACTTCAGAACTCATCCAGATCTTTCTTAGTGATCCTTGATGCATGATGATACACACCAATAAAGTTAGGGTTGTAGACCCCCTAATAGTTCCTCGCATTATGTCTGGTGGAATTAATCCACTAGAAAGGCGAGCCAGGGATAGAATTTTAGCTCCACCAAGGATGGCAGAGAATCCTATATCAGATAAAGTCTTGGCATCCAATACTTTTGAAGGGGAAATATTCTCATAAGACTTTTTTTATGCAAAGAAAAAGGTTCTTTTAGTCAAGGAAGCTTGGGGAAGAAAGATAAGAAAATGAAAGTTAGTGATGAGGAGTTTTTCTCAACCCAAGGGACTTCTTTATATCCTCCAAGTCCTAGGATTATGGCTAGTGTTATCCCTTAAATTCATATGCCTCATTCACATGAAAGAGATCAGTCTCTAACACCTATCCCTAATCACATGCAAGATCTTTCCCAACATGATCTAACGATGAAATAAATCTTTAGGGTCATTTAAGACTCAACTCCCAACTTAAACATAGGATTCACCTTGCAAAGCAACAAGGGGCTACCGATGATACTCTATTTTACACTTAGTGTTTAAAATCTCTTCCAACTCTCCAATTCGACCTGAGGTAAGGCAAAAGTCCCAAGGCTATCCACTGATCTCGGATGGATTGCTACTTGTCTTATAAGGGCCTCATTACTATCACGTTCCCATACCAAAATTAGTAAGGAATGAGTGTATTGACAAGACACGAAGGCATTCAATATTCTGGCTTTAAAATATTTCTTAAAAAATATGTAAAAAATACTTTCACATGGCCATGAATCGTAAACTACTGAAAATTAAGGAATTACATCATCAAAGCTTTTTAAAAGGAAACTACATATATATTACAAGTATCAACGAATTATAACTTGAGACAAACATTAAAACCTATTACTAAAGAGACAAACATGACATATCTTTTAAAACAAACATTGTACTTAAAATAACAAAAAGAAATCCAAAACCTAAATCTTCAATAAAGCCCTTTTACGTTCCATCCGCGAGCCTAATTATTTGTAAAAAAATTATTATCTATACAACATCAGCTAAAAGTTGAATGAGGTTCAATCACTAGACATTTAAGGTTTTTTCATAAAATAGATACCTATTCAACTAAGAACATAAGGCATATACATATATGGATAGCAACTTGTAGTGATATATTTATAAGAGAATAACAGTATAGAAATGAATAGCTTATAATAGAACGGATACGACAAATCAAATGTGATATCTTTTTCAATCAATCATATCATTTTAATGTCCAAGTACACTCTAATATTGTATTCTTCTACCGTATTGTAACCTAGTAGTTGAGGGTTAATCAAACTTGTTTGTCACAACGCCTTATTTAGGGCACATGTGTGAACAAACTTTCTTACTCTTTGGCGAAACTTCTTAAATAACTATAAGTGGATAGGGTCTCATCAAGAAACCAAAAAATTATATTTTTTAAGAAAGTTTCTGTATATAATCTTATGCGAAAGAAGAAGCACAAAATGGCTCAGAAATAGGTTGTTGTACCTTAGGAAGCTCGTGGTACTCAAAGTGGTGTGAAAAGGCCCAAAGGGAGATGTTTTCACTACAAGTAATGAAAATACTGGAAGAACAATTGTCTTATTTCCTCAACTAACATAACAACACACATATATTCCATTCACGTGTCAATGAATCATGTTGTGGTTCATACTATCAGTACTTGGTGTGTTGATATGGGAGCCATTAATCATGTGTGAAATTCTTTGAAGGGGTTCAAGGAAACGAAATGGCTAAGTGATGGAGGGATTTATCTGACTATAGAAGATTCTACGAAAGTAGCGGTAGTTGTTGTGGGAGATATCTATTTAAGATTTATTAGTGATAGCAATTTACCTTTAAAATTTTATCCTTATGTACCTTCCATTATAAGTAATTTGATTTCAGTTTCTAGCTTAGTTATATATGGATATTGAGTTTATTTTAAAGAAATTATGGTTATTAAAAAGGATAATTCTTTTAATTGTACTACTACATTGGTAGATAATATTTATATTGTGAATCATATCCCTCCCGCACAACAAAATACTATTTTGCATGGTTTAACTGGATCAAATTTAAAGATAAAAAACCCTCATTGGTAAACCAAATGTATATTTGGCACTTAGCGCCTAGGTTACATTAATCTAAAAAGAAGTCATACACTGGTACGATTTTGGGAATTAGTCTTATTGGAAGTGGAGGCACTTTCAATTTGTGAATCTTATTTGGAAGGTAAAATGACTTAGATATCGTTCTCAGCCAAAGAATCATTAGAATTGATTCATTATGATCTATGTGGGTCAATGGAAACCCAAAAAGGAGGGGGCTTTGAGTGCCTTATTACTTTCATAGATGATTACTCAAGGTTAGGGCACATTTACCTAATGCACCATAAGTCGGAAGCCTTTGATATTTTCTACGTTCATAGGGAAAAAGGGGTGAAGCACCAAGGTAAAAGTATCAAGACATTACAATCTGATCAAGGTTATGAGTACCTTTAAGGGGAGTTTAAACAATATATAGAATATCGGGGGATCATATACCAATTTTCCACACCCAGTATACCTTAGAGAAACGATGTAGCAATGAGGTGGAAACAAAATCTTTTAGATATGGCTAGTTCCATGACCAGTTATACAAATCTCCCACATTCTTTTTGGGGACATTCTTTTAAAATGACCACTTATTTATTTAAATTATTATCTTTGAAGGAAATCTTTAAGTAACCTAAGGAATTGTGAATTGGTTGTTAGCTCGGTATGAAACATATACAAATATGTGGTAGTTTAAGAGATCTCGGTAGGTTGGAATCAAAATCAAAAGTTTGTTTATTTATAGGATATCATAAGGAAACTAACAGTTATTTGTTATATTATCCTAAGAATTAGAAGGTCAATATTATCACCAATGCCCAATTATTAGAGTAAAATTATATAATCGATCATAAACCCATAAGTAAGTTGTTTTTAAAAAGTTGGTAGGGATTTAACCATTTTGTTCATCAACACTAGTAAAGGATAAAACAACGCAAAGTGTTGCCACTACTGTATAAGTACAAAGACTAACTCGTCATAGTGGGGCATATGTTTATCAACCTGAATGGTTTATGTTCTTAGGACAGTCTTATAACAATGTCCTAGATGAACTTAAAGTCGATTCATGTAACTAAAATAAGGCTATCCAAGATAAAGAGGCGGAGATTTGGCTTAAAGATATGAATTCTGAGATATAATATATGTATTCCAGTCAGGTCTGGAATCTTATAGATCTACCCAAAGAGATAAAAACCCATACAATGCAAGTGGATTTAGATGAGGGAGAGAGAAATGTATGGAAAGGTAGAGACCTTTAAGGTACGACTTGTTATAAAAAGGTTTATTATTAAAAAGGGCATTGATTATGAGGAAATATTTTTTCACGTAGATATGCTAAAGTCTGTTCATATTCTCTTATACATTGCATCTCATTTTGATACAAAATTTGGAAAATAAACATCAAAATTACATTCCTTAATAGAAATCATGATGAGTTTATCAATATCGTGGAACCAGATGGTTTTGTATCAAAAGGACAACAACAAAAACTGTAGAACCTTAAGAATCCTATATATGGACTTAAGTAGGCATATTGATCTTAGAAAATTTATTTTAATTAGGCAATGAAATATTTTAATTTTTATCAATGTCCTAATGAGTATTGTGTATCCAAGAAGTGCAAGGTAGACGTAGTGGTGTTTCTAGTACTATATGTGGATGACATTATTTTAATTGGAAATGATGCTAGAGGGTTATTTACATATACAGTGTGGTTATCCGCTGAGTTTGATATCAAGGACTTCAGGAGAGCTAGTTACATCCTTGGGATCAAGCTTATGTGAGAAAGCAAGAACACGATTTTGGTCTTATTACAAACTACTTATATCGATTCATTTTTCGCTAGGTTTAGCATGCATGATTGGAATAGAGGGTTACTTCCTTTTAGACATGGTCAAGCATTAGTTTCCTAAGACACCTAATGAGATAGAAAACATAAAAGGTGTCAATTATGATTCACCTGTTTGAAGCCTCATGTATCTTATGCTATGAACTAGAGTTGATATTTTCCTTATTGTTGACATGGTCAGTATATATTAGTCTAACTATGGGGAATAACAATGGACTAGAGTAAAGAATGTACTCAAGTACCTAAAAAAGGCACAAGATTATATTCTAGTTTATTATGAAGAGATTTTAGTACCCATTAAGTAAACTTACTCGAATTTCTAGTCTGATGAGGATTCCATAAATTTTAACTCGGGATAAATGTTTACCTTAGGAGGTGGATCCATTATTTGGAAAAGCATAAAGAAATCATGCATTGTTAATACCACTATGAAAGTTGAATATATGGCAGCCTCTAAGGCAAATAAGGAAGTGGTATGGCTTGGGAACTTCCTAATGTCCCTAGGATGGGTACCTTTAGTAAAATAGAGTATTAAATTTTATTATGATAATAGTGGTGAGGTTTCTAACTCAAAGGACTTAGTAGAAATAAGATAGGTAAACACATTGAGCATAAGTATTATCTCGATCGAAAGATTGTGTAGTGGGATGATGTAACCATTAATAAGATTGCATCGGAGAACAACCTAGAAGTCCCGATCACAAAGATATTACGATCAAGTTTTTTGATAGTCACATAGAGGGTATGGGAGTGTGATGCATTGCAATATGGCTTTGAGTCTAAGTGGGAGATTTTTAGAGTAGTATACTAAAACCATGTTCAATGTAATAGTTTTAGTTATGGATTTCTTGTTTCATAAAATTAGTTTTTCATGTTTTAATTTGAATCATGTATGAACATAATGTTTGTATTATTTCTCATATCGTTAGTGTCTTTTATTTTGCATAGTATGTGATATGGTGTGCAAAGTATGACTTACGCATATAGGATCAGATCATTAGTTCTTGTGGAATTTAAGTTTACTCATTCACAACCTTAGATGGAGTTAGACACACCATTGATAGGGATGTAGCATAATATTTTAGTATGTCTATCTTGATCATGGGAAATAGTATAGTTTCGACATATTGTTCTAGTGCATTTTCTGTCTATTGAACGAGCACACCTTAAGGTCATTATCTTTATACTGATTTTATAAGAAAATTTACACGTCATGATTATTATATGGGCAATTTATAATTAAGTCCCTTGATAACAATTTTTAAACATTTAAGGGCAATTTACTGTTTGGTCTACTTGTTATGCCACTAGCGTGCACTTCTACAAGAAGAGAACTAGTGGACCTATGTGTTTAAAATTTATCAAAATTCCTTTAGTGTTTAAAATTTTGTGAGGGACCTAAGAGTACTTTCTTCTTATTAGATTTACTTGACTATCTTAATCCTCATATTCTCGATGGACATGTGCGGCAGTTCTTTATATCTTTAACCTCTTGAGTGAGAATCATTATTCGATCAAAAAGCCTGATATATTGGGTCATGGTAATTAATGTATGGTGAAATATGGATGGAATCCATGTCTCGGTGTAAAGATCGATGATACCCCCTTGAGATGCTTATAAGTTTTACGATTGTCAAAACCTATAGGGGACTATTTTAATTCAACACTAGAAATAAGTTACGTTGGTCCTCTTAAGGACTTAAAGAAGTTAATAAAAAAATCAATAATTCATTTTATTATCAATTATATGTATCGTTAACGTGGGGAGAATTAAGTAATTAGTAATAAGTATCTCGAAATATAATTTTGGATTAAGGAGTGGAGTTGAAATTAAAATTATTTAGTGTTATTAAATATAATTAATTCACTAGGATTATAATATGGGTCGGATTAGGTCTTCATAAGACAATTAGGAGTAGTTGCACCTAAGGTTGTCTTGTTCTCATAAGTTCGTCACACTTAGAAACAAAAACCCTAATTTGGATTTGAGAGAGAGATAAGAGAGATAAAAAGTTAGTGGAAGGTGATCATGAAGTAAGATCCCATACTATCTTCAATGTAGTTCATATTTCAAATATGGTAGAAGATCACGAGTTACGTTAAGCCACGATTCTTGATTAATTTGCATCCCATAATGTTTGTCCTGAAACGAGATAAAACCATATAGATATAGAAGGTAAAACCTAAATTCCTACTTATAAGGTTTTTTGATTTCAATACTACTTTTTGTACTTCAGTTTATAAGTCTGATCAATAGACCGAGGGGCATCCACTCTAACATTTACATGGTCTCACAATGACATGTCGATCCTAAGATTGTGTAGAATAAAATCGTGACATATCGAGAATGCAAGCAAGTCAAACAAAAGTTGATAAATCTCCACTATGAGTTATTATTTAAGGTTAAAGATAAGGTCATCAATCATCTAAACATGGGTTTCATCTTTGTTGTTGAATAACTGAATTGACTTGATAACATTATTATCTTGCCAAAATCTGGGTGGAATGTAGGCATATGCATCAGCTATAAAAAATTAAAAAACATTCCCCAAAGGAATATTATCATTTGCCCAATATCGACAAGAATAATATTTCCAGTTATTCACTCAAATCATTTGTTTATGGGTTCATGGTACAACAAGATTAAGATTCATCGAAATCATCAAGATAAAATAATGTTCAATTTTACTAAATAGTTGTGACACCCTGCCTAATAAATACCGGGCGATCAATCCAGTAACAAATTAAAACAGGAGTCTTATATGGTTCATTCTTAGCATCACTGTCGAAAACAAAATTAATTACTAATAACCTATTAGGATGGCATCAAAATTTTATTTAACTAATCTATTTAAACAAACCATTCAAACAAAAAATCCACACAGTTTATATATAAAACTAAAAATGAAATGAAATAATCGAACACTCAGTTTAACATAATAAAACCAAATCGAATAGCCGTAAATCAAAGTGCGGTAAAAGAATAATTGAATACAATTGGGCTTTCGACCCGAGAGATTCTATAGTACCTCCTATCTAGATTACAAGGATAGAATCGTCTACAGTAAACCTGCATGCATCCACAACTGCTGCGCATATGACTCGAAGGAATCATCATCCAAGCGTCCATGTGTCTGGACACCTATATATATATATATATATATATATATATATATATATATAGAGAGAGAGAGAGAGAGAGAGAGAAATAAGGGAAAATAGATAAACGGCTCAGAGCCCGAGTTGTGAAAATATTTTGCAAGTGCATAAATGCTTTATTTTTGAAATATGATTTCTCTCATATTTAAATTGGTACCACCCTACCATGAAATACCCCTCAACCCTCTTCTAGTAGTGCACACCTATCACATTCTTTTAAATTAAACTAGTTAAGCTACCCTGCCTAACTAATCCGTTCACCCATCATCTCAAAATTCTAATACCTAAGTACTAAGGGCTAAACTTCTCCCCATTCCCAACATTGCTCTACGTTCGTACGTGAGGTGTCTCGCGAAGAGAAATCCAAACAAGGACCCCCCCAATACACTACTACTTGTAAATGGCCTGCCTAACTAATCCGTTCACCCATCATCTCAAAATTCTAATACCTGAGTACTAAGGGCTAAACTTCTCCACATTCCCAACATTGATCTACGTTCGTACGTGAGGTGTCTCGCGAAGAGAAATCCAAACAAGGACCCCCCCCCCCCGATACACTACTACTTGTAAATGTTGATCGTCGAGATCCATTAGGCCCTCAGCACACAACGTATATATATGTAGCTCAAATATATAAATATATAAACATTTTGTTCTCAATAGAACCTATGATTCATATAAATCAAGATATATATACATTTACCGGAAAGGGAATAATACCTTATTATTCTTTTAACCTTATATATATCATATCTCAACGAGTATAATTATACTTGATAGTACAAATATAGCACCCTGCCGCGGATGTATTCTCTCATACAGGCCGCGGCCTAACCTCACTCAGGGCGCGGCCAGAACTCACTTAGGGTACGACCCTCTCTATCATAGACCGCGGCACCCCACCTTAGCGTATACCGCACTCCTCCAGCTTATAACACTACTTGCCTTGCAGGCCGCACCCCCTTTATCTACAACTGCCGCAAACTTGGTATACGCCACTTGCTCAAGGCATCTGACTCAACACATTTCCACATAAATAGAGGACCACACCTAGAAGGAAGGGGGATCGGTTCCACACACACTTAAGGCATTACAACACAGATTCTCTCTACATCACTCCAACATAGGCTTTGGAGGCCAAGAATCTACATCACAGCCACCTCACGGGCTCACCGGAATCTCCAATACTATCATGTACTCTCCTTTATTCTCATACTTGTATGCCTCTATAGGCATGATTATATTGTACAATGCAACGCACATAATGAGAACGGAGCAACACAGTGGACGTAGGCCTAATTTTGAGGCTGAACCACTATATACCTTGTCTTCTCTCTGTTTGCTTGCTTTACTTGTTTAACACACACATTACTCTTGACCTGCTGGTATGAGAACGTCTTATGGATGATTTCTCGTATCATCAATACTTACTACAATCACAAGAATAATTACCATCCAACCGAGTTATAACTCGAGGATGCAGTCTCATAGTGCTTATTCGAACTCGGGTTTACTCACTATACCTCGATACCAAGACAGACTCTCTCATGGTCATGGTAAAAAAATATACACAACGGTGGAGGCGGTCATATTCCCTCTGCAAGTGGAGTACACATCGCACTCAAACGCAGGACGAGATGACGTGGGGATATACTCTCTAAAAATGTGAGTTTTTTTCTAAATCACTGCTCTGATACCACTTGTTGGAAATAATGACCCCCAATTTTTTTAAATTTTACCAAAAGTAATTTCCTTTTAGATGCGGAATAAAGAAGGCTCAATGAAACAATTACATAAACCAAATTTTAATTTCTTTCAAATTAAAATTAAACAAACAAGAAGTGAAATTAAATAAAACAACAAATACATTTTTCACTTAAACAACTTATTTCAATCCAAGTCCTAGAAATTTTCCTAACAATTAATTAATTCATTTTTGCAAATTAGGCCAAACCAAATTTTAACCAATAAAATTAATGACTTGTATTAAATTAATTTTTTACCCAATTTAATTTTAGCACCAACTTAAGCATGAGTATTGATTTAAACTAATTTTATCTTTTTACCTCAGCATCCATCTAATGTGAATTTTGAAAAGGATAAAATAAACAAATAACCACTAGCACCATGATGTACGAGGAAAACCCCACAATGGGAAAAAACCTCGAACGGTCCTAGTTCAAATCCACTAAGTACGGTTTTACATGTACAAGACAAAAAGACTTACAAACACTCGACTTGACTCCGTCCAAGCCCCGACGCTTCTTCTTGTACACACCTCTGCCTAGTGAATAACCACGGAGGTCCACCGCGGTCTCGGAATCCACCGATCGGGCTTTTTCTGGTCACCTCCACCCGAACAAGTAACCTTTCTCCAAGTGGGTATTTCAAAGAAAACAACCTTATTCTTTGTGGGATGTAGAAGTAAACCCAAACTTCTCTTCTTTGAGGTGTGGAGATAAACTCGGTGCCAAACACTCCAAGCAAAGTATATATATTAAGGAACATGGATAAACTAAACAAATGGGTGTAAACAAAAGTGTTTAAGAATTTTTCTTGAAAAACAAACACTCAAAACATGAACCTTTTCATTTGAAATTGAAACCCTAAAAAAACTCTCTCTAGGGGATGGAGGAATATGAAAAACTTGCTTAGAAAAGGTTGGTTCCCGCACTAGATAATTCTGTCAAAAAGTAATGGGGAAAAGGTAGTGAGAACATGGAGAAAACTGCGAAAAAATCCCCAAAAAATGTTCCCTCCAAAGTCTTTCGAACGACTTTACTAATGATGTTCCGGTGCAAAAAAAGTAAACTCGTTAGAAGTCTTGTTCGAACGACCTGACAATCTCGTTCGAATGAGATGCCAGTTCATTCGAACGACATTGTAATCTCATTTGAACGATATTCCAATTCGTTCGAATGACGTGTCACAAAATGCCTTATTCATTTTAAGTCCAAAACTTTTTATGAAAAGTTCTAAAAAATATTTTTCGAGTAAAACAAAGTCGTTAAAAATTATTTAAAAAAATTATAAATTACACCCAATAAATTGCCAAAGCTCCTATATATATATATATATATATATATATATATATATATATATATATATATATAATGCATTCATACGTTGGGAGCATTGGAACCAATGTTGTTGATGTAGAAACGAGGCACGCAAAACCCGGCATATGATTAAGCTTTATAAACTTGGCCTCTACGTCTTCAACTAACACGTCATAGGCTTGGATGGATACACTTGAACACTATCCTATGACTCAAATGTTTTTGTCCGGAATTGAGCCAACACTACATTAAGACTCAATTGGAGACTTGTGCACTTACACTCTCCCTGTTCCTCAATCTAGGGGATTCACCCACATCGCGCAACCTCCCCGGATCGCACTAGAGAAATATATTATATGGTTGTTCCAACCCTACGCCAAAGGAAAGCCCGCGGAACCATCCTCTAAGATATAAATATACCAAGCAGACACAGATATATTTATTCATATCATCACATATATATACTTTAACCACTTCCGTATATATATTTATAATATCGCTTCCCAATATATATTTGGCTATAACTGCCAAACTCTCATAGCGATAGACAATAATCCCGAATGTTCCCATTCCTAATAGTATATAAGTATTCGCAAATTTAGAATACTAAACCGATAAGTATTCTCTCACTTGAAATATGACTCGCACCTTAATCACGTTTAAGGATTTATATATATATTCTCAATATATAAATTTGTAATAATCAAATAAGTATAATCTCAACTTATTTTTAGTTTTATAGGTACCGCGTTACCTATAATCATAGTCTTCAACCGACCCCTTATAGCCGCTCATGCAACTCTAGCCTCTATCCTCAATTTACATCCTATTCGCATCCTAGGATTTATTCCAATATATAGGCGACATATAAATATATTTCTACTTGCACAATTATCTATATATAATCACCCGTCGAAATATTCCCTTGGATGTTGCTCGTCCCGAACACCCATAAATAAATAAATCATGGACTTTTACTCAATAAACCCAAGGCATACATTTCTCTCAAACAATAATTTAGAAGTCCCCACACCATTTTTAGGAACCCCTAATATCTAACTCCATAATTGATTTCCCTCAAAACTACACCTTAAATGTCACACGATTTTTACACCATCCTAGTCCAAATGAATTACCTTAAATGGCTAGGTATTGATTTCCCCTAAATGGGTATTTATTTCCTCAAATAGATAAGACAAAAACAATTTAAATTTGAAATTCATCCCATAAAAACTAAACTAGCCAAAACTGCCTGAAATTCTGTAGGATCGATCGATCGATCAACCGAACAACGCAGCTTCTTCTCTGAAGCCCCTGTTTCGGCCATCAACACACAAATAAGGTTTCTATCTCCTCCCCACCAATAACCAACCTCAACCAACTATATATACTCCAAGAAAATAGTTTATAATCATCCTATAACCAAGAATCAACAACAGATTTCAATTAATTTCTAAGCTCCTTAAATTGATTATTGTTCGGGGTTTACTCGTTAATCTTCCGAAAAACCCAATTTGATTCACGAAAAACCAAACCTAAAAATCTTTATAGTATTATACACCAACTACAATATGAGATTTTATTCTTAAAGGAATAAAGCAAGTAAACACTTGCCTCATGGATAAAATCCGACGACCTCGAGTCAAATTCCGCGGAGTTTGGCCAGAATCCCCTTTTTTTCCTCCTCTTTTCTCCTCTTCATTTCTTATCTTCTTCTTTTCTCTCTTTTCTTTCCCTCTACCGTGCCTTTTATAGGAGAGAATAAGGGTTTATCCCTTATAAACCCAAAAATGACTCATTTACTTAATTACGAGTCCCTACTGGTCCAAAAATTCTCGGAATCCAAACACAACTCCCGTATACTCTATTCTGACTATCTGGGCCATTTCGAAACCAATCGCACACTCTTAATCTCCATCGGAGGTACTTAGCCATTATTTACTTATTAAACTCAACACATCTCAATATGAGTTGTCCAATTTGAATATTATCCTTTGTCTCTTTACTCAACTGCGACGTATAACTAAAATGCTTCGACTCATTCATTTAATCCCAGAAGTAAGTATAACACACATCGAAAATCAGATAACCCTTGTAAAATCCAAAATTATTATTCATGATGATTCCTCAAATTTCCAAATTACACTTACTTATGAAATTTAATTATCCATAGAATTGGGGGGTATTACAATAACGATGCCTTTTTTTCTAAACAATATTGGGGCTACATATCCGAGAGTGGCCACGCCCATATTTCATGATGTATTTCATAAAGAGTTCAAATTATATGTCGATGACATAATCAAGAAATCCATATCCCTACTTTTCACAAATTATTCGAACAACTATGGAAATACGATATGAAAATCAACCTGCATATATGTATTTTTGGTAAAACTAAAGAAAATCTCTAAGTCTTCATGATGAGTGAAATGAAATCAAGTCGGGTCCTTCAAAAGTCTAAGAATTCTTCTATATATTTTCTTGTCAAATAGAAAAAGGAATTTGCGATTTTCTAAGAAAGTTACAGTATATCAATAGTTTCATGAATGAAATTCTATTTTCAAGACTATCTCCATGATCATTCGAGGGATTGAAAAAGGGTTTGGAATGATCAATGCCATAAATCTTTTGATAAGATCAAGCAATACCTCACCCATCCTCGATTACTCATGCCAACTTGATATGTTCTGTCATTTATACTCTACTTAATGGTCATTGATACTCTGTTATAGATATGTGTGACACCCCGCCTAATTAAATACCAGGTGATCACTCCTTTATTAAATTAATTCAAAGTTCCCGATATGTTCATTCCTTATTAACCACCTAATAAATAAATAAGCTAGGTGTCAAAACTTTCTTTTTATAAATTAAGACCTATCATTAATTTAAAACGAAACCATTTTCATGAACATAATTAACAATATTAAACCAAACCATCCAAATGAACAATCCAAGCAAGATTAAACAATTCAAATAAATTAATCCCAATCACAGGACAACGAAATAAATAAAATAATTCTAAAAAATAGCTAAATCCTGAAATGATAAAGAGTACAAATCTCTCTCTGAACTAAAATGAAATATGGAAACAGGCGACACATGCCCTCTCTAAGAATAACTGAGTAGGAGTATGCAAAGTCAAGAATGGAGTCATCTACTGCAAGGACGTGCAACTTCCACAATAGCTGCAGCGCGTTGATGGTCCAAAGGTCTGAACATGATGCGCATGTGGCTGGGCACCAGATATATACATATATACAAGAAGAAAAGATAACAAGAAACGGGCAAGATCCCGAGTGTAAAATAGCTTTAAAAATGGTTTAGCAAGTATTTAATATGCTTACTAGGTGATATGACACAGAAGTTAATACCCGACACTCTCTTGAGAATTTTAACCTCTCATCTAGTGTGCACGCCTATCGTACTACTAAAATGACTCATAAGTCCAACCCAATTCTTCTCCCATAAATTCTAATCCGCAAAGTTGTATGTCTATGATTTATTTAAGATACTATCTTCTTAAGGATCATTTAAGTCAAATATGTATTTCTCAATACAATTGGGAAGTCTCAAGCACTTACTATAATGAAAATCATTTATTCAATAATTATCTACTTATGCGCACAGTAAAAGAATTCTAAGTATAAGTATATATAAATTACTCATACAATATATATACTAATCGGCACCCCACATAAAATCTATGGTGCTGGCATACTCTGCTATCAAGTCCTCGTATCTCTCGTACAAAAGGGAAATACTAGCTCGGAATCACTCTCGAACTGTATTAACACAATACACACATAATGGAGGCGAAGCATAGTTCTAAGTCACTAAGAAGTCAGTACATACCCTCACGTCTCTTAGGACCGTATGAGTATCATTCTCAGATAGCCTGCACCAAAGAATCCTATGTTCTAGAGTACGAGTCAATATCACCCATAAAGGTCCCATCGAGATAAGACTGTCCCGGCGCGACAACCTCCGTGATAGCAAGTAGCGCGGGTATGATTATTCACAGATAAATATCATTATATGTATATACACATGCACTTAGTTATATATATATTTCCACGTATTTCAATTAGCTTCTCCCACGACCCATAATAATAATTAAACTATACGTGGTACAACTATCCAAGTCCTACGTATAATTAACCCATTTCTCTTTATTCTCAATTGTCGCCATTTCATAAGTACTTCTCGTCCCTCAAAGTATTTTCTTATAATAGATGCAAATTCAGTAGGTGTACCTGCACTAACATATTAGTCTAAGTCTTTCTTGAGTCTCCAAATACCTCACTTCATGTACGCATGATCTTTTATAAATTATTTGCCCCCGTTATCCCACGGTTACATCTCGTATTAAATTTCATTTCCCGAACCATACTTAGATCCTATTGGTCCTTCCCATGACCCATCATGATCTTTAAATTATTCCAAAGGGTCCCTCTGTATTTTAATCGAATAAATCAAAAAGGAGGAAAATATATAATTTTCAGGAGGGGTCGATCGATCGATGAAAAAGGGTCGATCGATCGAACCTTCGATCGATCGACATTCTTGAGTCGATCTATCGATCGAGAAGTTCTTACCCAGATTCTGCTATTCCAACCTACGGGTTTCCTCCTTAAAACTTCACCAAACTTCCACTAGTGAGTCCCAAACTCCCAACCAACCATAAGGAACATTATATAAACAATAATAAATGATTTCAAACGTAAGATTTCCATTAATTCATCAATAATCATCATCAACTTACATAAATTCAAAATATATCTTTAACCCTACTTTATTTAATTTCTCAAGAAATTCATTGGATAACAAATTCCTATCTCATCAATCTAAATTCAACAAGGAATCATCCTAACATGATTTCTATTTTGGAATTTTCACAGTTTATCCCAAATATCAATTATCTTTTTATGAAACATCAATATTATTCTCCTACACTAACATTGGTGTGATATCAACCAAAATAACATCAAGTTAGATACTAACTTAGATATGAAGGTCTGATTCTCAGGTGTTGACGGGTATGGTTGCGTCCCTCGTCTCCTGATCTACGCAGTTGTGGTGAAAGATGGCAAGGGTGGTGTTGGTAAGGTGGTTCTCTCCTTTGGAGTCTTCTCTCTTATCCCTTCTTTAACCTCTCTGCAACTCTAGAAATAGTAATCCTTGAAGACTCTAACTCCCATCAGATATACCCCTTTAATTTTTGTCCATAATTAAGCCTTAAAAAGAAAAATTACTAAAATACCCTCCCAGGTTATTGATTAGACCTAAAAACGTTTCGAGACCCAAACTAAACCCCAGGTACATTTTTCTGACTATCTCAACCCTTCTGAACACATTGGCGCACTTAAAATGACCATACGGGTGACTTATAATTTAATTACTTTATATTTCATTAATTTAGTTCTGACACGACACAAGAATGTCTCGACTTAAATTATATAATTGTCATGTTATTCACTCGCGACAATATTAATAAATTCAATCTCATATATTACTTTACTCATCTAGTAATATTCAAAATATAATCACTAACTCTCGTCGCGCTAGTAATTATTTATTATAAAATTCTGATTAACATTAAATTAATTAATCTCAATTAAATTTAATAAATCCCCAAATTAAAAGCTATAAAAATACGGGGTATTATATACTTCCCCCTAATAATGGAATTTCGTCCCGAAATTCGAAAAATAAGGCATACCTGGTAAAAAAAATCTTAGGGGTGCAATCGGTACGGGTTTTTACCATACCGTACCGTTTTGGTCCAGAAAAAAATGGTTTTGGTTTCATATTATGAAATACCAAAAACCGATTTTACCGAAACCAAAAATACCGTAAAAAATTTGGTTGGTTTTGGCTTTTAGATACAAAAAACCTATTTACCGAATTTACCGTACCGATATCGTACCAAAATTACCGTACCAAACTTTTTGTGCAGTGTCAAATTATTTTGGGTATCATACTACTTATATTTATTTTATTTCTCATGAGTGAGTTTTTATATTCTCTTTGAATTTAAATTTATTTATTTGAGTATTTGGTTTAAGTGTTAATTAAACATATATTTTGTTTAATTAATCAAACATTTAACATAAAATGAATTAGGCAGCATTTTGTTAAGATAAAAAGAGTCATTTGTTTTGTTGGCTATATTTCCGTTTTTTCCTTATTTCATTTGGGCTTTATATTGTGGTTTGTGTAGAGATCTTTTTTTAGGGTTCCATTTCATTTTTTTTACCTCTTTCTGTATCAAAAAGTGTGGCCGTCATTTTTGTTTGAGCTCTCTCTCTCTCATTTTTTTTTTCTTCTTCAACCTTGGGTTGATTTTGAGAAATAAATTTTTGGGGACTTTTATTTGAGAACACCATTTTTTTGTTTTGAGATTTGGCTTTCGATTTGGTGTGGCTACTTCGTTTTGAGATCGGGTTTCCGGTGACAATTTTTTCGACGCCAGCTGTATTCGGATCTAAGTTCCCTCCGTGTTTTTTGGTGATTTTTTTTCCCGACGAGTTGGCTTTTCCGGCGAAGGTTTGTTTTTCCGGTGTTGGAGGTGTGGATGATTTTGACTTTTCGGCGAACATTTTTTGAGGTAACAACTCCCTCATTTTTTGAGGCTCATCATCTTGGCTCACTCTCCTCAGGCACCAGCTCCCTCATCTCGTCTCACTCTCCTCCGGCTCCGACAAAAGCAAACCGGTTAGTTTGGTCTCGTATCTGTTTAAATCTATTGTTCCAAATGCTACAAATGCTAGAAATTGTACCTGTTTGTGTACGTTTTTAATTGTTCCAAACAACTAAAAATGCTAGAAATTGTAATAGCTGGAAATGCTAGAAATTGTAACAGCTAGAAATGGGTATATCGAAATATATACCAGATTTACCGAATGCATAAACCGATTTGAAATTCTGGTATTTACCGGGGAAAAACCGAATTGAAACCTAAATTACCGAAACCAAAAAAACACAAAAATACTGAAAAAACCAAAAAACCGATCGGTTTGGTTTTGGTTTTTGTTTTGATGTACCCGTCGGTAAATTGGTATGGTACGGTTTTACCATATAGAATGTGGTTTTGGTATTGGTAAGGGGTCGTTACCGACCATAGCGTACCTGTTGCACTCCTAAAAAATCTCGATATCTTTCTTGCATATCTACCTCGC
The DNA here is from genome assembly GCA_949130495.1 of Sambucus nigra. Classification (NCBI taxonomy): domain Eukaryota; kingdom Viridiplantae; phylum Streptophyta; class Magnoliopsida; order Dipsacales; family Adoxaceae; genus Sambucus; species Sambucus nigra. The sequence continues at coordinate 130,307,719 of OX422213.1, read as the reverse complement.
GCTCCCAAGTGGATTCCTCCACGTTATGATGCCCCACTGGGCCCGTACAAGTGGAACTACCTTTGACCTCAATCTCCTCTCGCTATGGTCTAAGATAGCCACAGGTCTTTCCTCATAAGAACAATCGGTTTGTAAGTCAATCTCCTCTATCAAGATGTGAGTGTGGGCCATATCATCCAGAAGATATCGCCTCAACGACAAAATGTGGAACACATCATGAATTCAGTGCAAGTGCTCCGACAATCCCAATATGTATGCCACTGATCCTACCCTCTCGATAATGAGAAATGGTACAACATATCTCAGAGCCAATTTCCCTTTCTTTCTGAACCTCATTACTCCCTTCATAGGGACATTTGCAGCCAAACTCCCTGAAAGACCGTTTTGAATCAGCATAGCTTTTTTGCCTATCTTGGGCTACCCGAATGCGACTCTTAATTAACTCGTTATAGCTGACGTGTCCTGAACACCTCTGATCCGAGAAACTTATTGTCCCCCACCTCTAGCTAATAAGTAGGAGAACGACAAGGTCTTCTATAAAAAGGCTTAAATGGGGCCATGTCGATCGCAAACTGATAGGAGTTATTATAAGTGAACTCCACTAATGTAAGATACGACTCCCAATCCCCACCAAAATCAAGGACACACATGCGTAGCATATCCTCCAGCATCTGATTAATATGCTCAGACTGTCCGTCTGTCTGTGGGTGATAAGCTAAACTCAATTTCAACTCTGTACCTATAGCCTCCTGAAAGCTCTCCCAGAAGCGTGACACAAAAATCTTGTCTTTATTAGACACAATATCCAGGGGCACCCCATGCAATCTCACTACCTCGATAATAAATAATTGTGCATACTGGCATGTAGTGTAGTCTATCCACACTGGAAGAAAATGATCTAGCTTGGTCGACCGATCCACTATTACCCATATGGAATCGTGACCCCGTTGTGATGTAGGCAGCCCAGTGATGAAATCCATGAAAATGCTCTCCCATTTCCATATAGGTATCTCCAGCGACTAAAGTTATCCTAGCGGTCTCTGGTGGTCCACCTTTACCATTTATCAGGTGGTAGATTTTGAAATAAACTCAGCAATGTCCTTCTTTATCCCACTCCACTAGTATTGTCGCCTTATGTCCTGGTACATTTTATCTCCTCTGGTATGTACTGCAAATCTGGACCCGTGCCACTGCGTCATCACTACATGATGTAAGTATTCTCCCTTCGAGACCACCAATCTCCCATTAAGCTGCAAACCTCGATCCGAACTCACTGAATAAGACTCACCACCCTCATCTTGGAGCCGTACAATCTGATCCTGACAAAACATATCAGTTACTCAGGACTGGATCACCCGCATAACAATCTCTCGCGTGACCATCATCACAGATACAAAGGATCGGGCCACTGCATCCTGGTGTCCCAACTCTTTTCACTTAGCCTTCCATACTTCTACTACCTCACCTATCGGCCTACGGCTTAACGCATCAGCAACTATATTAGCCTTCCCCGAATGGTACTGTATCCTGAACTGGTAGTCTTTCACAAACTCTAGCCACCTGCGCTGACGCATGTTCAACTCCCACTGAGTGAACAAGTATTGTAGTGACTTGTGGTCTGTGAACAAGCGAAACTTCTCCCCTATAAAAGAAGGCCTCCAAATCCGCAATGTAAACACGACCGCTACTAGCTCCAGGTCGTCGGTGGGGTAAATTCTTTCATGAGGCTTAAACTTGCGAGAGGCATAAGCTATAGCCTTCTCCTCCTACTGAAGTACTCCCCCGAGTCCCTGTAGAGATGCATCAGTATACACTAGGTACTCCACCCCCGGCCTAGGTAAAGATAGAACTGACACTGAAGTTAACTTATCCTTCAGCTCGTCAAAACCCAATTGACAAGCGTCATCCCATATACATACGGTACCCCCTTGCGAGTCAGATTCGTCAACGGACTCACTATTTTTTAAATGCCTTGAATAAACCTCCTGTAGTATCAGACTAACCCCAAGAAACTACGCACCTCTGTCGGTGTTGTGGGTTGTCCCCACTCCCTCACTGTCGACACTTCGCTCGGGGCCACAGATATCCCCAATTCTAACACAATATGCCCTAAAAATTATACCTCCTATAACTAGAATCTTTACTTCTCATATTTAGTATACAGTTGATGCTCTCATATAGTCTGAAGAATCCATCTCAAGTGCTCGGCATGCTCCTCCTCAATTTGTGAATAAATCAGTATATCATCTATGAAGACGATGACAAATTGATCTAAGAACTCTCTGAACACTCGGTTCATCAAGTCCATGAATACGACTGGAGCATTTGTTAGACCAAACGGCATGACTATGAACTCATAGGACCCATATCTCGTCAAGAAAGCAGTCCTCAACACGTCCTACTCCTTAATACCTAGCTGATGATATCCTGATCTCAAGTCTATCTTTAAAAAGAAGGCAGCTCCCCTCAGTTGGTCTAACAACTCGTCGATTAGGGACAACGGATACTTATTCTGTATCATAACCTTGTTTAACTCTCGGTAGTCCACGCACAATCTTAATGAACCATCTCTCTTTTTCACAAACAACACAAGAGTTCCCCAAGGCGAGGTGCTCCTACGAATGAAGCCCTGGCTTAATAGCTTCTCAATCTAATCCCGCAACTCCCTCATCTCAATTGGAGCCATACGGTATGGTGCACAGGCTATCGATCGAGTGCTCGATATCAAGTCTAGAACAAAATCTATTTCTCTATTGCGGGGTAGGCTCGGTATCTCCTAGGACACATTCGAAAACTCATGAACAACCGGAATCGAATAAAAGGGAATCACAATCTCCATAGAGATATCCTCCTCTATGTAGTATAAATGGGCGGATGATCCTCCCTCGGGGCAAGGCATCACCAATAGAAACATCTCCTGAACAAGAATAACAAAGATAATACTCCTACCAAAGAAATTTATCATGTCCTTATAAGTTGCTAGCCAATCCATGCCAATAATGGCGTCATGCTCATGCATATCTAAAACTAGCATATCTGCAGGTAAAATCAAGCTACCAATCTTTATACCTACTCCCCGACATATAAAGAAAATCAAAGACCCATTCCCCAGTGGTGAGTCTACACATGTCATTGTACTCTCTGCTATGCCTAATAATCTCATGGGTCGTGCAAAGCTAGTGGCTATAAAATAGTGTGACGACCTAGTATCAAATAAAACATACCCCATAGTTCCATAGATAAGAAACGTACCCTTAATTACGGGTGGCGCCTATGGTTCTAATGGATGGTGGACGTTATAGACACGTCCATATTGTAATTGCTCCTATTGAACGAGGGCTGCTAGAATGGCTGGTAGGGCTAGCATCTGAGCTGGCGCTGGGAGGGTGCCTGGGAAGAGCAACCTCTACAGCTCATGACGGGCACCTATCTCCCTTTGGTAAAACCTGGAGCCTATGGCCATTCTTTCCACATCCAAAGCACATGTCCCTAAAGTTTCCTCCCCTCTGTCCCTGCTAACCTCAGCCCTGCTGGCCGTTACCACCCTGCCACTGGCCCTGCTGAAAACGCTGTTGGCCCTGATGGCCCTGCTGTTGACGATGTTGGCCATATTGTCCATGCTGACTAGACTGGCCCTACTAGCCCTGTTTAAATCCCCCATATCCTTTCCTAGAATCACTGGATAGAAATCGCTTAACAGGGACACCCTGATGGAAACTCTGCTCACTACGGGAGATCTTCCCTTGAGCTGCTAGTGCCCCACTGGCACCACTACCTCCAGTTTGATCCTACTGGATGGACTCCTCTGCTCGCTTGCTTCCTTGATGATGGAAGCGGTGATCCTGTTAATGCAATAGAGCGGCGTTGAGCACATCAGTGTAAGTACTCAACGACATATTTTCTATGAGATGCTGACAAATCTTCCAAGCCAATCCATCCAAGAATAATAAGATTTTCTTCTCTTTGGTGGGTGCCTCATCCGGCACTATAGTGAGAAATCTTGTGAACTCCTCCTCATACTCTACAACCGTCATACTCTTCTGCTTAAGATTCAGTAATCTCCGCCTCATCTCAGTCTGCACGACGGATGGGATATATTTACGGTTAAACCGCACCCAAAAATTCTAAATCAACATGATATTACTCTCCTCCAAGGTGGTAGTGGACTCCCACCACTGCAAAGTGTCCTCTACTAACTTAAAGGAAGACAGTAACTGTCTCTGAATGTCAGTGTACTCATACATGCGCAGATGTCTCCGAATATCTTGCTTCTATTGGTGGGCGATGACAATATTGGAACTACCCAAGAACTTTGGGGGATGTGCCTTCTGAAAGGCATACCTAACCCTTTACCATGTCGTGGGAAGTTGTGTTGGCACTGGAGCTACAGCCTGAACCTAGGGTGGGGCCTATTTCACCATCGCTAACGTTACATTCACTGCTTAAGTAACTATGGAGGCGACTTCAGTTACGTTCATCATTCCCTGAGCTGAGGCAGCTGGCTGCTCGGGTTGGGCATTCTTGTTTCAGGGGGCTCGTCTTGGAGGAAACTGAAATGAGAAGGAATTTTATTAGTCTACAGTTTATTATCAATCTCAAATAGATGAAGACGTAATCGTAAATGCAATAATACAACAGTCTTAAAAATTAGGGTCGTACATCAAAGACGCTAAGGTGGAAGCATAATGAGTCATAAAGATCCTAAAGGACACTAGAACCTGATGCTCTGATACCACCTCTAACACTCAGCTTAATTCAATACCGCGTGATCATCCCTTTATTAAACTAATTCAGAGTGCTCGGTTGGTTTATTCTTAGCATCACTGTCGAAAAACAATTTTTTTTATTAACCACCTAATAAATAATTAAGCTAAGTGTCAAAACATTCGATTTATAAATTAAGACATATCATTAATTTAAAATTAAATCATTCTTATGAACACAATTAATAACATTAAACCAAACCATCCAAATGAAATATCCAAGCTAGATTAAACAACTCAAATAAATAAATCTCAATCGCAGGACAACGAAATAAATAAAACAATCCCCAATAATAGCTAAATCCTGAAATAATAAAGAATACAAATCTCTCTCTGAACTAAAATGAAATATGGAAACGGGCGACACATAGCCTGTTTGAGAATAACTTAGTAGGAGTATGGAAAATCAAGAATGGAGTCGTCTACTGCAAGGACTTACAACTTCCACAATAGTTACATCACGTTGATGGTCCAAAGGTCTAAGCCTGACGCCCCCGTGGCTGGGCACCTGTAATATATATATATATATATATATATATATATATATACAAGAAGAAAAGATAACAATAAACGGGTCAGAGCCCGAGTGTAAAACAACTTTAAATATGGTTTAGCAAGTATTTAAGATGCTTACTAGCTTATATGACACACATGTTAATACACGACACTCTCTTGAGAATTCTCACCTCTCATGTAGTGTGCATGCCTATCGTACTACTAAAATGACTCATAAGTCCAACCCAATTCTTGTCCCATAAATTCTAATCCGCGAAGTCGTATGTCTATGATTTATTTAAGATACTATCTTCTTAAGGATCATTTAGGTCAAATATGTATTTCTCAATACCGCTGGGTAGTGTTAAGCACTTACTATAATGAAAAGCGTTTATTCAATATTTATCTACTTATGCGCACATTAGAAGAATTTCAGGTATAAGTATATATATAAATTACTCATACAATATATATACTAATCGACACCCTACATAAAATCTATGGTGCTGGCATACTCTGCTATCAAGTCCCCGTATCACTCATACAATAGGGAAATACTAGTTCGAAATCACTCTCGAACTGTATTAACACAATACACACATAATGGAGGCGAAGCATAGTTCCAAGTCAGTAAGAGTTCAACACATACCCTCATGTCTCTTAGGACTGTCTGACTATCGTTCTCAGAGAGCCTATACCAAGGAATCCTATGTTCTAGGGTACGAGTCAATATCCTCTATAAAGGTCCCATCAAGATAAGACTGTCTCGACGTGGCAACCTCCATGATAGCAAGTAGCGCGGGTATGATTATGAACAGATAAGTATCATTATATATATATACAAATGCACTTGGTTATATATATATTTCTGTGTATTTCAATTAGGTTCGCCCGCGACCCATAATAATATTTAAACCATATGTGGTACAACTATCCAAGTCCTACATATAATTAACCCATTTCTCTTTATTCTTAATTGTCGCCATTTCATAAGTACTTCTCGTCCCTCGAAGTATTTTCTTATAATAGATGTAAATTCAGTAAGTGTACCCTCACTAACATATTGGTCTAAGTCTGTCTTGATTCTCCCAATACCTCACTTAACGTAAGCACGATTTTTAATAAATTTTATTTCCCGTTATCCCACGGTTACATCTCGTAATAAATTACCTTTCTCGGACACTACTGGTCCTTCCCATGTCCCATCATGATCTTTAAATTATTCCCAAGGGTCCCTATGTATTTTAATCGAATAAATCAAAAGGGAGGAAAATATACAATTTTCAGGAGGGGTCGATCGATCGATGGAAAGGGGTCGATCAATCGACATTCTTGAGTCGATCGATCGATCGAGCAGTTCTTGCCCAGATTTTTGCTATTCCAACCTACGGGTTTTCTCCATAAAACATCACAAAATAGCCATTACTGAGTCCCAAACTCCCAACCAACCATAAGCAACATTATATAAACAGTAATAGATGATTTCTAACGTAAGATTTCCATTAATTCATCAATAATCATCATCAACTGAATTAAATTCAAAATATATCTTTAACCCTAGTTTATTTAAGTTCTTAAGAAATTCATTGGATAACAGATTCCTATCCCTACTGGATATCAATTTCTTTTTCATCAATCTAAATTCAACAAGGAATTATCCTAACATTATTTCTATTTTGCAATTTTCACAATTTGTCCCAAATATAAGTTATCTTTTTATGAAACATCAATACTATTCTCCCACACTAACATGGGTGTGATATCAACCAAAATAACAAAAAGTTAGATACTTACCTCATATATGAAGGTTTGATTCTCATGTGTTGACGGGTGTGGTTGCATCCCTCGTTTCCCGATTTACACGTTGGTGGTGAAAGATGGCAAGGGTGGTGTAGGTAAGGTGGTTCTCTCCTTTGGAGTCTTCTCTCTTATCCCTTACTTAGCCTCTCTATAACTCTACCAATTATAATCCTCGAAGACTCTAACTCCCATGAGATATACCCCTTTTAATTTTCGTTCATAATTAAGCCTTAAAAAGGAAAATTACTAATCGGTTAGGCCTAAAAACATTACGAGACCCAAACTAAACCTTCAGGTACATTTTTCTGACTATCTCAACCCTTCTGGACACGTTGGCGCACTCAAAATGATAATATGGGTGACTTATAATTTAATTACTTTATATTCCATTAATTTAGTCCCGACACGACACAAGCGCATCCCGACTTAAATTCTATAATTTTCATGTTATTCACTCGCAGCAATATTAATAAACGCAATCTCATATATTACTTTACTCATATAATAATATTCAACATATAATCACTAACTCTTGTCACGCTAGTAATTATTTGTTATAGAATCCGGATTAATATTAAATTAATTTATCTCAATTAAATTCAATAAATCCCCAAATTAAAAGCCATAAAAACAGGGGGTATTACACTATGTCATATGAGTACATTGACGAATCATGCAAAGAGAGATCAATCTACTATGTCATCAAAATGCTTAGGGGTTATGAGGTCAGCTAAACCCCTGAGAAAATTTATGTCACATTTATATCGGTAACCTAGAAGCTCAGTCATTACTTGATCACATTTCTTATTAAGCTTGTTTAGCAAATAAATCTAATGAAGTATCTCTTCGAGAAACCCACCTTGTCGATTTCATAATGGTTGCTTTTTCTTATTAAATTTGACATCATCTACATGATGCAAAACTCTAATAAAGGTAAAGAAATTTATGGTTATATGTCCAACTATCTGACATATGGAGTTGATATATAGGTCGAGGAATTTCTAAATGATGAAATTTTAGACATCTGCATTGAGGAACTCAGTTAAAACCTATTCTTTGATGGGGAAATAAACAAGAAATGATATTCCACATGGATCCTGCTATTTGCATCTTTTGACTCGCGTACACCTATCATCATCAAATTAGAGTTTACTTATACAAATACATGGCGGAGTACAAGGCATGTACCATCGGACTTATAACTGCTCGGAAGAGGAATATGATATCTTGACATTTACTATAATTTAACCCTCGTCATAGGCCTCGATAAATGTAAGGTCAAGACGAAATAATACTACCATTCAACTCATATTTTGTGGAGATTACATTTTAATTCTAGGATATCACATGCCAATGCCACTCCCATTTAAATAAAAGCTTCATTGATGCACTCGCAACTTTGGCCTATATGGTCAACAACCCCAAAGGTGTGGAAATTTCTCCCATACAAGTCAAATAATACGTTAAACCCTCATTTTCCTACCATATAGAGCTCACAAATGTAGAATACTGGAATAACTCCAAACTATAGTAATATGAAATCTGATGCCTACTCAAGTGTGGCAAATACCCTCAAAAGGCATCCAAAAAGAATCACATAATTATCTTAAGACTCACATCCCAGTACCTTATCTGTGTCGAGCTTATATTCAAGATAAACATTGACTTACTCATATAAAATGCATACCTGACATTAAATATATCATTCAAAAAATTCACGGTAGAGAATTTATACCACATATGAATGTGTTATAAAAATATAACACCCCATAAAGTATAAACTAGATTAATTAAGTCTAAACCAAATAATACACGAGTCTAAAAAAAATTGAATATCATTCTGAGCATGACTGAAAAATAAAACTAAAAGTATAAATATAATAATCGACTACTACCATGAGATTAAACCCATATAACCTCTAATACCATAGCCCTAACAGTAATAAAATCCAAAAATTAAAGTATTAATGTCTCAACATGAATCCAAATCTCCAAATAAAATAATAACTATTATAAATCTTACAAGAATTAATGTAAAAAGAAATAAAATAGTGAGCACGCAGACTGGACACCTACATCCTAGATGAGCAGCAACTGAAGAAGGGAGCAGGTAGATAAATTGGGGATATGGAGACAACAGCGGCCTGTGTCGGTGTCCTGAAAAATAGAAACAATAACAACGTAAACAACAAGTCTACGAAGAATAAAGATTTAACCAAATGTGACCTACAAATAAATAACTATGCATCTTCCTCCCATATTTCAATTTTTTTATGTTATCCTAACCTAAACAACCCTAAATAACATATCCTTCTAATCCCAATCCTAAGTGAACCCAATATCTAAATATTATTCTTCTCATTTAAATTATTAAAGGGTCTAATATATTTACAATGGGGTACTCAGGTCAAGTAATGTAATCAAGTACGAATAAGACCATCTCAGGTCTAAAATCCACAAAAGTATGATCCTCGACACGAAAAATAAAAAGGGGCTACTCTCGAGTCCTCATATAAAGCATATGATAACCTATCACTATCGTCATCGAGGACTACTCGTGCATACTAGGTGTAATTATAGGATGTCTTGTAATAGCACACCTTAATAGGGATTTTGTCCCTCCAAAGTCCTAAATTTTCCAAGAAGCCCTGGACATTATCAAATTACAAAAATACCCTTGAGTAAGGACTTATGTTAATATACACCTTTCTATACCAATTAACTCCCAACTTCAATCCAAAGTTTTACCAAATAACTCATATTTTATAGGAATATCATGAACCAAACCCTTAGGTTTGAAAATTTTCACATAAGCCCCTAAAACTATTAAAAAGTAACTTATAACACCTAAACTTGAAACAAAAACCGCCCAAGGAGCAAACCATAAACCTAACTTATTTCCACTTATCTCCCTGATGATATATGATGAGTTTGACTGCCAACATGGCATATACCACATAGGGTACCCACGCTACCCATTTAACCCCACATGTACCTAGGTTGAAACTTTCAAAAAACCAAGTTAAAAAACACCTCTATTTCTACTAATGAAACCTATTCCACAAACCCTATAAAAGGCACTATTTACCCCTGAGAAAACTCACTTTAGCTCAGTACAGTTTCAAAGTCAAGTTTTGATTTTATATGCATCTATAACATTTTATGTGTGAATGTTATTTTCTTTTATTTGGTTATGTTTCTACAGTAATAGTGAGTGTATATATGAATTTACATGTGAATGTAAGTGCGTGAATTCACTATAAAAGCTTAAAAACTAGAAAAGTCCTTTAAAGCTTGATCTTCAATGGTGGATTCTGCTACCTTGACTTTGAATAGGTTTCAAAGTGAGGAAACTTAAGCTTTGGTCCTCAGGAACTTAAGTGATATGTATAATTGAACCAAAACCAAGTTTTAATGCCCCAAATTGAAGTTTGAATTTTTAGAGCCTAAAGGTTTCAGAACATGAATTCGGGAGTTATACTCAACCAAAATCCTTCAAACCAAGCTTATTTGATTGCATTTTCAACATAGAATCCAATCATTATTATGGGGGAATAAAAATCATAGCATTCAATCATTTATTCTCATGTCAAACTTTCTCCATTTTTATAGTAAATCAATAACTCAAACTAGCCCACCAAAATCTTTGAAATCAATATGGTTGTATTCCTCTTCAAAAATTACAAGACTTTCATTCAAGAACCAACTCAAACAGATTTTAAAAATGTCTCAAATATAGGGTCAAAGTTTCAAAACCCTAAAGTCAAACTGACAAAGGCTGATGGTGATGTGGGTTACATGCACGCGAGTAGGGGTCAAACCAGGCGCATGTGATGTTTGTCCTAGCGGGTGAGGTCACATCTTCAATTAGAAAAATATGGTTGTTATAATCTCTCTTTTTTAATTTCTGAACAAAATGGTATATTACATCACCCTGCTTGGATACTTAGAAAACATAATCTCGAGAAAACTAGTTTAAGGTTAAAAACCCTAACTTTTGTTTTACACATAAACCCCTAGCCAATTTTTCAAGTATATTAAAACACTACCAAACTTTTTTCACAAACTCTTTAGCTCAAATAAAGCCTTTTTTCCTCCACCAAACCCAAATCCAAATGGAAACTAAGAAAAATATTACCTTTTAAACTTTTTGAAATTATATATGATATCCTCTTAATTATTTTTACACTGAAACTAATTGTAATTTATCACTCTACTGCATCACATAAGGATTATTTCAGATCTACACTACCTACTTATACTCTCCCTGATTTCAGACTATCCAGTCAACTACCGTGAGATACACGTACAAAATCACATATCGTATTTACAAAGAAGGTGATTTAATTTTAAATATTAAATAGTTGAGGTTATGTGTTTGCACATTACTGTGTTATGGTATCACTATGTAATAAATTGAACTCATACTCTTATTACGAACTCTTTTGTGTAGTTCTTATTTATCATGAATAATGATTCTATCGATATCCTAGTTATCCCTAAAACTTGACAAATTGATACAACTTATAAATTCAGTAAACACCACTAAAATTCTTTACACCCTTAATTGTGGTAAGACCTTGCATCCTATTGAACTTAATTGTAACAAACCATGCAATATATACCCATTATCAGTGAAACCCTAAGTATCATACCTTACAATTTAGGAATTAGGCCCCGGTATACCACAGGAGTTCTAATTGGCATGTACGACTCAGATGGTGAGTGCCTAGTTGTTATCTGCTACATTCATATGAGTGTTACTCTAGCTAGGTGTGCCAAGTTATTTTATTATTTCCCCAATTATTTGTTGTTACCTGTCCAAAAGTTCTGGACGATATTGTAATGGTATGGCTACACAATTACAGCCCGTATAACCCATAGTTTATGGGTTATCTTGTCGTAATCTGAACCCTTATCCTTGTAGAATATATTCAGTTGAAATTAACCATTTTATTCTTTCACATATCAATATACTTCCTACTAGTTCTCTGATATTTCCTTTTTTTCTGTCTATAACATATGCATAAGTTAATTACAATTGTATTCTAACAATACATGCTACTCACATCTTGTATAGAAATATAATTATCTACTTTGCATATATGCTTAATTATTTCCTTCGAGATGGATAATGAGCTCGAAGAAGGCGAAATACCATCCGCACCTATGAATTTTTTCACCATTTTACCCGAAAAAAACGTTTTTAGTAACATACGTGTGGGCGGTAGCAGATAAGGATAGTAGTCCCCACTGGAATGTCTTTACTACAACTTATCAGCTCCTGTGACTCCCTTAAGTTTTCTATAAGTTCCCTATTATGATTGGCGTGTTGGAATAAATCTATTTTTTAATATAGACTCATGAATGTAATAAGATGCCTAGCATCCCCTATAATAAATGCATTTAAATTCCTCTTTCCTTCAACTATTTTGTTTTATATGATTATCCCTTGGTTACCATTAAAGCATAGATACGTGGATGCGACAACATGGTATTAGAGCATTATTAGGTTTTATGCCTATGCTGGACCGACCACGAGATTCGTCACTCTACGACTTATAAACTTATTATCTTTCAAGTTTCTTTGTTACATTCTGGAACTCATATTGTTTTACAGTAATGAATATTTAGGACGACATCTATCTCGATATCCACGGAACTACCCACAAGAGGTTTGAACAAGCTATCCAAGATGTATTTTATGGGAAGCTTTGTCAACATATACGGAGTATCGATCATGGTTGAGGTACTATTACCCCGAGATCAAACACAGCTTGCTCGTCTGATGTCAGATGGGAGAAGCCCAAGAAACTAGACAAGCAAAGCGATTTTCTTTAGACCTCGATACCTTGCAAAAGGCTATTCATCTTGTATGGGATATAGTGCCACCTAACAAGATAAGAGTAACTCCCCCCCCCCCCCCCCAACTCCCCTATTGACTATGGCTCCATTTCACCAAACAATACTTGTTTTATCCCTTCAACCACTAGTACCTCTTCGATGATTTTGATCCTTCAAAACCTGACCCAAAGTTTGACCACGTTATTCCTCGAGGTCATTATGACTTTCGACGGAATATGGCTATAAGTAAATAAAATCTGTAAGTGTCGGCGTGCAAGTAGAAGAATCCCATATTCCCTAATGACGGCAATAGCTGAACTAATCATTCTTTTGGAGTAGTTAATCGTTATTTTATTATCAAATAGGATCCTACGGATATGTACTTTTCTTTGTTTTCTCTTTACACTATGTAATACTATGTGTAACCAATATAATATAATATGAATTTTTTTTTGATTTATCTCTACATGTAATCTATCCATTGATATATTGTTTATATAGGATGGTTAACATTCGCACAACTACGAGTGGGATCCAAGAGGAATGACCTATTCCACAGATACCTAATACAACCACCACCAATGAAGGAATTATGTGTTGTCTATAATAAAAAAATATACTAACCTCGCGATAACAAAACACACCAACCCACTACTAGTTAATAATGAAATACCAAAATAAACTTGAAGGATGAATGCCCTTAAGGAATTTCTGAATAAAAAAACCCCACATTTTTTAGAAGTTCGGTGCAGTCGAAGCAAAGAAATGGATTCGTCAAACAGTCAAACTTCCTAACGGAGTAGGCATTATCCCAGAACTCATGATAAGATTGAATTTGTATTTACTCAAAGGATAAGCATACTTCTGGTGACAGTCTATTCTACGTTCCCAGAATGTTAACCAGGGAGCAATTTAAATAAATCTTTTTCAACAAATACTTTTCAGGGTCTGCGAGGGATCTGATGAGTCAATTTCCTAAGTCAACAACATCAATAGATGGTTATGGCCCAGTATGAGGCTAGGTTCATAGAATTATCTAGATATGATCAACAGTACGTCGATATTGAAACGAAGAAGTGCAAGCACTTTTAAACGAAGGTTATGCCAGAACATCAAATCCTCTATTATCCCTTTGCAGATTTATGAGTTTAACCAAATAGTCAAAGTATCTTCTCTCATAGAAAAGAACCCAATATCTAGTGACACATACAGAATTTTTACTACTCCCCGAAACCCTTATGTCATTAAAAACCAACCAAATCAGCGTGATCATCCCTACAACAATACTAAGGATGGTCAAAATTTTAGTCAAGTCCACTATAATAATAATCGGCCTTTTATTCATTGTCACAAATGCAACCAACTAGGATATCTTAGGCCCTAATGCCCTCTCTTACAAATGCATCATCCCACTACCTCCCCCAATTTTATCAAACCTCCCTTCAAGAACCCAACCAATAACTCTAACCGTCCACTACAATAAAATCTCTGCCTGAAGAAGTAAGAACCACTCAATAGGACCCGAGGTCAGAATTTCTCCCTTCTCCCAGTGAAAACTCCAAATCACCACGATGTGGTAGAAGGAAATCTTCATTTCTATAATATTTGAGCACATATATTATTTGATTCCTTATCCACAAACTCTTTCATTTATCATTCATGTATGACTCGCCTATAATGATGTTCTAGTTCATTTGCTCATCCTTTCATTATAGGAATGCTAATGAGAAAATGGCTATTACTAATAGGATTTGTAAGTGTCACACTTTACGCTTTAGAATCTGGACACTATCCATAGATTTAATAGTTCTTAATCTAATCGAGCTCGACTAAATCATGGGGATGGATGTATTATCCCCAACTTTGCTTATATTGATTGACATGTAAAGACAGTAACATTCAAACCACCTCATCAACATTCATTTTACTTTTAAGGAAGAAATCCCCATCAACCCTTACTTTTTCAAATTGTCAAAAAGGAGCCTTCCTCCCTTTCCACCAACTTAGCGAGGCATAAGGATGTGTTTCCTGAAGATTTGCCTGGAATACCCACACCTTGAGAGATTGATTTTTTTATCAACTTGTTGCCAAATACCTCTCCTATTTCAAGACCCCTTATCGTATGGATCCTTTAATGTTGCGAGAACTATAAACACAAATAGATGACTTGTTAATGAAAAAAATTTATATGCCCCAGTACATCATCTTGGTGTAACAACCCTCGCTTTTAGGAGGCTAATTTTATATTAATTTACCGCATAAGGTAATTATATAAAATGTTGGGACTGGAGTAAATATTAATTTAGTGAGTTGAAAGTTAATATTTACTAGATTGTTTCATATTTACTGTATGTGTAAGTAAATATCATTATGTAGCAGGTGTTACGGTGTCATATGATTTAAATGACATTATGGTTTAAATGAAACCGGGACTTGAAATAATTTATAAAATTATCGGATGCCAGTTTAGAGGGCGCAGTTAGTCCCAGAATGTGCGAGACAGTCAAAATAAGTGTCATATTGTATTTTTGTAATTCGGGCACTTTTACCTAGTTTTAACTTAAATGCGTATTTGGGAGTCATTTTAATGTGGTATTAACCACTTAAGTTGGGAATTTTAGACTTAAGCCACGATTTAAGTCTTTCTCTCCCTTTCACTTCTTAAGTATGTATTTATAAAACATTGAGAGTTAGAGAGAGGAAGAGAACTTGGGAGAAAAGAGGAGAAAATAGAGAATTGGAGATTGAGGATTGGGATTGCGTCTACCACAAAGAAATCTGAGATTTCAACTCTAAGGCAAGTTTTCTACTTGCTAATATGTGATTTAAGATGAGTAAATGGTGTGATAGTTGTGTATTTGCATTTATGGAACAAAAATTGAATTTATGGTGTTTAAGCCCTAATTTTAGTTTTTGATGATGAAATTGTGGATTATAGTAGTTATTAATCATGTAGGATAATATTGGGTAGATAAATGTTGTTGGATGTGTTTGAAATGGAAGAGATTGGAGGTTTGGGGAAGTTAGGGTTCATAACCCTTAAACCCATACTTGGCAAATTCGTAGGGGCGAATCAATTCGGCCTAGCCGAATCGATTCGCTAGAGGGGCAGTGTCCAAGTCTGAGTGGACCGAATCAATTCGGTCTATCCGAATCAATTCGACAATTATGCAGAAGTTAGGTTTTCCTGACCCAATTGATTCGGCTGGTCCGAATCGATTCGCTTTTTTGATCGAATCGATTCGGCCAGGCCGAATTGATTCGGGAACTCTGCAGTTTTGAGTGATTTTCCTAGCTCAATTTTAATCCCTTTTCTTTAGAATTAGGACCTAAGAACCTTCTTGTATAAAGTAAATTTAGAGTCCTAGAGTCCTAGATGAGTTAAGTGATTACCCTACATTAGAAATGGGTTATGTGGGGGTTT
This sequence comes from Sambucus nigra, assembly GCA_949130495.1. Taxonomy (NCBI): domain Eukaryota; kingdom Viridiplantae; phylum Streptophyta; class Magnoliopsida; order Dipsacales; family Adoxaceae; genus Sambucus; species Sambucus nigra. Next base: position 130,291,393 of record OX422213.1, on the reverse strand, counting down.
TTTCGGGGATATGCCAATTGATGTTAGGGAATCCTTTTCTTCTAGTTGATTATTATGAAACTATGAGTCATAGTGTTATGTTTGGGAGACTTTAGAAGCTCAATTGAGCTATATTAGTCTTGATGGTTTATATTATCACCACAAAAGAATGTTGGGAGAATAACTTGAAAGTTTATTTCATTCATTGAAGTTACAATGATGAGATGTATTAGGTATGGCTCTGGATAAAGAGTATGATAGTTTACAAAAATGTAAATGGTTATGGTTCCGTATAAATGGAACATATATATGAAAAATGGAAATGAAAAGGAAATGGAAACAGTATTGATTTTGGTAAATGATAATTTACTAAATTATGAATATGGTAAATGTTATATTTTTTTTTAAACACACCATCTATAAATGCCATCATAAGGGAAGTTCGCGCGTAAGGTGAAGCCCCCTGGAAAGTGAATGCAGGGTGGATATAGTCCTAGGCCATGTGAGCGTTTGTTGTTGTATATTTTCTGCGATGGGTAGGTAATTCCGGATGTGGTTATGACTACCCCACAGGTACATGGCCGCTTCCCGACGTCTTGCGTTGTAGGTGCCCAGGTGTCGTAATTGATAGGCATTGGAAGATGATGGTCATTTAGGGGCGCGCATAGTGGGAAAACCCGGACGGGCGGTCTTAGAGTCGTTATATATATATTTATGATTATAACTATTCTTAATCAAGTGGGACTTGATGTATAATAAGTGCCATAAAGAGCACAATGAAATGCCACAAAGAGCATTTGGTGATAATTATATTTCTGATGAGGAATGGAATGCTAGAAAGAGCATAAAATTAGTGATTATAAGTTCCTGATAAGGAACATAACAATGAAATGGAACGATATAAAATGATGGAGGTTTTTAATTAATGTTAATCATATTCTTATGTATAATTAAATTTAAATTTATGATCGTTTGATCCCCTTAGTTCATACTTTAAAACTGTGTAGGTAGATTTTTATCTCTTTTTTCTAGCATGATTATCTATTCATAACTGTCATACTTTTTACTTATCTGGTGAACATATCAAACCGGGCCCTGACCCGTTCATATCTCTTGTTGTGCATGCATCTTGTATCCGCTTAGGTACTCCGTCGCAAGGACGCCTGTTCTGACTTTCCTATTCTGGTGTTTTTGGTGAACCGTGATGCTTTGCGGGTATTACGGGACATATTGCAATAGACGCCGTCATTCTTGCACTCTAGTTAAGATCAAGTCTTTTATTCGGGCGTGAGGCCCAAGCTTTTGTAATTGTGTAATGTAATGTATTATATAATTTATTGAATTTGTTTAATACTGTTGTAGAGTTTGTTGACCGACAGCATGTTCGATCCTTTTATTGTATACTTGTTGTTATTGTAATATATATATATTCTTGGGGTTTCCATTTTCTTTTCAGTATTGGGTTATTTAAATTCTTTATTTAACTTTAAAACAAAATTTTTGGCAACCCGTTTTTTGAAATATTGGGTGGTTATCCTAGATACTTTTTATATTATTGTGATGCTGAGAATGATTCCATCTATGATTCTTGTTATATTGGAGTATTGGGCTGGCCACCCCTTATTTTGGTGAGCGTGTTGTCACAGATGGTATCAGAGCATCAGGTTCTAGAGTCCTTAGGAATTTGTGCGGGCGCGTTACATTTTCAGCGTTGCTTTTGATTTGATATAGAGCCTTAGGATTAAGATCGTTGATTTCTTTTGCGAAATTTCGTTCTTCTGCCATGAGGTAGAACCCATAGAATCTTTTGCGTATTCGTGTGAGACTCGTAGGTCAATTGAAGAAGGGCGCCAGGGAAGGTCTTTGTGAAGGCGTCATGAGATGGGACATTAAGAACTATATGTGACACCCCGCCCAATTAAATATAGGGTGATCAGTCCTCAACCAATTTAAAATAGGATATTCACTTGGTTCATTCTCAGCATCACTGTCGAAATTTTTTTTCACATATTAATCACCTACTATAAAATTAAGCTAGGTGTCAAAACATTTCCAATTTTAATAAAACTAGGTAAATTCATTTCTTTCCATTTTAAAATATAAACCATTCACCACACATAGGAAGGTAAATAAATACTGAACATGCATCAAGTACTGAAATAAATAATACTGGATAAAACCTCCCAGTTTAAAACTCCAAACCATACAATAAACTGATTACAATATCTCTGATGGAAGAACTAGAAGTGGGCGACATATGCCCTAAACAAGAAGTCTAGATGAGACTGAATAGAAAGGGTAGATGCGTCTACTACAAGGACCTACAGCTTCCACAACAGCTGCAGCACGTCAAGCAATCCAAATCTCTAAATCTGATACTCCTGTGGCTGAGCACCTGATATAATACATATATATATAGCAAAAGAGAGAAGAGATAGAAGAAACGGGTCAGAGCCCGATGTGTAAAAATATATTAGCAAGTATTTAAAACTGGTTCTTAAAACAAGTCTTATACGCATGTTAGTCATCGAACTCTCACATGAGTTTCTCACCTCTCGTCTATTATGCACGCCTAACGTACATCTAATCTCCTCCAGTTATACCTCCCAGTCTAACTAGTCCGAAACCATACTAATACTAACTATTCTCACTAGTAGTATTCCCGTATCACCCATACAATACGCTATTCAGAAAGTTTATCTCACATACTAAATTTCATTATTCACCGTTTGAATGGTTAAATCTTTTATTTACTAAGATTATTTTACTTCTCATTTTCATTTTATCTACTAGTCTCACAAAGTAGAAAGTTACCCAAGTACACTCATACATATATATAGTATCATCATCCCTATATATATACACTAATCCTGCACCCCTAGGTTAAGATCGCTTCGTGCAATGTAATAATTATTATTATTACCAAGTCTACTAATTTCACACAGTAGCAATATTCACAAGTCCATATATATATATAGTCACATCATCCCTATACATATATATATACTAATCATCCACCCCGGCTAAGCCCCATTAGTGCATATCTCAAGAAAATCATGCATCCCTGGGTTAGCACCAATTAATTCACCTATCAATAATAATTCAGAACCCCCGGGTTATCACCCATTAGTGCGCCTATCAATAGATTATTGCATCCCCGGGTTAGCACCCATTAATGCACCTATCAATAATAATCCATCACCCTCGGGTTATCATCCATTAGTGCGCCAAATAATAATCATCTTTGTACCCCCGGGTTATCACCCATTAGTACACTTAATAATAGAGTTCTTGCACCCCCGAGTTATCACTCATTAGTGCTCTTAACTATAATATCACATAGTAGGCATACACACATCCTATTATAATTTATAGGTATTTCTCCAACCTACATATATACTCCCCATACGTATTTTAACCTCGTTACTACTTATAGTATAAATAATTAGATTACTATCTCTCTCGTAATCTCCAAGGTACATTCTCTCTATACCGAAATAATTAAAGTATTAATTCTCACATACTTTACCGAAAATTCCTTTTTTTATTTTTAATTTACTATTTGGTAATTTCTCTCACCCCAATAAACCGACAAACTCAAAACTAAACTTTGAGAAAATTCCCAAAAATTCGCTCTGTCGCTCGAACCAGAAGGGTTGTCGTTTGAACGACTTCCACGTGTCGCTCGAGCGACTTCACACGAGATGCCATCTCGCTCGAACGACTTCATGCGAGATCTCCATCTCGTTTGAATCACTTCGCGCGAGATCCCCATCTCGTTTGAACCACTTCGCGCGAGATTGCACTGTTCGTCTTCTTCACCAAACTTCAACGTTTTTCACAATTTTTGAACCTAAAAACCTCTAAGATTCGATTCCCAACAACTCATCATCAATACCCATCAACCCCTAACAGGTTATAGATCATTTCTATCATCCTAGGATCCTTAATTCGTCATTAATCATCATAATTTCATAAAACCCCCAAATTAATTCACATGAACCCTAGTTTCCAAAATTCAAATTAAAGAGCCTAATCAACCCAGATTTATTCATCAATATATAATCAGATTCCGTGATTAAACCTTTACATACATGAAGGAAATTCAGCCACTAATTAAACCAATCCTTAATCATAATTTACTTCTCCAATTTCCACCCAATTAACATATAAATCATGATTAATTCCACCTAGACTAACATGAGCATGATTATTGCTAAAAGAATGTAAGTAATAAACACTTGTCTCGAATATGACGGTCTGATCCGTTGTTGATGTTGGTATGTGCGCGTTCCTCTCTTCTCGATCTCCGCGTTAGTGGTCACGGTTGTGCAAGGTGACGCCAAACGAGCCTTCTCTCTTTGAATTTGGCTCTCCCTCACACCCTCCATGGCCGTTCTTGATTTGTGTAAACTCTTAACCCTAACGAAATTTCCTTAACTGACATAATTAATCCCAATTTTCGTCCATTAATTTAGCCCAAAAATCCAAATTAAAAAACTACCCCTACGGGGTGCCGGTTTGGCCTAAAATCGCCCCGGGACCCAAACTAAACACCCGGGTATACTATTTTGACTATCTCGACCCTTCCGAACTCAACGGCGCACTCGAAATTACCATACGAGTTATCAAAAATAAATTCTCTTTTTATTTCAATCAATTAGTCCCGACACGACTCACACGCGTGTCAGACTTAAATCACCAAACTGTCGTATTTCTCACTTCCGACAATTTATCAAATATCATAATTCCATATTACATATCACACAGTAATATTCAATAGTTCACAACAATAAGTATTAACTCTTGGCACGCTAGTTAATAATTATTTAAATTCGGATTAATAATAAATTAATTTCTCACATTTTAATTTAATTAATCCAACAACAATAATTAATCGCATACTTATTCTCATAATAATAATTGATCACATAATTATTTAAATTGTCAAAAATACGGGGTGTTACATACTTCCCCCCTTACAATGGAATTTCATCCCGAAATTCGGAAAAAGTATACCAGGTACAGACAATGCTGTAAAAATATTGCGCATCGCATCCCGACGCTCACAAATAAGCTACTCCGTACCACCCATATAGTACGCTATCGAATACCCTTAATAATGAACACTACACATGTGTTTGCTTTAAACTCTAGGTTACCCTTCCATATAGGCTCTCGCCCAAGCCTTTCTGCTTAAGTTTCACTACTTCAACTTTATTTTTAGATATTCTCTATCTAGCCTTCTACTATTTGCACCTTAGTAGATTTATCCACTTTTCATATACATACGACTTCGTCTCGTGTCGTGCTTACAAGTAAATTCACTGTGAAATATATAATTCACACACAATATATAGGATAATATCGATTCTTCTCCGACATTTGTAATCATAACTGGTCCTTCACCTTTAACTATCAAGTAGGACAACAACAAAGTTTATCATGCCATACTTCCACTGGCACTCTGCCCGAACATGAACTTATAGGAATTATTTAGACACAAACTCCACTAGTGTAAGCTACTGCTCCCGTCCTCCTCTAAAATCTCAGGGTCCACATAAAATTTTCTCTCCTACATCCGGTTAGACCGCTTATCCTGCCCATCCCTCTGTGGGTATTAGGCTGTACTCAATCACATCTTAGTACCTATAATCTCACCATCTCAGCTACATGAGAAGATCCTTGGGGATACTCTTCCATTCTCTAGTGGAAGGAGCCCCTACCGGTTTCGAATTGTCCACCATTTTTCAATCCGTCAGGTGACCCACTGCAAGACTATCCTTGCAATATTAACCTACTTCGTAACCCATCACCACTGTTGTTTGTATTCTGACACATCTTGTCTTTCTTGAATAAATTTCAATTTATCTTGAAACGTAAGTCTCTGACGAAACTTCGTTAATAAGCTTCGGCTTACCCGACTACATGTTATCGAATTTACATGCTAATCATAATCTACTACCTGATTCAATCACCCAGGGCACCCATACACCCTATGCCTCGCGTATCATTCTACAACAACATAAAATTCTCTTACCTCAATTCTTGCACACTCGCTATGCTGATGTGGTAAGGGTACACTCAACCGCCCCACTAATCAAAACTTAATTAATCCTTCAATGGCATCATTCATCTATTCCGAAAATACTAAGGCTAGACTACTATATTGGCCTTAAGTCATAAACAAATTATTAACTCTCAATTATATTCCTTTATAGGCATAATAATTCCACATACAAAACTTATGTACTATCGACCAAACTTCCCTCCAACACCTGACGTTCGCTAGTTTCATGTGTGGGATGTCTCGCAAAGCGAAATCCAAACAAGGAACCCCCCCGATACACTACTATCTAACCTAGCCGGTTGTTGAGGTCCGTAAGGCCTTCAGTACCTACTATGTACTTTCCCACAATCTACGTATTGTGACACAAAGGTTTACTCTTCCACTCTCATGTCCCTAACAATGTAACATGAAGCATGGCTCCCTCACTTTCCCAAGTACTTGGCGCTATAAATATATAACGAGCTATATTTCTCCGCTCGATAAGAACACAATGTATTCTAAGTCTTAACAGATAAATAGATCCTTATGCTCGGGAATCGCATATAATTAGACACTATACTCGCTGAGGTCTATAATAGCATACAAGTTTCATATATATACTCATATTTGGGTCCAACCCTATTTCAGGTGGCGCCGCAAAAAACTAAGATCACTCTTCTCAGAGTATCCGGCACGATAGCCATAACACTACATATTTACTATCGTTTAACCATACGGTAATTAATCACTACACATTACCATAATAAACTCTACTAAAGTTGATGACTCACTGCAGTAGTAAATTATAACAGCAAAACACATTCTTAGGGCCCGCCCGGTTCACTCACAAGCAATCATCAAAATGCCCTGCTAACAACGAGCAATACGTTTATAACAAGACTGTTAAAACTAATGTTCCCACTAAACTCGACCCGCATGCTAAGTTTAGGGTTTCCAATTTACAAAAAAGTCATGGCACACCCATGTCACTAGAATCTATCCTTTACTCACAAGGAAGAAGCAAAATCTCACCAGTCTCGTTAAATCACAGGGTCTCGGCACATGGCTGCCATCACGACCCATGAACATCTACAATCGTCATACATCCTAGGATTTAATCCTATGGTTGTCCTCTTTCATCATGGACAATCTATTCCATCATGTGGATTTCACGCCCATTATTAAAACGTTGGCCCAAACTCTCCAGGCCTCAATGATAGCTTGATAAAACTCCCGTTTACATCTCGGGTCCCGTAGACCCTGACATACTGTATGCTACTATTAACGAGGACTCTACTGGTCCAGCCTAAACCCATCATTCTCGAGTTATAAACTTCCTGGGCCTAATTCTCTTAACCCCGAATTCCTTTGCTGGAAGTCTCACCCCTCCAGTTGTTATGCCTAACTAGCACGATTTACCATTTCTAATCTCTTCGGTATCACTTTTCAATTGTGGACACATTCAACACTTGTAGTTATACTTCCTTCACATAAGGAAAGCTTCACGACTATTTCCCATCACTGGTCCCACTCACCATTTTGGGAATGTCCTTCTCTCGGACCGACAGTCTCAACTCACTATTATTCTTCCGTTATCCCTTTGTCTATGCTAGCTATTCGGAACTATGGTTGGCCTCTACTGCCTGATTGACTTCATCATCCTCTTAAAGTTAATCACTTAAAATCATCTAACCGAGTTCCCTATCGAGTATACTCTCACGTGGGGTTTCACTAACACCATTAAATTCAGTTTCTGCTCTTCAGCAGGTTCGTTAACCCTCTTTATTCCCTTCTCTTGGAAGGACTGCAATTACTAGCAACCGTATAACTTTGATGACATCAACATTAGTCATCCTAGTTGGATTTCTCATCCATACTTGTATTTTACTCACGGGTCCTTTATCAACTATAAACCCTTTGGATAATTTATACCCTTCTTGCAGGTACGAAGTTCATTATGCAATTCAACCTTTCTCTCACGATCATTTTCTATCTTACCCATTGTGCTAAACATCAAAATTTCACTCACATTTTGTTACCACACCGAATGGAAGACTTCACAGTCAAATCGTACTCAAATTTCTTTCTAAATTTCAAACACACTTCTTCATATGTGGTGATTGCCTCGAATCACTACATGATGCTCCTAAGAGCTATAGCTTTTAAATCCAAATTTAATTATGAGTGTCGTCACGCCCCACTCTACACAATAGCCTTAGGATTTTCCCCTTCTGCTGGTTTGTTACACTTTCTCATTTTCTTTTCCGCATCTTCACCGATGGGTTTTCAAAGGATTCCCTCTGATTTCCCCTTTATCGACTATACTAGGTGGCCCTAAATTCACTCCACCGTTATCTATGACTGTGTCCTGGGAACCCACAGTTCCCGAGTGACAATTTTTACTATCTCTTACTTAAGTAATTCTCGTGGTGATTTTTGTCCCGATCACTCTTCCCCGATTACTCTATGTCTTCTGTTGAGCTTCTCCTCCCGCAGTTCTTCTTACGGCCCTCGCTGGTCGTTCTAAAATGTTCGGGGTTTGAATCACACCGAATTCCGTATAATGACTTACCTCCATTATGATTCGTAGCAGGAGAACGTAAGTCACATATGTAAGGGAACACAACAACCCTATCATAAGGCTCTACATCAAAGAACGATACGCTGAAACGTAATAAGCCGCACGGATCCTAAGGACACTAGAACCTGATGCTCTGATACCACCTGTGACACCCCGCCCAATTAAATATAGGGTGATCAGTCCTCTACCAATTTAAAACAAGATATTCAGTTGGTTCATTCTCAGCATCACTGTCGAAATTTTTTTTAACATATTAATCACCTACTATAAAATTAAGCTAGGTGTCAAAACATTTCTAATTTTAATAAAACCGGGTAAATTCATTTCTTTGCATTTTAAAATATAAACCATTCACCACACATAGGAATGTAAATAAATACTGGAGATGCATCAAGTACAAAAATAAATAAGACTGGATAAAAACTCCCAGTTTAAAACTCCAAACCATACAATAAACTGAATACAATATCTCTGATGGAAGAACTAGAAGTGGGCGACATATGCCCTAAACAAGAAGTCTAGATGAGACAGAATAGAAAGGATAGATGCGTCTACTGCAAGGACCTACAGCTTCCAAAACAGCTGCAGCACGTCAAGCAATCCAAATCTCTAAATTTGATACTCCTGTGGTTGAGCACCTGATATAATACATATATATAGCAAAAGAGAGAAGAGATACACGAAACGGGTCAGAGCCTGATGTGTAAAAATATTTTAGCAAGTATTTAAAACTGGTTCTTAAAACAAGTCTTATACACATGTTAGTTATCGAACTCTCACATGAGTTTCTCACCTCTCGTCTATTGTGAACGACTAACGTACATTTAATCTCCCCTAGTTATACCTCCCAGTCTAACTAGTCTGAAACCATACTAATACTAACTATTCTCACTAGTAGTATTCCCGTATCGCCCATACAATACGCTATTCAGATAGTTTATCTCACATACTAAATTTCATTATTCACCGTTTGAATGGTTAAATCTTTTATCCACTAAGATTATTTTACTTCTCATTTTCATTTTATCTACTAGTCTCACAAAGTAGAAAGTTACCCAAGTACACTCATACATATATATAGTCTCATCATCCCTATATATATACACTAATCCTGCACCCGTAGGTTAAGACCGCTTGGTGCAATGTAATAATTATTATTATTACCAAGTCTACTAATTTCACACAGTATCAATATTCACAAGTCCATATATATATAAAGTCACATCATCCCTATACATATATATATACTAATCATGCACCCCGGCTAAGCCCCATTAGTGCATATCTTCAGAAAATCATGCATCCCAGGGTTAGCACCCATTAATGCACCTATCAATAATAATTCAGCACCCCCGAGTTATCACCCATTAGTGCGCCTAACAATAGAATATTGCATCCCCGGGTTAGCACCCATTAATGCACCTATCAATAATAATCCATCACCCCCGAGTTATCACCCATTGGTGCGCCAAACAATAATCATCTTTGTACCCCCGGGTTATCACCCATTAGTACACTTAATAATAGAGTTTCTGCACCCCCGAGTTATCACTCATTAGTGATCTTAACTATAATATCACATAGTAGGCATACACACATCCTATTATAATTTATAGGTATTTCTCCAACCTACATATATACTACCCATACGTATTTTAACCTTGTTACTACGTATAGTATAAATAATTAGATTACTATCTCTCTCGTAATCTCCAAGGTACATTCTCTCTATACCGAAATAATTAAATTATTAATTATCATATACTTTCCCCAAAATTCCTTTTTTTATTTTTAATTTACTATTTGGTAGTTTCTCTCACCCCAATAAACCGACAAACTCAAAACTAAACTTTGAGAAAATTCCCAAAAATTCCCTTTGTCGCTCGAACCAGAAGGGTTGTCGTTTGAACGACTTCCACGTGTCGCTCAAGCGACTTCATACAAGATGCCATCTCGCTTAAACGACTTTGCGTGAGATCTCCATCTTGTTTGAACCACTTCGCACGAGATCCCCATCTCGTTTGAACCACTTCGCGCGAGATTGCACTGTTCGTCTTCTTCACCAAACTTCAACGTTTTTCACAATTTTTGAACCTAAAAACCTCTAAGATTAGATTCCCAACAACTCATCATCAATACCCATCAACCCCTAACAGGTTATAGATCATTTCTATCATCCTAGGATCCTTAATTCGTCATTAATCATCATAATTTTATAAAACCCCCAAATTAATTCACATGAACCCTAGTTTCCAAAATTCCAATTAAAGAACCTAATCAACCCAGATTCGTTCATCAATATATAATCAAATTCCATGATTAATCCTCTACATACATGAAGGAAATTCATCCACTAACTAAACCAATCCTTAATCATAATTTACTTCTCCAATTTCCACCCAATTAACATATAAATCATGATTAATTCCACCTAGACTAACATGAGCATGATTATTGCTAAAAGAATGTAAGTAATAAACACTTGCCTTGAATAAGATGGTATGATCCATTGGTGATGTTGGTATGTGCGCGTTCCTCTCTTCTCGATCTCCGCGTTGGTGGTCACGGTTGTGCAAGGTGACGCCAAACGAGCCTTCTCTCTTGGAATTTGGATCTTCCTCACACCCTCCATGGCCGTTCTTGATTTGTGTAACCTCTTAACCCAAATAAACTTTCCTTAGCTCTTATAATTAATCCCAATTTTCGTCCATTAATTTAGCCCAAAAATCCAAATTACAAAACTACCCCTACGGGGTGCCGGTTACGCCTAAAATCGCCCGGGACCCAAACTAAACACCCGGATAAACTATTTTGACTATCTAGACCCTTCCGGACTCAACGGCGCACTCGAAATTACCATACGAGTTACCAAAAATAAATTCTCTTTTTATTTCAATCAATTAGTCCCGACACGACTCACACGCGTGTCAGACTTAAATCACCAAACTGCCGTATTTCTCACTTCCGACAATTTATCAAATATCATAATTCCATATTACATATCACACAGTAATATTCAATAGTTCACAACAATAAGTATTAACTCTTGGCACGCTAGTTAATAATTATTTAAATTCGGATTAATAATACATTAATTTCTCACATTTTAATTTAATTAATCCAAAAACAATAATTAATCGCATACTTATTCTAATAATAATAATTAATCAAATAATTATTTAAATTGTCAAAAATACAGGGTGTTACACTATAAATTATGGTCGGGGATGAGGACTGCTTTGGAGGTCGCTCCCTTTTTGTAGCATTTCCTTATCTTGCTACTGCGACTACCAATTACAGTGGATGTAGTTTTCCAAGTACCGCTAGAAGCAGAGAGTAATACTAAGCTTAAGATTTCAAGCAACATTAAATTGAAGTGGAGAGGAACCCATGATGAGGGCCACATGTTGAAGGAAGATGGAGGAGATGCATCCTCGTTTGGTGGATGCGTAAGGTCCAGGAACTTTGGCCTTAAGGAAGGGGTGTAGAAGAGCCCAGATGAAAAGGATGGAGGAAAATCCTTCACATATAGGAGTAGCATTGAAATGGTGGGAATGTAGTCACCATAATTGTGGGTGCAGGAGGTTTTACCCATGGAGAAACCCGGTGGACACTTGCAACAGCGAGTTTCTATGGGATAACTGGACTGATGATAAGGTGGATTCTCAAATGTTCACACGAGGTTCGATCAGAAGCCGACAGTGAATAAAAAGTTGTACGGTTAGGAAGGTCGTACACCAAAATAAGGTAGGTATAAGGAAGAAAGAGGTCATCAGTGGAATAATAGGATCCAGAATAAGTGTCGTTAACACTCCTGAAGTAACGGTGTTCATGAAACCCCATTAGTGGATATCCACCCGGGGAGGATTCATTGAACTAAGGGGAGGCCAGTAGCGTGCTCTTTTTTATTGAGGAAGAAAAAGGGACTGTGTGGGCAATTATTTTACAGTCAGGGTTAGAACAATGGCTATGACGTGGAGTGTAGAACCACTCATTTTGATTCTGTTGATTGGAGATCAAGGGCAAAGATAAAGTGCCTAGTTGGGGAGTTGATGGAAGTAATATTGGTTCGGATAAGACTCGAATACAGTGTCTGAGAACCATTAGTATTAACCGGGGTGATTGGCATGAATGTTGGTGGGAATTCCACCTTAGTAGTGGGTGGTGCATCCCCCATAATAAGATAGAGTAGTATTGTGTTTACTCTAGATTCGGTTGTGTATATCGAGCTTGTAGTAGTATTGATGCTATTATAAAAAGGATAATTATATGACTTCCGTGGTATGGAAGTTTTATTTTTTTTCTTCACTCGTTATAAGGCGAGTGATGATATTTTAAAGAATATTATGTATGTTATGTGTTACTTGTATTATGTGTATTATATGAGTAAAGATATTTTGGGTTTGATTGGGGTGATAGAAAGCAAATAAATTACGAGGCTACCCTACTTCTAGTTTCAGAATGGAACTAGTTGTTCTATGATTTCTCTCCTGGATACAGGTTGAGGCTTTATAGAGGTAGTTTGAGGAAAGTAGGAGATTTTCATTACTTGTTGTGTTACCCTATATGAGTGTTTGATTGTTTGTTTGCATTGTATGTGGTTGTTATGCCTTATCTCCATGACCAATAAGGTTAAGTAGTAATGCATAGGAGGGGTTCCTTGTTTGGATTCCGCTTTTACGGGACGCTCCACGCGTGAACCTTAACGACGTTGAGAGCGGAGAGATGCTATCCTTTTCTTTTTCTTTCTTTCTCTATTTTTATTGTTAGAAGTTGAGTTGGAAGGGTTAGCCGAGAATCACGTAGTTAAGTGATTAAGGGCTACTGAAGTGCGAGATAGAAGCACTGTATATAGTTCTCTCCTCTGATCGATGTGAGGGAGACTGAGTTATGAAGTCGAATTGAGACTTTTGGTTATGCCTTGATGATAAGGCTATTTAAAAAGATGTATATATATAGTGGAATAAATATTTGAAAGACTTTACAGAAAGTAAATGTCCGAATTGTTGAAATCCTTAATTATTAGAATAGTAAGACATAGAAATAGAATCTTATTAATAGGGTTATGAGTTAGAATTTTATCGATACCGATCACGTGTCTTAGACCGTTATATCTTGATGACCGACGATGGGAGGTAGTAGTGTAACAGGAGGATTCCTTATTTGGATTTTGCTTCGGCGAGACGCCCCACGCATGAAACCGAGCGAACGTCGGAAGTTAAGGGTGGCCTTGGGCACTACAGATATACTTAGTATCATACGTATACGACATAGATAGGATATATATCGATCGACCTTAGGATTTTTAGGATGGAAGGGTTTTAGGGCATGTGACGTTGATTGAGGAAGGTTGTAGGGAGTTGGCCACAAATAGGTTGTGGGTTAACTCTAACAGGGATTAGGTCCCTAGGAACAAGAAGTATGGAATCTCGAGGGGTTTGGTAGGTTAGGCCGAAGGAGATGAGGCCTCTCTTATATAGAGTGTTACGTTGGTAACTTAACTTTTGGGGAGTTAAAAGGATGAGTTGACTTTTACTCTTGAGCCCATTTTATTAAGCTCGAGAGTGAATTTAACGAACAAGTTTCTGCCAGGAAGGGGGAGTAATAATACCAGAGCATGGACCCATTGTTTATGCTTCTCACAAGCTTAAACTTTATGGGAAGTATTATTCCACGTTTGATTTAAAATTCATTGCGGTTATGATCGCCTTAAAGAAACAAGGCACTACTTCTTGGGCAGGAAATTTGGTCTTTCTCGCGAGCAACAAGTGGTTGCAATGTGTAGTGCGAGGAATGGAGTTGGTGCATGAAGTTCATAAAGGACTATCGATTGGAAATTCCCTTTCGCTAAGGGAAAGAGATTGGGGGCAGTAGATGCGTCAAGCAGAAAACCTGTCGGGGAAATTAGTGAAGGCATGGAAAGCCTAGTAAAACGAGCATGATTAGGAAGACTTTGTAGCAAGAGCACCCATGTCTGTGACTGACCATTTCACCTACTTGTGTGAAAAAGAGTGGTGGAACGAAGAAAGGTATATTCATAGACGTCTTCATTGAATTACCGGCACTGAACTGGTTATGATCCAATTTGAGAAAATTGTTGATCATTCGACCAAATCGTTGATTTTTCGGCCATTATGGGAAGATTGTATGTAAAGGAGTGTGCCCCGCTCTTTATGGATAAATGGTAGAACCGTAAGAAGTACCTATCAAAATAGTGGTGGACGGAGATTAGACATTCATGTCAAAGGTTGAGTAAAGTTTCCAGGAAGAAATGGGAACCGTATGAAAATGGAGTATATCTTACCACCCTAAAGTGGATGAAGAAATGGAGGAAGTCGACTTAATGCCGAAAGCCATATCTTGAATGGGCGCCTTAGGATACACAGCTGATGGAAGTAGTAGTTTGTATGGATGGGAATTTTCGTACAATAATTTGGATTATTTCCTTAGGTATGGCACCGTGAATGGCCCGGTTTAACCGGTTGAGTAACTCGCATACTCGTTGGATGGAACCAACAGATATTATGTTCCTTAGACTTGGAGTGGTCTCGGAACATTTCTTTAAGGATTGGACTTTTTGAGACATATGCATTCTAGGGCTATGCCTATGCGAGGAGAAGTTGAGTAGTGTTGGGGTTAAGCGATTTAGCGCTAGTGTAGGTATCCCCGAGGAGGGATGTAAAGTGATTTAGGGAGTATGGCGGTTTTTGCCGAGTCTTGTGGGGATTTTCTTCCGCCGTAGATAGGTAGGATCGATAGTTCATGATGAACAATTGGGTGCTATATTAGAGAACAAAGAATGTAGAGTGGGATTGATATAGACGACCTTAGTTTGAGTCCATTTGGGATGTCACAATGACAAGGGGTTTGTTGAGGGTGATAGGACGATAGTTTAGAATAGTATGCCCTTTATGTGATTAGGGTATGCCCGAATTTTGAGGGCAGAATTCCCTCATAAGGGGGGGAGTATGTAACAACCCTCGCTTTTAGGAGGCTAATTTTATATTAATTTACCGCATAAGGTAATTATATAAAATGTTGGGACTGGAGTAAATATTAATTTAATGAGTTGAAAGTTAATATTTACTAGATTGTTGCATATTTACTGTATGTGTAAGTAAATATCATTATGTAGCATGTGTTACGGTGTCATATAATTTAAATGACATTATGGTTTAAATGAAATCGGGACTTGAAATAATTTATAAAATTGTCGGATGCCAGTTTAGAGGGCGTAGTTAGTCCCGGAATGTGCGAGACAGTCAAAATAAGTGCCATATTGTATTTTTGTATTTCGGGCACTTTTACCTGGTTTTAACTTAAATGCGTATTTGGGAGTCATTTTAATGTGGTATTAACCACTTAAGTTGTGAATTTTAGACTTAAGCCACGATTTAAGTCTTTCTCTCCCTTTCATTTCTTAAGTATGTATTTATAAAACATTGAGAGTTAGAGAGAGGGAGAGAACTTGGGAGAAAAGAGGAGAAATGGAGATTGAGGATTGGGATTACATCTACCACAAAGATATCTGATATTTCAACTCTAAGGAAAGTTTTCTACTTGCTAATATGTGATTTAAGATGAGTGAATGGTGTGATAGTTGTGTATTTGCATTTATAGAACAAAAATGGAATTTATGGTGTTTAAGCCCTAATTTTAGTTTTGATGATGAAATTGTGAATTATAGTAGTTATTAATCATGTAGGATGATATTGGGTAGATAAATGTTGTTGGATGTGTTTGAAATGGAAGAGAATTGAGGTTTGGGGAAGTTAGGGTTCATAACCCGTAAACCCATACTTGGCAAATTCGAAGGGGCGAATCGATTCGGCCTAGCCTAATCGATTCACTAGAGGGGCAGTGTCCAGGTCTGAGTTGTCCGAATCGATTCGGCAATTATGCAGAAGTCAGGTTTTCCTGATCGAATTGATTCGGATGGTCCAAATCGATTCGCTTTTCTGACCGAATCGATTTGGCCAGGCCGAATCGATTTGCGAACCCTGCAGTTTTGAGTGATTTTTCCAAGCACAATTTTAATCCTTTTTCTTTAGACTAAGGACCTAAGAACCTTCTTGTATGAAGTAAATTTAGAGTCCTAGATGAGTTGAGTGATTACCCTACATTAGAAATGGGTTATGTGGGGGATTTTCCGGGGATATGCCAATTGATGTTAGGGAATCCTTTTCTTCTAGTTGATCATTATGAAACTAGAAGTCATAGTGTTATGTTTGGGAGACTTTAGAAGCTCAATTGAGCTATATTAGTCTTGATGGTTTATATTATCACCACAAAAGAATGTTGGGAGAATAACTTGAAAGTTTATTTCATTCATTGAAGTTACAATGATGAGATGTATTAGGTATGGCTCCGAATAAAGTGTATGATAGTTTACAAAAATGTAAATGGTTATGGTTCCGTATAAATGGAACATACATATGAAAACTGGAAATGAAAAGGAAATGGAAACGGTATTGATTTTGGTAAATGATAATTTACTAAATTATGAATATGGTAAATGTTATATTTTTTTTAAACACACCCTCTCTAAATGACATCATAAGGGAAGTCCGTGCATAAGGTGAAGCCCCCTGGCTAGTGAATGCATGGTGGATATAGGCCTAGGCCATGTGAGCATTTGTTGTTGTATATTTTCTGCGATGGGTAGGTAATTCCGGGTGTGGTTATGACCACCCCTCAGGCATATGGCCGCTTCCCGACGTCTTGCGTTATAGGTGTCCAGGTGTCGTAATTGATAGGCCCTGGAAGATGATGGTCATTTAGGGGCGCGCACAGTGGAAAAACCCGGACGGGCGGTCTTAGAATCATTATATATATATTTATGATTATAACTATTCTTAATCAAGTGGGACTTGATGTATAATAAGTTCCATAAATAGCACAATGAAATTCCACAAAGAGCATTTGCTGATAATTATATTCCTGATAAATGAATGGAATGCTAGAAAGAGCATAAAATTAGTGATTATAAGTTCCTGATAAGGAACATAACAATAAAATGGAACGGTATAAAATGATGGAGGTTTTTAATTAATGTTAATCATATTCTTATGTATAATTAAATTTAAATTTATGATCGCCTGATTCCCTTAGTTCATACTTTAAAACTGTGTAGGTAGATTTTTATCTCTTTTTTCTAGCATGATTTTCTATTCATAACTTTCATACTTTTTACTTATCTGGTGATCATATCAAACCGGGCCCTGACCCGTTCATATTTCTTGTTGTGCATGCATCTTGTATCCACTCAAGTACTCCGCCGCAAGGACGCCTATTCTGACTTTCCTATTCCGGTGTTTTTGGCGAACCGTTATGCTTTGCGAGTATTACGGGACATATTGCAATAGACACCGTCATTCTTGCACTCTAGTTAAGATCAAGTCTTTTATTCGGGCGTGAGGCCCAAGCTTTTGTAATTATCTAATGTAATGTATTATATAATTTATTGAATTTGTTTAATACTGTTGTAGAGTCTGTTGCCGACAGCATATTCGGTCCTTTTATTGTATACTTATTGTTATTGTAATATATATATTCTTGGGGTTTCCACTTTCATTTCAGTATTGGGTTGTTTAAATTATTTCTTTAACTTTAAAACAAAATTTTTGGCAACCCGTTTTCTGAAATATTGGGTGGTTATCCTGGATACTTTTTATATCGTTGTGATGCTGAGAATGATTCCTTCCATGATTCATGTTATATTGGAGTATTGGGCTAGCCATCCCTTATTTTGGTGAACGGGTTGTCACACTTAGTAGCTCCGGTTCTATTCATACGAAAGAAAGACAGAACTTCTCAGTTATGCCTTGATTATCAAAAGTTAAACAAGGTTACCATCAAAAACAAATACCCTTTGCCCGGAATAGGAGATCTTTTTGACCAGTTACGTGGGTCAATAATATTCTCACAGATTAACTTAAGCTCTGGGTATCTCCAACTTCATGTCAGGGAAGAAGATATACCCAAAACCACTTTTTGAACACCATATGGTCATTTTAAGTTCTTAGTCATGTGTTTTGGATTGATAAATGCCCCTCCCGCTTCCATGGAGTATTTAAACCTTTTCTGAATCAATTCGTAATCATCTTTATAGATGACATATTAATTTATTCCAAGACCATAGAAGAATAGAAGGAAAACCTATCCCTAGTGTTATACACCCTTCATAAACATCAACTTTATTCCAAGCAGAGCAAATGTGACTTCCTCATAAAAGAGGTGAAATTCCTCGAACACATAGTCATCGAAGAAAGTATACATGTAGACCCGATCAAAACCACTTTTGTACTTAAATGGCCTCAAACCACTACCATCACGGAATTACGTAATTTTATAGGACTCGTCGGATACTACCGATGCTTCATGGATGGATTTTCCAGAATTTTCTTACCTTTGATGAGATTTACAAAAAAGGATGTCTGGTTTGAATGGACTTTAAACAACAAACAATCCTTCCATACACTCAAGGAAATTAACCACCACATTGTTCTGACCATTCCTTATAGTAATAGCAGATATGACATTTATATTGAAGCCTCCTTACAAGACCTCAATTGTGTGTTAATACAATAAAGAAAAGTGATCGAATACGGGTCACGAGAGTTAAAAATTCATGAATGAAATTATTTGATACATGACTTGGAATTAGCAGTAGAAGTTTTTTCCCTGTAAATCTGGAGATGTTATCTATATGAAGAATTTTAGGAATTTTCAGACAATAAAAGTGTTAAGTACATCTTTAACCACAAGGATCTAAACCTCCGACAGAGACGGTGGATAGAATTTTTAGAAGATTACAAATTTAATATTGTACACCATCTCAAGATAGCTAATGTAGTTGCTGATGCCTTGAGCCGCAATGCCCAAGCAAACCTCCACGGTATGTTTATATTCTTAGAAACCATAAGATATTACAATCTATAGAGATACTCCTCTGAAACCAAATTGTCCTGCGAAACCTCGTAGCATAACCCACCCTACACAGGAAAATCATTGACCTCTAAGGCCAAGATTAATTTTTGAACTCTCATAAGCAAAAACTCGAAAATAACCTCTCTAAAAAAAGATGGACCTTGGACCCCAAACGAGGGTTAAAATTTAAAAATCGTGTATGTGTCCCTCTCATATCCTTATTACGGGAAGAAATCCTATAAGAAGCCCACCATTATAAATTCATGATTCACCCCAGAAGCACCAAAATGTAACAGACTCTCAAACAACATAATTCGTGGCCATGTATAAAAAAGGATATATTCCATTTCATAGATAAATGATTAACTTGTGAACAAGGAACATTGAGCAATAACACCCGAGAAGATTATTCCAACCACTCCCTATCCTAGATAGGAAATAGGATCACATTACTATGGATTATGTCAATGGATTACCCCGAACTTCTCAACGATAGAATTCGAATGATGAAATCTACCCATTTTACACCCACTCAATCCATCGATTCTTTCCAATGACTTATCAAGCTGTACATCAGATAAATTGTTCGATCCATGGTATAAATCTTTCTATTAATTTAGACCAAGACCCATTCACATGAAGATTTTAAAAACACCTACAAGCTTCAATGGAAACCCAATTATATCTGAGTACCGCCTTTCATCCTCAAGTCGATTGACAATCTGAACGAGTAATTCAAACCCTTGACGATATGTTACAACCATGCACATTAGATTTTTCAGGTACTAGGAACAACACCTTAGCATTAATCAAATTCTCTTACAATAAGAGTTACCAAACTAGCATTCAGACCACCCCTATAAAGCTCTCAATGGATGACCTTGTCACTCACCCCTGTGCTGGAATGAATTAGAGGAAAATCGTATACTTGGACCTAAATTATCACAGAAACCATTGAGGAGATATGGCTTATTAGGGAAAGATTGCATTCATCCCAGAGTCGACAAAAACGTTTTGCCGACACTTAAAAAAAGACATTACAATTTCAACCGAATAATAAAGTATTCCTACGTGTGTCCCCAATAAACGAAATAATTCAGTTTTGGAAAAAAAGGAAACCTACCACCCCGCTATGTTGATCCCTTTAGAATCATCGAACATATTGGACTTAATGACTGTCGATTGAAATTACCTCCCGAATTATCCAATATATTGTCACACCCTGCGCAATCAGACAGACGGGGTGGCCAGCCACCGCCGCTGAACTACATCGGGCGTGAACTAAATAAATATCATTCTTAGCATGAGACATATATGAGACATAAATAAATCATTCCATAAGATAAATAATTGAACCAATCCCAAATGATCATAAACAACTGAGCGATAAAAGATCCATCACATGCTAAAACTCCGAATAAATCCAATCTCCAATAATGATTAAATAAAATCTGAATAATAAACCGACTGAATAATCCAACTGAAATCCTCTAAAACAACTTTGGAACCGAATGGCCTAATAAAACTCAAATGAAGTCTCATAATTAAATACGACTGAAAAATAAAGTCTAACTATATAAAGTAGTAAAATGAATGAACTCCAACTGTACCTCCAAACGATAAACTCCGATAATCCTATGTAGCTTCTCCAAAAATTATCCTGAAAAAGTTAGTCAACACACGAGGTCAGAGCTACTCCCCTCAAATAGGATCCTTGAATCCAGACAGCAACATTATACGTAATAAATATCACAATAGAGTATTTTAAATTAAACGAGATAATTAAACGCGATAAATATAAACACTAACTACCCGCAGAGATCCCCATTTAAAAAGGCACACTAATATGATTTTTAAATTCCCAAGTCCTACGATGTTAATTTAATTAAATTAACCAAATTTTATTATTGTTTTCACTTTTTATTATGGCGGTCCTCCTGCCCCGGGTGGTAATCCACCAAAGTGCCACACGTCCCCTTATCAAATGGCCTCTGATTCGTTTAAACTGTCGATCCCGCCCCGTGACAAGGTTCCACACACGACACGACATAAATCGTCACCCGTTTAACTGTTGGTCCCTGACACATTATGTCGCCATAAATTTTAATACCCAGTTTTATCTTAGGCATTAATTCTCAATTTCTAAATTTCACAATTTATAGATTACCCCACCCTTTTAATCGATGTGAGATCCTCAAAATACCCCTTAGTCCCATACCTAAGGGTCCCCAAGTTATCAATACGTCCTACCCTATGTGTAGGATGAATTTCTAATATAAACCTTGACCTAGTTTCATGCCTAGGCTAGCGTAACGACTGCAAAGTATTAAAAATCAGCCCACCCTTAACATAGAAAAGTCATAATAATCTACCCTCACTAGTCCCATACCTAGAAGGCGTAAATCATCAGAGGCCTACCCACTAGTCCCACGCCTAGAAGGCATCCTAAAATATAGGGAGAGCGAAAATATGCAACAACCCGTCGTCACAATGGCAATTTAATAATACCAACAAGTCACGTAAATAAGCATAATTAATCAACGTATAAAACTACGCATACTAGTCCAATTTAGTTAAATCTTAATTTAATTATCACATTATCATAAACACCCAATTAATCTTATTTAATTATTTTAAATTAAATACACTGAAATTTCATCATTTATACATCATATTTCAGGCCTAATTAATTCTACACAATTTACATGATTTATACCTCCCCAAATTCATTTAATTCAAAACTAGGGTTTTTATACATGCAACCTATGCCAATAAAATCCAAAATCCACTCATGAATCCTACATACCCAAGGATTATGAATATTATTCATATTAAAAGATTTTATAAAAACAACACCAAGATTTAATGTCTACTTTCTCTAATTAGGTTACTAATTGATTTTAATCAAAAACACATGATTAAGGGTTTAGGCAACACTTAAAACGCATAATACTAAAGGAAAGGATTAGAGTATTCATGCCTAAAATTAGTTAAATAACAATCTGAGTAGAAGGTTGAAATCCTCTTGAGAAAACACCAATTGAATCTTCAAAACTTGTTAAAAGTTGGTGCTAGGGGTTGAAGATGAGAAGACATATGTTTTGAGAACCTTAAGGGAGAGAGTTTGAGAGAAAAAGTATTTTTTGAAGTTCCCACGGTGCCACACTTCTCAATCCTCCAAACCAAGTCCCTCTGAAGTTCCCACGATGAGGTCGTTCGATTGAGCATGAAATCTCTCACAGGCCCTGCTAAGCCTGGTCTCTCGCGAGTATCGTTCGACCTCACACAAAATCATTATACTCATTACGTCTTTACAATCGTTACAGCTCATAGTTAATATAAACAAAAGATACGACAAGAGTAAATTCATAGGACTAAAGGACGAGCTCCCTCGGTCAGCTTCTTCGCTAGAAGGTCCCTCTGGGCTACCACGCTGAGTTGCCTTAATCCCAAACATTATTGTATATGGGTGGATTATCTCTAATCTCAGGATTACCTTCAAGTCCCCTCTACAAGTGGATACATGATTTGTTTTTTAAGGATGTAGTAATGATAAGTCGCATATATTGTATTTAATACCCCATAAATTTCTGCATTCTAGCATTCCCGTGCAAGTTATTCTCGATTCATATGCTCGTTTATTGATTAACCCTTGCTTTAATCGTATATATTTTGTGTGTGCCTTAATCGAGCTTTTGTGAGTCTCTTGAATGCATGATATGATGTTTGTTTGAATTTTGAAAAAATTATGAAGATAGTCGCAAAGTCGGGGCATTTTAGTTAATTCAACATTTGGGTTTTGTCCTCGAACTCTTCATGAAAGTTGAAGACCTTCGATTCATCTTCTCATTTCCTCCAATCGTGAATGAATCCAAGTTATAACAAAAACATTACAGGCTTTCTTTTTTGGAGCATGTTCCTAGCAGACGCGACTGAAAATGTGTCTCTAGTGCGTGCTAATTACGGTTCAAGTGCAAACCGATCACGTAACTAATAAACCCAGTAAGACGGGGTCGAATCCTTTAGGAAATAAGACGTAGGACATGACATCGTAGGTAAGATAACTAATCCTAAGCTGACTCAGAAAAAGGAAGGAAAAAGGTGGTGAATATTTGGAATTTTATATCTACTAACTAAATTCAAATTAATTTAACTACCTATGCAAGAGTAACCTACAGTGACTGATAAATATGAATGACACAAATGGGTTGAACTAAAATCCCCTGAACCCTAGTATGTTTACCGAATATAAAGGCAATTATCAATTAAATAATTAATCAAAACAAACTTTATTAATTTCAAGCATTACATATGTGAGGGTACAAGCCCGCATCATACATAATAAAGAATAAACATAAAGTGGTGTCGACATAGCTGACACATGCGTCACACTCTTAAACAACCCGATTACCTAGGAAAAATGAGGTTAAAATCACTACGACGATTGTAATAACTAATAAACACGATTCAACCTTTTATTTAATTCAGAGAATAACTTTTATTTCCATGCAAACCACGTCAGGTTGGGTTTAGGCATCCCAACCCTTAGAAATATAATCGGACATGGTTACGTGAGAAATAACACAAATCTTAACGTTGCATGTGGTGAAATCATAACTACACTAGCGTTAGACATGTATAGGAGATTTAGAATCCTAGAAAAATGAAGGAACACGCAATTAAAATCAACTTGAAGAACAAAGAAGAGGAAACAAACTTAAATGATGAAAACCTTGAATTTAACCTTTGAAAGTGAAAATCTTCTATGCATAAATTAAACTAGGGTTATTGAGTCTTCTCCTCTATTGTTCTCTAAGAAAAACTAATTCAAAACTATCTCTAACAATCAACTATATTGTTACATTTACGTTCTTGTGAGAGTCCAACCCACCTAAAACCCTTTAGATCAATCAAAGAGAAATTAATTTTTTTGCGCATCAAACCCCTCGAGCCGGTTCGACCCCAAACCGGTTCATCTTGAGGTTCGTGTAATTTCTCTACCTTGGAGCTCTTTTCTTCTTTTACACTTATAATTTTTTCCTTGTTTTCTTCTCAATTTTCAAATTTGCATAACTCTTTCACCATAGCTCGGATTGGGGTGCCATTTTTTCCAGTGTTCTTGTAACTTAATCATCTTTGACTTTCTAGATGGCCCCACCTCTAGACTAAGGCTGAAAAATTACAAAAATTTCCTTAAACTCCCTTTTTCTTGATTTCTTTCACTGTTTTGAGTTCTCTTTAGCACTAACTTGCATGAAATACCTGTAAAACACATAGAAGATACACAAAATAAGAAATACTTGCCAAAAAGGGTTAGTAGAATAAATGTGAGACAAAATGTCGAAATTAAGGGAATAAATGTGAAGAATTTATGCCTAATCAATCCCCCTAACTTAGAAATTTTCGTGTCCCGAGCAATGTAAAATAATGAGACTATGAGTTAAGGACCCTTCAAAAAATTTATTGGGATAGAATATCGTTTTCATGGGCAAGCGATTGCATTTAGCGTAATCAATAAGCCGTTAAACACCTAGGTTACCCTGGTAGGACGAGTGGTGTCTCATGAGGGTTTGCAGTGAATATACCCACAAAATTCATTTTTTACTCAAAGAAAACTCAAAATATTTAAAAACAATACAATCTAAATTTCCCAAAAATAATCACCATAAACTTATATTCAAAATTCTGAATTAGTAGTGTATATTTGTGTGTGTGCGAAGCCGAGAATTTAACCGCTAATTTTCACCAATTGATCATTACGTTACTTTCCAAAAATTTGTTTTGATTCAATTTCTCACGGATGCACTCACAAATGAATCACTCGGAATGTGGCTATTTCTCTCGATATGCGTGATATAAAGAGTAAATATAATGGAATGCAAATTCACGAACACAAACTGGAAAGACTAAATTTTTATGGTGATAAGATCTCATCATCGGATTACGATCATTGGAAAACACAAAACATCGCCTCTTATTTACATCAATTCATCTCTCTTATTATCTTTTTGTATCTTAGCTCTCCATGCGGTAATCAATTTCGAAATTCAGACTCGGTTAGGACTTTCTTGAATTTAAGTTGTATTTGGTAAAATTGGGAATGGTTGGGAAATTCGGAATTGGAAAATGTTCTGATGATTTCCTTTATTTCTTTTTCGGGATTTTGCTGATTTTTCTTTCTTTTTACTTATTTTTTTCTATTTTTCACGTTTTTCTTTTCTTGCTATTTTTTTTAGCATTATTTTATTTTCTCGCCCCTTTTTATGAACTTTTTACACTTTATTGATGAAATTTCTAATTTTCACAATTTTGGGTTCAATGAGTTTTTTGGGTTATCAACCGAAAAGGAAAATTTTATTAGGCTCAAGTTGGGTTAGCAAAAGGGAAAAAATTTCGTAACTTTTTATGGCTAATATTTTTGGGTTAAACAAATGAGGGGCTACTTCATTGTCCGAATCACTCATTTTACCATATACGTCTCGAGCTTAATTTAGTTTAAAGATATATTTAGCATGCTTTTCAAGACAACATCTCACACATTTCCCATAACCAATCAAAATAATAAATTAGAGATCAGTAATGACTTATTTAAACGTTGAATTGAATGTTGAGTTAACCATTAACTCATATTGATTTAAAAACTCAAAAAAAAAATGAAAGGCTCGAAATCTCACCGAGTTAGTTAATCTCCACATTTATTCAAAAAGTCGTCAATTTTCTTTTAATTTCCATCTTTGGTCAATTTCATCTTTGTGCATTTGAATTTTTTTTTTTTACAATTGGAGACTTTAACAAATTTTTGGTGATATTTTTGAAAAATTGAAATTCTAATTTTTTACTTATTTTGAAGGGAAATATTTTTCCCTTTTTTGAAAACATTTTTTTTTTGGAAATTTTGCCATTTAAAAAATTTGTGAAGTTTTTTGAAAGACGCACTTGTCACCCCCCCCCCCCCCCCCCAACTTTGACTTTTGCATTGTCCTCAATCAAAAGGATGAAAAAGCTAAAGTAGAAATAATAATAAGTGCGATAAATAAAACAAACAAATTCCTAAAATGCAGATTTTTCATTATCTTCCCAACCTACAATCATACATAAAAACAAAACAAAACAGTTACATGAGGTTTCACACAAGTTTCAACATATGAAAGCAGGGATGATTAAGCCAAACACAATTTAAATCAAACACGGTCTTACTACTCGTGTGGTGGGGCGAAGGTTGTAGTGTCATCCAGGCTATATGGGCCATAGAAGTACGTTGGAAGCGAGACGGAATCCCCGACTTGTAGCCTATACATCTCGGCGTGGAGGTGCGCCATCAGGATAGTATCGTGTTGGTAGGCTTGATTATCCGCATGCGGTCCTCACGGTATTCATTGATAAAATTGTCTAGACGTGACTCGATGGAAGCTATGGATCCGTGAGGCCCTCCTTAACTGACTCATAGTTGGTATCGTCATCCTCATCATACTCCTCTTCCTCGGGAACCTCCTCTATCTGGACATTGGGGTCCATTTCCTCTTCATCATCATCCACATTAATAGGACACGCGGGGTGGGAAACCCTCGTCTGGCACTCACTTCTAGCGGTACAATTCGCCCCAATCGGGCAAGGAAGTTTGACATGCAATTGGGGTCTTCCACACCAGCGTCATTATTTTAGTGATTAAGCGGGCGTAGGGAAGTGCCACCTTGCTGCAATCATCATATGTCACGTGGGGGATGCCCTCATACAAAAGTTTAGCTAAGTCGATTGTGTTATGCAGATTAAGGAAAAAATAGAGGAAGTTCCCATGTCTTTATTGTACCACCGAATCATTTGTGGTTTGAAGGATAGACCCACATGTGATGAGGTGCACATAGCGCACACTGTCTTTGAAAGTTTGCCCACCGAAATGAAACCTTGGAGCCAATGCTCCCCCGGTGCCATACGCTCTACGCATTCAGTCTTGGTGTGCATGGCACCATTGTTGGGATACGCAAAAGAAACGAGGAGAATGACCCCTTTATCGCGCATTTTGCGCTCAATGAGGGAAGCCAAAAAGGAATTTGGATTCCATCAACATAGGCTTCGTGGAGAATTGTGGATTTCCGGACGAGGGTGGCATAAAAATAGATGATTTCCTCTTCAAAGACACGATCACTCATCGGAGAGAGTAAATCGCACCACCCTCGACGGTGGAAGAGGGTGGTGACCTCATAGGTAAGCTCCTCCCATATGAATTTTCGCTCAATGTAGATGGTGCGGGCTGGCATAAAGTAATGCTCAAACCAATGGAGTTTTTGAATTGACTGGAAACGATGATTGAACCCCTCGTCGAGAATAGTTGGAGAATTGTATTTGGGTGGGCATAAGTTGACTTGGCGGTGACAAGGCATCGTGATAGATAGAGAGGGATATGGCTGTAAAATATGGGAGTGGGTGATATGGTGAATTTATAGGTGTGGGGGGGTGAATTTGGTCAGAAATAGTGGGGATGAATGGAGGGAAAGGTTAGACGGAGGGGAAAGGTTTTGGAATTGGGGGGGGGGGGGGGGGGGAATTCATATGGGGGGAGTTTTAAAAGAGGGAAAAAAGGGATGAATCTAAAAAATGGAGGAGCAGAATCGCCAGGCACCCCGAACCGATTCGGGCATACCTACGAACTTTTTCTACCCCAAATCGATTTTGCCTAGGGTTCGGTTAAACATGCTACCTCAAAATGCCAAAAAGCTCTATTCTCACAGCCTCTAAGTGTTCTTAACCTATTATCACTTATTTAAAAATGCCTCAACATTGGCAAAACAGTCAGGACCTCCGAGATATCTCAATTTTACTCCCGAAATGCATGCATGTTTTCCCGTGTATGAAAATTCAACGTCGTGCTTAACCCTCTTTTTCTTTCATTTTTTCGTATGACCTCTCCGTACATATAAAGTAGGTAAAAATGACTCGACGCGCTATTATACAACCTTACTCGCCCCATACGCGTAGGGGTGTGATGACCTCACGTTTCAAGCTCAATCAACCCCATAAATGGGGTTCGACAACCAAATGGTGTCGTCTTCTTTGATGCACGCCTCTAGGTACATATTTAGGAGTTGTTCGTTATCCTTGAATGTGCCTCCCCCTTTTGGGTCTTCCAATTCAAAGGAACCGTATGGTTACACTTCTTTAATGATGAATGGGCCCATCCATCGCGAATGCAATTTACTGGGAAATAAGTGTAGACGCGAGTTGTGGAGAAGCACTTTTTGCCCCAAATAAAACTCCTTGCATCGGATATTTTTATCATGTGCAAGTTTTATTTTTTCTTTTGATATCTTATCATTATCGTATGCATCATTGCGCATCTCTTTCAACTCATTCAATTGAAGCTAGTGAGCTTCGCCAACTTTATCCAAACTATAATTCAACCTCTTGATTACCCAACAGGCTTTTGTGCTCTAAATCCACGGGGAGATGCCATGGTTTGCCATAGAGAAAGTGAAATGGGGACATCCCGAGTGGGTTCTTGTATGCGGTTTTATAAGCCCATAGCGCATCCTTCAATCAAAGGGACCAATCCTTCTGGTTAGGACCGATGGTTTTTTTCGAGGATATTTTTTATTTTATAATTCGCTAGCTTGGCTTTCCCCACTCGTTTGAGGCTGATAAGTCGTCCCAACCTTTTGAATGACTCCATACTTTCTCGTAAGCATTTGAAACGTCCCTATTGCAGAATTATTATAGTTATCACTAATAATTGCCTCTATGTGTTCTTGCAAAAACTTAATCACCACTTTGTTGTCATTACTTTGGGTATTTATGGCCTCTACCTATTTAGACACATAATCTACCGCAATGAGGATGTATAAGAAAGACAAAGGACGAAGGGAAAGGTCCCATGAAGTCAATACCCCAACAATCAAAATGTCTCGATGATGAGTATAAGGGTTAATGGCATCATGTCTCCGTGGGTGATAGCTCCCGTCCTTTGAAATTTATCGCAAGATTTATAATAAGCGTTTACATCCCAAAAGATCGTGGGCCAATAGAGACCGCTTTGAAGAATCTTAGCAGTCATCTTATTCATGAGAAAATGGCCTCCACACGCTTTCGTATCATAAAAATGGATGACCCTATGAGTCTCATCAGTTGGAAACACAACGTCGGATGATTTGGTTTCGCATAATATTTAAATAGGAATGGATCGTCAATAAAAATATGCGTGACCAAGTAATGAACTTATTCTTCTCTTGCGATGTCAAATTAGGAGGGACGGATCACGTGACAAGGTAGTTAACTATATCCGCAAACCAGGGGAGAGAAGAAGTGGAAAATAATTCCTCATCTGGGAAGTATTATTATATGGGTATGGGATGACAAGGCACGTCAGACGAAAGCCAGGACAAATGATCGACAATGACATTTTCTACCCCCTTTCTTATCTTTAATGGAGAGATTAAGCTCTTGTAGAAGTAGGATCCACCTTATGAGGCGTGGCTTAGTATCTTTCCTAGTAAGGAGATATTTCAGCGCCGTGTGGTCGGTAAAGCATGTGATGGGTGAACCGATAAGGTGGGAACAAAATTTGTCTAGGGAAAAAAACTATCGTTAGCGTGGTGGAGTAATTGAGTTGCGGTCCGGTTAATGTTCGACTAGAGTAATAGAATACATGAGCTTTCGTATCCTTTTTTTGGCCCAAAATAACCCCTATAGCGTAATCACTCACATCACATACAAGCTCAAATGGAAGGAACCAATTCGAAGCTTGCAAGATGGAAGTGGAAACAAGCATGCTTTTTAATTTGTCAAAATCACTTTGGCATGCTTCGTTCCACTTAAAGGGGCATCCTTCATAAGGAGTTACACAAGGGTCTAGCCATGGAACTAAAATCCTTGATAAACCTTATATAAAACCCCGCATGGCCCAAGAAGGAGCACACGTCCTTTAGTGATTTGGGTGAGGTAAGCCGGCTTATGACATCTAATTTTTCCCTATTGACTGCAATTCCTTTGGATGCCACAATGTGGCCGATAACTATTCCTTCAGTTACCATGAAATGGCATTTTTCCCATTAAAACCAAGTACTTTTCCACACACTGGGCAAGCACGTTTTCAATATTTGCAAAACAAAGGTTCAAAAGAGGGGCCAAAAATGCTAAAGTCATCCATAAATACCTCAAGGCCTCTTTCAATCATGTCGCTAATGAGACTAAGCATGCACCTTTCAAAGGTGGTCGCGGGTGTATTACACAATCTAAATGTCATATGTTTGTAGGCAAACGTGCCAAAGGGACATGTGAAAGTCGTCTTCTCTTGGTCAAGAACATCTACCTCTATTTGGTTATATCCGGAATAACCGATAACCGTCAAGGAAGAAATAATATCGGTGTCCCTCTACTCTCTCTAGCATTTGGTCAATGAATGGTATGGGGAAATGATCTTTTCGAGTGCCCGCATTGACTTTCTGGTTATCAATGCAAATGCGACACCCGGTGGTGGTACGTTGCGAAATTAACTCACCCTTGGCATTCTCGACCACAGTCATTCTCGACTTCTTCGGGATGACTTGGATATGACTCACCCATTTTCTATCCGATATTAGGTAAATGATCTTGGCATCCAATAACTTACTGATTTTTGCTCGTACTACCTCTTTCATGGTGGGGTTCAATCACCTTTGCATTTCCCTCGAGGGCTTCACGTATTCCTCGCGGTGGATTTTATGGGTACAAATAAAAGGACTTATATCTTTTAAATCCGCTATGCACCAACCAAAAGTACTTCGTTGCTTCCTCAAAATTGCTAACAATTTACCCTCTTGCTCTTTATCTAGGCTAGAGGAGACAACATGAAATGTCTCATCCTTTACCAAATAAGAATATTTAACGTTGGAAGGTAGTTTCTTTAATTCACGGGTGGAAAATTTTTCATCAAAGGTAACCATGCGTGACTCTGTCGGTAATTCCTCGAATCTAGAAACCC
Organism: Sambucus nigra; assembly: GCA_949130495.1. Classification (NCBI taxonomy): domain Eukaryota; kingdom Viridiplantae; phylum Streptophyta; class Magnoliopsida; order Dipsacales; family Adoxaceae; genus Sambucus; species Sambucus nigra. The sequence goes on along the minus strand of OX422213.1, from coordinate 130,259,905 downwards.
AACTCACGTCTCTTATGTCCTCATCTGACGCTCCCTCGTCTATTGTCGCTCTCCACTCTCCTATCTTTCTCTCAAAATTGGTGTACGCCCCAATTCTCTCATTACTCGAAATAAGACATGCTCCTAAAGCATCCCCACTAAAATTTCCCACTACATGATCCTCTACTATCTCCTTAATAAGATCGACTGAGTGAAAATTATCCCCGTCACCCACTTGACTCGCAATATTGAAGATATTTGTTTCTAAGGTCATGTTCCAGAAAGTGAGATGCATTTTCCCATTATGAGTGTTAATCAAGGCATTAGTCGTAGCCAAGAATGGGTGGCTAAGAATGACGAGAACATGATTACTTGGGGTGATGGAGGGTTTCGTGTCCCAAATGACAAAATATATCGGGAAGTAGAAAGTGTCAACTTACACTATCACGTCTTCAATAATGCCTCGTGGTAACTTCATCGTAAGATCCGCGAGTTGGAGAGTGATTTTTGTGGGCTTAAGGTCGCCCAAATAAAGTTTCCTATAAATGGAGTAGGGAATAATGTTGACACTCACCCCTAAATTAAGTAAGGCCTTTTTATTCGATTCTCCCCAATTATGCACGAAATGGTAGGTGCACCTGGATCTTTAAATTTTGGTAGGAGGTCATTAAGTAGAACGGAGATCACATTTTATGCCAAGAAGATTTTCTTTTTCACCTTTAGCCTTCTTTTCACTATCAATAAGTCCTTAAGGACTTTAGCATAGGCGGGAAATTTCTGTATAGCATCGAGAAAAGGTAAATTCAACTTGACTTGCTTAAAGACATTTAGCATATCATTACGGGGATTCCTTTTTGGGGAGGAACCAACCCTTGAGGCAAAGGTGCGGCGGTGGGTGGTTTCACTACGACTTCAATCTCACTGGTGTCATCATTGTCACTCTCTTTCAAGGGGGCATCTTCTGCCTCTTTCGTTATGGTCGAAACCTCCTTGTCTTTAGGTGTGTCATGTGGGGGAGGTAACAAATCAATAAATCTCCCACTACGTAGAGTGGTAATGGCTTGACATTGCTTTTGATGTGTAATACCCCATATTTTTATGCTTTCTAAATTTGGGGAATTATTAAATTTAATGTGAGTTACTAATTTAATATAAATCCGGAAATTAATTATTTTTATAATTACTAACGTGACGTGAGTTAGTAATTATGGAAAACTTGTTGAATATTACTAATGAGCAAATTAATATATAATATTGGTTCTATTAAATGTCACGAGTGAATAAAATGACAATTTTGGAAATTTAAGTCGGGACGCGCCCGTGTCGTGTCAGAACTAAATGTTGATTAATAAAGTGAATAAATTATAAGTCACTCGACAAAGTGTCCGGAAGGGTCGAGATAGTCAAAATAATGTACCCCGTGGGTTTAGTTTGGGTCTCGGGGCGTTTTGAGGCCTAATTAACACCCCGGGAGGGCGTTTTGGATATTTTACATTTTTTGGCCTGAAAACCCACGAAAATTTTAAGGTTATATCAGATGCTTAGGGTTGTCACATAGAGTTAACACAACCAAAAATAAGAGACGGCCATTGGAGAAGGAAAGAGAGAGCTGGCCAAAGAGTTCTAGGCCAAGAACTTCTCCATTTGCACCGCCGTCACCGCCAAACGCTAGATCACGCCACAAGGATCACAACCACACTGATTTCAGCCACAAATTAGAAACAAAAATCCCCAGGCAAGTATTTATCTTTCTTAATTTCGTTAATGCTTCATTCATATTAGTTTAGGGTTGATTAGGACGAGTTTCTATGAAAGAAAACCCATGTTGGAGATTAGAAATTGCATGTTGTAGAGATATAAACATAAATCCGGAAACCCCTTTCACATGTAGAGGTTGAACCACGAATTTATATTGGTTTCGAAGTAGAAATTCCGGAAAAATAAGAAGAAGAACTAAGTTAAAGAAATTTCTAGGGTTCATGAGAATTATATAGATTTTGGCCCTTTTAACCCATGATTCTTGATGAAAACTCGCATGCCTTACATAGAATATTGCTCATTTGGGTTTATAATGTTTGTGGTATAAATTTCTGGGAGTTTGGGATTTAAAAATTTGGATTTGGATGATTCTGGATGATGGATCCCGTAACTGGTATTCTGCAGATTTTGCCATACCTGTTTGATCGATCGATCGAGCCAAGAGCATCGATCGACCGACGGTTCGATCGATCGACCCCTTTTGGGAAAAATAAGATTTTCCTTGGGTTGACTTCATCCGATTAAATGCGTAATAAATCTTGATTAATGTTATTAGGACATAGGGAAACATTAAAGGACTAGTAGGGTCAAGGTAACCCCCTTAAGTGGAACTTTAATGAAATGGGACAAACGAAGGGTAAACGGGGAAATATTCATACCTAAGAAATCTAATGTGCGTAGACTTAAAAATCGAAATGTCTAGGAGTTGGATTAGAAGGCGAGTGAGGGATTACTGAAATTGAACTTAGGTAAAAGATAATACTTCGAGAGATGAGAAGTGAGTTGGAATAAATTAAATCTCGAAAATAAAATGAATAAGAGACAAACCGTTATACGTGATGACTAAATAATGGGAAATAAGTATAAATATCATAATTATGGGTTATGAGAATGTAGCTAAATTTGATATTATAATAGTAGTATATTTATATGACTGTGTTTATGCATATACTATATACGTGTAAAAATCATGCCTGCGCTACTTGCAATCCCTGAGGTTACCGCGCCGGGACAGTCTTATCTCGATGGGACCTTTATGGGGGATATTGACTCGTACCCTAGAAGATAGAAATCCTTTGGTACAGGCTATCGAATTGATAGTCAGACGGTCCTAAGAGACGTGAGGGCATGTGCTGACCTCTTAGAGACTTGGAACTATTCTTCGCCTCAATATTGTTTGTGTTTTGTGTCAATACAGTTCGAGAGTGATTCTGAACTTGTATTTCTCTTAGTACGAGTGATACGGGGACTAGATAGCAGAGTATGCTTGCACCATAATCATTATGTGGGGTGCTGTTAGAATATATATATTATATGAGTATTTAATATATATATTTAAATCTGGAATTCGGGAACTACCTACTGTGTCTATGGTATGTAATAAATGAATAATTATTTCAATTTGGCAATAAGTGTTTGAAAAGTATAATATGTTAGTGAGAAACATTATTAGCAAATAAGGTTTAATTGAGAACTTTGTTGTTAAATGAAATTAACCTCTTAAACAATTGAATTTGTCAATTTAAATCTTATGAGCAACCTAAGATAAGATGAGTTAAACCGTTGGGAAGGTTAGTGCGATAGGTCTGCACATTATAAAAGAGGTGAGAATTTCTCAAGGTAGTGCCGCACTAATATGTTGTTGCATTAGCCAGTAAACATTGTAAATACTTGTTAAACTAATTTTAAACTATTTTTACAATCGGTCTCTGACCCGTTTCCATTTTCTTTTCTCTCTTGTATATATGTATATATTACAGGTGCCCAGCCACAGGGGAATCTTGCATAGGATCCTTTGGAAGGAACGCGCTGCAGCTTAGGTGGGAGTTGCAGGCCTTTTGCTTAGACGACCTCATTTTTTTATTCCACTCCTAGCATTATTTTATCCAGTTGGGCATGTGTCGCCCTCTTCCATCATTCAGTTGTTTTATTGGATATTGTGATTCATTTATTTCAAGTATTTACACTTTGGGATTTATTACTGTCAGGATGTTTTCCTTTAAGTTTCAATGTTGGAATCAATTTGTTGAATGTTTAAATTATTTGGATTATATGTTCGAGGATAGTTGTTGTGTGATTCTTTAACTATGAATTATGTAAGTTTTTAAATGTTGGTTTATAAAATAAAAGTTGGAAAGAAATGTCTAAAATGGTTTTTGACACTTAGCTTAATTATCTAGGGTGTTTAAATTGGAAAAGTTATTTTTACGACAGTGATGCTAAGAATGAACCGACCGTTCACCTTGATTATAATTTAATAAAGGACTGATCACCTGGTATTTACTTAGGCGGGGTGTCACAGGTGGTATCAGAGCATCAGGTTCTAGTGTCCTTAGGATCTGTACGGCTTATTTTCGCTTTCATCTTAGCATTTTTGTTATAGAGACCTATTTTAGGATTGTTGTATTCTTGCTTTTATGATTACGTCTTCAGCTATTTGAGATTTGATAATAAATGTAGACTAATAAATTTCTTCACGTTTCAGATGCCTCCGAGACGTGCACTAAAGGATAGGTGTGCCCAAGCTGAGCAGCCAGTAGCTCCGACTCAGGGAACATTGAATGCAAATGAGGTAGCCGCTATCGTTGCTCAGGCGGTGAATGTTGCGCTAGTGGTAGTACAGCAGGATCCACCCCATGTTCAGGCAGTGGCGCCAGTACCTGCACAGCTTCCATCAGCATGGGAGCGGGTTAGGGATGCCTTTCAAAAGGCGTATCCCCCTGAGTTCTCGGATAGTTCGGATATCATCATTGTCAGCCAATGGAAGAAAGATATCCAGAGGCATCTGCGTATGTATGAGTGCACAGACGTGCAGAAACAGTTGTTGGCTTCCTTTAAGCTAGTGGGAGCCGCTTTACAGTGGTGGGAGTCCACCACCACCTTGGAGGAGAGGGATATTATCCCGATTCAGTATTTTTAGGAGCGGTTTGACCACAAGTATTTTCCATCCGCCGTGCAAACTGAGATGAGGCAAAAGTTACTGAAGTTGAAATAAGAGAATTCTACTGTTGCTGAGTATGAGGAGGAGTTCATAAGACTCCTCACTATAGTGCCAGATGAGGCACCCACTGAGGGCAAGAAGATACTATTGTATGTGGACGGATTAGCTTGGAGGATCCGTCAGCACCTTATAGGGAATATGTCTCTGAGTACCTACACAGATGTACTCAATGCAGCTTTGCTACACTGCCAGGATCACCGCTTCCATCTGCAGAGAAGAAATCGAGCAGGAGAGTCCGGTCAGCAAGACAGGACGGGGGGTGGTGGCGCTAGTGGAGCACCGACATCTCAGGGGCAGACTCCTCAGCATGAGCAGAGTTCCCATCAGGGGGACCCTGCCAAGCGGTTCCGATCAGGTGATTCTAGGCAGGGATTTGGGGGATTTAGGCAGGGTTAGCAGGGCCAGCCTAATCAGCAGGGCCAGCAAGTCCAACACCGCCAGCAGCAGGGCCAACAGCATTTTCACCAGGGCCAACAGGGCCAGTGGCGGGGTGGTAATGGCCAACAGGGCCGTGGTCAACAGGGTCAGAGGGGAGGTAATTTTAGGGGCTGATGTTTCATGTGCGGCAAGAATGGACATAAGCGCAAGGATTGTCTAGAGGGTGATAGGGCCCCACAGCAGGAGGGTGCCCATAATGAACCATAAAGGCCACTTTTTCCAACCGCCCTCCCAGCACCCGCTCAGGTACCAGCCCTACCAGCCATTCCAGCCGCTATAGTGCAGTAGGGGCAGCTACAGTACAGACGTGTCTATAACATCCACCAGGCAGCAGCTCCACAGGCACCACCCGCAATTGAGGGTATGTTTCCTATCAATGGTACTATAGGTCGGGTTTTATTTGATACTGGGGTGACGCATTGTTTTATAGCTACCCATTTTGCGAAGTCCTTAGGGTTATTAGCCACAGCAGAGAGCACTATAACGTGTGTAGACTCACCACTGGGAAATGGATCGCTAATTTTCTTTATATGTCGGGGTGTGGGAGTAGATATTGGTAGCTTGGTATTACCAGTAGACATGTTAGTCTTAGATATACATGAGCACGACTTTATTATCGGTATGGATTGGCTCGCAGCTTATAGAGCCATGATAGATTATTTCAGTGGGAGTATTATCTTTGCCATTACGGGGCAAGAGATGTTTGTAGTGGAGATGCCTCGCCTAGAGGGAGGCTCGACCGCTCATTCGTATTACAGAGAGGAGGATACCTCTAAGGAGGTAGTGATTCCCTTAGACTCGATCCCAGTTATTCGTGAGTATTCCAATGTATTTCAGGAGATACCAAGCCTACCCCCCAGTCGAGAGATAGATTTTGTCATAGATTTATTACCGAATACTCGACCTATAGCACGCGCTCCATACTGTATGGCTCCGACGGAGATGCGAGAGTTACGAGATCAGATAGAGCAGCTGTTAGGTCAGGGCTTCATTCGCAGGAGTACCTCACCTTGGGGCGCTCCAATTTTATTTGTGAAAAAGAGAGATGGTTCACTGAGGCTATGTGTGGACTACCAGGAACTGAACAAGGTCACGATACATAATAAGTATATGTTGCCTCGAATCGATGATCTGTTCAACCAGCTGAGGGGAGCAACTTTATTTTCGAAGATAGATCTGAGGTCAGGGTACCATCAGCTATGTATTAGGGAGTAGGATGTTTCAAAGACTACTTTCTTGATGAGATATGGGTCCTATGAGTTCAGAGTGATGCCATTTGGACTCACAAATCCTCCAACCGTATTCCTGGACTTGATGAACCGAGTGTTCAGAGAGTTCTTGGATCAGTTTATCATCGTCTTCATAGATGACATCCTGATATATTCACACTCCGAGGAGGAGCATGCCGAGCACTTGAGGCAGGTTCTTCAAACTTTACGAGAGCATCAGTTGTATGCTAAGTACGAGAAGTGCGGGATCTGGTTACGTGAAGTGCAATTTTTTAGGATATGTTGTTTCTTAACAAGGGATAGCAGTTGACCCGAGTAAAGTGTCAGCGGTGAGGGAGTGGGGACAGCCCACGACACCGATGGAAGTACGTAATTTCTTGGGGTTAGCCGAATACTATAGGAGATTCATCCGGGGGTTCTCCAAAATAGTAGGTCCATTGATGAACTTGACTCGCAAGGGAGTACCATGTGTTTGGGACGATGCTTGTCAATTGGCTTTCGACGAGTTGAAAGACAAGCTTACTTCAGCACCGGTCCTTGCTTTACCTAAGATGGGCATGGAGTATCTGGTTTACACTGACACCTCTTTACGGGGACTTGGGGGAGTACTTCAGCAGGAGGAGAAGGCGATAGCTTTTGCCTCCCACAAGCTTAAGCCGCACGAGAAGAATTACCCCACACACGACCTAGAGTTAGCAGCAGTCATTTTTTCATTGAGGATATGGAGGCATTATTTATTGGGGGAGAAATTTCTCTTGTTCACAGACCACAAGTCACTGCAGTACCTGCTCACTCAGCAAGAGCTGAATATGCATCAGCGCAGGTGGTTAGAGTTTGTGAAGGACTATCAGTTCGACATACAGTACCATCTGGGGAAGGCCAACGTAGTTGTTGATGCATTGAGCCGTAGACCGGTAGACGATGTAGCGGACATCTGGAAAGCAAAGTGGAAAGAGTTGGGTCACCAAGATGCAGTAGCGCATTCCTTCATATCTGTCATGACAGTGACACCCAAGATTGTTATGAGGATGATACAGGCGCAGACCGCAGACCCATTTTTCTAGGAGCAGATTGTACGACTTTTAGCTGAGGGTGCTGAGTCCTATTCTGTTAGTTCTGATGGGGGTTTGAGGTTTAATGGGATATTGATGGTCCCAGAAGGAGCAGACTTACATCATGCAGTGATGACCCAGTCTCACGGGTCCCGATTTGCGGTACATCCTGAGGGAGATAAGATCTACCAGGATATGAGGCGAAAATACTGGTGGAGTGGAATTAAAAAGGACATTGCTGAATTTGTGTCCAAATGTTCTACCTACCAGCTGGTAAAGGTGGACCACCAGAAATCGTCAGGGTTGCTTCAGCCATTGGAAATACCCGCGTGGAAGTGGGAGAGTATTTCTATGGATTTTATTACTAGGTTGCCTACATCACAGTGGGGCCATGACTCCATCTGGGTGATTGTGGACCGTTTAACCAAGGTGGCTCATTTTCTGCCGGTGCGGACAGACTATACCACGAGTCAGTATGCTCAGTTGTTCATTGCTGAGATTGTCAGATTACATGGGGTGCCCTTGAATATTGTGTCAGATAGAGACAAGATTTTCATGTTGCATTTCTGGGAGAGCTTTCAGGAGGCTATGGGTGCAGAGTTGAGGTTGAGTTCAGCTTATCACCCACAGACAGATGTACAAACAGAGCGTACTAATCAGATGCTGGAGGATATGCTACGTATGTGTGTCCTTGATTTTGGAGGAGGTTGGGATACACATCTTCCACTGGTAGAGTTAGCTTATAATAACTCTTATCAGTTCACGATTGGCATGGCTCCATTCGAGGCTTTGTATGGCAGGCCTTGTCGTTCCCCAAATTGTTGGCTAGAGGTGGGGGATAACAAGTTGCTCGGACCAGAGGTGATTCAGGAAACCTCCGCGAGGATTGAGATTATCAGGAGTCGCATTCGGGTAGGCCAGGACAGGCAGAAAAGCTACGCCGATGCAAAACGGTTCTTCTAAGAGTTTAATATGGGGGACCAAGTATTACTACGTGTATCTCCTATGAAGGGAGTGATGAGGTTCGGGAAGAAAGGGAAATTGGACCCGAGGTACGTGAGACCATTTCCCATTATCGAGAGGATTGGGCCGGTAGCATACACATTGGGACTGCTAGAACATTTACATCGCATCCACGATGTATTCCACATCTTGTCGTTGAGACGATACCTTCGGGATGATATGGCCCACACCCACATCGCGATAGAAGAGATAAACTTACAGCCTAACAGCTCTTACGAGGAGATACCAGTGGCTATCCTAGACCATAGAGAAAGGATATTGAGGTCGAAGGTAGTTCCACTTGTACGGGTCCAGTGGGAGCATCATAATGTGGAGGAATCCACCTGGGAGCGCGAGGCAGATATGCGCGAGAGATACCCGAATTTATTCTTACCAGGTATGCCTTATTTTCCTAATTTCAGGACAAAATTCCGTTATTAGGGGGGAAGTATGTAATACCCCGTATTTTTATACTTTCTAAATTTGGGGAATTATTAAATTTAATATGAGTTATTAATTTAATATAAATTCAGAAATTAATTATTTTTATAACTACTAACGTCACGTGAGTTAGTAATTATGGAAAACTTGTTGAATTTTACTAATAAGCAAAGTAATATGTAATATTGGTTCTATTAAATGTCACGAGTGAATAAAATGACAATTTTGGAAATGTAAGTCGGGACGCGTCCGTGTTGTGTCGGGACTAAATGTTGATTAATAAAAGTGAATAAATTATAAATCACCCGTATGGTCATTTCAAGTGCTCCAAAGTGTCCGAAAGGGTCGAGATAGTCAAAATAATGTACCCGGGGGTTTAGTTTGGGTCTCGGGGCGTTTTTAGGCCTAATTAACACCCCGGAAGGGCGTTTTGGACATTTTACATTTTTAGGCCTGAAAACCCAAGAAAATTTTAAGGTTATATCAGATTCTTAGAGTTTTCTTCTAGTGTTAACACAACCAAAAACAAGAGACGGCCATTGGAGAAGGAAAGAGAGAGCTTGCCAAAGAGTTATAGGCCAAGAACTCCTCCATTTGCACCGCCGTCACTGCCAAACGCTAGATCACGCCACAAGGATCACAACCACACTGATTTCAGCCAAAAATTAGAAACAAAAATCCCCAGGAAAGTATTTATCTTGCTTAATTTCGTTAATGCTTCATTCATATTAGTTTAGGGTTGATTATGATGAGTTTCTATGAAAGAAAACCCATGTTGGAGATTAGAAATTGCATGTTGTAGAGATATAAACATAAATCCGGAAACCCCTTTCACATGTAGAGGTTGAACCACGAATTTATATTGGTTTAGAAGTAGAAATTCTGGAAAAATAAGAATAAGAACTAAGTTAAAGAAATTTCTAGGGTTCATGAGAATTATATAGATTTTGTCCCCTTTAACCCATGATTCTTGATGAAAACTCGCATGCCTTACGTAGAATATTGCTCATTTGGGTTTATAATGTTTGTGGTATAAATTTTTGGGAGTTTGGGAGTTAAAAATTTAGATTTGGATGATTTTGGATGATAGATCCCGTAACTAGTATTCTGCAGATTTCGCCATACCTGTTTGATCGATTGATCGAGCCAAGAGCATAGATCGATCGACGATTCGATCGATCGACCCCTTCTGGGAAAAATAAGATTTTCCTTGGGTTGACTTAATTCGATTAAATGCATAATAAATCTTGATTAATGTTATTAGGACATAAGGAAACATAAAAAGGACTAGTAGGGTCAAGGTAACCCCGTTAAGTGGAACTTTAATAAAATGGGACAAACGAAGGGTAAACGGGGAAATATTCATACCTAAGAAATCTAACATGTGTAGACTTAAAAATCGAAATGTCTAGGAGTTGGATTAGAAGGTGAGTGAGGGCTTACTAAAATTGTACTTAGGTAAAAGATAATACTTCGAGAGATGAGAAGTGAGTTGGAATAAATTAAATCTCGAAAATAAAATGAATAAGAGACAAACCGTTATGCGTGATGACTAAATAATGGGAAATAAGGATAAATATCATAATTATGGGTTATGAGAATGTACCTAAATTTGATATGGTAATAGTAGTATATTTATATGACTGTGTTTATGCATATATTATATATGTGTAAAAATCATGACCGCGCTACTTGCGATCCCTGAGGTTACCGCACCGGGACAGTCTTATCTCGATGGGACCTTTATGGGGGATATTGACTCGTACCCTAGAAGATAGAAATCCTTTGGTACAGGCTATCGGATCGATAGTCAGACGGTCCTAAGAGACGTGAGGGCATGTGCTGACCTCTTAGAGACTTGGAACTATTCTTCACCTCAATATTGTTTGTGTTTTGTGTCAATACAGTTCGAGAGTGATTCCGAACTTGTATTTCTCTTAGTACGAGTGATACATGGACTAGATAGCAGAGTATGCTCGCAACATAATCATTATGTGGGGTGCTGTTAGAATATATATATTATATGAGTATTTAATTGAGAACTTTGTTGTTAAATGAAATTAACCTCTTAAACAATTTAATTTGTCAGTTTAAATCTTACGAGCAACCTAAGATAAGATGAGTTAAACCGTTGGGATGGTTAGTGCGATAGGTGTGCACATTATAAGAGAGGTGAGAATTTCTCAAGGGAGTGCCGCACTAATATGTTGTTGCATTAGCCAGTAAACATTGTAAATACTTGCTAAACTAATTTTAAACTGTTTTTACAATCGGGGTCTGACCCGTTTCCATTTTCTCTTCTCTCTTGTATATATGTATATATTACAGGTGCCCAGCCACAGGGGCGTCTTGCATAGGATCCTTTGGAAGGAACGCGTTGCAGCTTAGGTGGGAGTTGCAGGCCTTTTGCTTAGACGACCTCATTTTTTGATTCCACTCCTAGCATTATTTTATCCAGTTGGGCATGTGTCGCCCTCTTCCATCATTCAGTTGTTTTATTGGATATTGTGATTCATTTATTTCCAGTATTTACACTTTGGGATTTATTACTGTCAGGATGTTTTCCTTTAAGTTTCAATGTTGGAATCAATTTGTTGAATGTTTAAATTATTTGGATTATATGTTCGAGGGTAGTTGTTGTGTGATTCTTTAACTATGAATTATGTATGTTTTTAAATGTTGGTTTATAAAATAAAAGTTGGAAAGAAATGTCTAAAATGGTTTTTGACACTTAGCTTAATTATCTAGGGTGTTTAAATTGGAAAAGTTATTTTTACGACAGTGATGCTAAGAATGAACCGACCGTTCACCTTGATTATAATTTAATAAAGGACTGATCACCCGGTATTTAATTAGGCGGGGTGTCACATGATGTTCATTCAAAGAAGAGATAACACTGGTTTGACCTTGGGCTAGAAACTTACCCTTCTCTTGGATACTTAAAGATGATTACAACCTAGAGGTATTCGCATTTATTTCGGTAAACATGCAGTCATACTTAGCATTGGTTGCATTTTGGGATTAGATGAATTGATTTATAGTATCTTCGAGATTTCTTCGGGATGGGGTGATATACGATGCGGGAGGTGGTGCTTACATATGTGGACCTTTTTGGAAATATGTAGGTTGAGGTGGAGTAACATCTGAATTAATATTCAACGCAACATGTTGTTGCTCATAGATAAAACTAGGATGGTTCCTCCTTGAAGGGTTGTAAGAATTCCCATGCAGAGCATTTAAATTACCCTTAAATCTTCCTATTGCATCCACTTGTTCATGTATCATTACTTTCTAGGTGGGTATCGTTGAGCATTCCTTCATTGAATGGCCTGCCTTACAAATAGCACACACCTTACCTTTCATGGGTCGGGTGGATTCTCTTTGCCTTGATCCGACTACATCTACCACATGATAAATCCCTAGCTCTAAAGGAGCGGTGGGATTTTATCAACCCGGTTTTGGGTATTAGGATCGATGTGTCCCATAATTGAGTTGTCATGGTGCTAAACTTAAGGTGGGCATATGCATCGTGTTCATATAATTCCCAAAATGCTCTCTCGCACATTGTCTCAATGAGTTCTTTAGATGATATACTAAGTCCATGGTGAAAGAATGATATGAGATGGTACTTCTCAAAACCATGATTAGTACATGTACTAACTAGCTTGTTGAAACATTCGTAAAATCGATCAAATGACTCATTTTATTATTGTCGGAACGTTTGAATTTGAGCTTGAATGGAATTTGTTAGATTTTGGGGAAAGAAGTTTAAGAGAAATTTGGAGGCCATATCCCTCCACGATACAATTGAGTCCGGTGATAAAGACCAAATCCAGGTCTTAGCTTTATCCTTTAAGGAACAGGGAAAAAGCTTCAGGCGAACAACATTTTGTGTGCAAGATTGATCACTAAATGTATCGCATGCCTCTTCAAACACACGAATGTGGAGATAAGGATTTTTCGAATCCAACCCATGAAATGTGAGAAGAATTCATATCATCCCATTACGAAAATGGAACTATCCCACATTGTAAGGAAGTAGAATGCATCATGGGGTGACAGTTCTGTCGGGATAGAAGAGTTCTCTCATGGGATGGTGTGGCATATCACCCTCACCCGTACAAAAACTAGCGTGCTCCGACATGGCTCTTTCTCTAATTGACTCAGTATCCTCACTCAGTGTCCTAGAAATGTGACTTGTAATGGAATTTGGAGGTTTAGGATATGGAACCCAGAACTGAGGCGTGTTAGGAGTGTGTGGGCTATCAGGATTGTACTCAACTATTGGATTTTCGTGAATGCGACTGAGAATTGATTGAGGCGTTTGTTACGGATTTTGCATGAAAGGACTTGGAGAGATGTTACAATTTTTTTGCTTTTCTTTTTTCTGAATTTTTTTGATTTTTTTTATTTTATGATCTTTTTTTTACCTTTTTAAGATTTGGTATCAATTTTTAATTAAATCAACCTAACCTAAAAGTTTACCTAATTCCCCGTCAACGGCGCCAAAAACATGACGCGATTGAAACTGTGTCTCTAGTGCGTGCTAATTATGGTTCAAGTGCAAATCGATCGCATAAATAATAAACCCGGTAATGCGGGGTCGAATACTCAGGGAAATAGGACGTAGAACGTGACAATGATAGTTAACATGACTAATCCTAAGCTGACTCAGAAAAGGAAAGGAAAAAGGTGATGAATTTTTGGAATTTTATATCTACTAACTAAAGGCAAATTAATTAAATAATAATTAAACAGCGTATACAGGAGTAAACTACTGTAACTGAATAAATATGAATGACACAAATAGGTTGGAATACAATCCCCTGAACCCTAGTATGTTTATCGGATATAAAAGAAAATATCAATTAACTAATTAATCAAACCTAGACTTTATTAATTTCAAGCATTACACATATGAGGGTAAAAGTCCGGATCATACATAATCAAGAATAAAAATAAAGTGGTGTTAACATCGCTGACATGTGCGTCGCACTCTTAAACACTCTAGTTACCTAGGGTAAATGAGGTTAAAAACCCTGCGACGTTTGTAACAAGTAATAAACACAATTCGACTATTTATTTAATTCAGAGAAATACTTTTATTTCCATGCAAACCACATCGGGTTGGTTTCATGCAACCCAACCCTTAGAAATCAAGTCGGACATGGTTACGTGAGAAATAACACAAATCTTAATGTTGCATGCGGTGAAAATCATAACTACACTAGTATAAGACATGCATGGGAGATTTAGAATCCCCAAAAAATAAAGGAACATGCAATTAAAATCAACTTGAAGAACAAAGAAGAAGGAAACAAACTTGAATGCTGAAAACCTTGAATTTAACCTTTGAAAGTGTAAATTCTAAGCATAAATTAAACTAGGGTTCTTGAGTCTTCTCCTCTATTGTTCTTTATGAAAAACAGATTCAAAACTATCTTTAACAATCAACTATATTGTTACATTTACGTTTTTGTGAAAGTCCAACCCACCTCAAACTCTTTTGACCAATCAAAGAGGAAATAAATTTTTGCACATCAGACCCCCCGAACTGGTTCTAGGGTACATTTGAACCGGTTTGAGCCCAAACTGGTTCAACTTGAGGTTCGTGTAATATGTCTGCCTTGGAGCCTCTTTTCTTATTTTACACTAATTTTTTCCTTATTTTCTTCTCAATCTTAAAATTTGCGTAACTCTTTCACCGTAGCTTGGATTGGGGTATCATTTTTTCCAATGTTCTTTTATCTTCATCATATTTGACTTTCCTGTTGGACCCACCTCCGAACTAAGGATGAAAAATTAGGAAAATGCCCTTGAACTCCCTTTTTCTTAGTTTCTTTCACTGTTTCGAGTTCTCTTTCGCACTAACTAGCATGAAATACATGTAAAACACATATGAGATACAAAAAATAAGAAATACCTGTAAAAAAGGGTTAGTATCATAAACAAGAGACAAAACCAAGTCAATTTCAATGCACGGGATCATAAAAATACCAAAATTAAGGGAATAAATGTTAAGAATTGATGCCTAATCAATAGCCAAGGCATTACAACCCTTCCCTCACTTTTAAAGTAGGTACGAATCGATTATGGTCCTAGCTAAATCGATTCGGTTTTCATCTAGTGCCATATTTTCCTCTATATGAATCTATTCAGATTGGCACCGAATCTATCCACCCCATGTTCCAGCTTATTACAATTTTGCCACTTTCATGATTTTGAGGGTTAAGACCCTTTGCTTCCTCATTCTAAAAACGTAGTTTTATACTTAAAAAGTTTTCAACTTTAGAAACTTTCTCTTCTCTCCCCTAGTTTAAGGTTATTAATTGCTCTTTCATACATGTAAAGCGTTGATTATGTACTAGTTTGTTGTTGTTAATGCAAGAAATATTCAGTTACTTCTTCTCTACTTGTTCTTTTAGCTTTAAATTGCATTTATTACCATCTCTTTTATTGGCTTGTGTTGTTTAAGTATGTTATTATTTTGCATGTGTAACTTAGTTTACATGATGAGTAGCTGAACTTATAGTTGGGGATGATGATCCCACATTGGATGCTTGAACTTTAAATTTAGGATTTAGTTTATAATTGTTCTAATGGAACTTCATGTGTTGGTTTTGGAGTATCCTAATCTCTTAACTTCCCTTGTCAAGCAAGGGTAGTGTTTGATGCTTTACTACGAACCCAACCCATTTAGCAATAACTAATTAACCCTTAATCGTTCATTGATGAGTTTTGTATCTATATGATTGATGTTCGGACTTAATTATTTATGCTCGATTGGAATTAATTTAAACCATATCCTATAATCTCTTCATAGAGAATTCGAGGTGGGAGAATGATCCTCAATTCTTTTTATCTCTTGAACTTAAGCTTATCTTAGCTCTTTTTAGTTTATCGCCATAGTTAATTCATTCTTTATTAATTAAACACATTTTAGTATATCGGTTACTCAATCTCACAACTTCAAACAACAAATCATCTTTTACAATTTATCTTTGTGATATTTAGAGAATAACTTTTATCCCACTCTAGTTCTCTTAGGAGTGTTCAATACATGTGGAGTACGATTCTGAACTTACCTGGATACTACTTATTACGATAAATTTGCACTTGAATCATACACTATTTGTAGAGCACCAAGTTTTTGGCACCATTGCTGGGTATTGGCAACAATTGTAGGTTCAAAGAAATTATCTTTACATTCTCCCATTCCCTATGTTCACTGTGACATCACGGTTTCCAAACACCAATCCAAATTCAGTTATGAAAGACGCGAGCGATAGTACTTCAAATCCTACAGTTGAATCATCATCGTCCAATAAATGTTCGGACTATTTGAGACCATATCCACTCCTTTCATTTCAATATCATCTTATACCACAACCCACTCTGAGCCCACGTCCATGGTCGACAATCAAAGTGAGCATGGTAGTCCAAGGGAAGCCGAGCTTCCCTATCAACCAATGAGGGAGTATTTACAACAAGAGAATACCACATCTCCTTTGTGTGTCATCTTTCCATACAATTCCACACAATTCCATTTTAGAAATTGAATGATTCAATTACTACCTACTTTCCACGGCATGGAAAGCGAGCAACCATTTCCACGGCATGAATGATTTAACGGCTTATTGCATACGCTAAATGCAATCGTTCGTCTGCGAAAGTGGCATTTTGTTTTTGTACATATTTCATCTGTTATGGTTTTATTGGTTAGATATTGTTTCTTCTTACTTCATTGCTCGAGACCAGAAATGTCTAAGTTAGGGGGTGTGATAAGTCACATTTATTGTATTTAATACCCCGTTAATTTGTGCATTCTATAATTCTCGTGCATGTTATTCTCGGTTCTTATGCTAATTTATTGATTAACCCCTGTTTATATATATATATATATATATATATATTGTGTGTGTGTTCCTTAATTGAGCTTTTGTCGGTCTCGGGAATTAATTATATGACTTTTGGTTGACTTTCGAGAATGTTTCGTAGATAGTCTCAAAGTCGGGGGAATTTTAGTAAATTCATAATTTGGGTTTTGTCCCCAAACTCATTACGGAAGTTGAACATCTTCAATTCATCTTTGTTTTCCTCCAACAGTGCAAGAATTCAAGTTGTAGCGAATAAGTTACAAGCTTTTCTTTGGAGCATGTTCCTAGCCAAGCCATTACATCCCTTCCCCCACTTTTGGTTGTTTCTAGCTGGTTTTTGGTTGGTTTCATAGTTGTGTTACTTGTCGGTAGTGAGAGTACTTTATTGTATTTTCAAATTTTGGTTTTTGAACCCCTATGTACACAACTTATTATTATTAATGAAATCACTCAGTTTCTTTTTATTATTTGCATTTGTGTGTATATATATATATATCTTTATTGTATATATTGTTGTTCTTAATACTAACATGTTAACAGGTTTGTCGTTGCGCTTCTTGGGATTTTCTCCTTACGGGGTGACACTTTCTCACCCTCTTTTCCATTTGTGTCCCTACTAACATTAGGGACAATGTTTATTTCAAGTTGGGGGTGTGAATTACATCTTTTGCAACCGATTAACATGTTATTATTAATTCGTAATTATTTATTTAAAAAAATCAAAAAATCAAAATTTTCAAATTCTTCTTTTTCTCCCTTGTCTCCAATGATTACGTATATGATCTCCTTATCCCTTTGAATATTGATGATGCATGCTTAGAGTTTATGATTTATTAGCCTTTAGCCCATATATTATTAACATTATGAATAACTTCAAACTGTGAATCCCATGAGCAAAAATACACAAATAATTAATTATGGCTTAGTTTAATGTTTTTCTAATTTTTTTTATCATATGCCCATGTTATACACTAGCATAAGTGAGATTCGAGACAAAAATTCAATTGTGAGCGTATACAATTACTCTTTATCTTTCTTGAAAAACGTATCTTGTTGACAATCTCACTTTCTTTTCATTGATTGCATATTAATTGACTTCATCATAAAATTAACACTTAAGCATGATTTTCAATAGTGTTGTGTCCTGAGAATCACATAAAGCCCCGGGAAAGGATTATAGGTCATCCTTTATATTTAACCCATACGACCTTAGCCTTACCCTTACACATTTCCCTAGTTAAGCCCATTTATCCATATTATGACCTTTCGTTTCATTCCCAAATCCCCTCACCAACTCCACATTGGAGTTTCTACCCTTATATATACCTTTCGTAGCTTTATTTGGGACTATTTACAGGATTGAATGATGTTTTCTTATGTGGATTATAATCAAGTAACGAGTGGACTAGAAAAAAAAGAAAAAAAAAATAAAAAGAAAGAAAAGAAAATAAGAAAAATAGAATAAATGGCTCCATGATGCGTGAATCCCTTTTCACAGTGTGTATCTGAATAAAAGTCTTTCACAAGTATCTTGATTTTGGAACTTGAAATCCAATTCTTATATAGCCCACTAATTCCATTATCCCTAATGCCATTTCCAAATCCCCTTTGCTCCTGTAAATTGACTTTCATTTTCAAACCCTAGCCTAGCTGTAATTACATACCCAAAAAGTCCTATTCGATCCCTGGGAGAAGTTGATTCAAAGGTCGATCATTTGCGATAATCTATTAGAGTACATTTCACCTCGGTTAATATGCAATATCCCTTCATAAGATTTTATTTTTCTCTTTTATTTATCACTCTTCATTGATGACATGTGCGCGGCTTTATTTCCATTTACAATTACTTCTTATGCTCGCATGTCCCGTGTGTGTTACATCCCATTTCTGAGTACTTTCATTTGTGAGTGTAACAACTGGAGAGAAATTAAGGCATGCATTCTTTAGCATCTAAATGGATTATTAAAGTTTTGCCAAATTTAAATTACAACATGTGTCCTCTTATTTCTCATTTCCATGGTTTCAATTTTTGTTGAAGTTACTCTTACAATGTCAATAATTATTGACTTTGGTGTGAACATTATTCACTTTATTAATCGATTATTCTTTCTTTGATTATTTTTGAGTTATGCATCAATTTTCGGGTTATCATTGTATGAGTTGACTTGATGTTTATGGGTGTCATCCATGGAAACCCTCACGAGACAACACTCGTCCCCTAGGGTCACCTAAGGGTTTAACGGCTTAATGCATACGCTAAATGAAATCGTTCGCCTGCGAAAGTGGCATTTTTTTCCTTTTTTATACATATTTCATCTGTTATGGTTTTATTGGTTGGCTCTTGTTTCTTCGTACTTCATTGCTCGAAACAAGCAATGTCTAAGTTAGGGGGGGTGATAAGTCACATTTATTGTATTTAATAACCCATTAATTTGTCCATTCTATCATTCCCGTGAATCTTATTCCTGGTTCTTATGCTCATTTATTGATTAACCCCAGTTTTCATATATATATATATATATATATATATATATATATATTGTGTGTGTGTGTGTGCCTTAATTGAGCTTTTATATGTCTCCGGAATGAATGAAATGACATTTGGTTGATATTCGGGAAAGTTTCGTAGATAGTCGCAAAGTCGATGGAATTTTAGTAAATTCAGAATTCGGGTTTTGTCCCCAAGCTCTTTACGAAAGTTGAAGACCTTCAATCCATCTTCGTGTGGTCTCTGACAATGCATGAATTCGAGTTGTAACGAATAAGTTACAGGCTTTTCTTTGGAGCATGTTCCTAGCCAATCCATTATAGCCCTTCCGCCACTTTTGAAGTAGGTCTCAGCCGAATCGATTCAGTTTTCATCCAGTGCCACATTTTCCCATATGAGAATCGACTCGGGTTAGCATCGAATCGATTCGCCCCTATTCCATCTTATTATATTTTTTGCCACTTTCGTAATTTTGGGGTTAAGACCCTTTGTTTCCTCATTACAAAAAGGTAGTTTTATACTTTAAAAGTTTTCAGATTTAGAAACTCTCTACTTTCTCTCCTAGGTTAAGCTTATTTATTGCTCTTTCCTACATGTAAAGCATTGATTATGTACTAGTTTGATGTTCTTAATGCAACAAAGGTTCATTTAATTCTTCTTTGCTTGTTCACTTAGCTTTAAATTTAATTTATTACCTTCTCTTGTATTGGCTTATGTTTAACTAGATGGCTTGCTTAACTATATTGTTCTTTTTGCGTGTGTAGATTTGTTTCCATGATGAGTAGCTAAACTTATGGTTGGGGATCATGATCCCACCTTGGATGCTTGAACTTAAAATTTAAGGTTTGGTATAAAATTGTTCTGATGGAACTTCATGTGTTGGTTTTAGAGTATCCTAGTCTCTTAACTTCCCTTGTCAAGCAAGGGTAGTGTTTGATGTTTTACAACAACCCAACCCATTTAACAATAACTAATTAACCTCTAATCCTCCATTGATGAGTTTTGTCTCTACATGGTTGATTTTCGGACTTCACTAGTTATGCTTGATTAGATTTAATTTGAACCATATCCTATCATCTCTTCGTAGAGAATCAGAGGTGGGAGAATGATCCTCAATCCTTTTTATCTCTTAAACTTAAGCTTATCTTATTTCTTTTTAGTTTATCTCCATAGTTAAATCGTTCTTTATTAATTAAACACAGTTTAGTATAGTTGTTACTCAATCTCACCACTTCAAACAACAAATCTTCTTTTACACTTTTTTTGTGACGTTTAGAGAATAAATTTTAACCCACTTTAGTTCTCTTAGGAGTGTTCAATCCCTGTGGAATACTATTCCGGACTTACCTAGATACTTCTTGTTACAATAGATTTTCACTTGAATCATACACTATTTTTAGAGCACAAAGTTTTTGGCACCATTGCCGGCGATTGGCAACAATTGCAGGTTTAGAGAAATTCTCTTTACACTCTTCCGTTCCCTGTGGTCATCGTGACATCACGGTATCCAAATACTAGTCCAAATTCGGTTATGCAAGATGCGAACGATAGTACTTCAAATCCTACAATTGAATCCTCATCGTCCAACGAACATTTGGACTATTGGAGACCATCTCCATCTCCTTCCATTTGAATCTTAGCTTATACTAGAGCCCACTCCAATCCCACAACCATGACGGACATTCAAAGTGAGCACGGTAGTCAAAGGGAAGTCGAGCCTCCCTATCGACCAATGAGGGAGTATTTACAATCGGATAGGACCACCTCTCCTTTGTGTATCATCTTTCCGTACAATGCTGCATAATTCCATTTTAGAAATGGAATGATTCAATCACTACCTACTTTCAACGGCATGGAAAACGAGCAACCATATCTACACACGTCCGAGAGTTCAAGGTGGTGTGCGCTACTTTTAGCGAACAGAACTGTCCTCTCTATGTCACATGACTCGAACTTTTCCCTTTCTACCTAAAGGACAAAGCTAAAACTTGGCTTTGTTCCTTAACATCAAACTCCATATGAAATTGTCAAAATATGCAAGCGTAATTTTTAAAGAAGTTTTTCCCTACCCACCGCACCAACTCCCTTAAGGGTTAAATCCAAACCTTCTCTCAAGGCGAGGGTGAGACTTCGAGAGATGTTGGGAAATATTCAATGAGCTACTGGAGAAATACCCACACCACGTATTTGAAAAATTAAGACTTATCTAGTTTTTCCATAACGGGATTTCTCTTAATGCTAAACAAATGGTGAAGACAATGTGCTCCAATGAGTTCTTTGGTTTAGATCCCGACAATGCGTGGGCACATTTCAAGTATTGTGCCGAGACATCCAAGCTTGGGATACCTCGGATCCAAATAAAAAAAAAATTCAACCTTCAATTCCGCCATCTTCTAACCCTGGTTTATGTCACCTCACTGATGAGGGTGGGATGAAAATGAGATCAGATAAATTATCCAAGAAAGTTGAGGAGTTTGGCTTGAAGATTCGAGGTCCCATTGTTCCAACTCATTCTGGAAATCAGGAGTTATGTGTCATTTACGATACTAATGGTCATCTGAATAAAGAGTGTCCCACTATCCCGACTTACAATGTGATCCTCCATGACAAAGCGAACACTATGGGAGTTTTTAGAAGATCCTGAAATGCTTTCGACCAAGGATATAACCCATCGTGGGGTAATCAACTCAGTTACCAATATTAACAAGATCAGACTCCTCTGACCCAGAAATTTTAACAACCTTACTTACAATCACCTCCACCTCCTCCCCATTCAAGGCCCTCCTCCCATTCCTATGTAAGCGTTCCCAAATTAGAGGAGCCTCGAGGACACATTGCATAATTTCATGCAAGCTCAAACGGCTATAAATAATCAAATTATGCAAAACTTTGCTCAACTTGAATCTTCGATCTCTAAGTTGACCATATCCTTGAGCATTTAAGATAAGGGTAAGTTCCCTTCATAACCTCAATGGCCCATTGGAACCAATAGAGTGAATTTTAATGTTTCTACTCCCCCTTCCACTCAATGCCAATCAATGGAATAAGCCAACTCCATCAATACTCTTCGGAGTGGGAAGGTGATTCAAAATCCTATCCCACCTTCCCCAAAAGAATCCAATGAGATCACACTAACTCCCTCAGAGAGTGAAGTGACTCTTAAAAGAGAAGTGATAAGTTGCCACCAAGGAGCCGGAAGTTTTAGTCCCGTGTCCATTTCCCTCACCCTACCCTCAAAGACTCCTTCCCATTGCTAAACCCAAAAAAGATAAATAAATCATAGAGACATTTAAATAAGTAAAAATCAATCCTCCTATCCTTGACGTGATTAAGCAAATACCATCCTATGGTAAGTTTTTTTAAGATTTGCACACCTTTAAGAGAAATCACATTTCTCGAAAAAGGTAGAATTGACTCAACAGGTCAGCTCCATTTTCTAATACAACACGATTACAAAATTTAAGAACATAGGTTGTCCAACTATTTTGTGTGTCATTGGAAACTTCGCCATTCATGGTGCCCTTTTTTACCTTGGATCTAGTGTGAACCTCTTGTCGTATTCAATTTATCTTCAATCGGGCCTAGGAGAAAACTAGAATCCAATTGGCCGACGGCTCCACCAAAATTCCACGGGGCATATTAGAAGATATCATCATCCAGGTTGACACCTTCGTGTTCATTATCGACTTTATCGTTCTTAACATCCATCCCATATCAATCCACAATACTCAACCTCTCGTCATCTCAGGATGCCCATTCCTCGTGATCGTGAATGCATTAATAATATGTAGGAATGGTGAGATGAACCTGTCCTTTGGAAATATGAGATGAAATGTCAATATTTTCAATGTGTCGCACCTCTCGAGTGACGAGGATGAGTGTATTAAGGAAGTGAACTTTGTTGAGGTATCTGTGGAATATGATCAAGTTGCGAGGGATGAAATTGAATGGAGTGTGTTAGACGCATGTTTCGACATGCTAGGAGAGGCTAGTGTAGGTGAAAACCTAGATTCAGGGAAGGAATTGAGGAGTTATGAATTCACCCCGATAGGCGAATCTATCATATTTGAAATTATCATTTACATAAGGTCATCAATCCCGTGTGAAAAGCGTTGCCCGGAGTAAAACAAGGTTCATGAAGTCGCTATCAAATTATGCACCAAACTACTGAATCTTCACTTTAATAAACCAGGGTTCCACTTTCAGTTATCAATACAGTTTCCAAAACCAAACACGGGTCAAATGTACGGGGCTTTTCACTTTTGATAGGCATCATATCTTCAGATCTAGAACCCGATAAAATTGTTAAATGGTTGAAATGAAATTGGAACGAGGTCAAAAATATTGGAAGAATAGGAGTTCTTCTAGGATATTACGTTCTATTTATATCCGCGAATTTAACGCCAGACATCATATGCAATATCCCCGTCTATGGGAATGGATAGGTTCAACTGAACCCCAACTTTTTGTGCTATACAACCCCGGTATGTGTGGGGTTGAAATTTTTTTGTCCTGGAACTTTGTACACAATTGATACACTCAAAAGATCCTTATAAAACCATAGAATCCTTCACTTGTTCATTATATCTTGAGTTAGCAAAAATATCATGAGCAAAAACCCAGGACTCCTATTGCGAATCGATTCAAGGGTTTTCGAATCGAATCGAATAGAGTTCAGTGAGCAGGTTTCCATCAGCGAATCAATTTGACCCATTCTGAATCGATTCGATCGAGTTCAGTAAGAAAGTCTCGCATCGCGAATCGATTCGATGAATTTGTGAATTGATTTGCTCCAATCTAGTACCCATGTTCTCATTTCTGAATCGATTCGGGTCCCAAGAGAATCGATTCTCTTAGTCAGGTACTAAAAAATTCGATCACTTATATTCCAGCCCATTTCAATTCTCAGAATCTCTTCTCCCCTTTGTTCCCTGCTAAAATTCCTTCTCTTCCAAAATCATTTCCTTTCCATAAAAAGCTCTTCCATCCTTAAGTCTTCCTCATCCAAGGTAACATTCCTCTCCAATATTTGTCTTTTACAATGCATGTTTCGACATGCTAGGAGAGGCTAGTGTAGGTGAAATACCCAATTTTATCTATTGATTCTCATGGATAGACAACAAATACAACATGTGTACACTATTTTGCTGATTATGTTGTCTTCTTTGGGGGTGTTTCATCCATTTATGGCATTTTTTCACCCTAGTTTGCACACAATGCACACAGAGTGTTCGATAAATTTCCCCAAGAAGTTTTTGTGAACAAATAATTAAATTTTCACACCATTTACCACACATTCTTATTGGTCATCCTTGTTTTGAGTGCGGAACACGTCGGTCGCCTTTACCTGACCAATTTCTCCTGATATGCACCCTCCGAACCTAATTTCCCTGAATTTCATGCTTACGTTAATTTTGTGCATTACACTAATTGTGTATGTATTGAATTGACATTTTGTAGGTTTGTATAGCTTCTAAACCCACTACCACTGCTATTATTGGTCAACTCGATTTCTAATCCTTCCGTACAAAGGAGGAGAGAGAATGGTATGAAGACAAATTCCCTTTCGGTCGAGCCATTGCTATAGAGAGGATTATGCACCTCGATCATTTCCCTAGCTTCGTTCGGCGATATTTTTAGAAGTTGAATTGGGAGGCCCACCTGGCCAAAGGGGGAAGTGAATGAAGAGAATGTTTGCCAGTTCTACACGTCTCTCGTCTCATACGGAGATAGGAATTATGCCGATTACATGCGGGGTAAGAGGATTCCTATCTCCAAGCCTCTCTTGGCTTTGCATATGACTAGAGCTGATAACCCCAAGGATTTTAACTACCCTTTTTCTTGAGAGGGAAATATTTCTAACGAGACCATGATTACGCAACTGATGCCAGGAAAGGTTCGGGGAGGGGACACTTTCCCCACCTCTCAGATGCCCTATTTAGATTGTCTCATCCACTTAGTTGCTGTAAATTCCATTATCCCTACCCAAACCAAGTCCGTCCTTCATTTCGCCCAAGCTCACGTCCTTTACCACCTCTTGACGTTAATTCCATCGTTAGCCTCCCCGCCTTAATGCTTCAATAGATGTTAAATGTCGCGTACTGCGATACAGGATCGAGTACCCCAAGGCTCCCCACAATGCTCGATGAGGGAGCAATTGAGAGGAGTTTAGGAAAGGATTATTAGGAGGAACGCAAGAAGCGGATGATCAATCATCCAGCTACAGGGGGCAACTTTTATGTTGTTGACACTCATATACCCGATGTCCCGGAAGAGCATCCCTCGTTTCCTCCTCTGACTGAACCGATTCATGATTTGGGCGTCAGGATGGGTGCCCTCCAGTTTGAGTTTATTTCCTTCAGGGGTGATTACCAGTAGGATATGGGCGTATACCGACGGGAAATTTCTATGCTCACTCGTGCGCAGATGGAGTTGTTCTCTCACATTACTGGGGGCGAGGCGCCTGTGCCGCCATATCTTTAGGATACCTATCCACCACGTAACCCCTTTGAGCTCTAATCATCGAGTCGCCCTTAAGTGCTGCCCCTATATGCCACTGCTGTTGTGTTATCTCCATTTTTTGGCTTCTTCTAGTTTGTTTTTGGTTGGTTTCTTAGTTGTGTTACTTGTGGGTAGTGACAGTACATTATTGTATTTTCAAATTTTTTTTGAACCCCATGTACACAACTTATTATTATTAATGAAATCACTCAGTTTCTTTTTATTATTTTCATTTGTGTGAGTATATATATTTAATTATTTATTTTTAGTACTAACATGTTAACAGCTTTATCGTTGCACTTCTTGGGATTTTCTCCTTACGGGGTGATACTTTCTCACCCTCTTTTCCATTTGTGTCCCTACTAACATTGGGGGCAATGTTTATTTCAAGTTAGGGGGTGTGAATTACATTTTCTGCAACCAATTAACATGTTATTATTAATTAGTAATTATTTATTTAAAAAAATCAAAAAAATCAAAATTTTCAAATTCTTCTTTTTCTCCCTTGTCTCCAATGATTACGTATATAATCTCTTTATCCCTTTGAATTGAGATGATGCGTGCTTAGAGTTTATGATTTATTAGCCTTTAGCCCGTATATTATTAACATTGTGAATAACTTCATGAAATTAAACTGTGAATCCCATGAGCACAATACATAAATAATTATTTATGATTTAGTTTAAAGTTTTTCTAATTTTTTTATCATAAGCGCATGCTATACACTAGCATAAGTGAGATTCGAGACAAACCTTCAATTGTGAGCGTATACAATTACTCTTTATCTTTCTTGAAAAACATATCTTGTTGACAATCTCACTTTCTTTTCATTGATTGCATATTAATAGACTTCATCATGAAATTAAAACTTGAGCATGATTTTCAATAGTGTTGTGTCATGAGAATCACATGAAACCCTAGGAAAGGATCATAGTCCCTCTTTGGTATTTAACCCATACGACCTTAGCCTTACCCTTACACATTTCCCTAGTCAACCCCATTGAGCCTTATTATGACCTTTCGTTTCATTCCCAAATCCCATCACCAACTCCACATTGGAGTTTCTACCCTTATATATACCTTTCGTACCTTGATTTGGGGTTATTCCCTGGATTGAATGATGTTTTCTTATGTGGATTATAACCAAGCAATGAGTGGACTAGAAAAAAGAAAGAAAAAAGAAAACAAGAAAAATATAATAAATGGCTCCATGATGCATGAATCCCATTTCACCACGTGTATGTAAATAAAAATCCTACTCTCATGAGTATCTTTCTTTTGGAACTTGAAATACAATTCTTATATTTTCCACTAATTCCATTATCCCTAATGCCATTCCCCAAACCCATTTGCTTCTGCAAATTGACTTTCATTTCCAAACCCTAGCCTAGCCCTAATTACATACCCAAAAAGTCCTATTTGATCCTATGGGGAAGTTAATTTAAAGGTCGAACACTTGCAATAATCTATTAGTGTGCATTTCACCTCGGTTAATATGCAATATTTTTCATGAGATTGTATTTTTCACTTTTATTTTTCGTTCTTCATTGATGACATGTGTGCGGCCTAATTTCCATTTACAATTTCTCCTTATGCTCGCATCTCCCGTGTGTGTCACATCCCATTTCTGAGTGCTTTCATTTGTGAGTGCAACAACTGGAGAGAAATTAAGTCATTCATGATTTACTGTCTACATGGATTATGAAAGTTTTGCCAAATTTAAATTACCACATGTGTCCTCTTATTTCACATTTCCATGGTTTCAATTTTTGTTTACTTTGCTCTTATAATGTCAATAATGATTGACTTTCGTGTGAACATTGTTCACTTCTTTAATCGATTATGCTTTCTTTGATTATTGTTGATCTATGCATCAATTTTTGAGTTATCATTGTATGAGTTGACTTGATCTTTATGGGTGTCAACCCTCACGAGACAACACTCGTCCCCTAGGGCCACTTAAGGGTTCAACGGCTTATTGCATACACTAAATGCAATCGTTCGCCCACGAAAGTGGTACTTTTTTTCTTTTTTGTACATATTTCATTTGTTATGATTTTATTGGTTGGCTCTTGTTTCTTTGTACTTCATTGCTCGAGACAAGCAATGTCTAAGTTAGGGGGTGTAATAAGTCACATTTATTGTATTTAATACCCCATTAATTTGTGCATTCTATCATTCCCGTGCAAGGTATTCCCGGTTCTTATGATCATTTATTTATTAACCCTTGTTGTCATCATATATATATATATATATATATATATATATATATATATATATATATTATGTGTGCCTTAATTGAGCTTTTGTAGGTCTCAGGAATGAATGAAATGATGTTTGGTTGATATTCGGGAAAGTTTAGTCGCAAAGTCGAGGGAATTTTTGTAAATTCAGCATTTGGGTTTTGTCCCGGAACTCTTTAAAAAGTTGAATACCTTCGATTCATCTTCGTGTGACCTCCGACAGTGATTGAATTCGGGATGTAACAAATAAGTTATGTGGTTTTCTTTAGAGCATGTTCCTAGGCAAGCCTTTACAGCCCTTCCCCCACTTTTGAAGTAGGTCCGAATCAATTCGGGTCCCAGCCGAATCGATTCGGTTTTCATCAAGTGCCACATTTTTCTATATGAGAATCGACTCGGATTAGCACCGAATCGATTCGCCCCCTGTTCCAGCTTATTATAATTTTGTCACTTTCGTAATTTTGAGAGTTAAGACCTTTGTTTCCTCATTATAAAAAGGTAGTTTTATACTTTGAAAGTTTTAAACTTTAGAAACTCTCTACTTTCTCTCCTAGGTTAAGCTTATTTATTGCACTTTCCTACATGTAAAGCATTGATTATGTACTAGTTTGTTTTCTTTAATGCAAGAAAGGTTCATTTACTTCTTCTCTGAATGTTCACTTAGCTTTAAATTGCATTTATTACCTTCTCTTGTATTGTCTTATGTTTAACAAGATGGCTTGCTAAGTATGTTGTTCTTGTGCATGTGTAGCTTAGTTTCCATGATGAGTAGCTAAACTTATGGTTGGGGATATAATCCCACCTTGAATGCTTGAACTTAAAATTTAAGGTTTGGTTTAAAATTGTTCTAATGGAACTTCATGTGTTGGTTTTGGAGTATCCTAGTCTCTTAACTTCCCTTGTCAAGCAAGGGTAGTGTTTGATGCTTTACTATGAACACAACCCATTTAGCAATAACTAATTAACCCTTAATCCTCCATTGATGGGTTTTGTATCTATATGGTTGATGTTCGGACTTAATTAGTTATAGTCAATTAGAATTAATTTGAACCATGTCCTATCATCTCTTCGTAGTGAATCCGAAGTGGGAGAATGATCCTCAATCCTTTTTATCTCTTGAACTTAAGCTTATCTTAGTTCTTTTCAGTTTATCTCCATAGTTAAATCGTCCTCTATTAATTAAACATAGTTTAGTATATTGGTTACTCAATCTCACAACTTCAAACAACAAATCATCTTTTACACTTTATCTTTGTGATGTTTAGAGAATAACTTTTAACCCACTCTAGTTGTCTTAGGATTGTTCAATCCCTATGGAATACAATTTCAAACTTACGTGGATACTCCTTGTTATGATAAATTTGCACTTGAATCATACACTATTTTTAGAGCACCAAGTTTTTGGCGCCGTTGTTGGGGATTGGAAACAATTGTAGGTTCAAAGAAATTCTCTTTACACTCTCCCGTTTCATGTGTTCACCATGACATCACGATTTCCAAACACTAATCCAAATTCAGTTATGCAAGACGCGACCGATAGTACTTCAAATCCTACCGTTGAATCCTTATCATCGAACAAACATTCAGACTACTGGAGACCATCTCTAACTCCTTCCATTTCAATATTTTCTTTTACTGAAGCCCACTCCGAGTCCACGGCAATGGTCAACAATCAAAGTGAGAATGGTAGTCAAAGGGAAGTCGAGCCTCCCTATCAACCAATGAGGGAGTATTTACAAAAAAATAGGACTATCTCTCCTTTGTGTATCATCTTTTCGTACAAGGCCACATCATTCCATTTTAGAAATTGAATAATTAAATTACTACCTACTTTCCATGACATGGAAAGAGAGCAACCATATCTATCTGTCCTAGAGTTTGAGGAGGTGTGTGCTACTTTTAGCGACCAGAACTGTCCTCTCGATGTCACACGGCTCAAACTTTTCCCTTTCTCCCTAAAGGACAAAGCTAAAACTTGGCTTCGGTCCTTAGCTTCGAACTCCATAGGAAATTTTCGCAATATGCAAGAGCAATTTTTAAAGAAGTCTTTCCCTACCCATCGCACCAATTCCCTTAAGGGTGAAATCCAAACCTTCTCTCAAGCGAGGGTGAGACTTTTGAGAAATGTTGGGAAAGATTCAATGATTTATTGGATAAATTCCCACACTACAGATTTGAAAAATAGAGACTTACCTCCTTTTTCCATAACGGGATTTCTCTCAACGCTAAGCAAATGGTGGAGACAATGTGCTCTAGTGAGTTCTTTGGTTTAGATCCCGACGATGCGTGGGAACATTTTAAGTATTGTGCCAAGATAACCCAAGCTTGGGATACCTCGAATCTGAACAAAATAAATTCGAGACCTTTGATTTTGTCCCCTTCTAATCCTAGTTTATATTGCCTCACAGATTAGGCTGAGATGAAAATGAGATTAGATAAATTATCTAAGAAAGTTGAGGATTTTGGATTGAAGAGTATAGACCCCATTGTTCCAACTTATTCTGCAAATGAGGAGTTTTATGCCATTTGCGATACTAATGGTCATCTTACCAAAGAGTGTCCCACTATCCCGGCTTACAAAGTGATCTTCCGTGACCAAGCGAACATTATAGGAGTGTTTAGAAGATCCCAAAAATGCTCCAGACCAATGATATAACCCATCATGGGGTAACCATCTCGGTTACCAATATCAACAAACTTAGAATCCTCCACCCCTGAATTTTGAACAACCTTACTTACAATCACCTCCACCTCCTCTCCACATTCAAGGCCCTCTGCATATTCTTGCGTCTTCACACCCAAATAAGAGGAACCTTGAGGACACATTACATACTTTCATGCAAGCGTAAACGAACATCAATAATCAAACTGTGAAAAACTTTGCTCAGCTTGAATCTTCTGTCTCTAAGTTGACCACATCCTTGAGCGTTCAAGAGAACGGTAAGTTCCTTTTGCAACCTTAAGGGCCCATTGGAACCAATAATGTGAATTTTGACATTTCTACTCCCTTTTTTCCTCATTGTCAATCAATGGAACTAGCCAACTCCATCACTACTCTTAGGAGTGGGAAGGTGATTCAAATACTATCCCACCTTCCCTAATAGAATTCGATGAGATCACACCAACTCGCCGAGAGAGTGGAGTGACTCCAAAGAAGAGAAGTGAAAAGTTGTTGACCAAGGAGACAAAAGTTTTAGTCCCATGTCTATTTCTCGTACCCTACGCTCAAAGACTCCTTCCCATTGCTAAACCCAAAAAAGATCAAGAAACCATGCAAACATTTAAACAAGAAAAAATCAATCTTCCTCTCCTTGATGCGATTAAGAAAATCCCATCCTACGGTATGTTTTTGAAAGATATATGCACCTTTAAGAGAAAGCACGATTCCCAAAAAAGGTAGAGTTGACTCAACAGGTCAGCTCCATTTTCCAACACAACATGATTATAAAATTTAAGGACCCAGGGTGCCCAACTATTTTGCGTGTGATTAGAAAGTTCTCCATTAATCGCGCCCTCTTGACCTTGGAGCTAGTGTGAACCTCTTGTCGTATTCGGTATATCCATAATTTAGCCTAGGAGATCTTATCCCAACCAAAACTAGAATCCAATTGGCCAATGGCTCCACCAAAATTCCAAGGGGAGTATTATAATATATCCTCATCCAGGTTAACACCTTCATGTTCCCGATCCACTTTATCGTTCTTGACACCCATTTCGTTTCGAACCTCGACACTTAACCTATCATTATCTTAGGATGACCATTCCTCATGACCGTGAATGCATCAATCAATTATAGGAATGGTGAGATGAACCTGTCCTTTGGAAATATGACATTAGATGTCAATATTTTCAATTTTCCGTACCTCTTGAGTGATGAGGATAAGATTGTTAAGGAAGAGAATTTTTTTGGAGAGGTATTTGTGGAAGATGATCAAATTGCGAGGGATAAAACTGAATGGTGTGTGTTAGATTCATGCTTCAACATGTTAGGAGAGGCTAGCATAGGTGAAAACCAAGATTTAAGGAAGGAATTCAGGAGTTATGAACTCACCTTGATTGACGACTCTATCATATCCAAAACTATCATTTACCTAGGGTCATCAATCTCATGTGAAAAGCATTGACCAGAGGAAAATAGGGTTGATGAAGTAGCTATAAAATTATGCACCGAACTACTAAGCCTCCATTTTAATATCCCACGGCCCCCACTTTCAAATATCAATCCGGTTTCCAAAACCAAACACGAGTCAAATGGCCGAGGTTGTTCACTTTTGATAGGCATCATATTTTCAGATATAGAACACAATAAAATTCGTAAGTGGTTGAAATTAAATTGGAATGAGGTTGAAAAATTGGAAGAATAAGAGTTCTTCTAGGAAATTACGTTCCAGTTATATCTGCGAATTTATCGCTAAATGTCATATGCAATATCCCCGTTTATGGGGCTAGATAGGTTCAACTGAACCTCGATTTTTGGTGTTGAGCCACCCCAGCATGTGTGGGGTCGAAATTTTTTTGTTCCAAAACTTTTTACACGATTGATACACTAAAAGGGTCCTTATGAAACCATAGAATCCATCACTTGTTAATTATATATTGAGTTAGCAAAAACATCATGAGAAAAAACCCAAGACTCCTATTGCGAATCGATTCAAGGGATTTCGAATCGAATCGAATAGAGTTCAATAAGTAGGTTTCCATCAGCGAATCGATTCGACCCATTCTGAATCGATTCGATCGAGTTCAGTAAGAAAATCTCCCATCGCGAATCGATTCGATGAATTTGTGAATCTATTCGCTCCAATCCAGTACCCAAGTTCTCATTTCTGAATCAATTCGGGTCCCAAGCGAATCGATTCTATTAGTCAGGTACTAAAAAATTCGATCAGTTATATTCCAACCCATTTCAATTCTCAGACTCTCTTCTCCCCTTTGTGCCCTGCTAAAATTCCTTCTCTCCCAAAATCATTTCCTTTCCATAAAAAGCTCTTCCATCCTCAAGTCTTCATCATCCAAGGTAACATTCCTCTCTAATATTTGTCTTTTAAAACATTTGTTTATGGGTATTGTATACGAATTAAAGTGAAATATCTTTGTTGCATATATTTGCTTATTTTTCATGAAATACCCAATTTTACTGAGGATAAATCTCTAATGAACGATATAAAATTTATAGTTATCAGCATCATCTTTTAGTATGTTATCAGGTTATTAGTTTCTTATCACTTTCTCATTTTTTACCTTAGTTTTTCACATAAATGTATAAGTGTTCATCTTTCAAAAGAATATCAAAGTGAGATTTAAGGTCCATTTAGTTCTCCATCTTGCAACCATGTTCCTTATGATATGTAACTCAATGTTATCTTCCATTTGGTCAAATCCCTGACCTTCTTCCTTATCCATTTGAAGAAATATATATCCTCGATATTTGGAAGAATCTTGTATATAGGTTCCTTGAAAGACAATATTGATCTCTTGAAAGGATTATATGGAATCTTCCTTATCTCATTTCTTCCAAGCTTTAGTCTGCCTCTTAACATTCTTTTTCATATTGGCCTTTTTTAAACCATTTTCAGTTGGCTTTGTTTTAACTGTTGCCATGGTATCCTCTAACCAAACCTTTAACCTTTACATTGATCCTTGACATTAAATTATCAATGATATAAGACTTTTTCTTAGTGAGGGATTAGTATAATATCAAGTCATTTCGTAATTCATTCTTTAAAGAAGCGAGTGTCACTTAATTTAAGTAGTCCTCCACTTCATTATATATATTTTAGAATCTTTTAACATACTTTTAACGTGTCTCTTGTTCATCTTTTTTAGAATGAGAAAATATTCCATCTTCATAAGGTAGGAGATTAACATGAAAAATCTCTCTAAGAAATACTCTACTAACTACTTGAATCTCTTCATTGAAAGATGAACCTGTCAACAACTTATCCACAATGCCAAACTTGGAAGGAAAATGTGGAATATGAGAATCTCATTGTTGTTCAATGAATCCATATATTGGTGGTACTAGTGAACATGGTCGGTAGATTGTGTCTTTCCATTATAGATATTAAACCTAGCACAAAGGAATTCGGTAGATTGTGTCTTCCAATGCCAGCACAAAGGAGGATCTCATCTAGTTGACTAAGTCCTTCTTTATAAGCTCCATAGTTTTTTAGGATCCAACTTGCGCTACTTGTCCATACAATTGTTCCCATATTAAACTATAAATATCTTACCTAACGTCTCCTTCTCTAGTGATATGGAATCTTTCCCTACTCTAGTGTGTGCTCTAATGGGATGCTACTATTAGAGATGGTGACAATCCTATTCCCACTTTCGATGCTCACGAACCCTTTAAGGAATTATTTCCCTGGTGTAAAGGCTCGCTCGAGGGATAGGAATCTTTAACATTTGCACTACTTTAAGAGTTTCTTTTATCAGAACACACTCAATCTTCTATAAGAGACATTTAAGGTTCTACCAATGCTGAGAACGTTTGTCTTACTTATGAAGGCATTACTCATAAGAATAGATAAATGAATAAATAAAAGATATGACTAATGTGATGATGTACATGATCTTCACAAGACTACTCTTCCCTAGGCTGATAACGAGAGTTAGGGTTTGCATGTCCTATTTATAGTGGATGGAAAATATTATATTCCTCCTTTGTTTGATACATCATTCCATTGTAATGGATGCCAAGTGAATCATAGTTATCCTCATGTAAGGAGAGAAGAACTTTGTTCTCACGGATTATGTTAACTTCATAATGGAAAATCCACCCACTAAATGTAATAATTCCATAATCCAAATAAAAATGTAAAAATAATAAATCATACAGGAAGAATACTAAAATATATGTGGTTCAAAAACTTCTCTACATCTTTTGGGTTGTTATAGTTCTTAATAATATTGATAATACCATAATAAAGGATCTCACCAATGCAACACTCATAGTGTTCACCTTGAAGGTGGAACATATTTTGTTATAAGAAGAAAAAAAATGTTGGTTATGAGTCTTTTGTCATACTTGCATATGAATTTTACATCATGATTATCTCCTTGTTATATCATAAATACTTGTAGTTCTTATTTAATATCTTTGTATGTTGATCGTATTATTGATGGAAAGTGTACTCATGATTTTGATTGAGTTTCACTTCTTGGGCAGACCCAGTATTGTATTAAATTATTAACCCATATTAAGTTACACAAAATGACACTTTATAAGCCTCTTGCAACCTCCTTATTCATCAATTCATGATTTATGTCTCCTCAACCCTTTTACATGGACAATTTTAATAAAAAAACATTTACCTTTTCTTAAAATTTTCATACAAGTAAAAATAACACATATGCTAATCATTTAGTGTCAGGTAAAGAAGGCCACCCACACTGACAGTCATGATATCCTTATAAAGGATAAAAGCATAATATAACCTTATAAATAGTTTGTTGATTCTATTATGCAACAACTTTAATATGCCCATACCATTAAGGGAGTATATTTAAACTTTTCTAAAGGTAGTAAAAAATATAAAAATTAAATTCCCACTAATTATTAACTTCCATGGTCAACAATAAGAGGGAGGAGGTGTAAGGAAATGATTTTATACTCCTCATATTTTTATTTTAGCTTTATTCGAGAACATAACAAAACGGGGTCTAGGTGTCTTTTAAGTCCTTGAGTTGTAATTGAAGATTTGAACACACTGATATATAAAAAGCAGTGTGATTTGCATAAGAGACCAGACAATTTCTTTCAACATGATGTTTAGTAACATTTTTTCGATTTTGTAAAATTCTAAGTATATTTTAAAGTTATAAATTGACAAGACAAATCATATTTTGGGAAAAGGTTCTAAAAAAATCTAATTTTTTACTGGAATTAAAACTTAGGAAATGTGTATAACTTGAAGGCCAATCTTAGGAAATGTGTATAACTTGAAGTCAATTATGCTCGAAAGCATAAATAACATAATGGACGTGATTCCTATAGTATTGAGCGTTTTTGTTTTACAAAACCCTAATTGGTTTTGAGGGATTTTTTATAGTGAAAGATCTTATCAATCCCAAATATGAAATAGCTTTCAATTTTTTAAATCCGATATAATCTTCCTTCTCAATATTTTGACAAAAGAGATTGTTTGGTTTTATAGCACATGTTAACGATTGGGTTGATCTTGCACCATCTTAGATTAGTGGATACATGATTTGTTTTTTTAAGAATGTAGTAACTATTGAAGAAATTAATTAATAACCATGGTGTGCAACTTGTGTTTTTTTACATTGATTAAATGTTGCTTTTTTACATGTTGAGATACATTGTAGAAATTATGCTAAAATGTTGGGGGTAAGGTGGACTTTTCAAGTATTTTAGTGGCTATGTTTAGGTTTTGAAGAGGACCATTTGTGTGTATTTATGTGTATGTTTATTGGGTGTGAATAGAATAGAAAGAGAAGATAAGAAAGAAAAGATTTGGCAGCTGATGTCGAAAGAGGCTCGCGACCACAAAAAAACAAAACGCGGTCTTGGTCCTCACGCCCAAGGGAATGTGAGGCACGACTGCTACCAAGGTAGGTTCGCGGACCCTCATCCTCCAAGGCACGGGTCATTCATATTTAGGACTTTATTTATTTTATATGGACGAATTTTTATTTGATCTTTTCATTTACCCCTCAAATGAAACCATAAAACTTATTTACTCTTCATCCCTAACCTCACAAATTCAAAACACCATCAATGTACAACCTTCAAACCTCCATTTGAGAACCGTAATCTTTAATTTTTGGATCGCTTCTAGAGGAAAAGTTTCTTATATTTTAAGGAGATTATGGAAATCAAGTCAAAATTTCAAAAATGGTTAAAAGGCAAGAATACTCTCCTCTAGGTGTTGATTGGGGTTATTCTATTGTGAAACAAACGGATTGTCGAGTGAAAATGTGGTATGTGGAATTTGTGAATTTCTCCACGACATTTATTTGGCATTGAGACTTAGGTGATTAGATTAAAATTATCGTTGGTGATATTTGTTATGCATTTTAGGTTGATGGGTATATGATGTCGAGGTGAGGGCCAAGATCTTTGGGAATACTCATGGTTGAGATTTTGGATTATAGTGCTCGAGTTATATACATATGGAGTTTGATATTAGTGAAATGGTGGTTGAGAGTATGTGCATTAGAATAATAGTTGATTTGAGGCTTTATATAGTCAATATTTATGAGAACCGTTAGGGGTATAATGAGGTGCTTGGGTATTTTAAGAATGGGTTAGGAATTTCATGATATTGATGATTATTTTGGATTTATTGGATCTAAGGATGTATAGGAAAAGTTAGGCTTAGTGTTATCCACTCTTAACGACTACCTAGTCTAGATAGATGTGTGTCGGGGGATTCCTTGCTTGGATTTCATTTATGAAATGTCCCATGCATAAAGTCTAGAGAAGGCAGGAGTTTGGAGTTTAGGATTGTAAGTTTACTACATAAATTCTAAAAAAAAGTATATGAGTATTGTGTAAGTGGTTATTGAAATGTATGACTTGTGAGTTGTTTATTGAAATGTATGACTTATGGGATTATATGTTGAAATGTATAATTTGTGAGTTAGGTATTGAAACATATGACTTATAGGTTGGTTATTGAAAGGTGTCATTAGGTTGGATATTGAAAGGTGTGACTTTTGAGTAAAGTTTGTTCATGAATGATGAGTTTTTTTAGGGATGTGTGAAATACCTTGCAAGTAAATAAGGAGATAATGCAATGAAGTGAGAATTTTGTGGTTTTCACACAATATGCTGTTGAATAATTGAGTTAAATTCCTTGTTATTTAGATTTATTTGTTATTAGTTGTTTGGTCTCGACAACTGACCTAATCTGGACAGAGGTGTATTGGTGGGTTCCTTTTTTGGATATCATTTATGAGACGTCCCATGCATGGAGTCTACAAAAGGTTAGGAGTTGGTATCTTACGGATGAATAATGTATCTTGGCTAATATAAATGGAAAGTATAAAGGTTGTTCCTAGAGAGAACATTCTTATATTAGCGTACTTGAGGAGTACAATTACATGCGGGTCGTTGGTGTATTACATGAGGAGTATAATCCGTCCATGTGAATAAAAGGTGGTGACAAGATATATAATGGTTTATTTGTGTGTCGAATGGTGTTGAGGAGCTCCAGTACTATAGCAGGGTGGCTACAAATTTTTCAGCACTGTGAAGCAAACGAGTATGGAATTCTGTGACTGTTCCTTATTGGCATTGTGTAGTAAGTGGCAATGAGTTTTCTAGCACTATGTAGCAAAAAGTGGAAAGTTTGTGTGATAGATTTATATTAGCGTACCATATGTTCTTGACATGGCCGAGAATAAGGGGGCACGTGTGGGTTACGATTTAATTAATTATGAGAATAATTCACTACTAACACTATTGAGTTAATTGAATATATTGTGACCATTGAGGTTGTGGGGGAGGCTGATTAACTAGAATGAAGTTAATGAGATAAAGATGGTATGAATGAGATGAGAAAGAGGTAATTGGTTAATGATTCTTTAAACGTGAAATTGATAAGGAATCTTGGTTTTAATAGTAACGATATATGAAATGATGTGATTCATTGAAAGTGAAATAATGGAATTAAAGAAGAGAAATCAAAAATTGGATAAAATACTTGCAAAGATATCAATAAGTTGAATATTACGAATTGCCTTTTTATATCGGTTGACAAATCAATAGTTTCGGAGACCATCCTTTATAATGAGATGTTATTAAGATTGATTTTTGACTAGATTGATGTGATTGACTCGATATTATATGGTTAGTTGTTATAACCCATTTTATAACTGGTTAGCTTTTTATATTCTTGATATTATGAAGCACTGTTAAAACCAACTATAATTTAAATAATAAATCATATTATACTATTTGATGAACAATGTTAAAGATATTTAATTCTATTGCGAATGTTATTTAAAAGACTCTAATGCGATGTTTAATTCATTTAGTGCTTTTGTTGGCTTATGTTACCCAATTTGGGAAACGTACCTAGTATTCTTGTAATGGGCCTAGTCTGTTGAGTTGACTAACCTCTCAAGTTAGGTTTGAGTATTTGATAAGATTAGATCTTGGATCGCAGGCTGGATATTGGAGGTTTATTTATGTACAATTTATTTTCCTTTCCATTGTATTTCAAATAAGATAACTTTTGGATTTATGAGTCACTTGTTACTCCATAGTTGTATTTAGGTTTTTGTACTGAGACTTTTGTATATTATTGGATTATGGGAGGATGTTGTAGTTGGACTTTATTATTTTTGATAATTTATTTTTATCTCTCACTTCCTCTACTATTGGAAAAACTTTTAAATGTCTCATATTTCTGTCACGTGCTGAGAATGATATTTTAAATTATAGCATTTTTCATATTCTAGTATTCGGGCTTGATTAATTGTAATATTAAAATGTGCGGGTTGTTATAGAAATAACTGTCAATTTTGCAAATCCCTACAATCTTCCTTAGGAATATTTTGGCACGATCAATCGTTTAGGTTGATAGCACGTGTCTATGTCTGGATGCTAGTGAACTGGTTAAGATCGGTGGATACCGAGACCTAAAGGTTATACAAGTCATGTTCTTCAAAAAAGATTGACAACTAGTACGTGTAGAGGCATCAAAATAAAATGTTAAAATTGCGATTTCGTGGAGGTAATCATAGTTTTATATGTAAGTCATGTTTGTTTCAATGTAAAACATGTAAATATTATTCAGTACTAGTGGAATTGTTGAGGCTGAGTGTTAGTGGTATTTTCATCAAGGGTTTCTGCTCTAAAATATGGTATTTATCTGTGATTACATTCAATTCCGCATTTACTTTTTGTCACCCATATGCTAATTGGACAAATTATTTTTATTCAATAAAATTATAATTGGTGAAATTAATAAATGATTTGTTTTTTAAGGATGCAATAACTAATTAAGAGATTAATTAATCTGACTTAGATCCCTCGCATAGACTTTCTTACGAGCCAGTCCCCTCAAGCCTTTGAATGTTGACAACTTTTAAGCCTCCCATTTTTAAAAAAATTAATATGTTTTTACTAAATTGACATAAAAATATTTAAACCCATTAGAAAAAGTGCATAAAGCTGATATAAAGTTACTTATGAAATTTTTGGGTATTTGAGAAAACTTATAAGCAATTATACAAAGCAACATAAAAAGTGTTCATTGACTAAAAACTAACATAAGATTAATATTACACTTTTGCAAAACAAAAATAATTTTGTAAAATTTTTAATAGAAGGAGGAAATTTCACAAGTCCTGGCAAGATACCGTGATACTGGTGTTATGACGAGATATTGTGATAGTTAAAGTTAAGGTTTATAAGTTAGGTAGAAAATAATAAGTTTAATGAGGGTGAAGAAGGGAAAATGGGTTGAAATGAAAATTTTAGGTATAGATAAAGTTGGCCATTTGGGTGCCAACTTATGTGGTGGAAATGATGACTTTTCTGAACTTCTGTGGTATTTTTATCTTGTGGAGTGTTTACACTATATTTTACAATTTTTATCTCCTAATTATTTTTTGCAGTAATTTAAATGGAAGTTGATTGTGTTTCATTGTAGTTATTATTTGACTTCAAATCAAAAGTTATTTAGAGGCAAATAGAGGCAGTTATTGCAAAAAATTAATTAGAATTCAAATTGAAAGTTACTTGGAGGTTACTTGGTGGA
The DNA here is from genome assembly GCA_949130495.1 of Sambucus nigra. Taxonomy (NCBI): domain Eukaryota; kingdom Viridiplantae; phylum Streptophyta; class Magnoliopsida; order Dipsacales; family Adoxaceae; genus Sambucus; species Sambucus nigra. The sequence continues at coordinate 130,219,159 of OX422213.1, read as the reverse complement.
AAATAGAGGTAGGTATTGCAAATAATTAATTAGAATTCAAATTGAAAGTTATGTAAAGGTAAATAGAGGTAGTTATTGCAAATAATTAATTCAAATTCAAAAATTCAAAGTTACTAGGAGTAGAAGTAGTTATTGTAGAGAATTAATTTAAATTGAAATTAGAAGTTACTAAGAGCCATAAAAGAGTTAGTTATTCCATATAACTATCAACTCCCTTGAGGAAAAACAAAAAAACAAAAAACACATCAAACAAACATATGTCTTTGTATATAATCATTTTCCTTTATGCATCTCTTTTAATTTGCCTTTTATTCAATGTAAGTTCATTTACATTTCATCATTTACTTTATTCCTAGTTTTAAGTGTCTTTAATCTCGTTTTGTCATTTATAAAAAGTCCTTTTATAATTAAGCATGCCTATGAACACACTACTAGTTTGCGTGGATGATCCCATGTCTTTTTATGAAATTTCTAACGAGCATGGATAAGGTGAGAAAAATTATTAGTTTCCTTAACAGAACCCATAATAAAGATCCTTACACTTATATACCTAAGTTTGTCCCCCCCCCCCCCAAACACAAAAGTGGCCGTCTACCTACCTTAAAATTTGGGTAGATATGTCCCTACCTACTAGCTTCCACCACTAGGCGACCCAATATCTTTCAAACCTAGAAAAAAAGCTATTTCCATCTCCCGATAATGAAAATGTTTATTTAACTTAGGGTCCATTCAAGATGACCTCCCATCAAAGACAATTTATCACGCAACAATATGGATCCACAACTATACGACACAAATCCATGATCTAATATGCCAAATGATTATGCCACACCAAATGTCTGCTCCAAAATCTCACTCTCCTTTAATCCCCCAAACTCCTATTAAACCCAATTTTCCAAGATTCTCCTACCCCTTACTAATAGTCTCCCACACTCCATGCCATTCACGCCGCCGCATAATTACAAATTCTTATTATTTTTAACCATTTCAACAAATTTCAAAATAAATTATTATTTACTTACTGCACTCTAAAGACGTCTAAGGGGCATAAAAGGGGTAGTTAAATAAAATTTAGGTACAAAATATAATAATTCTAATTCAATAGTGTGAAATTCCTATATAGGTCACATCCACATCACAATGTAAACCTGAAGGTACATATATAAAAGCAAATTATAATAGAAGTTATGTTAGAAAGTTTAAAGTCATCTTGTCATTGATATTAGCATTCATTACTAATTCATAAGATTATCTTGGAATTTATATTAACATTTGTTGGGAATGAAAAATGCCTTAATCGCATTCATTTAGAATGCATAAAGCTGAATGATGCGCGGGTGATTAGAGAATGGTGGTAATAAAGGAGAAAAATCATTCATAGGCAGTGAAGGATTATGTAATTCCCTTTTGTGCGAATGCATATTGAAAAGTGCAAACGAATTTTGTAAGGAAAAAATTTCTAATTAAGTCCATTATATAGTTTTGACTTATTCCCTAAACAAAACACGTTTGAGACATTGGTCGTATTTTTATTGCCACGATCCCATACAGACTATGATGTCTTGATGTTTATGAAAGACGTTGAGGCAAAGCTTCAAAGAATTAATTATGCCGAAGGTTTAATTAGTGCAAGTTTTTTAGTCTTCAAGTTTAATTTCATTCTAAGATCACTTAGGTTTGAATGCGTAATTTTAATGGGACTTGGAATTTATTTTAAAATGTTTAAGGATGTTATTATATTAAGAAAATATTTTAAAAATGTTTCTAAAGTGTTTGAATTGGTTTACACTTCATTTTATTCTGGTAAGGACGGATTAGAGTTGGATTTGAGTTAAACTCTATTTTCTAAGTTAGTTTAAATTTAAACTCTATTGCACGCGTCGCTCAAATGACCTGACACATCATTCGAGCGAGATGGTTTTGTCTTTCAAAAGACATGCACATTTCGTTTGAGTGACATGTCATTTCTCTTGAATGAGCAGCTGCCTTAAGAAAAATATATATAGGAGTGTTTCCATCATATTTCATAAGTGTGCATTCTCGAAAAATCAGTTTACGAACCAGAACGTTTATGCACATTGATTTCTAAGGTTTTCCAAAGCTAAGCACATCCTTAGAGTTTATAAGATCCGAGTATTCATTACTTTATGCTATAGTGATCTTGTTTTCACCAAGAAGGTTTTGTTCTACACTTGAACATTAGGTTTTGTGGTGAAGAAGCGAATGAGTTTGTGTTCAAAAACATACACGTTACAAGCCATATCGGTGGACACCGATGTGACACCCCGCTTAATAAAATAAGAGGTGGCCAGCCCGCTACTCCAATAAAAACATGAATCTTAAATGGTCCATTCTTAGCATCACTGTCGCATAATAATAGTACGAGACAACCACCAAGTATTTTTGAAAACGAATGTCATAATTATGAAAGTTTGATAAAAACAATTTCGACATTTCCAATTTATAACAGAATGTGGATATAAAAAGATATGTAATAGTTAAATAACAACGCTACGAAACATAACCGAATAAGATCATAGTTAACAGACTAGTACAAAAGGTTACGCCAAGTATTACAGTAGATATGAATAATAACTGGGCAACACGCCCGAATATACAGATGGGTCATAACTAGATTTTTCAAAAGATTGATGCGTCTACAACAAAAATCCTACAACATTCTCGAAATGTTGTAGCTCCTGAACACTAGTAAGGGAAGTCAAAGAGGGCGTCCATATGGCAGAGCACCTGAATGTATATAAGATCCATATAAGAAGAAGAAATATAAACGGGTCAGGGCCCAGTTTGATGTGATGTACGTGTGAATAAAATGCATAACAGTCATGAATACTAATATCATAAACAGGTTAAGTTCACTCTTCATTGTAAAAAATCACCCTTACCTCTCATCTAAGTGCACATCCTAGCGCCATATCATTTCATTAAGATAAACTACCCAAAAAATTAAGAGGAATAATTTACATAACATGCTTAATTTTCCAATTCATAAAATATATCTTCACAAGTCAATGTATTATTGAGGATTGTATGCCATAAAGTGATTTATAGATTTATTTAACTCATCCATGTGAAATGCCATTTCTGTGAGAACAATTACAATCATAATATAATGGTTCTAAGACCATCCTTCCAGGAGTCACCCCACTAGATGAGCCCCTAAATTCTATCATCTTCCAGGGCCTATAATAAAGACCACCTGGGTACCCTAAATCGCAACGCATGGGAAGCGGCCATATACCTTTGACGATGAGTCATAACCATACCCGAAATTACCTCATCTAAAAAAAACAATCATACAATATAACCACCGATCCTATGGCCCGAGGACTATATTCTCCCTACATCATTAGTCAGGGTATTTACCTCATTCGTTTAACTTCCCTTATGATAGCATTTAGAGAGGTATGTATATGCGTACCATGCTCACAAGATATACCAACTTAATGTACATTTCTTATTTCTGAAACCATATATGCATAACGATATAAGCTAAAAAGTGTAATTACCTTCACACTAGCTCCCAAAATTCCAAAACGATACTACCCAACTCTACCCTAATCCTAGACTCGTTTACTAGATGAAATGAGACATTAAGTTCTACTAAATAGTCCCTGAAATAAGCCCGAATACCCCTTACTAATCTAGGGTATGGATCCCCCTTATGTAAGACCCTAATACTCTTTATTACATCATATTAGAAGTTTCCTAAGCCTCAAACCTAAAATAAAAGGAATAGAAACCAAGTTGGAAAATTCTTATAAAACAGCAGGATTTCAAACCGATTCGCCTAGGACCGAATCGAATCGCCCCTGAAAGCGAATCGATTCAGCTAAGAAAACCAACCTTTTGTCTAAGCCCGAATCGATTCGGCCTTAACCCGAATCGATTCGGTTCCTCAGACCTGTAGCCACCATTTTAGCGAATCGATTCGCCTGGGTTGAGAGGCCCAGTTTTCTCTACGAGTTTTTATAAACCCTAAATCCCCAAATCCTATTTTCTTCCATCCAACCCAACATCATCAATTCATAACTTCTCTAATTCACTAAACCAAGTTAACATAGTAGAAGAGACTATCTAAAAAAAGTCTAGATCCTATAACATAGGATTTAACCAACAAAATCATCAAATTCCATTAATGGTTCAAACTCAAGAACACTAACTATACATACAAATTATTCACACTCAATCATACATTTATGCAAGTTAAAAAATTTCCTCAAGATTGTAGCCTCGAATTATCTTCTCGTTGCAACCATTCCAAGCCCAAAACAGCAATTCTCCTATTTCTCTCCTCTCTCTTAAGCTCTCACTTCTCTTTAACATTCTCTTTCTAGGTTAAACACAAATGAGATTAAATGCTCTTGCAATACTAAAATACCCAAAGCATCCAAAATACATTAAGTCCAACATAAAATGATACTACATACTTAAAATGACTCGTAACGTCATAATTAAGTTATAACTAGTCAAAAGTACCCCAGAACCCAAAAACACACCTGGCACCTATTTTGACTATCTCAACCATTTTCGGACTAACAGTGCCCTCTAAATTGGCACCCGGGATATCGTTCATTATTTTGTGTTCCAATGTCATATTAACTCTTTAATAATAACCCGATTGGAATATAAATCATAACTGTCACTTAAAGCACAACGACGCAACAAAATATAATGTTACCGTACTTACATTCTCTTAATGATCTTAAATCAGTTAATGTAATATTTACTTCAACTACCTTTATTTTATATAATTAACCCACACAATAATTTAATATAAAAATAATTACTCATAAATAGGGGGTATTACATACTCCCACCTTATAAGGGAATTTTTTCCTCAAAATTTAGGTGTACCTGGTAAAAAGAGGTGTGGATACTTCCCTCTAATTTCATCCTCTCGTTCCCAAGTTGATTCCTTGGCATTGTGGTGTCCCCACTAGACTCGGACCAAGGGAACCACTTTCGATCTTAGTCTACGCTCTCCGTGGCCTAGAATAGCAACCGGTTGTTCCTCATATGAAATATCAGGTTGTAACTCGATATCATCCAATGGAATGTGCCAATGAGATCCGTCGCATCTTTTATACTTATTTAAAGATGAAACATGAAACATGTCATGAATTTGTTGTAGGCATTCCGGCAAAGCAAGTTGATATGTTATGGGGCCTACCTTTGTAATAACCGATGATATACCCAAATTGCACCATCTTACCATAGCAACTAACCTCGGTCAGACTCACAACCGAGGTGACCAGAGGCCAATGAACCATCAGTAATATCATCTCAAACAGTCAGCCTCAACCAACGCTGCAACAACCATACATTAACCTAGGTTGGACAACTGTCGAGGTCAGCAGGGCTTCATGGCCTAATTAACTGCAGATATCATCCTCGGCCTCTGTCGACGCTGCCTCAAACATCTATTAACGTCATCATCGGCCCCAGCCGACATTACATCCCTCCTGGTAGAGGTCATCAATGAAAAGCAACCACATTTGACTCCATCGACCTCGTACTTATTAAGGTCGAGGTTGCACTAGTCAAGGACATTGACGAGCATTTATCAGCATGTGCAAGGTTGGGAACGCGTGGGTAAAATTAGTTATAACCAAATCAATCCCCTCACGCGAAGGAATATTTCATCATCATTCTTTACATGTGACAGTGACAGATGGCTTCATTAGATTGGCTAGGTCATCACATACATGCTCATTGCATGCTTGGGGGTACATTACATCCCCCAAACACTATATATACTTGTCTCCTCCTACCTTGAAAGGGATCCAGAATTACAAAACCCTAGCCAAACTCTGTTGCATTTACAGTAGAAAGAGAAAATGGAGTGATTTTATTACTAGGTCCATTAGAGCCTCATTTGATAGTGATATTTACACTCACCTGAACAGCGGACGTAGGCATTTGTCGAACCACTTATATTGTTGTGTTCATCCCTTTTTCCTCATCTTCTACTATATATACTCTTGAGCTTCAATTGTTATCACTTGATTGAGCTTGTTAACACCTTATCTGGTGGTGTTGTTTCCAGCATCATCATTTTGGTGTCGTTTATGGAAATGATAAGATTCATCTCTTCCTTTTCATAGCTTAACCTCACCAGAGACTTTGGTGCTAAACCGGGCCTCACTCTTCATGTCAAGCTGTTTCACCATTGAAAGAGGTCTTTTTTAAGCTCTCTAATATTTTCATCGCAATCTTTTTAGCCCTATCATATGGCATCGGAGTTACCACCACCTCCTCCACCATCTAGTCTTGGAGGACCCAGTTCTAGCCAGGCACCATCCCAGTCCGAGATGGCTGAGGTGGTAGCAGCCTTGAGGTCATTGGCTACAATGTAGCAAGCAATGAATGAACAATTTGCCCAGCTAAGCCAAAATATGATGAGACCACTTGGGGTCTCACCAAAAATGATTACTTCGACGGCTGTTCAACCACATCTAGAGGCCAGGGGACCACCCCAGGCACCATGAAAGGACCAACCTACACCTCAGCGGAGGAGGGATGTTGTTGACCTTAAGCGTTTGCATTTAGGGAGGCAAGGAAACCCTTGCCCTGAGGATAGGTACGATGATATTGAAGTAGAGGATGCTCCAGAAGACTACTGGGAGCCATATGAGGTTTTAGATAACACAGTACGTCCTATACAGCAGAACCAAGGTTACGGAGCAAGAAGGCCGAGGTTGGCGATGCCCAGCCAAGAGGATCAGCTTTTGATCGCTTAAGTAGAGGGTCGGACTTTGAAAGGATCGTCCCAGTTAATGATCCAAGGCAGAGGTTATCGAGGTCAATAAGTGAAGATGTCTCTTAGAGGTAAGATGGTGAACATCAGCCTCGGCATGGCCGACCCCTACATGGTCAAGACTATGGCCAAGAGGTCAAAACTCGACGTTGTGCAGCAGCTAGAGAACCCTCAGTTCACCCCTTGGAGGTGGCTAGGGACAACCTTGGCTAGGACGACATTATTAAACCATGGAATGACTCCATTCAATAGCTGGACGAGAATATAGGGAACCTCATAAAAAACTGAGACCACTACAAAGGGGGTTCTCAGAGGGCTCCCATTTTTGGAAAGAATTGTGGACTTCCCAACCCCTACCAAATTCAAATCACCAATAGATTCTCCTAAGTATGATGGAAGTACCAACCCGGTACATCATATTGATATGTATCAGTCTACAATACACATTTATTCATTCCCTGATGAGATGAGGTGTCGAGATTTTTCAAGCAGTTTGGCGGGAGCTGTGCATATTTGGTTTACTTCCCTTCCTAAAAATTCTGTGGAGAACTTTAAAGGTTTGGCTGAGCGGTTCATACACAACTTCTATTTTGGGGTAAGACCTCGAAAGAAGACAACACATCTACTCTACATAAAATAAGTCATGAATGAGAGCCTCAGAGACTATATTGTAAGATTAAATAAGGAAAAGTTAGAGGTTGAAGATTACGAAGAGAATATAGCCATGACATCCCTTATAAGAGGATTGCAGAAGGGGAAGTTGCTATGGAAGCCTATTGAAGACCCTCTAAAATCCATAGTCGAGCTGTTAGCAACAGTAGGTAGGGTTATGAATGCTGAAGAAGCAATAGTCACAAAGTATGAGTATGAGAATGAAAGTAGCGGTGGAAAATTCCAAAGGAAGAAGGATGGAAAGAAGACGGCTGCAGATGGCAAGTTTGTACACTACACTCCTTTAACTGTGAGCTGCGAGTACATCCTTAATGAAATAAAGAATGACAGGTCCCTGAGATGGCCGAAGAAGCTGAAGTCTCCTCTGCATAAGAGGAACAAGAATTTTTGGTGTGAGTTCCACCAAGACCACGGTCATCTTGCTGATAAGTGCTGTGACTTGAAGGATAAGATTGAGAAGATGTTTAAGTCTGGAAATCTCAGTAAGTATGTGGATAGTATAGCTTCTAAAGGGGGAAGAGACGACCCTAAAAAGAAAAGGAATGATAGGTGTTGGGAAGATGCCCCAACTAGAATAGTTGAGGACTCAGATGATGATGATAACCCTGACCTCCCACCAAAAGACGACAATATCCCAGTGAAGAGGGTTAGTATGATCTCCTTTGGTCTATGGAGGACTAACAGGGGGTGGCTCAGAGGTAGCCGACCGCAAAGCTCAGGTGGCGGAGGCTAAGTCTGTGACCAAAGTAGAGGTTGTGAATTTGGCATCTTTAGAGGTAAAACATGAGAAGAAAAGAAGGTAGATATGGATACTCTCATAGTTGGCTTCTCATGGCTCGATTTCAAAGGTATCCTAGCTCCACATGATGATCCTTTGGTAATCACCACAAGGGTGCATGGATGTAAGGTGCATAGAATCCTCATTGATGGGGGAAGTTTAGTAGACGTAATGTTCTGAACCTGTTTCAAGAGCCTAGGCCTAAGAAAAGCTAGGCTTATCCCTTACCATCACCCCTTGATCGGTTTTAGTGGAGAAAATGTTCATCTGTTGGGCATGTATGAGATGGATGTAAAAATGGGAGATGAGTGGCCTAAGAGGTTGACCAGAAAAATAAATTTCTTTATGATGGATGAGAACGTCTTTTCATCTTATAACCTGATTATAGGAAGAGTAGCCCTCAAAGAATTTGAGGTCGTGCCTTCAACGGTCCACCAAATGCTAAAATTCCCAACTCCCTATGGGGTAGGGGCAGTGCACGGTGACCAAACATCAGCACGTGAATGCTACTTCAATTGTGCAAAAGAGAGAGAGGCTCATAAGAAGGCAACAACCACTTATAACATCGACACCCTTGATCTTAGAGATGAGGCAAAGATCAAGAAGGGAGAGTCCACGGAAGAGGTAGAATCCATCATCCTCAATGAGGAAGAGAAAAAAAAACATTCCAAATCGACAAAGCCCTAAGACCTGGGATCAAAGAAGAGTTGGTGAAGTTTTTAAGGAAGAGACAAAGCATTTTTTCCTGGAGCCACGCAAACATGTCAGGTATTGATCCTAAGGTCATGTGCCATAAACTCAATGTTATGGAAGATGTTAAGCCCATCAAGTAAAGGAGGATAGTATATTAAAGAGATAAATATGACATCATCAGAGAAGAGGTCAGAAATATTGAAGAACCTAAGTTCATCATGGAGGTCATATACCCCGAGTGGTTGTCCAACGCAGTCATAGTGCCAAAAGCAAATGGGAAATGGAGGACGTATGTAGATTTCACTGATTTGAACAAGTCTTATCCAAAAGATAGTTTCCCCTGCCTCATATTAATTAGATGGTGGATGCCACAACTGGACATGAGCTGATGAGATTTATGGATCCCTATTCCGGGTATAACCAGATCTTTATGAACCCGGAAGACTCCGAGAAGATAGCCTTTATCACAAATAAGGGGACCTATTGCTATAAGGTTATAACCTTTGGGATGAAGAATATAGGGGCTACTTACCAACTTCTTGTAAATAAGATATATGAGGATAAAATAGGCAAGTCCATGGAAGTCTATATGGACAACATGCTGACAAAAAGCCTGAGGGCCAACACTCACGTGGCCGACCTTAAAAAAACTTTCGACACCATGGACAGATATAGGATGCAGCTCAACCCAGCCAACTGTATCTTCGGGGTAGGAGCAAGAAATTTTCTGGGATTCATCGTCAATCATAGGGGGATAGAGGCTAACCCTGAGAAGATCAAGGCCCTGCTGGAAATAAAGATGCCCTGAACCATCAAAGATGTTCAGAGGCTAATCGGAAGAGTTGTTGTGCTGAATAGGTTCATCTCAAGAGCTACAGACAAGTGTCTTCCTTTTTTCAAAGTTCTTATAAAGGCCTTCGAATGGGATAAGGAATACAACAAGGCTTTTAAGGAGATCAAGCCATACCTTGGATCCCCTCTACTTCTGTCTCGGCCAATTTTGGGGGAAAGGTTATATGTATATCTAGCTATTTCAGAATCCGCCATTAGTGCAGCCATAGTAAGAGAATATGATGGTGTGGAGAGGCCAGTATACTTCAATAGTAAATCTCCTCAAGGGTCTGAACAGAAGTACCCTCGAATGAAAAAATTAACTTATGCTCTTATACACACTATTAGGAAGATAAAGCCTGTAAGGCCCTAAAACATGATTAGGAAGGTTAATTACATGATTAATTATAACTTAGGAGTTATAAGTTATAAATTGGTTATGTGTGTTAAACATGTTAATTATCATGTTTAGGGGATGCATGCTCATGTGATATATGTGTTGTTTACATTAGGTGCTAATTGAGCTTATAATCGGGGATAAAATGTTTAGAACATATGATTAGTTATGTGGTTAAATGAATCATAAATTATTTTTTTAATGCATGATTTTGTTTATAAAAGTAAATTAGGATGTTGATACGAATTTGGCAATGTTTGGTCGCCAAATGTGAAAGTTTTGAGATTTTCGGTAAATTGCTACTTTCCTATTCGAGCCCAAATTAGGCGTATTAATTTTATGATTTTGGGAAAACACAAAATATGAAAGTTGTAGATGTTTAATTTATCTACTCATCGACACAAAGAGGTAGTAAATATTGGCCCGTGATAGTGAGTAATGGTGATTTTACCAAGGTGGGACAAATGTGTTATTAATGGAATTGTCTAATTTGACCTTTCATCCTACCAATCACGTGTTACCACTACCCCTATTGCTATTGTACCACTATACAACGTATTTATGATTATAAATGAGAGTTATGTCTTCTTCCTCATAAAAAATAACAAGTTTTCCCTAAAGAAAGAGAAAGAGAAGAAAGTTAAGGAAGAAATCTTTGGAAAATTTCTATAAATCGAGGAATCCTCGTAAGGTAATTACATCTTTATTAAAGTTGGTCACATGCATGAGTTCTATACTTAGCATGTTTTTATTTTTGATTTGGATATATATTTTAATGCTACCCATATTGCTGAATTGTGTTGGAACAAGGATGGTTTAAGAACATAAGTTAAAACTGGAGCTAGGATCGTAAATGCATACTTTAAAGTCCTAAATTTACATCATCTTTTCGTAAAGCATTTTGATTTAGAAAATTCATGATTATTATGTATATTTCTGCTAAAACATGTTTATTATATGTTTCCACGAATTATACCCAAGGTTAAGGTTATGTATGCTTAAAAATATTAAGTTATGCCTTAATGTTCTATTTTGACCTAGCTATGCTAAAAATGGCATAAATCATGTAATACTTTTTGGAATTGAGTGATTCAAGTTGGAGAGTAAAATATACTCATGCATGTATAACATATCCTAAAATTGTATAAAACTACCAAGGAATGAACCTTTGGTGATAATTTGAAGTTTTGGTTTAAAATTTTCCCTAAAGGAGCAAGAATGCATACCAGGTGTTTGACGTTTTGCTCGACATAGAAAATGATCCCTAAAAATTATGAAACATTAATTTTGTATTATTCAATATGTTTACTGGTATTGGGTGGAATATCATGCAAAGTTATATTTCATAAAAATTATGAAAATTCTAGGAAGTTGAAGTTGTGTTGTTGTTTTTCTTAAGAAACGATTTGGAAAAAGTTGTAATAAAATGGGCATAACTTTGCCTAGCGAATTCGTAATTGAATTCCGTAAATTGTGTTAAAACCCTAATTAATTGGGTGTTATATAAATGTCAAGTATCATATTTAATTTCTCTTTCGTTATTTCTGATTGACCAAATGATGTGATGTATTACTGGGTTTGATGTTAATCGGTGTATTCAAATACTAATGACATTGACTTGTTAGGTGGGGAAGCAGCTAATACTACCATACCAAGGAAGTAGTTTGGTATTAATCTTAGCACCAAATCCAAGGTGAGTGACATGTCCTATAAAATATAGATACTTATATGTTCATATGGAAATGTGTAGTTAAACACATGTGTTAAAATGCTTATGGGAGTGATGTCTTATTTAGGAAACATATGCATATGATTAAAAATCTTAAGCAATGATATATAATGATATGGACTAGTGAGTCCTTTATCTAATCTTAAGGACTGGTGGGTCCTATGGGATGCAGCGGCCCCGTTATTCCAATTTAAAGGTTTGTTGTACTCGGGCCTAATTAGGGGATTTGGTGACCCCCATTAACTGGGAGTTAATTGGACTGGCGGGTCCAGGCTTGCGGGAGTCACACAATTCCTATTGGGTTATAACATTAGAAAATAAAAATGGTTATTTGAATTGGTTATATGTGCAGAATGTGGTCATTCACTAAGCTTGTGTTTCTTACACTCCTATAATGTTATGTTTCAGGTACGCCTAACAGTTGGAGTTCACTGCCAAGTTAGGACCTTGAAACGGGGGAGTGACGGATATCTAGTATGATTTGAATATATACAATCGTGTTGTGTAAATATTAAACTAAAGATCTTGGTTATGTAAAGTTGTGTAGTACTTATAGGTTATATGTAAATGTAGTTATGTTTACATCTACACATACCTTTGGAAAAAAAAATCTCATGTTATTTTTCCTTAGAGATTTAAATTAAAGCATTGTTTATTATTTAAGGCAATTTATCGCTAATTAACAGGGATGAGTTTAACTTAATTAAGTCGGGGCGCGACAAAGCCATACTTCCAAGCCCACTCTATGGTTGTCGTCACTGATTCCCCACTCAGATAGGTCCTCCATAAGCCTGAGAAGTCAGGCAGGTTGAGAACCTGGGCCATCGAGTTGGGAGAGTATGAAATTATTTATCAACCCAGGATTTCCATCAAAGGGAAGACACTTGCAAACTTTGTAGCAGAGTTTACCTGGGAAGAGGTTGAGATTGAAATTAGTCAAAGGACTGCAGATGAACCAAATAAAAATGTCTTCCAAGATCCAGACGAGGTTGGGTCAAGCAGGTCTGGAAAAAGTTTAGTTGAGAATGAGGAAGACAGGTACCTCTTCGAGCAAAGGACCCTGTCATAGAGGAACTTCTCTTTAATGAAGATGTTTGTAACCTCTTCGTTGATGGGTCATCTTCTGAAAGCGAAAGTGGGGCCAGGTTGATAGTGTCAGCACCAGATTGTACTGATATTGAATACGCATTGAGGTTCAACTTCAAGGCTTTGAATAATGAATTAGAGTATGATGCAATGATAACAGATCTCTCCTTAGCAAAAACCCTTAGTGTTGGTTGAATCCTATTCTACAGTGACTCAAGGTCAGTTATCAACCAAATCCTGAGGGTATATAAGGCCAAAGATGAAAGGGTTGCCAAATACCTGAAGGGGGTAAGAATGATGCTAGAAAGCTTCAAGGAGGTGAAAATGAAGAGGATACCTTGGTAAAATAACAGTCGAGCCGATGCACTCTCTAGGTTGTCCTCAGCACAGAGGACAGATATGAGAAGAATAGTACCAATTAAAATCTTGCTCAAGCCAACTATTGAAGAAGAAGAGATTGCCAGAACTTGCCTCAATCTGAATATGGGAGCCTCATGGATGGACCCACTTATCAGATACATCAGATAGGGAAAAATTCCAGAATCAAAGTTGGAAAGGAGAAAGATGAGGTTCAGAGCTGCCAAGTTCTCAATTATAGGAGATGTCTTGTATAATAAGGGGTTCCTACTCCCTCTCCTTAGATGTGTACACCCTTCAGAGGTTCCTCACATCTTGCAAGATGTACATAAGGGCTCTTGTTAAAAGCACATAGGAGGGAGGCCACTAGCTAAGAGGATAATTACTCAGTGGTACTGGTGGCCGACCTTGGCCAAAGATGCAGTTGCTTATGTGAAGAGATGCAACAAGTGTCAGAGATTCTCCACCATCCTTCACCAAACTCATCGGCCTATGACGTCAATTAGCTCACCTTGGCCATTTGCAGTATGTTGTATTGACTTGGTAGGACCCTTTCTAAGAGATGCAAATAACAATCGATTCTTAGTGGTGGTAATTGATTACTTCTCCAAATGGGTAGAGGCTGAGCCGATGATCATGATTACAGAACAGAAGACCTTATAGTTCATCTGGAAGAACATCATATGAAGATATGGTCTTCCAAACACCCCCATCTCAGACAATGGAACCCAGTTCAAGAATGCTTCCTTATAAAATAATGTGAAAGAGTGGGGATCAAGCAGTTCTTATCCTCTCCTAGCCGACCCCAGGAAAATGGTAATATGAAGGTCATGAACTGAACAATCCTTGACGGGATAAAGAAGAGGTTGGAAGAGGCCAAAGGGAGATGGACAGAGGAGGTATACGTTGTGTTATGGTCCTACAGGACAACAACAATGACACCAACGGGAGAGACTCCTTTTATGCTAACACACGATTCAAAAGTTGTCATCCCTACAGAAGTAAGACTTCCCACTCAGAGAGTCCAGACGTATGATCCTCAGAGGAATGGAGAAGAGAGAATACTTGGCCTGGATTTGATTGAAGAAATAAGAGAAGATGCGGAGATTAAACAGGAAGCCTACCAACAGAGAACTGCGAGGTTCTATAACCAAAGAGTGAAATCAAGGCTTATAGCCGTGGGAGACCTAGTCCTAAAGAAGACGTTGCATAAGGTAAATAAGCTCCACCCAAACTGGCATGGCCCTTATAGAGTAGTTGATGAGGTTGTGCCTGGTACCTACCAGCTAGAAAATCTCAAAGGGAAACCTTTCTCCAATCCTTGGAATGCGGACCACTTGAAGAAATATTACATATGATGTTACAGTTGTTTCTTTGTAATACATGTATCATTTTATGAAGAGGATGTTAATGAAAATAGCAATTTTGAGCTAATACTTTTGTTATATGCTTAAAACATCATGTTTGGTAAAAATTATCAGGTGAAACATCGTTATATGGTGACGTCAGACCTTAAACATCATTACTTTAGTGAAATTTATGAGGGTAAACCTCATTATATGGCGACCTCGGACCTTAAACATCATTAATTTGGTAAAAATTATGAGGTGAAACATCATATTATGGCGACCTCAGACCTTAAACATCATTAATTTGGTGAAAATTATGATGGTGAACATCATTATATGGTGACCTTAAACCTTAAACATCATTAATTTGGTGATATTTATGAGGGTAAACATCATTATATGGTGACCTCAGACCTTAAACATCATTAATTTGGTGAAAATTATGAGGTGAAACATCATATATGGTGACCTCAAACCTTAAACATCATTAATTTGGTGAAAATTATGAGGGTGAACATCATTATATAGTGACTTCAGATCGTAAACATCATTAATTTGGTCAAAATTATGAGGTAAACATTATAAGAGAGTAGTCTCAGACCTTAAGCAACATTCAAGAGGACGGGGTTTCAAGCATAACATTGGAAGAAAAATAATACAATCTGAAGAAGATGAGACTAATGATCCATCAATGAACATCATTCAAGAGTTACAAATCAGATGTGCCAAAAGGCCATCAAAGTTCACAAAAGTTAAGGGGTACATAAGGGAAACCAAAATTAAAACTCTTAAAGCTTCATAAGAGAAAAGACTTAAGCCTCTGCAGGAACAGTCATGTCATTATGGCCAACGTTGGTCACCTCAGCAGTGTCGTCATGAGGATTAGCATCTTCGATCTCAGTGACTTCCAAGGGAGAAGTCTCAACAGGAGCAGCATCGGTCTCCTCAACCTCTTGTAAGGCCTGAGCAAAATTGGGGGTCACCAAAGCCCATGCCTTCAAAGTCTGAGGCAATCAGACTCCCTGACTTTTTTTCCTTAGAATCTGCCCATTTTCTAGTTGCTTTGATACCTCTTTCAAGATATTCAAAGACAAATCTAACAAATTCATTGGAGACTTTATAGTCTTCCATGATCTTCTCTGAAGCATCATCTAAAGCAGCCTTAACTACAACAGCCACCTTAGCCTGCGGGGCATTATCTTTAGCCTTCAGAGCAACGTCGTGGTATTTCTTGAGCTTGTCCATATCCCTGTCTCTCTGCTAAACAACCTCCTTCAGCTTTTCAACCTCCTTCAGCCATCCAACCTCTACATTCAAAGAGGCTTGGACCCTCTCAGCCTCTTGACCCTTCTCTATCAGGGGAATCTTCTTTATGGTTCAATTAACAAAATGGTGCATAGACAAGATACCCGGCAGTAAAAGGTCAGATGAATAATCACATGAGCTATAATATGTAAAGTCGCCAAGGTAACAGTTCAAAATAATACATGTATCGATCTATGAAGAGAAAACTTAACCAGCAAAGGGACGTCCAAGGAGAGTAAGAAACGCTTATCCTCGTCACTCATCACAGCGCCGATAGCATTAGCGGCCTTCAAAGTATGACCAATGAGACTGTCACTGATCTTAAACTGAGAAAGATGAGCATCTAGGGCATCATCTGAAGAGATGGGAATGGCGTAATCCCCTCTCTAAGTCTTGCCTAGCCTTAGATGTTCCAGGTCATAGTGGTCTTCCTCTTCTTGGTAACATTGGCCTTGGATGTGCTGACATTCTGTTGGGTGGTATGAGGTTGTACATTTTTATCATCCTTCTTATTCATCAACTTTACAAGACTGGAAGAAGACATTTCCCAGAAATTATTCGATACACCTTCAGGGAACTCTGCAAAAGACATATTCGAGTTAGTAAGTCAGAAATATAAAAAGTAAGAGGTACAAATTATGAAAAATGGGACTTACTAAGCTCTATCAAAGAACCACCCCCCAGGCCTATCTGAGAAAGGTAGTAGGGGGTCATCAGATGTTCATATTTTAATAAAAGACCCTGCTCCCTCTTATCACAAAGATCCTTAACTTTTAGAAGATTATCCTGGTTAAGCCCAGGGTCGACTTTAGCAGCAAGTGAGACCTTCACCTATCTCAAAGGGTTCCTTGGAACCGACATTACCGCAACCTCATTAGGGCCAAATTCTCATACCCCAGAGGTAAAGAAATACTGAGGTTTCCAGTTATGGTTTGAAGTCTGTGTAACCAACAACATTTTCTTCTCTAACTTCCTAGCTAAGAAGTGGTAATAGCTAGGGTGGTTTTTGGCAGAGGAAAGGATAAAACAATCGGTGAAGACCCTAACTGAAAGGTCTGAGTGGTGGACATCCCTCCAAAGGATGATGGCCCCAATCATAACCCTCCAAGCATTAGGGGATAATTATGAAGGGGATAGATTTATATATAATAATATGGCTCTGCTAGAAGGATGGATAGGAAGGAGGAAACCCAACTTGAACATCGGCTCATAGAGGCAGATCTCGCCATATTGGCTGTCATATTCCCTCTCATCCCTCAGAGGTCTCCTAAGGTTAATGGAAGACCCTCTCGAATAGAGGTGCCTAAGGGCTAGAAGGTCGTACTCACTGACGAATATCTCAATCTCGGTTACCTTAGATGTGTCTATATCACTCTCATGACCGTTATTATCCTCCCCATTAACATCGGCTTGGGCAGGTGCATGGACACCACCAGGAAGACTCTGAGCAAACTCTGCCCCAGTGGTAGTCGATAGAGGAATGGCATCAATTATGGGAGGAACGAACACACTTGGCCCTATGACTTCAACATCTGAAGACCTATATGAGGTACTAGCATCCTGGTGGGATGAGGCACGACTCAAAACCTCGGCCTCCTCAGGGACCTCACCCCACCTCGAAGAGTAATCCATGGCCTCTTAAAAAGAGTCCACAGACATGGGGTCTGAGGAGGACGACTCAGACTCAAACATCGATGTTGGTCTATAGGAACCTTTACAGTATCGGCTGGCTTAGGGTAGATAACCTTTAGAGGTGGAGGAAAGATGGGTCTAACAGGAAAGGACTCAACCCTACGAGCTTCCTCTTGGGCTAGCTCTATTTGCCTAATTCTCTCAAAGGTCTTCTTGTGAAGGGAAGGGAACTCTTCTATGAGTTGGTACAGAGGTCTGAGTATAAGGTAGACGACACAACACTTTGACTTAAAATCATAAACAGGCAAACAACCTAACTCAACCTAAACTAAAGATCAAATCAGGAAGGTGAAGGGTTTTCAAACCAAGAGCATCAAGAACAGTCAAGAACAAGGTCGCCGGAGAAGGTGACCGACGGTTCATCGGAAACACAAATAAAGGATTTTTTTTTACTAAGGAGACCTCAGAGTTACCTATGACTGCCCCAAAGCCACTCAAACCTCTACTGGTTTAGCCTCACAGCCAGCAATACAGGTGGAAACACTCACCAAAAAACACAAAACTTCATCAAAAAATGTAGAAATGAAAAATAAGGGCTAAAAAGGGAGAAAATGGGTGGAAGTGATACCTGACTAACCGGGAGTAAAGGGAGAGGATACTAGAAGGCAAAGGGAACATCTGAATCACAACAACAATGGAACTCGTGGAGAGAGAGTTGCAAAAATACCTAAGGCGGGAAGAAATGAAGAAGAAAGAGAAGGAAAGAAAAGAAGGTTTTTAAACCTTCTCAAATGGGGGCCCACATCCCAACACTCATCCTTGCCTTGGGGAAGCCCAAGGGCCAAATCAGAATTGACATGCCTTGACAAGCACGCTCCTCACTTCAATAAGTGACATATAGCAAGTAAGTATCGGTACACAAGAGAAATTAGGCCTCGACCTAAACTACATACCCCTTAGTCATCTAATCACATAGAAGACTAAGGTCTAGGGTGATTGATATACCCAAAGTGCACCCTATTACCCAAAGCAACTAACCCCGGTCAGATTCACAGTCGAGGTGACCAGAGGCCAATGAACCATCTGTAATATTATCTCAGACGGTCAGCCTCAGCCGACGTTGCAAAAACCATACACTAACCTCGGCTGGACAACAACCGAGGTCATCAGGACTTCATGGCCTAATTAACTACCGATATCATCCTCGACCTCTGCCAACGTTGCCTCAATCATATACTAACATCATCATCGACCCCAGTCGACATTAGAACCCTTCTAGCAGAGGTCATCAATGCAAAGCAACCATTTTTTACTCCATTGACCTCGTACTTGTTAAGGTCGAGGTTTCACCAGTCAAGGACAAAGCCGAGCATTTATAAGCGTGTGCAAGGTTGGGAATACGTGGACAAAATCAGTTATAACCAAATTAATACCCTCACGTGAGGGAATATTTCACCATCATTATCTACATGTGACAATGACAGATGGCTTCATTAGATTGTCTAGGTCATCACACACATGCTCATTGCATGCTTGGGGGTACATTACACCCCCCAAACACTATATATACTTATATTCTCCTACCTTGAAAGGGATCCAGAATTACAAAACCCTAGCCAAACTTTGTTGCATTTACAATAGAGAGAGAAAGTGGAGTGATTGCATTATTAAGGCCATTAGGGCCTCATTTGATAGTGATATTTACACTCACCAGCACAGTGGGCGTAGGTGTTTGCCGAACCACTTATATTGTTGTGTTCATCCCCTTCTCCTCATCTCTTACTATATATATACTCTTGAACTGCCATTATTATCACTTGCTTGAGATTGTTAACACCTTATCTGGTGGTGCTGTTTCCAGCATCAACAATGGGAAAAGGGCCTACATAACGAGATGCAAGTTTGCCTTTCTTCCCGAATCTCATTATACCCTTCATCGGGGATACCCTTATTAAAACTTGATCCCCCACTTCAAATTCCATATGCCTCCAATTCGCATCGGCATAGCTCTTCTGGCGATCTTGTGCAATTCATATGCGAGTTTGAATAAGCTCAATCTTTGAGGAGGTATCTTGGATCATTTCAGGTCCAAGGAGCTTATTGTCTCCTACTTCCAACCAATAAATAGGTAATCAACACGGTCATCCATACAATGCATCATACGGTGTCATACCTATTATGAATTGGTATGAATTATTGTATGCAAATTTGACAATGGAAGGTATTATTCCCATCCTCCTTTAAAGTCGAGTACGCACATTTGAAGCATATCCTCTAACATTTGGTTGACTCTATCTATTTGCCCATCAGTTTGTGGATGGTATAATGTACTCAATCGTAATTCGGTCCCTATCGCCTCTTAGAAACTTCGCCAAAAATGGGATACCAAAATTTTGTCTAGATCCGACACTATATTAATAGGTACCCCATGGAGTTTCATAATTTTTGCAATAAAGATCCGGTCACAACGTGTTGTATTGAAATTCGTCCGTACCGATAGGAAGTGTGCCGATTTGGTCAAACGATTGACGATAACCCAAATAGAATCATGACCGCTTTGCGACGTCGAAAATCTAGTGATAAAATCCATTTAGATACTCTACCATTTCCACACCAGTATTTCTAACAGCTGCAACAATCCAGTTGCTCGCTGGTGGTCCACCTTCACCAATTGACAAGTGGTGCATTGGGAAACAAATTCAGAAATGTCCATTTTTATCCCCGCCCACTAATACTGACGGCGCATATCTTGGTATATTTTGTCCCCACCTGGGTATACTGCAAATCTTGAGCCTTGGGATTCCTTCATGACAGCAAGTCTCAAGTCTCCCTCATCCGGGACTATAAGTCTTCAATGTAAACATAACCCACCCTCAAAACTAATAGAGTAGGACTCTTCTCCCCGGTCAACAATTGGCATACCCGATCTTGACAATCTTTATCCTCTCCTTGCGCTTTTACGACTCGCATCACAATAGCAGGTGTAACTGTCAACACCGACATGCATGCTCTGGCTACAGCATCTTCCTGGCTAAGTTCTTTCCACTTGGCTTTCCACACTTCCACTAGTTTCCCCGCGGTTTTACGACTCAGCGCGTCAGCTACTACATTTGCCTTGCTTGGGTGGTAATGAATATCAAATTGATAGTCCTTTATGAATTTTAACCCCCGACTTTGTCACATATTTAGATCTTTCTACGGGAACAAATACTGTAACGACTTGTGGTCCTTAAAAAGACTAAATTTCTCACCCAGGAGGTAATGCCTCCATATCTTTAAGGCGAACACTACCGTGGCAAGATCCAAATCATGTGTGGGATAATTCTTCTCATGGGGACTAAGTTTGCAAGATGCATATGCAATAGACCTATGTTCCTATTGTAACACACCCCCCAGTCCTTGTAGGAGCGCGTCCGTAAAGACCAAATAGTCTAATCCCAATTTTGGCAACTTGTCCTACAGCTCATCGAAAGCTAGCTGACAGGAATCATCCCAAACAAATCGTACTCCTTTTCGGGTCAAATTCGTTAAAGGGCCAGCGATAATAACCCGATAAACCCAGTAAGCTACGGATCTCAGTCAGCATCGTGGGTTGGTCCCATTCTGTCACTGCTGCAACCTTGGTTGAGTCTATGAAAATACCCTCATTCGTCATAATTTGCCCCAAAAATTGCACTTCCTGCAACCAAAAACCACATTTCTCGAACTTGGAGTAAAGTTGATGATCCCATAGTGTTTGTACGACTAATAGTAAGTGTTTGGAATGGTCAGCTTCAGTCCAAGAATCGACTGCAATGTCATCAATAAACACTATGATAAACAGGTCTAGAAAGTCCCGAAACACTCAATTCATAAGGTCTTTAAATACGACAGGAGCGTTGATTAGCTAAAATGGCATAATCAAAAACTCATAAGATCCATGCCTCATCAAGAATGCGGTTTTCGACACGTCCTTCTCTCAAATTTGCATTTGATGGTACCCGGTCCTCAAATCTATTTTAGAAAAGTACGATGCTCCTCTTAATTGATCAAATAAATCATCAATTCGAGGTAAAGGGTATTTATTCCTGATGGTCACCTTATTCAATTCACGGTAATCAATGCATAACCAGAGGGAACCATCTCTCTTCCTCATGAATAACACACGATCACTCCATGGAGATGTACTACGCCGAATGAACAACTGGCCCAATAGTTTCTGAATTTGATCCCTTAACTCCCTCATTTCTAAAGGAGCCATACGGTATGGAGTTCTCGCAATCGGCCAAGTTCCCGGTGCTAAATCAACTACGAACTCAATCTCACGACTTGGAGGTAATCCCAGGATTTCCTGAAAGATATCTTCATATTCTCTAACAATGGGAATTGAGTCTAGGGAAATAACTATTTCTCGTAAAGTCTCCTCCTCAATACAATACAAGTGAGTGATCGAACCTCCCTCCGGAAGAGGCATAGCCACCAAAAACATTTATTGCCCTGGAATGGTAAAGACTATACTCCTCCCGTAACAATTTACCATGGCTTGGTATTTTACTAACCAATCCATACCCAAAATAACATCATACCCGACCATGTCTAGGACGAGCAAATCGTCCTCAAAGCGCAATCTACCAAGGTCTATACCCAACCCTTTATAAACAAAAAGTATAAGTGAACCATCACCCATGGAAGACTCCACACTAGTGAACGTACTTTTGGCAGACTTAAATAACCCCATCGAATGAGAAAAGTGCCTAGCGATAAATGAGTGCATTTTTCCCGTGTCAAATAACACTCGACCCACATACCCATGAATGGGAAACTTACCCTCAATAGTTGGCGGTGCTGGATGAAATAAAGCATCCTGAATATTATACACACGCCCATACTGAAGTTATCCCTGTTGTAGAGGGATGGATGGAATAGGTGCTGGAGGTTGTGGATGTGCTTACGGACAACTGTCCCCTGTTCAAATGTGGACAAGTTCTCCGCATGTGACCCTGTTCACCACACTGAAAATAATGGCTCGTAAAATTTTCCAGATGTCGACCTCGATTGTAGACATCCACCTTAAAATACAACTTTTATATCACTCCCCCTTGGATGTACACTATTTCCTCCATTCATTGATTGTTGCCTCATTAAAACCTTACTAAGTAAAAACCCATTGGAAAAAAAACCAAAGTGAAGGAAAAAGAGTACAACTATTGTGATCTGTGAATTAGTGTTGGATGTGCTTAATGTTGGGTCGTTAAAATCTTTGTTAGGAAAACCCATTGGGACAAAACCTAATCAAAGGAAAAAGATTACAATGCACATATGTCCAAAATTACATGTTTGTGTATCCTCCCCCTGATAAAATGCTCCCCCTAATTGATATGTTCGATTTCACTGTTGGTGGAGTCAACTCATTCTAATCTCGTACACAAACTTCTGAAATGTCACCTTTGGTAGTGACTTTATGAAGAGATCAGCTAGGTTATCACTTGAACGAACTTGCATGACTTCAATCTTATTTTTCTTCTGAAGCTCGTGAGTGAAGAAAAACTTTGGTGAAATGTGCTTGGTTATGTCTCCTTTGATGAATCCTTCTTTAATTTGTGATATACATTTTGCATTATCTTCATAGATAGTACTTGGAGTATCTGTAATATAAGGTAATTGATAAGAACTACGAATATGATGAATTAAAGATCTTAGACATATAAATTCACGGTTAGTTTCATGAAGAGATAAAATTTAGAGTTGTTAGAAGAAGTGTCTATTAAAGTTTGTTTAGTAGAACGCCAGGGAATAGCAACATTTCCACAAAGAAATACATAACCTGTCTGAGATCGACCCTTATGAGGATCAGAGAGATATCCAGAATCTGCATAACCAAGTAATTTGGAACTATTAGAGTTCTAGGAATAAAATAAACCCATGTTAGTGGTTCCACATAGATATCTTAGGATATGTTTGACACCAACTCAATGCCTTTTGGTTGGTTCAGAACTATATCTAGCAAGAAGTTTCATAGAGAATGAGATATCCAGCCTAGTGCATTGTACAAAGTATAATAAAGCACCAATTGCACTTAAATATGGTACTTATGGACTCAATATGTCCTCATCTTCTTCTTTAGGCCGGTATGGATCTTTCTTTATGTCCAAAGATCGAAAAACCATGTAGGTACTTAGTGAGTGTGCTTTTTCCATATTAAATCATTTTAATACATTTTCAGTATAATTAGATTGATGGACTAAAATCCCATTAGAATTTTTCTCGATCTACAGGCTGAGAGCCAAATTTAGTTTTCCCAAGGTCTTTTATCTCAAATTCCTTTTTCAAATAGCTAGTAGTTATTTCGATCTCTTCTGGAGTCCCCATTAAATTTATGTCATCCACATAGACTGTTATTATTCCATATCCCTTTGAGAATTTCTTTTAAAATACACAAATTCGATCATTTTCATACATTTTCCTTAGATAAGTATTCACTAAGAAGATTGTACCACATTCTTTCAGATTTCTTTAAATCGTACAACGAACGTCTTAGTCGGATTGAATGCGTACTCCTTAGCTTTACTTCACGAAAAGGAAATCCTTCAGGGATTTTCATGTATATATTTGTGTCTAAGACCCTGTATAAATAAGCGGTCACAACATCCATGAGTCTCATATCAAAATTTTCAAAAACCACTAAGATAAATAGATATCTGAAAGTTATACTATCCATAACGGGGGAGTATGTTTCCTCAAAATCAATCCCAGGTTTCTGCGAGAAACCTTGTGCCACAAGTCATGCCTTATATCGATTCATTTCATTCTTTTCATTTATTTTTCTTATAAAAACTCATCGGTAACCTACCGGGTTAAAACCCTTTGGGGTTTGTACTATAGGTCCAAATACACTACATTTATTTAGAGACTCGAGTTCTGCCTTGATGGAAATTTTCCATTTTGGCCAATCTACTCTTTGTCAATATTCATTTTGAGTGCGTGGTTCATTGTCCTTATCACTTCCCTTTGAAATTTGTGTAGCTATTGCATATGAAAAATATCATCGATGACAGTTTCTTTATGATCCCACATTTCTCCTGAATATGTATTAAACATAGAGATCTCTTTATTATTATTAGGTACCTTCGCCTCTTCAGGGGCTTGTATAGTCACTTGAGCAACTTGTGTGTTTTTAGAAACAATAACCTCTTCAGGGGTTTTAAAGAAAGTGGATCTTTTATTCGTAACCTCTTGGAGAGGATTATTAGGGCATGATTTTTCATTTGATCTCCGCTTTCGCGGAGCAGAGTCTTTGGAACCTATAGGTCTTCCACGCTTCTGGCGTGTAATAGATTCATTTGTTGGTGATGTCAATGTTTTCCCCACTAGTACATCCATTCTTTCGGGCACATTTACAGCGGGTACATGAGACTCGGTTACTTCTGCAGCATCATTGAATGCATCGGGTAATTTATTTGCAATTTTCTGAAGATGCAATATCTTTCTCACTTCATGCTCACATTGAGCAGTACGGGGGTCTAGATGAGATAAAGTGGAAGTGTTCCATATTAATTCTTGTCATTCTTCAGGAACGGACTGTACTTTTCGTACGTTCTTTCCTCCCCATAATGGCGGGAAGAGTATCTCATCAAAATGACAATTCACAAATCTGGCGATAAACGTATCACCTGTGAGTGGCTCAATATAACGAATAATTGATGGCGAATCATAACCAACATATATTCCCAAATGAAGCTGAGGACCCGTTTTGGTATGCTACGGTGGGGGGATGGGCACGCGCATTGCACAACCAAATTTACGCAAGTGTGATATATTTGGTTGACATCCAGACACAAGTTGAAAAGGTGAAAAGGTTGATAAGTAGTGGGCCTAAGCTTAATTAACTTTGCAACATGTAGGATAGCATGTCCCCATGCAGAGACTGGGTGTTTGGATTGTATAAGTGAAGGTCGTGAAATAAGTTGCAAGCATTTAATCAAAGACTCAGCTAAACCATTTTGGGTGTGGTCATGGGAGACTGGGTGCTCAACATCAATTCCTTATGATAAATAATAGTTATCAAAAACATGAGAAGTAAATTATCCCGCATTATCTAAACAAATGGATTTAATGTGTTGATCAGGAAAATGTGGTCTAAGTTTTATAATTTGATCAAGTAATTTTGCAAAAGACAAATTACGAGTAGATAACAAACAAACATGTGACCAATGAGTAGATTCATCAATTAAAACCATAAAATATTTAAAAGGTCCACTAAAAGGGTGGATGGTCCCACAAATATCCCCTTGAATTCTTTGTAAAACGGATGGTGACTCAGAAGCTATTTTGAGAAAAGATGGTTTAGTGATTAATTTACCTTGAGAACAAGGAGTGCAAAAATGATCATTAGGTAAGGTAAGTTGTTTGTTTGTTAAAGTGTGACCATATGTGTTGTTTATGATTTGACGCAGCATGTTTGATCCAGGGTGACCCAATCGGTCATGCCACAATATTAAATTATAAGGATCATTGAGCTTCCGGCTCATGACAGTATGTGATTCTATAACATTAATTGTTATAGGGTATAACCCTATGGATAATGCAGGCAATTTCTCTAGTGTGAGCTTCAGGCATCTAACACTAGAAGTAATGTAAAGGAACTCTTTATTACCTTCATTACATGTTTCAATATGATACCCATTCACTCTTATGTGCTTAAAACTCAATAAATTTCTTCTGGGATTTCTTGAGTATATAACATTATTTATGAATAAGTGGGCACCATTAACTAACACCACATGGGATATTTTGGAGCCTTCAATAATCTTAGCAAGACCAGATATAGTGGAAACATTCGCTGTATTGTATACCTGTGGCCATCCCCGGGGGCGCGACGTTCGCTCCGGGGGGAGGAGGAGGATCCCTCGAGAAAGAACTACACCATGGTATCACATCCCTCTTCGAAAGGTTCTTTGGCTAGCATTGGTGTGGGGTGAATGTAAAGAGATGGAGTCTCCAACCTATTTTGCACAAAACAGGCAAAAGAACATGTTGCCACTTCGAGAGAGCGGCATCAACAAAAAAACTGATGCATACGAAACCAATAGATCGGAGGTCCAGGGGCTAAGCTACGGAATGGGAAGGTGTTAGGCACCCATCCCGCCCTTTCGGTCTCTCATGAGCAGATATTAATATTTCTCCCCGTGAAGTGTATGTATGTGTTTATATAATGGAGATTGGAATCGTTTGACCAGTACCATGGAAAAGGTAGGGTGAGGTCATCCACGGGAATATTTCCAAAATAATAATAAATGTAGAAGATAGAATATGAGCATTGATCGTAATATTGATCGTTATTGGGAAACGATAATATGTGTGGGATGAAATGCGAACAATCATATTATATGTATATGTATGATAATTATGAAAATGAGAGATTTTGAGATATTTAGAAAATAAGAGAAATTGAAAAATTAGAAAATTGGAATTGAGTCTCTAATTTTAATCTGGGACGCCAACATAGCCTATAAAGGCATCAAAGTCCATGTAGTTTGAATATAGAATACGGTTGGGGTTTATCCCATAAATTCGAACGGAATTTTATTATATGTATACGTGTAGAAAATGTGTTTTGGTTTTGGAAAAGTGTGATGGATAATTCCATTCGAAATTTACGGGTGTAACCCTCTTTTATTTATTTTTGTGTTTTTTTATGAAAAATAAAGCATGTGCAATATACTAATAAAAGCGTAGATGTTAATATGTATGAACTAAAGTGAAACCAGATTATGAATCTAATGTAACTTATGCGAAAACAAGATATTTAAAAGAAAGGGAGGAGGAATTGGACCTTCCTTGGAGGTTGAGCTTTGATCTTGGCTGAACTCCTTTGAATGTTGATGAATGTTGATGAGAGAGAAGGATATTTGCCAAATTGGGTGTGAAAAGGATGGGTATTTAGGCTCATGTGGAACTTCATTGATTTCGAGAGAATGTTATTGAGATCACTGAAGCTGATGGATTTGCTTGCTCTTTTGGGAGTGAGATCGTGGCCCTATTTATAGAGTAGAAGGTGGGTGCCTATCAGCCTACCCCAGGGTGTGCCTATCGATATGTCACCCTTGACACTATGCGGATAGGTAGGGTTCAGGACCTGCTAATCGACAGTCTCGTGTGGACTTTTCTGGAAAAATTATCGTAGTGCAAAAATTGTTGATCCAAATCGGGCATGGGGCATACCGTTAGAAAGGTATTTTAGAGAAATTCGAGAGTCCATGGGACCGCTCCCGAGTTCAGGAGTTGACTTTGGCTCAAATGTGGATCGGGAGAGATGTCGGTCTTTTGGACGGGAGATCGTCGAACAGAAATGGATCGTTCGTCCGTATGGTAAGTCAGAATCACGCATGGGACAGACTGTTGGAAAGGTTAGGATATTTACTTCGATATTCCAAAGAGTTTCGCTTGGTTCGGAAAGTTGACCTTAGTCCAATAGGACCCAAAAGCGTTTGGTGACCTTTCAAAGTAAAATGTATTGTTCGTCCGTATCATAGGTTAAAATCATGCATGAGGTGTATCATTAGAAAGCGTATTCAGTGCCCTTCGGAGATTCATTCAGTCTCGTTTGAGATGAATATTTGACTTTGGTCAAACGAAGTTCGGGAGCTCCCGGTGGACTCTGGATTAATATTTAGGGGAAAACTTATCATTCGACTGAACAGTTATGTTGTTTCGCGCACAGGGTGGACCATTGGAAAGGGTTTTTAGTACCCTTCAAATATTCAAAGAGCTTTCGTTCTGATGGGGAAGTTGATTGGGGTCAACTCGAGGCCCAGGAGTGCCCGATGGCCTCTGAATCAATTTTCGGTAGTGAAATGGTTCGTTCGTCCGAACTGTTATGTCAATTCATGCATGGGGCAGGCCATTGGAAAGGGTACTTGGAGCCCTTAAAAGATTTAAAGCTCTTTTCTCTGACTATAGAGTTGATCGGAGTCAAAAAGGGGCACGGGGGTGTCCGATGGCCTCTAGATCGATACTTGGAGTGTGACCTAGGTTTGCGGTGGAAAGGGGGAGTGCTAGGGGTCTAAGGAGAGACTTAGGGGGTCCTAGAATGTGGTGTCTACAATACCAAGATTGAGAAAAACTTCTAATTTTTTTAAAATGGTGTGGGTTATCCCACTGTCTACCAGATAAGTGTCATCGCTTGTGCTTATTTTCGAATCCATCCCTTTAACATAATTAAATATAAATTGAAATTCAATCCACCAATCATATAAGCATAAAAAACGATCAAAATCATATCATTAACTAATAAATTCTCAAAATAAATATATTAAATAAAATTGTCTAAGCTCTAATGATAAACTAATAATGTCTCAATAGAAAAGATAAATCAGATAAATAAATAAATAAAGCATAATCATTTAGGTCTTCAGGACCGTCTCCGGTGGTTCTCCAAGCATGTTATCAAATGTCTTATCATCAATATCATTTTCATCATCATTTTTAAAAAATCATTGAAATTGAGATCAGTATCATCAAGTTTATAATGGTATTCAGGACCTTCCACAATTTTTATCTCTGCTTTCTTTTTCGAGGCTTGATATTTTTCCACAAATTTCTTGGACGAATGACAGCTACGTGTCCAATGCCCACCGCGACCACATCTATAGCAAATATCATTTGGATTCTGTGGATTTGACTTCTAGTTCTCTTTGTTGTTGTGATTATTCCACTTCTTGTGGTTCTTGAATTTATTATTTTGTCTATGGCTTTAACTATGGTTGCCACTTCTTTTGGAGTTTCCACTTTCCCGCTGCATATTTCCTCAACCTCTTTTGTTATTCTGAACAGAGTTAGCATTAACTTCAGGGAGTGCTACAGATCCAGTGGGTCTAGATGTATGATTCTTCACCAGTAAGTCATTGTTCGGCTCAGCAACTAGGAGACAAGAGTTAGTTCCAAGTACCTTTTAAACCCTCGTTTTCGATATTGCTGCTGTAGGAGCATATTCAAGGCATAAAATATTGAGAATGTTTTCTCCAACATATCTTCATCCTCTACCTTTTCTCCACATAGATTTATCTTGGAGGTAATCTTGAACATAGAAGAATTGTATTCAGACACGGTCTTGAAATCTCAAGTTGAGCCATTCATGGCGTGGATATGGAAGTATGATCGATTTTTTATGGTCATAGCGCTCCTTCAGATATTTCCATAAATCAAGAGGATCTTTTACAGCTAGGTAAACCATTTTTAAATCATTGTGTATATGATGTCTAAGGAATATCAGGGCCTTAGCTTTGTCCTGTCGGGGCATGGTATTTTCAAGTGTTATTGCGTCACCAAGATTTTGCGTTTGGAGGTGGAGTTCAGCGTCTTGAGATCAATTAAGATAATTCACCTCAGAAATTTCAAGTGCTTCAAATTCGAGTTTAGAGATATTTCTCATTTTTAAACTGTTCAATAAGTAAATTACAATAAAAAAATATGTAATGCATAGTAAAAAAAATATAATTAGAACTTCAGGTCCGTGTTATTTATTTGTTGGAACTTGAGATCAACACATAAAAATAATTGAACTTCGGGTCAATCTTAATAAGTATCAGGATTTTAAAGTCTCTACCCTATTGTGTCAAAACTTCAGGTTTGATCAGATTAAAAAAAAATTATTTGGAACTTCAGGTCCAAATTATAAATTATTTGGGGACGTTTAATGTCCCTTACTCTATGATAGAAATAATCAAAACTTTGGGTTTTGATGGAGGGTATATATTATTTGGAACTTCAGGTCCATAATGTAAATAACAATTCAAGTGCCAAATTCTAAAGGTAATTGAGAACTTCGAGCCCCAATTACTTGAAACTTCCGAGGACCGAGGTTATTTCCGACCTAACTGAGGTGACGATCCAAGACCGAGATCGATTTTAACCTAAAAAAGGTAACGATCAAAGATCGAGGTTAATTCTGACCTAACTAAGGTGACGATCCAAGACTGAGGTCAAATCTGACCTAAAAGAGGTGATGAGAAAAGATCGAGGTCAGTTCTGACCTAACTAAGGTGACAATTTAAGATTGAGGTCAATTATGATCTAAAAGAGGTGAGGACCAAGGGCCGAGGTCAATTCTAACCTAACTAAGGTGCCGATCCATGACCGAGGTCAATTATGACCTAAAAGTGGTGACGATCGAGGACCGAGGTCAATTTTGACCTAACTAAGGTGATGATCCAAGACCGAGGTCAATTATGACCTAAAAGAGGTGACGACCAAAGTACGAGGTCAATTCTGACCTAACTAAGGTGAAGATCTAAGATCGAGATCAATTCTAACCTTAAAGAGGTGACGACTAAGGAACGAGGTCAATTGTGACCTAACTAAGGTGACAATCCAAGATCGAGATCAATTCTGACCTAAAATAGGTGACGACCAAGGATCAAGGTCAATTATGACCTAACTATGGTGAAGATCCAAGACCGAGGTCAATTCTGACCCAAAAGTGGTGACGATCAAGGATTGAGCTCAATTCTGACCTAAAAGAGGTGATGACCGAGAAGCAGGGTCAATTCTGACCTAGTTGAGTTAACTATCTAAGACCGAGGTCAATTCTGACCTAAAAAGGTGACGATCAAGGACTGAGGTGAATTCTGACCTAACTAAGGTGACGATATAAGATCGAGTCAATTCTGACCTAAAAGTGGTGGCAATCGAGGATCGAGGATTGAGGTTAATTCTGACCTAACTAATGTGACAATCCAAGACAGAGCTCAATTCTGACCTAAAATAGGTGACGACCGAGGACCACGATCAATTCTGACCTAACTGAGGTGACGATCCAAGACTGAGGTCAATTCTAATCTAAAAGAGGTGACGACCAAGGACTGGAGTCAATTATGACCTAACTAAGGTGACGATCCAAGATTGAGGTCAATTATGACTTAAAAGAGGTGTACTTATCTTTCGGGAAATTTAAGGACTCCACTGATAAGGATTGGATTTTAGGTTCCATTGGGGAATAGTGAATGATCCGAGGATTTTGTAGCTGAGGGAAAATTTAGAGTTTCCTTTAGAAACATTACTGGGGAGAATGATTCTCTGGAACGCTTCTGGGGGTGTAAAAAATATTTTCCTTGGTGAACAAGATGCTAGAATGGATTTGGCAATTTTAGGAATTTTTCGAGAATTGTTCGGGATATTTTTGTATTTTTTGCGAACTTTTTATACGAAATTTTAAACGGTGTACCGATCGGCAAAGAAGGAGGTGTGTTAATCATCATTGGTAAGGTCTTATGGGGTACCTCGTGCAAGTGAAAGGATTAGTATCGATCGGTGGGTGGAGGGGACTGCCGATCGGCATAACCCTCAGCCTCTTATAAAAAGGGGTGGGTTCTCCTCATTGCACTGCTTTCTAACTTCTTTTCTTCTTCTATAAACCTCTGCAAATCATCCTAACGTTCAAAATTTCTGACTTCTCAAGCAGTGTAACCCATATGGCATGGCTTAATGTCGACGACTAGGCAGGGTTAGAGTGGAGGGCTAGGGTGCCCCTCGCATTGGGTAGCGAGAACTCTTTTGACTCGTTTGAGCTGGTAGCGGATGATCAAACTCTTTTACATGATCCTTCGTTTCATCGCTCTTCTAGGGTGGTGAACCCTGGTGTCTATGTAAATATTGCATGACTCGTGGTATTCCTTTCTTCTTTTTTTGACTAGATTGCTTTATTTTTTAATCTGATAAGGATTTTGTTCATTTCTTGACAATCTGACATCTCCATGTCGACTATTCATGCTCATGATATGACAGGGATTAAGGATGTTTGGGAGCAACCTCTTATTGTGGTGCAATGGATGCTGTCCTCTGTGGGTTTTGGGAGGTTAGCATCGGCTTTAGATGCACTACACTAAAAACAGCAATTTGGCACACCCTGATATTAAAAATCTGGCACAGTTTAAAACTGTGCCAGATTTTGGCACGGTTTAATTGCATTTTGGCACACTTTAAAACAGTGCCAAAATTGAGTACACTTGGTAAAATATAAAATACCTAAAAAATTTAGTCCTCGCTTTGGTTTTTGTCTCCCGCCCTCTCTCATCCCTCACTTTCAGGGCTCCCGCTTCCTCTCCCTCTCGCACGCTCTTCCTCTCTCTCTCTCTCTCTCTATCTATCTCTCTCTCTCTATCTCGCGCGCGCGCGTGCGCGTGCGCGTGCGCGTGAGCGTATGCCCCTCTTTACTAACCCTAACTGCAGCCTTCCTTCTTGTCACCTTCCAAATCCTAGGGTTGAAGGGTCCGAAAATGGGATGCGTGTATGCCGCAACAATCAGAGGGGATTCCTATAGATTGGTATTGTATATAAAACTTATAGATTGGTATTGTATATGATTGTTTACCTATTTCTTGTATGGTTTTGTATCTTTCGTAAATTGGTATTATATATAAAACTCATAGATTGGTACTGTATATAACTGTCTGTCTTCTTATTTCTTATAAACTCA
This sequence comes from Sambucus nigra, assembly GCA_949130495.1. NCBI lineage: Eukaryota > Viridiplantae > Streptophyta > Magnoliopsida > Dipsacales > Adoxaceae > Sambucus > Sambucus nigra. Next base: position 130,186,101 of record OX422213.1, on the reverse strand, counting down.
TAATTAAAATCCACTTTGGTACTATATATAAAACTCATAAATGGTTATGATAACATTTATGATAAAAATATGTTATGATAACAGTTATGATAACTGTTATGCTCATTTCAAAGACATAACTGAAATCCACTTTGGTTATGTCTGTCCAGGAAAGCAAAGAATTAAAATAATGGATTGGGGTAATTCTTGATGGTATTGGAAAGAATAGGAAGCCTCACAAGCTCAGGTTGTACTCAATTGCTAGCAGTGCCCTTGGTGACTTTGGGGACTCCAAAACGGTAAGTTTTTAATTCAAAATTTATATTTGGTATTGCAGCTTTATTTTGGACATTATTTTCACTGTATTATGAATATATAGACTGCGTATATTAAAAATAATCCATATCATCTAACAAAATGGGGCGTTTGTATAGAAATATTGTCAGACGATTCAAATTGATCATCAGTTTTGAGGAATTTCTTTATGTGGTAATTATTTCAATTGCATGTTTATAAGGTAGCACCTTTGCATTTTGAGGTTATAAGTTCTACTTACTCAATTGTCCGCATTTCAAAATTCAATTTTTGATTTTTTGGTGTTTGACCATCATAAAACAATCTTACAATAGTTCGTTAATAATTGTGTTTTTGGGTTGTGATTGCATAGTAAATTCCACACAATGTAAGACACACACCCAACATTTTCCAACAAATAAGGAACCAATGGCTTTTACCAAGTCATCCTTAATAGTATCCCAACATTCATAAAAAAAAATCCATTGAACCCATCCGTACCTGCTGCACTAAAATTATACATATTGAAAACAACATCTTTAACTAAGGAGGAGGAGTAATTATTCTTTATCTAAGCTAAGTTACACAATATTCTATCCAATTTCACCCAAATACGAGCACTACACTCTCTATTGTTACACCATATATATTTTGAACCCACGAAAGGTAATTCCACTAGCCCCGCTGAGTTTAAAGAGTTTTTATATTCCAAAACGGCGCCGCTATCAATCTCACTTCCACCTAACTTCTATTCATCATTGGAAACAATATTAAAAACCAACCAACCATTGTTACTGACAAGCATTTGAAAATTCAATAAACTCATTCCATAGGTCCCATTTTTCCCCACGATCACATTTTACATAGACACATGTAAAATAAAGGTGAAGTAAGGTTTGCATGACTTACTTTGACATTTAGAAATTGATCCCCATTTATGCATAAACTCACTTACCAATCCCCCTTCCAAAGTAACCAAATTTTTTTGTTCACATTGGACATTCAAGGCTACTAGATTAGTATCGTCCAACTTTGTCTCCATTAAAGATATAAAGAGACGGGCAGGGGGTGCATGTGTATGTGTGTGTGTTTGTGTTTGTGTGTGCGTGTGTGCGTGTGTGAGTGAGGAAGGGGAAGGGGAAGGGGGAGGGGACGGGTCAGGTATGCCTATATGCAATCTGCACATATGCATATGCATATATGTAGTGCGAGTGTGTGCGTGTGTTTATCTGTGCGTGCGTGTGTTTGTGTGCACGTGTGTGAGTGGGAAAGGGGGGAGGGATATATGCATATGCATATATGTAGTGCGAGTGTGTGCGTGTGCGCGTGTGCGTGTGCGCGTGTGCGCGTGTGTGAGTGGGAAAGGGGGGAGGGGGAGGGCAGGGGGCACGTGTGTGCGTGTTTGTGTGTGTGCGTGTGAGTGGGGAAGGGGGGAGGGGACGGGAAGGAGGAGCATGTGTGCGTGTGTGTTCGCTTGTGTGCGCATGTGTGCGTGTGTGAGTGGGGAAGGGGACGGGCCAGGGGGCGCGAGTGTGCGTGTGTGCATGTTTGTGTGTGTTTGTGTCCGCATGTGTGCGTGTGAGTGGGGAAGGAGGAGGGGATGGACAGGGGGCGCATGTGTGTGTTTGTGTGTGCCTGTGTGCGTGTGAGTGGGGAAGGGGGAGGGGACGGGACAAGTATGCATATATGCAATCTTCATATATGCAGTGCGAGTGTGTGCGTGTGCGTGCGTGTGTTTGTGTGCACGTGTGTGAGTGGGAAAGGGGGGAGGGGACGGGGTAGGTATGCATATATGCATATGAATATATGTAGTGCGAATGTGTGCTTGCGTGTGTTTGTGTGCGCGTGTGTGAGTGGGAAAGGTGGGAGGGGGAGGGGACGGGCAGGGGGCGCGTGTTTGTGTGTGTGCATGTGTGAGTGGGGAAGGGGGGAGGGGACGGGAAGGGGGAGCATGTGTGCATGTGTGTGTGTGTGTGTGTGTTTGTGTTCGCATGTGTGCGTGTGAAAGTGGGGAAGGGGCAGGGGCGCGAGTGTGCGTGTGTGTGTGTTTGTGTCCGCGTGTGTGCGTGTGAGTGGAGAAGGGAGGAGGGACGGGCAGGGGCGCATGTGTGTGTGTGTGTGTGTGTGTGTTTATGTTTGTGTGTGTGTGTGTGAGTGGGGAAGGGGGACGGGACGGGACAGGACAGGTATGCATATATGCAATCTGCATATATGCAGTGCGAGTGTGTTCGTGTGTGCGTGTGTGAGTGGGAAAGGGGGAGGGGACGGGCAGGGGGCGCGTGTGTGCGTGTTTGTGTGTGTGCATGTGTGAGCATGTTTGTGTGCGTGTTTGCAGGATATATTCCTTTGTTTGTATTCCTATTGGAGCGTATATGCCAGTGCATATATACAGTGCGCATGTGTGTGTGCGTGCGTGGGTGTGTGTTTGTGTCCTCGTGTGTGAGTGGGGAAAGGGGGAGGGGACGGGAAGGGGGCGCATGTGTGTGTGTGCGCGCGCACGTGTTGGTGTGTGCGTGTGTGAGTGGAGAAGGGGGGAGGGGACAGGACAGGTATGCATATATGCAATATGCATATATGCAGTGCGAGTGTGTGCGTTGTATATGCATATGCATTTTATAGGAGTTTTGTCGTGTTTGAAGCCACTGGTGTCTGCTACAGCCTTAATCAAATGAGGATTGACTTTGGATCATGTATAAATGATATTCTTCTACTTATCTTCATATACCTGAAGAAATCCCATTAAAACTCCTATAAATTATTTTGGAACCATAATTTAGAAACAAATAAACAAACAATTTACAAAATAAACCAATAATGTAAGAGAACAAATCATTGATTGAATTCGCAATGTTCGAACACGACCTTAACAACCCCAAAACAAATAATTTTACCCCTAGGATCCATTGGTTGCAAGGGCCTGCTGTTGTAGCAGGTCATTCTTGTCATCCAAGTGAATCACACTTGATCCCATAAGTCAAACATATAAACCCCTGGGAACGAATTAGGTTAAGTAGATGTAAATTCATCTCCATTAATTTAACCCAAATGGACAATTATAAATGAGTCTGGGTAAGGAAATAGACGCACCAACTTGATGATTCGAGGGCGGGCGATAATCAGTTTCCTGATGAACCACAAATGAGAAAAAATAAATGTGAAGTTTAGTTAATAGCACCAGTCGTCTTCAGAAGACACTACACTACATTCTTTATGTAGATACCAAACAATTTATATGTATTATATACCAAAGAGTCTTCATATCTAAAAGTCTTTATACCAAAGACACCAAAGAGTCCTCATATCCAAAAGTGTAATATGCCAAACAGTTATATTACTGTTTAACAGTTATTACACATATAGATGAATGATTAATCCCACGACCTAAACTCATCCTCTATTTTTTGAGTGAAAGTTAACAAAAATATGGGTTGTCCAAAGGAACCCAGTGTCAAGTCTCTTGCGGGGGTGAATTTTAAAAAATTATGGAGGCTCTGTTAAAGGATTTTTTTATGAAAGATTGGGATAAACAAATTGAGAAGAAACTTTTTCTGATTATAAGGATCTTGCATATATATATTGAGAAACATATCCAAGAAATTTTGCATATTATACTATATTATTACATAGTTGTAGTAACAAAATGAAAGAGTCATTTTTGCATTAAACTGATGCACGGAATTTTCTAAGTTAAGAAACTATTTTGGAAAATGGACACAAATGAGAAGCAAGGACTCATTCAACGCCACAACTCTTTTTGTTTGTAGGATCCGCCATAACTGGACCCGTACCCGTAGAATGAAGCCTACAAAAACATCACAACATAAAACAGAGTAAGAAAGCAGATAACTGACACATAAAGGCATAAAGATAATTTCAAAGGTACCAAGTCATGTCTAATTTAAGTCAATAAAGTTTTATGTATAATTCAAATAACTATACAAAATTTAAAAAAATTGGGAAAAGTCATTTTTATAGAACTATACACTATGTTAATAGGACCTTTAAATGTTCCTTTAGGCACGGGGATCTATGAGGGGACCTTTAACTGTGTCAATATGATCACAAAATGAGAAGCATGTTTAGTGGACCTTTAACTCAAGTAAATTTGATACTCACTCAATTAGAACTCAAATAGAATTCTGGAATTGTACGAAACTCCTTAATGATATTCAACAAAAATTAAGGCTCTTAAAGACATCCTTAATTTATAAAACCCGATATGAAATTAAGATAATTCCTAAAGAGGATTCAGCATGCCTAAAGTCACCTAAAGAGGATTCAGCATGCCTAAAGTCATTTAAACATTCCACGAACTTGAATAATCATCCAGTCAATTATATAGAATGTGCACCTGTATATATGTTCGTAGCAGATCTGACCTGTAGGCTAGTTGCGGGTGCTCTTAAGATGATTTCCTTCATTATCCATATCCTTCATTATTTCTTCAACTATTTAACTACATATATTTATTGAACGACTAATGATTTTGGGGTGGTCTTAGTGCCCACGAGCCTTTTATTTTCCACATTAAATATGAATATTAGTAATATGCAGAGCTTATAATGTGCAGTATAGACTGTCAGATCATGTGTCCGCAACTGTGCTGCACGACTTACTTGGCCCATTAAGTATGGCTGGACCAACTCGAACCAAACACAACATACATCATTGTCTCGTTGCGGGTTCTCTTCACTTGATCCATTAAGAACCACATCCCACGTGGTCATCTCTTTGTCACTAACATGGAAGTAGCCCCCATTGAAGCAGAGACCTCTGTATCTGTTATAGTTGTGCATATATATATATAATAGCTTAATGGTCTAGAAGAATAACAACAGCTGCATAACAGAAGCAACAGCAGTTACGTAACAGTAGTAGCTGCCTAAAGCAGCAGGGGTCCTTTGATGTTGAAGTTATAATATTAAGTTTTGTTTTTTGAGTTGGATTACTCGTAACATCTTTGTATTAATAAGATTGAGGTCTTCCTGGAATTTTTTAACTTGGAATTTTGTCTATTTGAAGGGGTCCATTGTTCTTTCTCCAATTTTCAGCTTTCTAGTTCATTCTTGCATAAAACCTTTTTTAAGGGTTATATTTTCCTTACCTTGACTTGATTGTTTCTCCCCTCTAAAAGCATATCAAAATATTGAAAATCTCGTTATGCAAAGTGTGCTTAGCTTTATTGGCAAAGTAGATGTAAGGTATGTTGTGGATTATTCAACATGTTTCTTTTTTATTAGCTTAATGTTTATGTTTCCCTAATTTTGTACTTTTTTTTTTAAGTCCCAACACATATCTGATACATCATGAACTGCTTAACTTCATGCTCATTGCCATGTCTACTCAGCTTCTTTATGGTCCATCACAAGGCCCAAATGATGTTCACCCGTTCATAGATGCAGCGATGGTTTAGGTGACAAGGGGTTTAATTTTTATTCCATCTTAAAAGCTTTTGATATTATTGTTGGGTAATCCATTGTACCTCCCCTTTTTCTTTAATCCATTGTACCTCCTCTTTTTATCCTCCATGATAATTATTGTTGGGTTATTAATTTTCTATTTAATATGCAGGAAAACTCTTTGGATGGCTTGGTTGCTCACAAGCTACTACTAAATTACATCTCGCGACCCCGGATACCCCTAAATAGTGCATCTTATACCTTATTTTCTGAAGGAAATCGGCCTGGTGTTCTGCAGAGAGATGGTATGGTGATTTTCTAATGGTCAATATCTTAGTGTCATCTTGTTTTAAATTTTCATATGGCACCGTTTGTTTTGACATTATGTGTTTAGCACTGAAATTATTTTTTATATGAAATCCTTAAATAAAATGATAACAATTTCCTTCTATATATGTTTGTTTGAAGTTATGATAATTATTGTCCTATATTTATAAAACAAAAAATATCTATATAAGCATGAATAAGGGTTTCCCGGCCCTTAGAATTAAAAACAAGCCGTTAAAGGGTGAAAACTCAAACCATCCCCCAAACGGCCTCGTAAGAGGCATGAACACCTTGCACGGGACCAACATAACTTGTAGGAACTGACCGCGTAGTCCCGGGTCTCCCGGTTTGTGAATATGACGATAATTTCAAAATATATAGATTTGGCTTGAATATTACCCGTTGAAGGGTGAAAACCCAAACAAACCCCCAAATGACCCTGTAAGAGGCACGAACACCTCACACGGGACCAATGTAACTTGTAGGAACTGACCGCGTAGTCCCGGGTCTCCCGGTTTGAGAATATGATGATAATTTGCAAAAATTACACTTAGACTTAAAAATAAGTCGTTAAAGGGTGAAAACCCAAACCAGCCCCCAAACGGCCCCGTAAGAGGCATGAACACCTCGCACGGGACCAATGCAACTTGTACGAACTGACCGCGTAGTCGCGGGCCTCCCGATTTGAGAATCTGACGATAATTTCAAAATATGTAGATTAAGCTTGAAAATAAGTCGTTGAAGGGTGAAAACCCAAACCAGCCCACCAACGACCCCGTAAGAGGCACGAACACCTTGCACAAGACCAATGTAACTTGTAGGAACTGACCGCGTAGTCCCAAGTCTCCCGATTTGAGAATATGACGATAATTTGTAAAAATCAACACTTAGATTTAAAAACAAGCCGTTAAAGGGTGAAAACCCAAATCAGGGCCCAAATGACCCCATAGGAGGCACGAACACCTCGCACGGGACCAATGTAACTTATAGGAACTGACCGCGTAGTCCTAGGTCTCCCGGTTTGAGAATATGAAGATAATTTGCAAAAATCACACTTAGACTTAAAAACAAGTTGTTAAAGGGTGAAAACCCAAATCAGCCTCCAAACGGCCGCGTAAGAGGCACGAGCACCTTGCACGGGACCAATGTAACTTGTAGGAACTGATCGCGTAGTCCCGGGTCTCCCGATTTGAGAATATGATGATTATTTGTAAAAATCACACTTAGACTTAAAAACAAGCCGTAAAAGGGTGAAAATCCAAATCAGCCCCCAAACGACCCCGTAGGAGGCACGAACACCTCGCACGGGACCAATGTAACTTGTAGGAACTGACCGCGTAGTCCCGGGTCTCCCAGTTTGAGAATATGATGATAATTTGCAAAAATCACACTTAGACTTAAAAACAAGCCGTTAAAGAGTGAAAAACCCAAACCAACTCCCAAAAGACCCCGTAGGAGGCACGAACACCTCGCACGGGACCAATGCAACTTGTAGGAACAGACTGCGTAGTCCCGGGTCTCCCGGTTTGAGAATATGACGATAATTTCCACTCCTATATGTAATTTTTTAGTTTGAGTAAATTTTTTTTTGTAAATTATTGTGTTACTAATATCGTATCTTTTTTCTATCCTATTTTTTTTGCAGGATAACAGTTTATCGTTGGCATTTATTCACGTGGAACACACAGAGAACTCAATGGTTTACAACAAGGGGATTATTCATGATTCCATTTTTTTGTGTTATGGTCGCGTGGTCTTTTGTAGTTTTATTTTTAACTTTTATGGTCGTCCGGGCTTTTGTAAGTTAATTGTTATATTTTGTGGTCGTGCGGGCTTTATGTTAGGCAGGTTCTGTATTAGCAGGTTATGGAATGTCCAGAAAATAGAGAAAACTCTGCCTAATTTTTTTTAGGCCTGTGAACTATTAAAGACTTGTAATATTTTGAAGTTTGTATGTACATTAGTTTATTAACAACATGCAATATTATTAATTTGTGAATTTTTGTTCTTTCAAATAAATTTTTTTTTTCTTTTTATAAAAAATTTGGCACAGTTCAAAACCGTGGCAAAAGTGTATCATATTTTGGCACGATTTTGAACTGTGCCAATTTTTTTAAACTGTGTTGAATCTGGCACAGTTAAAAACTGTGCCAGAAATATCAAATTCTGGCACGGTTTAAAAGTGTGCCAGAAATATTCCTGTTTGGCAAAATCTGGCACACTTTTGAGCCGTGCCAGAAAAAAATTGCCATTTTGGAACACCTGATTCTGGCACAGTTCAAAACCGTGCCAGATTTGATCTGGCACAGTTTTAAACCGTGCCAGATTCCTATTTTGGTGTAGTGATGAGATGCCCCGCTCCACTGCGGTTTTGTATGCTTAGGAGAGAGGTGGTGTGGCACTACCCACACCTGCCATTTTGGCTTTGGGGAGATAATGGTGACTCCCATTGATGTTCAGCAATTGCTAGGGATGAATTGCAAGGGTGCCCAGATTGAGGGAAATAGGACGTTGAGGGTGATGCCAAAGGCGGTGACGGAGGCTCTGGGTGACATGGAGAGGGTGGTTTTTAGAGATTCTCTTCGCTTACCTTCTTTTAGTGAGCTTTTACTGAGGAGGAAGGTTGATGAGAATGACGGGTAGCAGGTGCATCAGATGGACCGTTTGTTTATCTTGTTGGTGTAGGGAGGTTTTCTCGTGGTGACGTCGTCCACTTGTGGTTTTTGCCTTTTCTGAGGGTGTTTTCGAACATCCGCTTCTATGATTGGGGGAGACTAACTTTAGTGACCATTGATGATGCTAAGATTTAGCACCACCGGATAAGTGATAGTGAGCTCAAACAGTAGCAGCCATGGCAGCCATAGAGATGTATAAGTGTATAAGTATATAGAAGGGTATGAGTATAAGAGGAAATAAGACAATGATGTATAGTGGTTCAGCCAATTTGGCCTACATCCACTATGAGTGTGTGATCCACTAAGTATGGGCACTAATGGCCTTGGATACAATGCACATCACCCTCTCTCTCTCTCTACTGTGTGTACAAGCAGAGTTTTAGCTAGGGTTACAACCAATTGATCGATCCCCTGTACAGTTGTAGGTGACAAGTATATATAGGTCTTGGGGGGTGTAGTGTACCCCCCAAGTAAGCATGGTGCATGTGAATGATGATCTAGCCAATCCCCTGTTGACACTTGTAGATGCCAAATGATGACATAATGTTCCCTCACGTGAGGGTGTGATTTTGTTATAACGGTCTCCCACGTGCCGTGTGAGCCTCACTCGCACTGTTCCACGCGTCTCCCAAACAACGCGCTGTGATGATGTCACCCTCGGCCTATGGGCCGAGGCCGAGGGCAAAGTTTTGTCCAGTAGTGAGTCTGGCCCAATTCTGGCCTAGTACTGTCGTACCCTCGGAGGGTCGTCCGGAGCCTGATGAAGGGTCGGCCCCTCGGAGGGTCGTCCGGAGCCTGATGAAGGGTCGGCCCCTCGGAGGGGTCGTCCGGAGCCTGATGAAGGGTCGGCCCCTCGGAGGGGGTCGTCTAGAGCCTGATGAAGGGTCGGCCCCTCGGAAGGGTCGTCTGGAGCCTGATGAAGGGTCGTCCCCTAAGGGGTCGTCCGTTTGGAGGTAACCTTCAGCCAGGCCGAGGATATAAACGGGTATATCAACCATTTATTATTCTTTGGATGCATTCAGTCGGTGCTGTCAGCTGACTTTTACTGGGACCACGTATCTTCTGGAGGTATTCTTTATTTTGTGCATTTTCCTTTATGCTGTTGCATTTTTCATTCATGCACTTTTTTTTTCTTGAATGTTGATCCTTGTCCTTTGCATATGTGGTACTATGAGGTGATTGGGTTGAACACCCAGCTAATTTCTTTGCAGGATGACTCTATGGGGGACTTCTCCCAGATGTACCGATGGTGGAGATCTAACCGACAGTCGAAGAAGACTCTTTCTCTTCAGACGGTGTGTTAGGTCTTGAATGGACTGACGAGTGAGCGGGTAAGCTTTCTTTTATCTTGAGACTGTTCTTCTCCTTTGATGATATTCTATTGATATTGATCCTTCACTTTTTCTCGAGATTTGCAGGTGACCTTTTATCCTTGGGGGACGGCCATTCAGCACCCCGGGGTGACTGGGGGACATGCGTAAATGCGGCGCTTACTAGCGCATGAGTTCGGCTACTCCTGGTATCTTAGTGAGAGGGTTGTCTGACAGATCATAGAGGATGAGGTTTTGATGCTTTCGGTGAGGTCCCCTATGTTCATAAGGCACGTGTAAGAGAGGTCTGATGATGCCCGAGTGGTTTCGATGATAGGAGAGCCATACTCTCTATACACTGACATAGTGGTGATGTATGACTATCTATATTTTTTCTCAAGTTGGATGATGCCCCCTATCATTTATGATGTGATGCCTCTCCCTAGGGAGGGCTCGAGTCGGCAGGTGGGGTCCTCTCATAGCGCAGGTGGTGCAGCTACGTTAGTGGTAGCAGCGACGATGTCAGGGCCTCCTTTTGTGTGGCTGCATTCTCCTAGTTACAGCCTTTGACGAGCTGATGGGGGATATGTGCGTCTACAGCATCATCCTCATATGATGGACCCGAAGGATTTGGGTCTGACGGAGGAGGTCCTTCGGCTTGTGGTATGTCTATTTTTGATTTTCTTGATTTTTTTCTTTTTCCTCATGCTTGACTGATTTGATCTTGTACATTCTTCCTCACAGCATATCAGTGTTTTAACACCTGGATGAAGGACATCAGGGACTGGATATCTTCAGTGACTGATCATATTCATGAGGCAATTCCGATCCCTTCTTTCTTGGTGCCGTCTGCATCGTCCAGGGAAGGGTCTGGCTCTAGAAGCGGGGGCATATCATCTCATCGCAGGGGGAAGAGGGCGTTCCGTAGGGATGGGGGATCTTAAAGAGATAGAAGAGATGAGAGAGAGAGAGAGAGAGAGAGAGAGAAGTTGGGTTTAGGCTGAGTCCCGTTGTTTTTCTTCTTTTTCTTTCCTTGCAAAATGTTAATGTAATATACCAAAATATATGCAAATAAAGAATGAAGTTTTTTGTTAATTTTCTTTGATTTAGTGATTTATGCACATTCTCTTTTTACTTTGCTGTTGAGACCTTAAAAAGAATTTTGAAATTTATTTGAGAAGGATTTTATTCAAAATGGAATTAGTAAAAGCATTAGTATAAAGAAAATCCAGGATTTCCTTAAGATAAAAATGTTTTTTGATTTTGAGAAAAGAGGAAAAAAGGAATTTTCCTAGAATGGGGGGTTGCCGATCGGCATGACCCCTGTCCTGCCTATTGACATTTCAGTCCAGTCCAATCAATCCAAGGCTTTGATTGTACTTTCTTCAATTACTTAGTACTTGGTGGGGCAAGTTTTACTCCGATTTCTTCATGGTTTCATATCCTTGCTTGAAAGTTTCCAAGTAGAAATAGGGTTGTGAATGTGGCTTTCCTTCTCACACTTTCATTTTCTTTCTTTTTCACATTCTTACTTGCTTATTATCTTTTTGCAAGATGGCTCTACCTGGTAGCATTGAGTTCACCAACTACCTCGAAGCCTTGAAAGCAACGTGTTCTTACAATGTCGATTATGATGCCTTCCACTTGCGGCGAGTCTCTTTGTGGTGCAATTGGCCCATTGAGTGGAACATACTGATGGCGGCTATCGAGTTTTAGTATCCAGAGGATCATGTCTTGATCTTTGGGTTGGATGATATTTGTCCTACCTACGAGGAATTTTCTGCCATGCAGGGATCCCAGCGTTCGTGCGTCTCTGCTTGAGTTTTCCCGTTCTCTCGGGGAATTGCTAGCTGGACTTCTCAGGTGGCAAGGGCATCAGCTAGGTTATTTTTTCTCTAGGCAGGTAGTGGAAGGTGATTTCTTACAATTGGGAAGCTAGTTCTTCAACGTGGTAATGGAAGGGTAAGAGTTTATCATCCTTCACTTTCCATTTCCTGAGTACTAGACCGATGATGAGGGTTAAATCCTCGTGGACATTGAGGTATCGAATTCCTTTCTTGAGGGAAAATTTGAGGCCTACCATGCACTCCTCGTATTCAGTCATGTTGTTAGTGCAGGGGAAATCCAATTTGATGTCAATGGGAATGTGGAAGTCATCTTGGGCAATTAGGAGGATTCCAATGCCATATTCTTTTTTGTTGGTAGTGCCGTCAAAGAACATTTTCCATCTAAGGTCTTTTTGGGAGGCACGAAGGATATTGTCGTTTGAGAATTTGGAAATCCATGCATCGGCTTCTTCCATAGGGTAATTAGTAAGGTAGTCAGAGACAATTCTTCCTTTCATGGATTTCTGTGTGACATAGGTGATATCAAACTCGGCTAGAAGCATTAACCAACAGGCCATTCGGTTGGATACTTGATAGGTTTCATTCGGGATACAAGTCTGATGGGGAAGGCGAGCATGTAGTGCCGTAACATTTGGGTAACCCAGACAAGAGCGACACATGCTTTTTCTAAGACGGTGTAGTTAACTTCATAACAGACTAATTTCCCTTTCGGTAGTGTTGAAGTCCGTGCATTCACAAGACGTGGGTGATGCTGCATATGCCATGGCCATTATCCTAGGCATTATTTCAAAAGTTTTGTTGGTGCCTGGGGAGACACTGGGGGACCCCCAACTAGATGCTATTATTTTTTAGATGTCATACCGTCGCAATCATGAGGAGATAATACTGGCAGAGACCTTGAATGGCCTGGATGTCTGGCGGGAGGGTCATTTTGAATTTCTGAGGGGTAGCCCTATAATGTTGTTTATGTGGCTGTCAGAGATGTTTCATATGGAGGTCCCACCTGAGTATCCTTTATCGGTAGTGCCAAACTTCTTCTCACGCTATTTCATTAGCGTGGGTCTGGACATTGAGAGTTAGGGGAACTGGTTTGTAGAGCACGGGGCTCGAGGATTACGTTAGTCTGTGCCTTGGTGAGGGGAGCTGCTACCCATTCTGGAACTCGGGGAGTATCCATATGTCCGGTTAGTAGGCCTCAAACAGACCTCTTTTTACTTTCCCTGGTGTCTCCAGCACCAATTTGGTTGGGAGAAAATCGTGCCACTGTAGAGACCGAACTTCTTTCCTGTGGAGGACCTGATAGAGCATATACGCGTGCGGCTTGGTTCTCTACGGGAGAATCACCGTCCGTTAACCCATCCTTCCCAGTCTACTGGGTGAGTCTGGTATGTCTCTGAGGACTACATGAAGTGGTTGTTGAAGAAGGTAGTGTCCAGGATGTTGGCTGTGGAGACTGGGCAAAGGTGGTTTGCCATATCTGACACAATGGAGGGAGGCGTTGTGGTCTTCCCCAAGCTAGTCTGGGATTATCGCTCTATGGAGCGTCTGTGATACTCCATTCAAGTAGGGGAGGTTTGGGGGGGGGGGGGGGGGGATGCAGGTGATGATGGTTCTGGTTCCTCTGGAAGCTGCGGGTAGAGCTTTGTGAAAAAAAAAAATTCATAGGTATGGTTTTATGCTTTGTGGGAATAATTAGGGGGTGATTTTCAGGAGTAGTGGGGCTTGTTATTATCTAGTTTTTTTAGTAGGTGTAGTGCTGGCAAGGGAAGTCGTTTGACTCCTTACGCCGATGTAATCGTATGGAAATTTCACATAATGAAATAAATAAGTTTTTGATCATATAGTTCTGCCTCTTAATGACTTTTGCATTTTTAATTATCCATGTCAATCGCTAAGTCATACATAATCCTTCTATTCATGTATATATTAAAATGAACTGTCATTCTCGGGGATAAAAAAAGAATATTATTTTATGAAAAAGAAGGGGGGTCGTGCTCATGTGAAGCGAATGGGATGCCTACGTACCTCTAAGGGTTTTGAAAAATTTTGAAATTCAGTTTTTTGAAAATGTTTTTAGAGGATCAGGCCCACATAGTTCTGGGTAGGGGGGAAAAGAAGAGATTTTTTTTAGAATAGAAGGGAGATGAGAAGAGTCGTAGCGCTCTGAGATTTCGAACGAGAGTATAATTTATTGAGACGGTCCAAGTTGACTGGATGCGCCATTTCTTCTTCGTCGAGGTTGGTGAGCACAACGGTGCCGCCCGACAGGATCTTCTTTACAATGTAGGGGTTGCTCCAATTGGGCTTAAATTTCCCTCTGGTGTCCCAGATGGGCTCTACTATTTCTTTGAGGGTTAAGTCCCCTTCTCGAACACCGCGGTCCTTGAATCTCTTATTGAAGGATCGCGCTATACGGCGATGGTACCCTTGTATGTGATATAGAGCTTTCAATCTCATTTCGTCCAAGAGGGACATCTCGTCAAAACTGCTTTGGTACCAGTCTTCTTCACTGACCTTGCTCTCAAGCATAATGCACAGCGAAGGTATTTCCAGCTCCATGGGTAGGACTGCTTCCATGTCGTAGGCTAGAGAGTAAGGGGTAGCCCCAGTAGAGGTTCGAACTAAAGTGTGGTAGCCCCAGAAGGCGTAAGGGATCTTGTCGGCTCAATATCGACAACTCTCGATCATCTTGTTGATGATAGTTTTGAGAGTCTTATTGGCTACCTCGATCGCCCCATTGATTTGAGGTCGGTATGGAGAGGATTTGTGTCTTTGAATTCCATACTCATTGACCACTTTCATAACTTTTACCTCGAAATGTAACCCATTGTCTGATATCAGCTCGTGTAGGACCCCATATCGATAGATGATGTTTTTCTTAATGAATTTAGCCACTTTCTTGTCATTCAGAACTGCGTATGACTTGGCTTTGACCCACTTGGTGAAGTAGTCAATAGCCACTAGGATAAAATCATGCCCATTGGATGCTTTCGATGTAACTTTTCCTATGATGTCGATGCCTTATATGGAAAATGGCCAGGGAGAGGTCAGGTTGTACAATTCTCACGGAGGCAAATATTATAGGTTGGAGAACTGTTAGCATTTGAGACATCTTCGAACGTAGGTTGTGCAGTCCTGAACCATGGTATTCCAGTAGTATCCCTATCGAATGATCTTTTTGGCGAGCATATATCCATTCATGTGGGGTCCGCATTCCTCGTTGTGGATTTTTGTATCATTTCTTCAATATCAGCCTCTGTGATGCAGTGTAAATGAGTTCCATCAAAGTTTCTCTTAAGTAGTGCTTTATCACAGACAATGTACTAGGCATCCAGTCTGTGGAGAGTTACTCGGTCTTTCTTATCAGATCCTTGTGAATACCTACCATGTTTGAGGAGGCGCCAAACATCAAAGTACCAGCAATCGGTTATTTCAGGTCCTTCCTCCCTGCTGAGGTCGATGTTGTAGCAGTGGGTTAGTTTGTCTTATTTTTGGACAAGGAAAGGGGGAAAGGTTATTCCTTCGGGCAAGTCAATCATAGAGGCTAAGGTAGAAAGAGCGTCATCTAGGTTATTTTTTGCTCTAGACAAGTAGTGGAAGGTGATTTCTTAGAATTAGGAATCTAGTTCTTCAAGGTGGTCATAAAAGGGTAAGAGTTTCTTGTCCTTGACTTTCCATTTCCTGAGTACTTGACCGGTGATGAGGGTTGAATCCCCATAGACATTGAGGTATCGGATTCCTTTCTTGATGGCAACTTTGAGGCCTACCGTGAATTCCTCGTATTCAGTCATGTTGCTAGTGCAGGGGAAATCCAATTTGATGGCAATGGGAGCGTGGGAGTCATCATGGGCAATTAGGAGGATTCCAATGCCATATATTTTTTTGCTGGCAGCGTCGTCAAAGAACATTTTCCATCTAAGGTCTTCTTGGGAGGCACAAAGGATATTCTCATCTGGGAATTTGGAAATCCAGGCATCAGCTTCTTTCATAAGGTAATCAGCAAGGTAGTCAGAGACAAATCTTCCTTTCATGGCTTTTTATGTGACATAGGTGATATCAAACTCGGCTAGAAGCATCAACCAACGGGCCATTCGGCTGGATAGAGAGGGCTTCTTAAGTAGGTACTTGATGGGATCCATTCGAGATACGAGTCTGATGGGGAAGGCGATCATGTAGTGTCTTAACTTTTAGGTAACCCAAACAAGAGCGACACATGCTTTTTCCAAGGCGGTGTAGTTAACTTCGTAACAGGCTAATTTTTGACTGGCATAGTAGATGGCTTTTTCTTTATGGGTTTCTTCAAGGTATTGGGCTAGTAACTCTTCGGCTGCAGTATCGATCACGATTAGGTATAGGAGTAAGGGAAGACCAAGCTGCGGTGGCATGAGCAACAGAGGTCGAGTTAGGTATTTCTAAATTCAATCGATGGATTATTTTAAACTTCGTTCCATACTTTGGTTGAATCCTTTTGGAGGAGTTTGAATACGGGTTCATAAATAGAAGTCAATTGGCGGATGAATCAACTCATGTACTGTAATTTCTCAAGGAATCCTCGGACTTCTTTCTCCGTTCGAGGGGGTGGCATCTCAAGTATGGATTTTAGCTTAGAAGGATATGTTTCTATCCCTTCCTCACTGACCACGAATCCCAATATTTTTCCTTTAGTAATGCCAAAGACACATTTCAGTGGGTTAAGACGCATTTGGTACTATCACAGTCGTTCAAAGAATTTCTGGATAAAGGGAACATGGCCTTCTCTAGTCTTGGACTTGATAATCATGTCATCTACATTTTTAGACCAAATGGTAGCCCCTGCATTTTTAGACCAAATGGCATGACAGTGTAGTAAAAGGTTACCCAAGGGGTGATGAATGCAATTTTCTCTTGATGACCAGTGTGCATCTTGATCTGGTTATATCCGAAAAACCCATCAACGAATGACTTGAGAGCGTGACTGGTTGAATTGTCCACAATCATATCGATGTTGGGTAGCGAGTAATCATCCTTCGGAGAGCCTTATTCAAGTTTTAGTAGTCGACACACATGAGGACCTTCCCTCTTTATTTTGACACGGGTACGATATTGGCTAGCCATGTGGGATACTCAATTACTCGAATGAAGCACACGTTTAATTGCTTGACTAACTTTTCTTTCATTTTGAGTGACCATTCAGTGCGGAGCATTCGCAGCTTTTATTTGACTGGCTTACATTTTGGGAGAGTTGGGATCTCATGTTGTGTTATCTCAAGGTCAATATCGGGAATATCATCATAGGACTATGTGAAGACATTCATGAATTTCTTCAGTAGTTCTTCGAGTTGCGTGCGCTCATGCTCATTAAGGGTAGACCCTATCCTAATCTCGTACATTTGGCTACTAGAACCGAGATTAATAACAAGAGTTTCATCTTCATTAACTTGAACGCGGTTATATTATTTGTTATTAACCTTATTTAGATCAGTTAAGAATTGCTCATTTGCAAAGTCATCATCATCATCATCAAGAGTTTGCTTAGAATCAAGGTAGTTAATGTAAGGCACAGCAAGATACTCAAAATCTTCGTTTATTTCATCGATAGGAAAAATAGCATTAAGAACCTCATTATAGGAGGTCTCAATTACATCAGAGTGAGAGGAAACAACTAAAGGTGCAAGGGGGTAAACATCAGGGTTAGGTTGAATATCATCCGGTGGCACAAGTGCAGCATGCTAGTTAAGAAGATATATATCAACATATTTGGTGAGGTATGATGGATCGATTGATGTAGTCCCTAAGTGGATCATGCATAGTGCCAGCCCTAGTATCTGCAACTTAAAAGAATCCTCTAAGTCACTTCCCTCAGAATCCCTGGTATCAGTTTTGGTCTCCTTAGTGAGGGGTTATACATAGTATTGGAAATTTTTGGACCCCGGGTAGCTGTCTTAAAAAAAGATCTCCATTCTTGGTTTCATCTTCTTGTCTATAGGGTCATACCAAGGTTCAGGGAAGCCGCAGAAGGGGAAATCTTCACCCACTTTGATGAATCTTCCATTTAGGGAATCTCCCGAGATATTTCTGGCGCATTCTAACTTTTTCTTCAATCGAGGTTGATGGATCAATCGGAGTGGTTCAACTTGGAATCTTGATAGTAGCATATCGTTCACCCCGTGTTGTATATCGAGTACCGGATTACTGGTGCTTTCACTCTTGGTGTTATCATTATCTCCCAAGATGGTGATGACTTGTCCGTTGGCAAAGAATTTCAATTTCTGATGAAGGGAAGAAGACACCCCCTTAATGCTATGGAGTCATGGTCATCCGAGGAGTAGATTGAAGCAGGCTGGGATGTCGATGACTTGGAATTAAACAACATGATTTATAGGGCCATGCCCTATTTCAAGATTGATAAATCCCATTACTTCATGGTGGGTGTTATCATAGGCACATACGATAATAGAGGTTGGAGAAAGGTCGCTCACTTTCAATCCTAAACAGTTTAGAGTTCTTAGTGGGCACACATTTAGAGCTTATCTATTGTTAACGAGAGAGGGGGGACAGTTTTCCCTATAACTTCAACATAAACATTAAGAGCATGATTATGGTTGGGATCAGTCTTAAGGATTTCCTCTTCAAAAAAGTAGAGCATTCAAGTAGAGCTCACGGATCTAATTAGGCTCACTACTTCTTCTAGTGTGGTCGAGGGAGGAACTGTGGGTCATGCGAGTAGCTTGATTAGGACATTTCGGTGCAGTTGGGAAGACATAAAAAGTCCCCATAGAGTGATTTTAGCTTGAGTTTTCTTTAGTTGATCAAGGACCTTACTTTCTTCAAGAGTCATTTCTAGCATAGGGACATTCTCAACACCTTTTCCTTTATCGCTTGTTGTTGATTGTAAGTTTGAGTTCTAGTAATGTCTCCCCGACCTGGTCATATGGTTCACAAAAGAGGGGAAAAATAGAAACCCTATTTCTTCATCAATATCAGCTTGCTCAGTTAACTGGTTGATCTCTCCCAGCAGCTCCTCGAATGATATCACTTCGCATTGGTTGTCTATCAGACTAGTCTTTCTTTAATATGGCTCTTCATTTAAATCCTCAAAATCGTCACCCCATCTGGTGGCGACGATATTATCTTTCCATGCAAAGTTAATACACTCTACAACTTTTATGGAATCTTCATATAATTCTTCCCATTCAGTAGGGAAATGCAAGACTGAAGGGAACAGGTGTCCTTATAAATTCAAAGCATCGAGCAGCTCGTAGATGCTACAAATATCCCCCATTTGTCAAAATAAATTTACCATGATCTGGACCAGGTCATCTAGACTAACTTCGTCGGCTGGCACTACCTAGTTGTCTGACTCTCGGGGCCATTTTTGAGCTTTTAAGAATAATCCACTAAATTTTTGATAGTCGATGATCATCCAGGAGGAAAATTTCAGCCCGAAGTCTAGGAGTTGGTTCAACACTTCGGATAATTTCATATATTTACCTCCATAATAGATACGAACAGTGATGCATGCTCTGGTGAGGAGTGATAAGGTTTGATCGGCAAGGCTGGTAGGGTATAAGAGGAAATATGGGCCTGTTTGGAGAGGTTTAGGAGAGTATATGGGTATGACTGGTGATTTACTTGGAATGATTTGGGTGGATGGGTCAAGTTCTAAGTATTCTTCTAGGAAGATGGTGTTTGCATGATTCGGGAGTGGATTATGGGTAGTTTTTGGTTTAGGATTAGCTGGTGGGCCGATGATACACTGGTCAATTAGGCTTTGGATTGTGTTTCGAAGATAAAAACATTGGTCCATGGTATGACCAGCAGTTTGGTGAAAGTCACAACGGGCATCAGGATTGAAATTTTTCGAAAGTGGATTTGGTAACGGACGAGGGTCCAATGGTTTTATCATGTTTTGATTCAAAAGATCCTGATATACTTTGAATAAAGGAGCATAAAGTTTGGTATATTCCTTTCTTATTGGGTTTGGGTGACTTTAGGGTGCCCACGAAGTGGCAAGCTGAGAGATGTTGTTGATACTAGAGACTGGGGTACTGGCAGGCTTTTCAAACTTTCTAGGAGCAAACTGTCAAAAGGTTTTCTTTGGTTCAACTTCTATCTTGACAAGACCTTCTTTGATTTCTACTCTCGTTTCTAGGAGGGCTCAAAAGTGAGGATAGTATTGTCCTCAAATTATTTCTCGGACATGAGGTGGGAAGTTCTTCTTCACAATGCTGACTTGTTCTTCTTCAGAAGGCCGATTGGTCATGGTAGATGCTTTTTTTCTCCATCTTTCTATAAAGTTGCTGACTGATTCCCCAGGGTTATGTTTAAGTAACTCTAAGTCACGATGAGTAACCTCGAACTCCTCGTTGTACTTGTACTGGACCTAACTCACAGGCAACGTCTTCCTAACTGTAGATTTTGGATTCTTCAAGGGATAGGAACCAACGAATAGCTCTATCTTTCAGAGTCTGCTGGAATATCTGAGACATTATTTCTTTGAAAGCCCCTAGGAAAGTGATGGCTCTGTGATAGCTACGGAGATGAACAATCAGGGGTCCACTGCCTCCAAACTTCTCGATATTGGTCATATTGAATTTTTCTGGTAACGTGGCTTTAGTATAGCGAGACATGTGGGTATAGTCCATGTAGTTCCCAGATATTCTAACCTGGTTAAATTTATTGTTCAACAACTTGAGGTCTTCCTTGACCTTATTCAGTTCTTCCTCTTTCGGATCAACAGTTACGAATAAATTAGCCTCAGTCTGAGTAAGGTTTAGAATAGGAAGTTGGGCTAGTGTCGGACCATTAACGGGAGGAGCACGTAGAGAATGATGGTATTCTTCAGGAACCCAACTAGGCTCGGGTGCAGGCGGACACATGGGGCGAAGGAAAATGACCTCGAGATCTTTGGGGACACGGACCCGGTTTCTTTCCATCTCATGAACCTCTGTTTGAAGGTTGTCAATTTTGGCAGTGAGCTGAGCTAGGACCGTCAACAAATTCGACTGTACATTCAGCACTTGATCCATGTTCTCCACGGAAGGCGGGTGAGTCTCGTACTCGGAGGAAGACAGGGGACTGACAGAACTTTGGTGCGATTCGACTGAAGATCAAAACTAATAAGGAGCCAGACCAAGGGTATGTGATCGACCTGAGAAGGAGAAAAATTAGAATTTATTTTCGGAAAAGAAAAAGGGAAATTTTAATTTTTGGTAAATGAGGAAAATATTTTTGACATTTTTGGAAAAGATGAGGACGAAAATGTTTTCGTTTTTTTTTTGTTTAGAGGGAAAAGGAGGAAAAATATTTTTGGTATTTTTGATAAAAAAGGAAAGATGTTTTGGACACTTTTTGGGAAAAAGAGAGGAAAAGACTAGAGATGGGTCTCAACATGATTATTGTGTTTATTAGGTTCTCACTTTTATTAAGTTCACCTAAATGCAAAATGAAATGTCAGACGGGACCCGAGCCTGAAAAATTGGGTTTGCAACATATGTAAAGCTAAGGTTGGAGTTGTTACCAGGCTCAAGGGTAGGGTCCCATTTTAAAAATTACGCAAACAGGTCCACCCGGAATTTCGATAGAGTTTCGGGTCGAAACCGACAATCTGACATGTGTGTCCTAGGCTTGCCACCTATATGCAGGTATGTAGATGGTTGGGGGAATTGGAAAGGGTTCCCCCCCTTTGGCGTGACTTTCATGATATACATCTTGCTTTTGAGGGAAATCATTTCGTGTGGACAAGCCATTTGATATACCTGAGTGTAGATGAATTACCTCACTATATACCTCGTGGGAATGGTACGTGTGAGAGAAAATTCGATATACTTGATGTACGTGAATGAGTTCCCTATGATATACCTCCCGTCATGACTTCGTTCAAGTGGTACGATGCAGGGGAAGCGTTCGATATACGTCGAAGGTACTTGGCTAATGGAAGGTGAGAGTCATATCGCTTAGGCTAACTGTGACCTACCGGACCAGAGCCCATTACAAAGTAACTCCCCAGTTACAGGATAAAATTTGGTCAATAACAATGCTCTTTGGTGATGTAATGTGAATCATGCATGATTATTTTATTAGTATCTTATAGAGAGAGTATCTTTTTCTTGATCATGCCAAACAGGGAGCAAGGTACAAGTACCAATAGTAAAGCTAAACTAAGCATGGATAATTGTTGTGTGAGTGATGTGTAACTATCTACAAGTGAGTGTGTGATAAGTGAGCATGGATATATACAAGTGGAGGTGTGTGTTGGTGACACCTAAGCATGGATTTCTAAGTGAGGTGTGCATCATGTGGATATACGTGATCTTAGGTGCACTTGGTGTAAAGTGTACATGGAGAATCTTCTACAAGTGTGTAAATAGTATCATAAGCATGAGGTATATATGAATAATATAGGGGAACATGAAAATAGGGGGATATACAAGAAAATAAAATACCCATGTAAACAGAGTCTAGCCCTCTTAAAAATAGTCCCCAGTGGAGTCGCCACTGTGGCCATTCCCGGGGGGAACGAGGAGGATCACTCGAGGAAGAACTGCACCGCGACCTCACACCCCTCTTCTAAAGGTGATTCGACCGTCGTCGGTGTGGGGTGAATGTAAAGAGATGTAGTTGCCAGCCTATTTTGCACAAAATAGGTAAAAGAATATGTTGCCACTTCGAGAGAGTTGCATCAAGGACAAAACTGATGCATACGAAACCAATAGATCGGAGGTCCGGGGGCTAAGTTACAAAGTGGGAAGGATTTAGGCACCCATCCCGCCCTTTTGATCTCTCATGGGCAAATTTTAATATTTTTTTTATTCCCATGAAGTGTGTGTATGTGTTTATATAATAGAGATTGGAATCGTTCGACCCATACCATAGAAAAGGTAGGGTGAGGTCATCCATAGGAATATTTCCAAAATAATAATAAATGTAAAAGATAGAATATGAGCGTTCATCGCGATATTGATCGTTATTGGGAAACTATAATATGCGTGGGATGAAACACGAACAAGCATATTATATGTATATGTATGATAATTATGGAAATGAGAGATTTTGAGAAATTTGGAAAATAAGAGAAATTGGAAAATTAGAAAATTGGACTCGAGTCTCAAATTTTAATTCGTGATGCCTACATAGCCTATAAAGGCATCAAAGTCCATGTAGTTTGAATGTAGAATAAGGGTGGGGTTTATCCCATTAATTCGAGCTGAATTTTATCATATGTATACGTGTAGAAAATTTATTTTTTGGTAATGGAAAAATGTGACGGATAATTTCGTTCAAAATTTACGGGTGAAACCCTCTTCTATCTATTTTTTTATCAAAAATAAAGTATGTGAAATATACTAATAAAAGCGTAGATGTTAATATGTATGAACTAAAGTGAAACTTGATTATAAACCTAATGCAACTTATGCAAAAACAAGAGATTTAAAAGAGAGGGAGGAGGAATTGGACCTTCCTTAGAGCTTGAGCTTTGATCTTGAATGAACTGCTTTGAATTTTGATGAATGTTGATGAGAGAGAAGGATATTTGCCAAATTGGGTGTGAAAAGTATGGGCATTTCGGCTTGAATGGAATTTCTCATATGGAACTTCGCTGATTTCGAGAGAATGTTGCTCGGATTACTGATGCTGATGGATTTTTTTGCCCTTTTGGGAGTAAGATCATGGCTCCTATATAGGGAACAAGGTGGGTGTCGATTGTCCTACCCCAGGGTGTGCCTATCGGCAGGTCACCCTTGGCACTGTGTCGATAGGCAGGGTTCAGGACCTGCCAATCGGCAGTCTTGTGCGGACTTTTCTAAAAAAATGATTGTAGCGCACAAATCGTTGATCCGAATCGCTCATGGGGCATACCATTAAAAAGGTATTTCAGATACCTTAGAGAGTAATTCGGACCTCTCCCGAGTTTGGGAGTTTACTTTAGGTCAAATGTGGCTCGGGAGAGAACGTCGATCTTTTGGACGAGAGATCGTCGGACGAAAACAGATCGTTCGTCCATATGGTATGTCAAAATCGCACATAGGCTGGACCAATGGAAAGGTTAGGATATCTAATTCGACATTCCAAAGAGTTTCTCATGGTTCAAATAGTTGACCTTGGTAAAATGGGGCCCGAAGGCATCCGATGACCTCTCGGAGTAAAACGGATCGTACGTCTGTACCGTACGTCAGAACCACGCATGGGGTGGATCGTTAGAAAGGGTATTTAGTTAACTTAGGATATTCATTTAGTTTCATTTGAGATGAAGAGTTGACTTTATTCAAACAAAATCTGGGAGCACCCGATGGCCTCCGGATCAATTTTTGGGGGAAAACTAATCGTTCGTCTGAACGGTTATGCTGTTCTGTGCACGGGGCAGACCATTGGAAAGTTGTTTCAGTTCCCTTCGAAGATTCAAAGAGATTTTTCTCTGATGGTGAAGTTGATTGGGGTCAACTCAGGGCCCGGGATCGCACGATGGCCTCTAAATTAATTTTCGGTAGTGAAATGGTTTGTTCATTCGAACCGTTATGCCAATTTATGCACGGGGCAGACCGTTGGAAAGAGTATTCGGAGCCCTTCAAATATTCAAAGAGCTTTAGCTCTGACTATAGAGTTTACTGGAATCAAATGGGGACCGGGGGCGCCCAATGGCCTCTAGATCGATACTCGGAGTGCAACCCAGGTTTGCGATGGAAACGGAGAGTGCTAGGGGTCTATGGAGAGACTTAGGGGTCCTAGAATATGTGATGTCTACAATACCAAGTTTGAGAAAAACTTCTGATTTTTTAAAAATGGTGTGGGTTGTCCCATTGTCTACCAGACAAGTGTCATCGCTTGCGCTTATTTTCGAATCCATACCTTTAACATAATTAAATTGAAATTGAAATTCAATCCACCAATCATATAAGCATACAAAAATGATCAAAATTGTTCCATTAACTAATAAATTCTCAAAATAAAGATATTAAATAAAATTGTCTAAGCTCTAATTATAAATTACTAATGTCTCAATAGAAAAGATAAAGCTGATAAATAAATAAAGCATAATCATTTAGGTCTTCAGGACCGTCTCCAGTGGTTGTCTAAGCATGTTATCAAATGTCTTATCATCAATAGCATTTTCATCATCATTTTTAAAAAATCATTGAAATTGAAATCATTTTCATAAAGTTTCTAATGGTATTCAGGACCTTCCACAATGTTTATCTCTGCTTTCTTTTTCGAGGCTTGATATTTTTCAACAAATTTCTTGGACGAATGACAGGTACGTGTCCAATGCCCACCACGACCACGTCTATAGGAAATATCATTTAAATTATATGGATTTGACTTCTGATTCTCTTTATTGTTGTGATTATTCCACTTCTGGTGGTTCTTGAATTTCTTATTTTGTCTAGGGCCTTGATTATGGTTGCTACCTCTTCTGGAGTTGCCACATCCCCGCTGCATATTTCCTCAACCTCTTTTGTTATTCTGAATAGAGTTAGCATTCACTTCAGGGAGTGCTACAGATCCAGTGGGTCTAGATGTATGCTTCTTCATCAGTAAGTCATTGTTCTGCTCAATAACTAGGAGACATGAGATTAATTCTAAGTACCTTTTAAACCCTCGCTTTTGATATTGCTGCTGTAGGAGCATATTCGAGGCATGAAATGTTGAGAATGTTTTCTCCAACATATCTTCATCCTCTACCTTTTCTCCACATAGCTTTAGCTTGGAGGTAATCTTGAACATAGAAGAATTGTATTCAGACACAGTCTTGAATCTCAAGTTGAGCCATTCATGGCGTGGACGTGGGAGTATGATCGATTTTTTATGGTCATATCACTCCTTCAGATATTTCCATAAATCAAGAGGATCTTTTATAGTTAGGTACTCACTTTTCAAATCATTGTGTATGTGATGTCTAAGGAATATCAAGACCTTAGCTTTGTCCTGTCGGGAAATGGTATTTTCAAGTGTTATTGCGTCACCAAGATTTTGCGCTTGGAGGTGGAGTTTAGCGTCTTGAGACCAATTAAGATAATTCACCTCAGAAATTTTAAGTGCTTCAAATTCGAGTTTAGAGATATTTGACATTTTTAAACTGTTCAGTAAGTAAATTACAATAAAAAATATGTAATGCATAATAAAAAAATTATAATTAGAACTTCAGGTCCGTGTTATTTATTTGTTGTAACTTCAGATCAACACATAAAAATAATTGAACTTCGGGGTCAATCTTAATAAGTATCAGGACTTTAAAGCCTCTACCCTATTGTGTCAAAACTTCACGTTTGATCAGATTAAAAAAAATTATTTGGAACTTCAGGTCCAAATTATAAATTATTTGGGTACGCTAAATGTCCCTACTCTATGATAGAAATAATCAAAACTTCTGGTTTTGATGGAGGGTATATATTATTTGGAACTTCAGGCCCATAATGTAAGTAACAATTTAAGTCCCAAATTTCAAAGGTAATTGAGAACTTCAGGCTCCAATTACTCTGAACTTTCGGTTCCAAAAATCAAAAGTTCAGGTGTGATTTTATGGTACATGTTATTATCATTCCAAAAAAAATGAATATCAATTGCGAACTACAGGCCGCAAAAAAAAATAATAGGGATTGGGAACTTTGAGTCCCAAAAATATGAATTATTAGAAATCTTCGAGTCTCAAAATTTAATCATTTGTACATAAACTAATTTGATGGGAACAAAAACGAAAAAAATTGCATTACATAGTAATTGCATCAAAAAAATATTAAAACTTCACAACTTTTAAAGTCATATAATAATAAAATCCACACAATGATGTTGTCCCCCCAAAAAATTGTAAGAGATGGTTATTTGACCTAAAATCCAATATATATATACCATGCTCCTGATATAAAAGTCCATGTGATATCTTATATGCTTGATGAAGAATGTGTAGAATGTTGCCTTTAAGATTTTTAATAAAGACAAACTCCCAAAGGTTCATAAACATGATTCGATTCTAAAAATAATACATATAAGGTATATATATGACATGGATTGACAACAAATATGAGATATATATAATATAAAAGTAGATGATGATCTCATCTAAACTGATACAAGTCCATAAGTGGGAAGAAAAAAAATTGGTAGTCAAAAGACGTTGAAAGTCGGCCAGAAATTGTAGACTGAGAATGCCAGTTATAAGCTCCTTGTATGATTAGGCATAAATTATTCACATTTATTCCCTTAATTTCGGTATTTTTATGTTCCCGTGCATTGTAAATAGCTTGGATTTATCTCATATTTATGCTACTAACCCTTTTTGACAAGTATTTCATGCTTTTTTTTATCTCTTATGTGTTTTACAGGTATTTCATGTAAGTTAGTGTGAAAGAGAACTCAAAACAGTGAAAAAAAATAAGAAATGGAGAGTTGAAGGGCATTTTTATAATTTTGAAGCCTTAGTCCGGAGATGGGTCCAACTGAAAAGTTGTAGATATTTCAATTACAATAACATTGGAAAATACGGTACCTCAATCCGAGCTATGGTGGAAAAGTTATGGTCATTCGAATTTGAGGAGAAAATGAAGAGAATTTGAGTTAGAAAAAACGGATCGATCCGTTTTCCACCATAAAACGATTGATCCGGTCTCAGGGGATCGATTCGGCCTCTATAATTCACTGCATCAGTCATATTTAGGGGATCGATCTGGTTGAAATAAAAAAGAGATCGATCTGATCATCAGGCAGATCGATCAGAAATTTTTAGGCAGATCGATCCGGGGTTCAAAATTTGAGATTATCTTCTTCAAGCTAGAATCTTGCATGACTCCAACTCTAGTATTTTTCATAATGTATATATTTCAATGTCCTCCTAGACATTAGGGGGGCTTATTATAAAGTTTTTAGAGGAGCTTTTTAATTAGTTTTGGAGAGAGAACAATAAAAAACCCTAGTTTTCATTTAAAGAGTTTGCTATTAAGATTTGATTCAAGCTTCTGCAATTCAAGTAAATTCATTCCATTCATGCTTTCATAATTGCTTTATTTAATTGATTATTTAATAATTTCATTATTCTTAATTCTAAGTTACTAGTTAAGATGTCTTCTTTTATTAAAATCATGATTTCTTCTTGTTTTACTATGTCCGGCTAATTTTCTAAGGGTTTGGATGCATGAATCCAACCCAATGTTCTTGATGAATGCGTAAATTTTGATTTTGAGTTAAATAACTGAGTTAATCGTGTATTATGGTTATCACAACCGTTGTAGGACTTTTGATCTCATTTGCCCTAGGTAACCGGGATGCTTAAGAGTGCAACGTGCGTGTAGCTACGACGACACTGCTTTATCCGTCTCTTGATTATGTATGATGCGGGCTATGATCCCTCAATTATGTAATGCTTGGGAGTAATAAAGACTGGGTTACTCAGATATTTCAATTCCGAATTAAGTTTTAACATTGATCAATGAACTAGGGTTGGAGGAGTGTATCCTGGCTTGTTTTTTCCTTTGCCCTTTTCACTATAGTTTTTAATTTTCTTAAGTAGGTCAAAGAGCTTTTAATTTATTTCTAAATTATGTAGGTAATTTCTTATTATTTCTTAATGTTGTAAGGGTCGAAAAAATTATATTCCCCTCCCCAAGAGATGAAATCCTGGCTTCGTCCCTACATATAACTATAAACCTTTAGAATCCCTCCTAGTCCCGATATACTGTAACAACCCGCGTAATTTTTGGGGTATTTTTGAAATAAAGAGGAAAAATAAAGTTTTTCATAAAATTATTTTTGTTGGCTAAATATGTTGGTTATGATTTTAGAAGAATAAAACTTCAAGCGGAATTGAAATCGGATTTAAACGGATTTTATATGAATTTTATAATATTTTGCCTTATGGCATTTTTTAGGCGAACTTTCAGTTTTTCGGAGTGATCGATCGATCGACCCCTGGGGGTAGATCGATCGACCCTCCCAGAAAACGTGCGCCACAAGAAGTTTTGGCTACAACTCTATTATTTTTGCCTTATTTAAAGGGGTCGTGGGTGACTGTTTTTTAAGCATCTTTTGGCACAAAAATATGCAGCAAACATATTTTAAATTCCTCTCTTTTTATACACAAACATGCCCTTTAATTTATGCTTTCAACCTTAGGTTTTGGGGTGTTCTTGGGGGCTGTTTTAAGGGTGATCTTGGAGGAGTTTTTGTGGATGTTTGAGGACTAATTTTGATGGTATTATCTGCGTTTCTGGGCAGATTTATGGTTGGTTTCTCATCGTGGTTTGAGGTATGGGGTTTTACACAATATGCTCCTTAATCTCGCGAGTATTATTCTCGTTGTTTTCTTGTGATTATTGACTCATATTTGAACTGCTAAATTCATTGGAATCTGGAAATTTTTATTGGAATCTAATTATGATTCATGTGGTATTATTATTGTGTTGAGCATGTTGTCATGAAGATTTTAATATGGCACGGAGGTTGGGCACTCGCCAATATTCTTTTTTTCGGATATGCTAAAAATGCATAGGCGCGGTACGTTGGTTAGGCTTGGTGACCCGGTTAATGTGTTGTTAAGAAATTATAGTGATATAATTGGTTATGTGATTCGCATATGATTTGAATATTCGTATTCGTATTGTGACGTTTTATTCATCGCTAACATTTTTACTGAGCATCTTCCTATCGTATTGTGTACTTCCCCATATTTTCTTTTAGTGGAAGGTTAGCAGGGATTTGGGCGCTTTGGATTTGATTTGGAGAATGGATTTTAGCGAGGATTATTTTGGGAAGATTTTTTAATACAAGTTGAGAAGATTGTATTATTTTGATGTATAGAGCATTGGAGATTTGTATTTTATTTTCGAGTTAGATGCTGTAATTTATTTGAGAGAATTGTTGTATTTATTTGAAGAGATTTGAGATTAGTGGTTTCTTTTCTATTATGGGATTTAGATGCTCTATACCTTGTTATATTGTGGAATTGATTTAGTTTATCGTAGTAGCGCTCCATTTGCTCTCCCTGGGGCGGGCGTGGTGTTACATATACCAAGTTTGTCACCCCACCATATCTCCAGCAAAATTTAAGATGCAACAAAAAATACACGTTTTGAAGGAACAAAATGATGCTATGAATAAAATAAACTTGGATGACGATGTAATCACAAAAAAAATGTAAAGCTCAAGTGGGATTATGTTAATGTGTTGTGCGTTATATATAGTTTATGCTGATACATAGCGTGTTTAAGAGAATTCTAAAAGCAATTCTTTTTAACATTACATTACACACAAAAATCTGAAATTTCACTAAATACATTTTTTTTAAACATTTTTCTTTATGCTTTAAAGATACAAAGTGCCCCCAACTACTCAAAAGGGATTAACTATTTTAAAAAGTGAACTTAAACCCACAAATTTACTTCACCTCAAAAATTTATATTTTTACACTTAAAATTTTAATTTTCACCATAAACATACACAAATTCGTGCCCCATAAATATACTTACATAAGCATTCTCAGACTCCAAGTTGATCCACCCTTCTTGCTTTTAAAATTAGTATCGTAAAAGAGGTCAAAACACCCTTTTTGTTCCTCTCTCACATGCCCATCATCCTACAATAAAGAATACAGGAAAAAAATTTGACTAAACTTTTTATTTGATTTTTATAATATCATTTGGGATGTTATAAATAAATGTAAACTCCCACCATGTCACTATAACTTCCTATGTGTGTACATAATCATTGTTATACTTAACATACACAACACAACAAATATTAATTCTTTACAGTTGCATCAATATGATGATTGATCCTCCGTTTTTGCTTAATGTTAATTGGGATGGCAACTTGAGAATTCAAAATAGAATAAATGAAAAAGAAAAAGAAAAAGAAAAAAAGGTCTATATTATTAAGATATATTGCTTGATCAGTTTCAACCAGACTATATTGGCGTTTATTACCTTAATATATTATTGAATGAAAGAACAAAATCAAGGGATATAAAAACAGAAAAACAATACATGTTACTATAAACTAAGGTATGAAAAAATGTCTAATAAATAAAAATACATGAAAAAGGTGTAATAGAAGAAATACACAAACTAAAAGAAGGTCAAGGTAAAGAAAAAAAGCAAGAAAACAATCACAATAGTACATAGTTCAATATTCATCATCATCAACTTAAAGAGGATTATCACACGCTCATAAATTTTAACACTCATACTATGAATTACAACCCTTTAATTAAAACTAACCTCTTATCCATTTACATATATAATACACATAAATTTGGTTTCTTGCATTAGTGAATCCTAAAGTACTAATATTAGTCCACGCCCATGTTATGTGGAATTGAAGTTATAAAAATAATTGTGTGTGATATTTATACACATGGAATGACTTTGAGCTACATAAAGAAAGTATACAATGCATCTAGACAACAAACATATAAAAAATATTTTTGTGAGGCAATAGCTTACCCAATTGGAAGCCCACTAACTGTATATATACTAGAGTTTAGATGGTTCTAGGACATAGATGGTTCTAGAACATAAAGATAAAAAAGAAAAATAACAAACTACAATATATAAAGCCCAATACATGACAGACCAAATAATAAAAAGAGAATACTAAAAATGTGGCATCCAACACTCCCCCACAAGCTGGAGCGAATATGTCGACCAAGCCTAGCTTGCCAATGGAGGACCGAAGAAAGGAAGGGCTAACTAACTTAGTGAAGAAATCTCCTATCTATTTTGAGGATAGAACAAAGATGGGACAAATAATGTCAGCCATTACTTTCTCCCGAAGAAAGTGAATATCAACCTCTATATGGTTTGTCCTATCACGAAGCACATAATCTGATGAAAGCATGATAGCAGATTTATTGTCACAATATAACTCCGATGATCGCTTTTCCTCAAAACCTAGTTACCCCAAAATATATTGAAGCCACAAGAGCTCGCATGTCCCTTGGGCCATGGCACGATACTCAACCTCATCATAAGAGTGAGAGATAATTGCCTGCTTCTTACTTTTCCATGAGATGATGTGTGACCCGTAAAGGGTGTAGAAACTTTTAGTGGAACATCTATTTATTTTAGATCTTGCATAATCCACATTAGTGAAGCAAAAAATACCATTCTGAGTTCCCAATGCATAAAAAAGTCCAAGACTAGGACAAGACTTGAGATATCTCACAATATAAGCCAAATTTGGAGCATGCATGAAGTGACTAACCACACTCATAACATAAGCCAAATTTAGCCTCATGCTGGTAAAATATATAAGGCGACTAACCTATATTTAATAAACTGAGGGGTAAGGAATCAAATCTCTAGTCTAAGCAAAAAGCTTTACATTGGGATCTATTGGAGTAGAGGAATGATGATGACCTATCATCTCAATGTCCTACAGAAGGTCGAGAGTGCAATTCCGTTGAGATAAGTAAATCCCATGTTGAGAATGGGATACCTTAATCCCAAGGAAGTAACGAAGTGAACCCAAACGCTTTACATCAAATACCCTATTAATATCTTTCTTAATTTGAAAAATTACCTTAGTATCATCCCATGTAATTATGATATTGTCAATATAAACTAATAAGATGATACATTGGTGATTGAGTTTACGTCAAACCAGGCATGCATGATCACAATGACATTTAGTAAATCCCATGAAGATAATTACCTCACTAAATCTGTTGAACTAGGCACTAGGGGACTGCTATAGTCCATATAAGTACTTGCGAAGTCTATAAACTTTTCCAATAAACTCCCCTCAGCCAAAATATCAGGAGAAGGATCCGTATAGATGGTTTATATTAAGGAGCCATGAAGAGAAGTATTTTTAATGTCTAATTTATTCAAAGTCCAATAATGAGATATCATGAAAGAGATAAGAAGGCACGTCGAAGTGAGTTAGCAATGGATCCAAATATAACACCAAAGTCCATCCCTAGAATCTGAGTGAATCCCTTAGCAACAAGAAGGGCTTTGTAATGATCAAGATATCCATCAACCAAATATTTTACATTAAAAATCCATTTGCAACCAATAATATCTATCTCGAGTTTCATGGTATCCACTCACTTGGAACTCTAAAGTATCAGGAAAAGCATGATAAGATCCTGAAAAGGCCACATAGGAAAAATGCTCGTATATAGTGTTATTAGTATACAAGAATGACCATATCGAGAAGGGGGTCAACGAACTCGAGTAGGATAATGATATTGAACATAAAAAAATAGGAGTTAGGGAAGAGGAATCGATGATATCTGCATCTGGAGAAGGAATAGGCAGAGGTGGTTGAGGGAGATGAGCATAGACCTGCAAAGTGGGCTCAAGGGGGTCACTCAATAAGAATACGACGAGGAAGAGGAGATGTCTCCTCCGTGAAATGAGTAGGCAAAGTGGGAAGCCCACCATAAAATGGAACATCCTCATGAAATGTAATATCAAGTAAATGATACATATGTTTATACACAGGATCATAACATCGATATCCTTTAGACATACAGAATACCTAACAAAAATGCATTTGGAGAAACTGAGCAAACAAAGGAAATACATCAGATCTTTTCTTAAGAAAATAAACCCAAGTATGTCTAGAATGATGAGCAATAAAGGTGACATAATATCAGCAGCCCAATAAAGCAATAACAGTGGATGGGTTCCACACATCAAAGTGTACTAAGTCAAACTAGTGTTCTAAAAGGCGTGCTTAGGCTTGAGGTTTGGGAGAAACGCCATGCAGGTTTTTTTTTAAACAAATTTTTTTAGTGAAACGATATCGTCTTTTTATGACTTTTTTACAAACCAGAACAAATATATGTACCTGATTTCTTTCTCTCTTTCTCTCTCTCTCTTTCTACGTAAACCCTAATTAGTGTTTACATGGCTACGCAGCAAACCCCTAATGTGAATCCCAAGCCTCCAGATATCCAAAGTGTTTGGTCTAGATCATTTGCTAATGTTATTGCTGAAGGATCTTCTCAAAACCATGATATTAGTCTCAAGACTCCAACATCTTTTAAAGGTGAACCTGCAGTTTTCTTTTCTAAAGAAGACATTGAGATCCTGTCTAAACCTTTCAAGCATGCGTTGGTAAGAAAGTTCTCATTTGGCAGACCATCTATGGAAGTAATAAGGAAGGTGTTCCAAACTTTCTCTCTTAAAACTATGGTTAATATTGGGCTTATAGATCATAAGCATATTCTGGTCAGAGTGATTTTAGAGGAAAAGTATTCTAGGTTGTGGATACGAGATACTTGGTTTGTAGGTAAATATCCTATGAGGATCTTCAAGTGGTCCCCCTATTTCAGGCCTGATAAAGAGAGTAGTATTTCTCCCAGTTGGATATCTTTCCTTAATTTCCCTATTCATTTTTTTCTAAATCCTCTCTATATTCCACAGCTCAATTAATTGGTAAACCTTTAAATCTAGATTCTTCTACTCTTGATATGAACATATCTAGTACTGCTAGGGTTTGTGTGGAAGTTAATTTGACCAAGATTATTACGAAGAGTATTTGGATAGGCTGTGGGGATACAGGTTTCTGGAAAGAGGTTACTACGAAAAACAAGCAAAAGTATTGTATGCATTGTTCTAAGAAGGGCCATGATGAAGATACATGTTTGTTCTTGAAGACAATGCACGAAATGAGGCCTAATAAGAAGCAAGAGTTTGTCCCTAAGAGAATTCTCAATATAAATGATATAGCTGAAGAGAAAGAAGATATTACTCCCATTATCCAGACTAATTAGGTTACTGAGATGGCTGAAGATCAATCTGAAGAAGTAAGTAATCAAGAAAGGCAAGAAGTTTCAAATATAGTGGCTCTCAAGCATGGTAAGTTTAATAGATGTTATAATCAACATGTTCAATAATTCAATAATAAGATTCATCATTGTGACATTTCACCTCAAGAAGCAATTGTGGTAGACAACATAATGTTATCCCCTCGAGGAACTGAGCTACCTAATTATGAGTATCATATAGATAAGGAAAAAGTGTATATGTATGACTCAAAGAAGATGAAGGGTAAGTGTAAGTTTGTAAAAGAGGATCTCAAGAAATTTGCTAATCTCTTCGACCGTAAATGGGCTAGAATTCAAGAATGTAAGCAGAGGAGAAATGTGAAAGAAAATGGGGCTATAAATGCTGACTAGGTTTGTGACCTGGAGGAGGAGTCTCAAATGTTAAAATCGAAGAAGCAGCCATTTGATCCTTTATTTAGAAGAATTACCAGGGCCAGTGCAAAGGTATTCTCTAACTCGAAATTTCTTTCATCCAAATGATCAATTGCCTGTGTTGGAATGTAAGGGGTATCTCCAACAAGAGAACAGTCAGAAGAATTAAAAGGTTGTGTAAAACTCATAATTTACCAGTGCTTGCTATTTTGGAACCCAAGGCCAATTATTTGAACAAGGAGAAATTCTTACTTAAGTGGAGATTTGATGAAGTGTTGTGCAACAATTCAAATAAGATTTGGTTCTTTTGGAAATTAGGTATTCATGTCTCTATTATTAAAGATGGAGATTAATGCTTGTCTTTAAAAATAGAGCATTCTACATTTCCTAAAGATATCATATTCAATTTGATTTATGCTAAATGTAGTAAGGAGGAGAGAAGAGAGTTGTTGAGGGATTTAGAAGAAGTGGTTGGTAGTTTTGATTTACCTCAGGTGTTTATAGGGGACTTTAATGTGGTGGCTGATCAGAATGAAAAAATTGGTGGTAATGAAGTTGACCACCAAGCTGTTGAAGACTTCAGAGACTGCTACAATCAGTGTGGATTGTTTGATATAGGGTATAGTGGATCTAGATTCACTTGTACTAATATGAAAATAGAAGAAGATGCTATATGTGCCAGGCTTGATAGAGGCCTATGCAATTTGCAATGGAAATTTACTTTTTCCAAAACTTGTGTTTCTCATTTAGGTAAGTCTTATAGTGATCATCCTCCTTTGATGTTGTCAATTTCAACCACTCAAGACTTTTATCCTAAGACCTTTAAGTTTTACAAAATGTGGATGTTTCATGATAGTTTTTCTCAAGTCATTAAAGAGGCATGGGATTCTCGAGTTCAAGAGTCTACAATGTCTAAATTTTCTAAGAAGTTAAGACTACTTAAAGCAACCTTAATTAATTGGAATAAAATTACTTTCAAAAACATTTTTCAAAATGTGATTGATCTAGAAGATGATGTTCTGATAAAGGAGTATGCTTTTGAAGTCCATCCCTCTCCTGAGAATAGATTACAGCTGCAGAATGCAAGAGAAGATCTTAACAAAGCTACTCTTCAGGAAGAGATGTATTGGCAATAAAAAGTTAATATCAAATGGTTAAAGGAAGGAGATAATAACACAAAGTTTTTTCAGGCTAGTGTTAAGGCTAGAAGGGTTGCTTCTGCTATTCATAAGATAAAAGATAATGAAGGTAATTGGAAGGATAGTCAAAAGGATATTCAGCAGGTAATTGTTGACCATTTTAAGCACAAATGGGAGGATGAGGTAAGAGATGAAGATGAGGAGTTAATTTTAGTTATTCCCCCTATCATAACTGATGATATGAATAATTTTCTAACTGATATGCCTAATGAAGATGAAATATTTATATCCATAATTGATTTAAGTGGGGATAGTAGTCCGGGTCCTGATGGGTTTGGAGGTGTCTTCTATAGTAAATGTTGGGATATTCTTAAGAAAGATCTATGTGAGGCTATTAAATCTTTCTTTGTGGGAGCACAAATACCTAGAAGTTGGTCTAGTACTTCCATAGTTCTTATTCCTAAAAGTTCCAATCCCAATCAATGCTCTCATTTTAGGCCTATAAGCCTGAGTAATTTCAATTTCAAAATCATCTCCAAAATTCTGAATTCAAAGTTATCATCTCATTTGGATGCTATTGTGTATCCTAATCAAAGTGGTTTTGTGAAAGGAAGAAATATCCAAGACAATATTCTTCTTGCACATGAAATGACTTATTCTCTTCACAAGAAGTGCTATAGTTCTAATGTGATTATCAAGTTGCATATGGAAAAGGCTTATGATAGGGTGTCCTGGATTTTCCTCATTAAAGTCCTTAGAAGATTTGGTTTTAGTCAGGTTTTTATTGACTTCATATGGAGGATTTTATCTAATAATTGGTTTTCTCTCATTATTAACGGTTGTGGTGCATGTTTCTTCAATTCGTCTCGAGGGGTAAAGCAAGTAGATCCTCTTTCTCCAACTCTTTTTGTTCTTATGGCTGAGGTGTTAAGCAGAGGAATTGACATCTTATTCAAGGAAGGAAAAACAACTCCCTTTTCTCATCCTACTGGAAGTCCTCTTATATCTCATATGTCTTTTGCTGATGATATTATTATTTTCATCAATGGAAGAAAGAAAAGCCTCTCTAACCTTTCAAAATTCTTGGTTAAGTATGAAGCTGCTTCAGGCCAAGTGATTAATAAGGCTAAAAGTTCCTTTTCAGTAGACCCCAA
Source organism: Sambucus nigra (assembly GCA_949130495.1). Taxonomy (NCBI): domain Eukaryota; kingdom Viridiplantae; phylum Streptophyta; class Magnoliopsida; order Dipsacales; family Adoxaceae; genus Sambucus; species Sambucus nigra. The sequence continues at coordinate 130,148,861 of OX422213.1, read as the reverse complement.
GTTGTCCATTGAGAGAAGATCAGTTATCTCCGGGTAACTGAAAATTAAGTACAAGCCTCTCCCATTAAAATATTTGGGGTGTCCTCTCTTTAAAGGAAGAAGAAGAATTAGTTATTTCTCAGAGATTGTTGATTCCATTAGCAGCAAATTCAAGGGGTGGAAGACTAGATTTGTATCTGCTGCTGGCAAGTTAATCCTCAGCAAACATGTTCTAACTTCTACTCTTATATTCACTCTAATTTCTTTTAACCCTCCTAAATCTATTATCCAGAGGATTCACAAAATTCTCAATCATTTCTTCTGGGGTTCTAAAGAAAATGGAGGTTATAAACACTGTTGGATTAGGTGGGAAGATATTTGCAGGCCTCTAGTGGAAGGAGGTCTTGGTGTTAGAAATTTGGAGGATATCTGTGCTACTTTTGGCATAAAGTTAGCTTGGAGAAGTCAGGTTTCCAATGCTTTGTGGGCTACATTCATGAGGAACAACTACAAAATTATGGATGCTGGATCAGGTGGATCGAGTACTATTAAAAGAATTAGTGAGAGTTTCCATATTTTTGAAGATAATACCATAAAAAATTTGAATGGTTTCATCTGAAAGCCTTCAAACTCCGGGGTATTTACTTTCAAATCTGCTTTTCAAATTATTAGACCTATAAATTATAGTAGTAATCTTTGGGCTAGCATTTGGAATGAATCTATCCCAGTTAAAATCTCAATTACTTCGTGGAAGATTCTGAGCAAAGCAGTTCCAGTAGACACTGCTATTATCGAGCTGGGAATTCAGTTGGTGTCTCGATGTCAATGTTGTTTGATTAATGAGGAATCTTGAGACCATTTATTCTTATCAAGTTCTATGGCCATGGGTATTTGGGCTCATTTCTCAAATATATTAGAGGTTGATCAGTGTGTTTCTTCTATTCCTGCTATGCTGATGTCTTGGTGGAGTGTTAAGTCTAATAAAGACTATGTTAAGTTCTTGTTGAGAGTGCTTCATGTTTGCATTCTGTGGTTTATTTGGAAAGATAGGTGTGACAGTTATTTTAATGGGATTCATATGGTTCAATCAGAGATTATCAAGAATATTTATAATTTTATTGCAGACTTGGCAGTTTCTAAGAAGTTCAAGAACTTTCCCTCAACTCTTCATGCCAATATCATATCCACTTTTCTCCTTAAAGTTATCCCCTCTAGACTAGTATTTATTATTACTAGATGGATTAGTCCCCCTTTTTCATCTATTAAACTCAATGTGGATGGCTCTAGTAGGGGTAATTCAGGTGATAGTGGTATAAGGGGGTATCATTAGAGGTCATAGAGGTGTTTTCATCTTTGCTTTCCAGGAGTTTACAAATAAAGCTTCAAGTCTTCAAGATTTGGGCTATTTTAGAAGGTATTCAGGAGTGTTTGAAGATAGGTTTAGGGCAGTTGATCATTCAATCAGACTCTCTTGCAGCTATCAAGATGATCCATAGACAATGGGAGGTGCCTTAGTTTTTAAAGGAAGATATAGATGATATATCCATCAAAATTGAAACTCATTCAATTCATATTCAGCATACCTAGAGAAAGAATAATTTAGTTGCTGATGCTCTAGGTCACTTAGCTTCAAGCTCAAGACAATCTAGATCTTATTTTAGCTTTTATGAGATTCCTTTTATTGTTAAAGAAATGTTTAATATGGATAGATTTAGTTTTCCTAATGTTAGATCTTATTAAGGTTTTGAGTTTGAATGTTCAAGATTGCTGTAATTATTTGGCCATGTGGAGAGGCTATTTCTCCTTCATTTAATAAATAGGGCTTAGGCCTTTTCCTTAAAAAAAAAGAACAATATCTTATCCAAAATAATCAAATAGTATTTTAATTTCCATATATTCAGACATATTTTTAAGGTATGTACAATTTTAGTATTTTTAATAGCCTTATTATTGTTAAAAATATTAAATATATTTAAAAATGCCTAAACGCCTTTTCACCTCTTTTTACGACTATGGCCCGCCTAAGCTTCTAAGGCTTAAGGCATGGCCTCCACGCCTCGATTACGCCCCTCATTTTTTAGAACCTTGAGTCAAACATACTGGGAGCAGTACTCATATGACAAATATAACTAGTACGAACACGTTTAAAAAGTTCACAAATCTCATATAATTTTTTTTGTCTCTACAAGCTTTGGAAAGATATGCAAAAAGAAAACACAAATAGTGAAAATTGACATGCCCTAACGAGTATGCCATAAATGAAAAGTCTTGAAAAAGACATCATAAGAGAGAGAGAGAGAGAGAGAGAGAGAGAGAGAGAGAGAGAGAGAGAGAGAGATGGGTAGATTAGAGGAACGAAGACTAGAGGTAGAAGGATGAGATGGTGGATCCCAAAGTGATAAAGCCCGTCGCATTCATAGCCCCTGAAAAACTCCTCCTCGAACTCGAATCCTGCCAATAACAGTAAGAGGGTAAGAAAATAACAACACAATTGAGGTGTTTACTTAATTATCTCACACACAATAGATTAAAGAAAAAAATGGGAGCATGTAAAACAAAAGATAAGGTATTATTAGGGGATAGGCGTATGTATCTCTTACTATGAATGCGCATAAGAGAACCATCCGCAAGACATACGTGGTGACAAACAGACGAGATCGGTGATAGGAACAAGTATAACTCATCGATCATATCATATGTGGCTTCGAAATCCAAAACTCAATTAGGCTTAGCAGTCTTAACATGAAAAGCAGAATGGATACCTAAAGCTACAGTCGTTGTGGTAATAAATGTTCCAGCATGACTGAGGGAACTTAATTGCTTCTGATCAACACAGGCTGTGACTACAACTGACTCAGATCAACAAATGTAAGTCATTGGTGAGGGGGGATGGTGCAATAGGAGGGTGGGGGGTGTCAACGCTAGCAGCAGTGCGAGATGGGATAGAAAATCTAGTTAGAGCAAAATTTTGCCTCAACTTTGGATGGAGTTTGAAGCACTGATCTCGAACATTTCTCGTAGCACCACGGTGGTGAAAAATAACTCTCATTTCCCTAGGGTAAGAACTTGAGTGGGAAGAAAATGCAACTTGATCAATAATGGGAGTAAGAGGAGGGTATGTTGAGCAGATGGAGGCGACGCTCCTCGCTATTAATAATAGCAAACGCCTCTTGCAGAGGAGGCATAGGTGAGGTATTAACAATCTGAGTTTTTAATGATTCAAACTCAGATCGTAATACCATAAAAAACTCATATGTATGTTGACGGTATAAACGTTCCAGAAGTAGGGATGCGGTCAGATGTGAAAAGTCACTGAGAGACTCATATTGTGCCAATTATTCCCAACGAGACTGAAGGTAACCAAAATAATCGGGGACAGAGAGATCTAGGGACCCGCGAGATGCTCTAAAATCTCATGATAAAGATTTAATATACGAGAATCATAATGTGCATGGTCATACATTTGAGTGAGGGCCTTTCAAATGTCTGTTACTAACTCATGAAACATAAATATCATATAAATCCACTCCTTCATTGAGTTGAACATCCAACTCAAGATAGTGCATCGCTCCATTCCCCATTGATTGAATGCCTTAGCATCACTAGGGGAAGGCTGCTTATCACTTTCCAAAAGATAACCCGTCTTTTCTTTCCCTAAAATATAGAGGTGAGAGGTCCTGGACCATGGTGCAAAGTTTTGCCTATTCAACAGAACACTCGTGACCCCTTGAGTCGGGTATAATCTTGTGCCAATGAATTTTTTTCCCCAATTTCAGCCATGACAAATCCAATCAATCAAAAGTACCAACGTCCTCACCACAGAAAAACAGTATACAAGGTCAAAGAAAAATGGCAAATAGTTAAATAATGCCACTAAAAAAAATTGGTGGCCCATAAAAAGAAGAAACAGATTCAGATTTAGTACATCAGAAAGAGGGAAGAAACTTTATATGAAAGGTATATAGACTATAAACCCTAGAGTTATGGTTTGAAGAGAGCTAAGGTTGGGATTAAGGGTTTGGAAGAGGGAAACGATTGGACAGATGGTAGGGGAAGGCCAAACTTACCAGTAGACCACCCAGATGGTTGGAGAGACCCTATCGAGGTTGCGATCTTCCCTAGAGTAGTCATAGTCTACTATGGAAGAGGTGCGATAGCGGATGAAGGTAGGGTGGTGGCTGAAGGGGTGGGGGAGGTAGGTCAGAGGTAGGGTGGTGGCTGGAGGAGATAGGGAGGCGGTTGGTGGGGTGGTTAGGGTTTGGGTGGATAATGTAAGATAGGAAAAAAGGTTAGGGTTTTGGAGGCTCTAATACCAAGAATATTTTTATGAGGTAATAGCTTACCCAATTAAGAGCCCATTAATTATATTTATACCAAAAAAAATTATATTTATACTAGAGTTTAGATGGTTCCAGAACATAGATGGTTCTAGAATATACAAGATACAAAAGGAAAATAATAATCTACAGTATATAAAATCCAATACATGATGGGCCAAATGATAAAAAGATAATACTAAAAATGTAACATCCAACACATACTAATACACAATAGTTCTCCCTCTCACGCACGAACACAAAAACACACAAGCAATGCATAAGAAAAATAAAAATGCATTACATAATAGCAACAAACATTGGACTAAACCGTTAAATTATGAAATAGATACAAAAAAATATTAAATCTGAAATTAACATTTTTACGTTCAATTGTCGAATAGCAAAATCACAGTATAAGGTCATTACAGCTCTTTCTCCTCAACTGGATCGATTCTTAACAAGAACAAAACCAAAATCAAAAATATTTTAAACAGAGAAAGGTAATGATATATAGTATATTAGTATAAATTTATTTAATAGGTGAATATACATATAAGTTAATGGAAATCAGGAGAAAGCACACACACACACACACACACACACGGACACATCTCAAAATTATATATATACACGGGAAATAGGGGAAATTACACATGTATATATCTCAAAATTAAGGATTTTTTTAAACTAGAATTTATGGCGTCTGAATCTTATTTGTCATGCAAACCATGTAGAGGCCATCGATTCATGATACATATTTAGTGACGATGTATTTTGAGAGAGACTAGTGATTTCATGATATGATCAAAGACGCACGATGAAATCATAGCACATGTTGAAAGATTGAGTCAGAAACAATTTACCTGGATGAAGAGATTAAGTTATGAGATTATGTATTTTACAGATTATATATTTTGAGAGATTTCATGGTATGGCCAACTAATAACTTAAAAATAATGCTCTCTCATTAAATAAAATCATGAAATTAATGAAAAGAACGTAAATCGATGCCACAAGTAAATCGTTAATCATAACAATATCAATGTCAAGGTACTGTGATTGGGATGGAAAAAAGGAGAAAGAATAAAGTATGGGGAAGGAATGGAAAGAATATAAAAGAAATGAAGTCGTGAGGGAAAGTATGAAAAAGAAAGTGGAAATCGATAGCGTTAATAAAATATGAGGAAGAAACAAACCTAAGTAAAATATATAATAATCGATGAAAAGCAAAGACATATACGTATTAACTGAAAGAATATTACTTTTTACTTTTTACTTGTGAAAATTAACATATAAGTAGAACAATTTAGTACTTTCTATTTTTTTGGCAATTGTTCCAACAACAATCATAGCCTACTGGGCAGTTGCAAAAAACATGGAATCGTATGGATTTGAAATTAAATTACTCCTTTTGTCCATAATTTTGATCACTTTCTCCAACAAATTGAACTAAATTAAAAGGGTAAATTATGGAAAGTACTAATGTTCAACAGGAAAAAAACATAATGTTTCACATAAACGTAATATTTTATTGTGTCACATAAGCCTTAATTGTTCTATATTTCTAACACTCGGCAAGGACGTAGCCATAATTATTCAGAGTGGTAGGCTTATATTTTAATGGACTACACTTACTAATCACCGACATGAAAACCTTTAAACTACGGTGATAAGATATTTTAATGTGTTATATACGTCGTAATTGTTTATAGGCATTTGTATAACCAATAATGCTATGGCGACATGGTACCTGGACATGTTTTGGGGACAGGTATACGTGCTATCTATTAATTATGTTTTGTGTGGAATCCATGAGTCTTCACACTTTCCAATCATCACGAGTCTTCACACTTTCTAATAATATAAAGACATGTGTCCCATCCCCCAAAACGTCAATGCATGAGTACTCTTGTATAAATTACTGAAGTATTTTTTTTTAAATGAAACACAACTTTTTAATATATGTTTGGTACATATTAATGTATTGAGGGTTTTCAATGTAAATAATAGATGACTGATTAGGCATAAATTCATCTGAATTTATCCCCTTAATTTAGTAGCATTTAGCACCTCGATGTAACACCCCGCCGAATTAAATACCAGATGGCCAGTCCCATACCAAATTAAAACATAATATACAGTTGGCTCATTCTTAGCATCACTGTCGAAAATATTTACAACTCACCCAATACCCAATTAAGATGGTGTTAAAAACTTTCCAAATTTTAACTCAACAAAATCCATTTCCTGTTTAAGAATAACACAACCCATTTTTATTCTACAACACTGATAACCGAATAGATAACACAAAAGAATTTAAATGCAATTGGAATAAACATTCCCAAATAATATAAATCCATTGCAGAAATCCCAACAATATTAAATGTATTAAAAAGACCCGAATACAATAGTATTTGACCCCGATAGAAAAAGATAACTGAATCCTTTGGGCGACATGCCCTAACTAAAAGATCACTGTGAATAAAAAGAAGATATGCGTCTAAGCAACACTCCATAGTTCCATAGCTCGTCAAGATCAACTAAGGTTGGCGTCCCTGCTGCTGGACACCTGATATAGAAGATACAATAGAAAAGCGAATATGCAAGTAAACGGGTCAGATCCCGATTGAGAAAATGATTTTTAAAACAGCAAGTATTTAACAAGTGCAATAAAACATTTATTATGTACATGTTAGCATCAAACTCTCACTTGCTATTCTCACCTCTCAACTAGAGTGCACACTTAACGTTTTCTATTAACCTCCTAGTTAATGGTTCCTCTTTTCTAGTCTCCATATTATAATTCCATTCCCATATCATAATCCCCGTATGTCCCATACCATACGTCACATTATTATTCATTTACATTAATTCATTTATGAATTAAGCTTTTCAATTCTTTAAGAATAAACATTCATTAACTTAGTTTCATTCTTTTTCTCAATCCACCGTTATCTACAATTATCACTGTAGATAGATTTAATCACTATATAACCATTCATTCCTTTAATTCATTATATATATATTCATATATAATACGGCACCCCGAGTTACAGCTGCGGTGCAATGCATTACTCTGATATCATGTCCCATCATCGCTGGTCGCCGAATAGGGGACTAAAGGTTCGGTAAGGATTTCACGAACCACAATCAACAACATATAAGTTGGAGGCGAACATAGTTCTCATATCCATGGGTCACGCACATACCTACGTGCCCACAGTCAGCGGACTTATCAACTCCCCGATAAGTCTTTCATAGACCTATGTTCTTGAGCGACAAATCAAAGATCCCATGGATTCATCAGGATATGACTGCCCTCACGCGCAAACCTTCGTCGATAGCAATTAAGCTAGGTATGTCATACACATAATAATTAATCAACCAAATAGGCATTATCATACCTATAATATACTATCAACAAGGTACTCACATTACCCTTAGATTATACGTAGCATTATATCTCTTTAAATCCCACGTAATAAAATATCACAACTTTACTTCTTAATTTAATTAGCCCCGAGCCTCACTCAATGCACAAGGTTCAATTAGGTTTTTCCTCAACATATATTCAGAAAGAAGTCACTTAAACCCTACTGGTCCATATCGTCATATCTCCCAAATTATTACGATTTAAACTCTCCCTTTAATTAAGGTTAAAACTGATAGTTTCAAATCTCTTATAAACACATCTTCTTCCACTTAGGATTAAACCCTCTTGTAAACTTAAGGATACCTAGGTGTTATATTAAATCACCCCTACTGGTCCTATCTTTAATCCTCATGCATCCCAATTAGAATTCAACCAATGAATCTAGCAATCGAAATTCCATTCAATATAATTATCATTATTTTAATCAATTGAATCCCAATCAAATTAATTCAAATCTTATCAAGGGCTTACTGATATTTTTCAAGTCCCATAATATCCAATTAATAATCACCAAAGATTTACAAAAGTTTTGGGATAAGAATCAACGTTTAAAATAAACAACTTTAGGAATTCTGAGGAGGTCGATCGATCGAAGGCAGGGGGTCGATCGATCGATCACTCAGGTCACAACCTGGTTTTTCTGGATTTCTGCAACTATGGGTTTAGCCATTTTTGAGCATTCAAACCTTCATATTAACATCCCAAATGACTTATAATCTCTATTACATGATATATCAACACATATGAATGATTTCTAATGTTCTAAACATCCTAGAATCATAAAGAGATTGGATTAAAAGCATGTTTATCTCCTTTTTTTCCAGAAAATTATCAACATATTATCTTCAAGAACACAACAATGGTTTTCAGAATTTCTTCAATAGATATATGATTATTTCGTGGATTATTATCAACCTACAACATGAGTTTGATTCCTAAATCTTTTCAGTTTCCAGAAATCCATTTAACAACTCCATTATGTCTTCCAAACATGAAAAATCATCTCTTTTTAGAACTACTCTAACATGGATAATATACAAACTTAGATTGCCATTATCAAACACTTGCCTCTACTGAAGGTCTAATCCTTTGGTGTAGTATATCTCAAGTGGGTCTCCCTTCTCCGATTAACCTCCTGTGGTGGTTGGTGGTGGTGACTCTTGGTTCTTAGTTCTTCTCCTTCCCAAGTAGGCTTTTCCCTTCCCAAGCAACCTTTCACTCTCTCTAGGAAGACGACTTCTCTATTTTGTGTAGAGGAGATGAATAACCCACGTACACTTAATCTACCAATACTTATAATAGGACAAAACCCGAAATCACTATTCATCTCCCTATAAAAATGACCAAAATGCTCTTTTGGGTTATCTTTTCATTTCCAAATGACTCGAGACTCAAAACCAACATCCCAATAGACTTTTCTGACTATTTCAAACCTTCTGGATGCAACGACGCATTCAAAATGACTATAAGGTCGATAAAAAATAAATTTCCTTTTTAAATCTCACAATTTAGTCCCGACACGTCCCATACCGCGTCCGACTAAAAATTCAAATTACTGATTTAATAACACACCGCCATATCAATAGCATCTCATTCATATATCACCTAAATATCTTTAAGTAATATTCAGAATTATACATTTTAATATCCACCATTCGGATAAAACCCAAATGAATTAATTAATAATAAAATTCAATTAATCCATTAATTTAAAATATAACCATTTTAAAAATCATTAAAAATCGCGGGGTATTACACTCGAATAATGTAATTAGTATTGATCTATCTCATTTATATGCTACATAGTGCCTCGAGTTTTAGGTATTTAATGCAAGTGAAGAGAAGAGGAATCCAAAGCCGAGAAATCAACAAAGGAAGGAAAGTCAGATGGAAAAATAGTCATTTCTCATCTAGAGTTCAAAAAAGGCACAAACGTGAAAAATAAAGACCTTGTGTCTACAAGCGTGTAGGAAGAATCGAGATCCCAAACCAAGCCCTAGATCAGAAGTTACGAAGATTCAAAGATGAGAGGAAAATCAAGAGAAAGGAAGAATAGAAGAGATCCATACTGTGAATGAATTTCACAACCGGGCATGACCGGACCGGGGTTGGTTAAAATCGAACCGATCCGATAAGTGTGAAGACTCTGTATATAATTCAATACCGGACCGATTCGGATATAACTGAACACGAACCGATCCGATGTCTTGAAGATCCCTGCACAAAATTTGATACCGAACCAAACTGAAGAATACTCGGACCGGTTCGGTTGAGATTTTCCTAAATTTTTCGTTTCTAATTTAGATTTTTACTTGGTTCAAACTCTTGTAAATTTCGTGGTGTATTTATTTTTAACTTATTGTGAGACATTAGGGAGTTCGATTAGTCTTAGTTTTAGAGGGCTCTTGCATAGAAGAACCCTAGTTTTGAAGATTTGTTGCAATTAATTCAAGATTCAAAGTTTATTTCCAGATTTCCTCATTGCAACTAACATTTAAATTCTTCTATCAATTTCTTTCGTAGTTAGTTAGATTAATACTTAATTCCTAGTTTCAATTTTTAATTCAAAATTTTTCTTCTCAATTTTCCAAAATAGTCATGAAATTCTGTACTTTAAAACTTGTGTTTACATTTAATTTAATCATGCCCGACTAAGTTTGTAACGATTGGGATTAATGAACCCAACCCGATGTAACTTACCCATGTAGAAAATAGGGTTTGAATTGAATTTTAAGTGAATCGTGTTGTGTATTTTTCACAACCATTGTAGACCTTTTAACCTCGTTTGCACTAGGTAATCGGGGTATTTAAGGATGCGATGCGCGTGTAGCTATCCAGCACCACTTTATTTTTACCTTTGATTATGTATGATGCGGGCTAGTACCCTCATATATGTAATGCTTAGGATTACTAAAGACTGGGTTCAATTAAATTTCTAATTCAAATATCTAGTATTCTATACGGTAAATATACTAGGGTTTGGGGGATTGTAACCCGACCTATCTTCCCTTATTCATATTTAATTCACTACAGTAGTTTATTTCGGCGCAATCAGTTTAATCAGTTGTTAAATTTCTTTCACATTTATTTAGTAGTCATTTAGTTCACAATTAATCACCTATTCCACTTCGTTCGAGAGTCAATTTTAGGGTTAGTTATATATTCCGTGTCGGTACGATTCTTCGTCCTATTTCCCTATGGAGATGATCCCTACTTACTGAATTTATTACTAACGCAATGGCCTCGCACTTAAGCCTATATCAACATGCAGACTAAATACTCATTTATGGTTGGGTCAAGTTTTTGGCGCCGTTGCCGAGGAATTAGGTAGACTTTAGGTTAGTTAATTTAATCACAAATTTGATTCCAAAATTTAAATAGCCAAAAAAATAAAAAAAAATCCAAAATCCAAAAAATATTTAGAAAATAAAAAAAATTCAAAAAAAAAAAGAAATCATCTCTCAAAAGCCTTTTCATGCAAAATCAAGAACAAACTCCTCAAAATGCTCCAACAAGAATTCACGAAAATCCCATCGTCGAGTATAATTCCGAAAGCCCCCACACCCCTTGCGTTCCACAATTCTAGGCTCCACCTCCTACCCCTTCAAACTCCATAACGAGTCACACACTGAGTCACACGTCTAGAACACTGAGTGAGGTTTCTGAGTCCATAGGAGAGAGAGCCATGTCGAATATCACTAGTTTCGGTACGGGTGAGGGAAACTTACCGTATCGTCCTATGATGGAACTCTTCTTTCCCGAGCGAACTGTCACCCCTGGTTACATTTTAATCTCGTATAATGCCGGTCAGTTCCACTTTCGTAATGGGATGATACAAATTCTTCCAACTTTTCACGACATAGATTCGAAGAAATCATATCTCCATATTCGAGAGTTCAAATAGGCGTGCAAAACGTTTTAGTTATCAAGCTTGCACGCAAGATTTCGTTTGCCTAAAGCTTTTTCCTTTTTTCGTAAAGGATAAAGCTAAGACCTGGATTTGGTCTTTACCATCGAACTCGATCATATCATGGAAGGATATCCAATCCAAGTTTCTCTCGAAGTTCTCTCCACCACATAAAACCAACTCCGTCAAGGCTCAAATTCAGGCCTTTCTACAACAAGATAATGAGCCATTTGACCGGTGTTGGGAGCGCTTTCAAGAGTTGGTTAACGCTTGCCCCCATCATGGATTTGAGAAACATCCCCTTATCTCTTTCTTCCATCACAGGCTTTCTATAGCGTCTAAACAACTGGTTAAAATAATGTGTGAAAGACCGTTTTGGGAATTAGATGCGAGTGATGCTGAGGCTCATCTTAAGTATGTCACAGAGACTACTCAAGCATGGGACACATCCGATCCTAATGCCCAAAACCGACCCGAAAAAAGGTCCACTACTCTTGTTGCATTTGGTCTATACTAATTGAATCATGATACCTTGGTTGACTGTTGACGTGATCAGTTTGAGAAGAGTATGAAGGACATGCTCGAGGTCCGATTAAGAGAAACTACCAAATCCACTTGTGCTGTAAAAGAGGAGGTGTGTGCTATTTGCGAGGCAGACCATCTAACAATGGCATGCCCAATAATACTCGCTTACAAAGCCATACATAACGAGCAGGTGGAAGCAGTAGAAGAGTTCAAGGGAAATTTTAACTCCCCTCATAGGGATGCATATAACCCTTCGTGGAGGAGCCATCCCGGTTTTAGCTACTGGAAATAACAGGCTGCAATGAATCCTACTTCACATCTTGCCCTACCTCCACCCCCTCCTCAATTTCAACAAGTGCCAACTATGCAGCCACAAATGCAAGCACCGCCTTCAGGACCATACATTACCCTACCGCGGAGATCTTCTTGAGGACAATTTAAACCAATTCATCATATCTCAAAACGCAACCAATGCTAGGTTTGAGCACATGTTCACTGAGATAAATACGCGTATCTCTAGGTTACAAGCATCCTTAAGTGTCCAAGGGAACGGTAAATTTCTGGCCCAAGGCCAAAGACCAGCCCAGGGTCAATCTAGTGTTAACACTACATCCCACGAGCATCCTGAGCAATGTAGTGCAATTACCACTCTGCATAGTGGGAAAATGGTGGACTTGTCACCTCTTCCACGAGCTAAGCAAAATGAAAAGGAGATTTTTCCCTACACGAAAGAGGCCAAAGATTAACCCGTGACAAAGAGTGGTAATAATGACACCGGAGGGTCAGAAGTGGTGGTGAAACCCCATAGTGTAGCCCCATATCCTCAACGCTTGATCCCTCAATCCAAAGAGACTTCTCGGGACGATGTCCTTGATGTTCTTAAGCAAGTAAAGATCAATTTACCTTTTCTCAATACCATAAAGAAAATTCCTACGTATGCTAAGTTTCTTAAGGACTTACTCACGGTGAAAAGAAGGCTAAAGGTAAAGAAAAATGTGTTTCTAACATAAAACGTCAGCTCAGTACCGATGAGTGATCTTCTACTAAAATATAAAGATCCACCATCTCGTGAATCATGGGGAAGAACCGAATAAAATGAGCGTTAATAGATTTAGGGGCGAGTGTTAACATTCTTCCCTATTTCATCTACAAATAATTAGATTTGGGGGCCTTTAAGCCTACGACCATGACTCTCCAACTCGCGGATCGCTTTGTGAAGATGCCTCGGGGAATTGTTGAAGATGTAATTGTCCAAATTGACACTTTCAACTTCCCCGTGGATTTTGTTATTTGGGATGAGGATCCATCCATTCTCTCGATCAATCATGTTCCCGTCATCCTTGGTCGCCCATTCTTAGCTACAGCTAATGCACTCATCAATACTGGGATTGACAGAATGCAATTAACGTTTGGGAACATAACCCTCGAGACAAATATCTTTAATAACACTAAGAACGAGGGCAACGAAAATGAACCGCTAGAAACGGATCTTATCGAGAACGCACACGAGCATGAGAGGACTCACAAGCGAGAGCCATTAAGGATAGATCTTGATGCGCAAAGTGAGAGCGAAAATTAGAATGTTAAGAAAGGAGTGGGGAAGGTGTGCTTAGTGATCGCAATTGAGAGCGAGAGTGAGAGGCAGAGAGATTTGAGGAGATTAAGAGAGAGGATGTGAACGTTAATCATAAAAGAGAGTTAGGAGATATGAGTCTAGAGGACTTTGAGAAATAATTTGGGCTGATGGATGAGAACCTTAATGTCGAAGTCCAACCTTTGTTGGACTCATTTAGTCACTTAGAAGAAAGCGAATGGAAAGATAAGGTAGATAAATTCCTTCTTTTTGACCATCCACCCATACCACTTGAGTCCTCTAATGAGATTGAGGAAAAGACTTAAGTATCGTTCGATTTAGAGCCCGACCCATGCACTCCTGTAACTAAAAAAAATGAGATGTCCCCTCCAAGTCGGTGCACGTAAGCAAAGATTCAATTAGGCACCACGAGGATCCCTTCCCAGCGAGTCATCCTGAGACCCAGGGTCTCTCCCTTATCTATGGGACTGGGCCTAACTTGTACTGACTATTTACTTATGACAGAAAGACAGGGGAGACTAGGAGAGAAACAAACCCCGTACAAGGCGTCGGGTAAGTTTGTGGAGAGATGAGAGGTCGTCGCACCCCCGACGCTTATGGGGTGCTTTTTGTTGTATTTTTCATGTGGTAGTGTCATTTAAAGTCTTTTTGCATTTTAAATATTTGCTTATTTTCTTAATCACACTTGTTATTAGCTCTTCTTTAGATTTTAGTCCTTTTGATTGAAGACAATACAAAAGTCTAAGTTAGGGGGGTGATAAGTGCGTCTTTCTAAAACTTCACAAATTTTTAAAAATGCCTAAAAATAAAAAAAAAATAGAAAATTTCCAAAAAAATCCAAATATATTTTTCTTCAAAGTAAATAAAAATTGTAATTTAAATTTTTTAAAAATATCACCGAAGTTTTGTTTAAAGTCTCAAATTTGTAAATTTCAAATTACACAAAGCTGAAATTGACCAAAGATGAAAATTGGGCGAAAATTGACGACTTAACGAGTAAGTGTAGAGATTAATCAAACCGGTGAGATTTTGAGCCTATCTATTTTTTTGAGTTTTTAAAATCAATCCGAGTTTATGATTAACTCAAATTTCAATTTAGTGTTGAAATAAGTCGTTGAGATCTCAAAATTATTGTTTTGATCGGTCGAGGAATAATGTGTGATGTTGCCCCAAAAAGCGCGCTGAAATATCTCTAAACTAAAATTCACCTCGAGATGCATATGGTAAATTAATTAGTAATTCGGATAAATGAAGTTAGGCCATCGTTTGTTACCCAAAAATATTAGCCATAAAAAGTTGTGAAAATTTCCCTTTTGCAAACCAAATTGAGCCAAATAAAATCTATCCTTTCGTTTAATAACTCGAAAACCCCATATAGCTCGAAATTGAGAAAATTAAAAAATTCAGCAATTAAGTCCAATTTGTGTGAAAATGAAAAGGGGCAATAAAAGAAAAATGCTCAAGAAGAATAGCAAGAAAAGAAAAATGTGAAAAAAGAGAAAAAAAAGAGAAAATGAGCAAAAGCCCGAAAAATCACTAATGAACATCATAGAAGATTTTTCAATTCCGAAGTTTCCCTTTTTACCCATTACACCTTATAACCCGAAAAAAGTCCTAACCGAGTTCGGATTGCGAAATCAATTACCACGTGGAGAGCTAAAACATTAAAATATAACAAGAGAGATTGACCGGTGTGAAAAAGAGATGATGTTACCGCTTTTCCAATGATCGTAACTCGATGAAGAGATATTTTCACCCATAAATTTTCGTCGTTCAATTCTGTGTACGTGAATTCATGTTCCAATGCATTTACTCATTATATCATGCATACCGAGAGAAAATAGCCACAATCCGAGTGATTCGTTTGTGAGAGCATCCCGTGAGTATTTGAATCAAAGTGAAGTTTTGAAAAAGTAACTTAATGATCAATCGGTGGAAATTTACGGTTAAGTTTTTGGCTTCACACACACTCACGAAAAATTGAGATTTGAGCATAAAAATATATGGTGATAATTTTTCGAAAAGTTTGAATTATACAATTTTTAGGTTTGAGTCGAAAAACGAATTTTGTGGGTATATTCACTGCAAACCCTTATGAGACACAACTCATCCTACTAGGGTGACCTAGGGGTTAAAAGTTTGTTGCATACGCTAAATGCAATCTCTTGTCGACGAAAGTGGTATTCCATCTTAATAAAATGAATTTCAAGAGTTGAGCCTTGGTGAAGTTCTTTTACATTGCTCGGGACGTGCAAAGTTCTAAGTTAGGGGAATTTGATTAGACATAAATTCTTCCCCTTAATTTAGTAGTTTTTAGCACCTCGAATAATGTAATTCATATTGATCTCTCTCATTTATATGCTACTAATAATTCCCACATAGTGCCTTAAGTTTTGTGTATTTTTCATGCTTTTTACAGGTATTTAATGCAAGTGAAGAAAAGAGGCATTCAAAGCCGAGAAATCAACAAAGGAAGGAAAGTCAGAGGGAAATATAGTCATTTCAAATATAGAGTTCGGAAGAGGGACCAACATGAAAAATGAAGACTTCGTGTCTACAAGCGCGTAAGAAGAAACAACATCCCAAATCGAGCTCTGGATAAGAAGTTACGGAGATTCAAAGATGAGAGAAAAATCAAGAGAAAGGAAGAATGGAAGAGAACCATACTCTGAATGAATTTCACAACCGGACATGACCGGACCTGGGTTGGTTAAAATCGAACAGATCCGGGAAGCTTGAAGACTCTGTATACAATTTAATACCCAACCGATCTGGATACAACTGAAGACGAACCGATCCAATGCCTTTGAGATCTCTGAATAAAATTTAGGGCCAGACCGATCCGATTAAAGAAAGAAACGAACCTGTACGATGTCTTGAAGATCCCTACACAAAATTTGATACTGGACCGGCTCAGTTGAAATTTTCCCAGATTTTTCGTTTCTAATTTAGAGTTTTACTTGGTTCACACTCTTATAAATTTCGTGGTGTATTGATTTTTAATTCCTTTGTTCAAGAACATCAATAAACTCAGATTTCTCCACATTATCATGTTACTAAATTATCATATTCGTACTAAATACATACATGGATTATGTCTTTCACAATTTCTACCCAAGAACATGAATTTAATTCCCAATCTAAAGCTATAATCATTTATTCATAAAATTTATTCAATCCTACACTAACATGGAAAGTATATGCACTCAAATTTTGCAAGATAAACACTTTCCTGGAGTTTGTAGGTCTGATTTGTGCAGAAAAGTGGTGGAGTTATCTTCCTCTCCTTCCGATCTAAACTCTGGTGGTGGTGGTGGTGCAAAAGTGGTGTGGGGAGCCTTGGAATTCTTCACCTTCTTTCTCTAATGGCCTCTCTCGATTTTTCTAACTGCTAACCCTAGAACCCTCAACATATATGCTGATATAACCTAGAAATTTCGTTGGTCCCTTAACTCTAAAAAGCTAAAAGACCAAAATACCCTTCCGGGGTACCGATTTGGCCTAAAAATGCCCTGATACCCAATCCAAACCTTCGAGTACACTTTTCTGACTATCTCGACCCTTCCGGGCACACTGGTTCACTCGAAATGACCATTTGAGTGATCCAAACATAAATCACATTTTATCTCATAAATATAAGTCCCGACACGACTGATACGCCCGTCCCGACTAAATTACAGTAACTCTCGTATTTCTCGCTTATGACAATCATAATGCATTCTTACTAATTTATTACTCTTTTACTAAGTAATACTCAATATAATTCATACAAATAAATATTAAACTTGCTAATTAATATTTATTTTAATCCAGATTAATTTTCTATTATTTTTTCATTTTAATTTAATTAATCCCAATTTAAAAATCATTAAAAATACCAAGTGTTACACTAATCTCCCCAGCCCAGGATTGGGGTTGTCCTTGACTGTAAGACCTCATTTGATGGGCCAAATAAGAGAGCCGTATTGGATAAAATTATCCAAAACGAACTCCTTATCCCATAAGGAGTGAGATAAAAAAAAATTCCATCTCCAAGATGGTATAAAATTATCCGGTGTCAAGATTTGATTAAAAATTACTACAGTGTCCTTATTAAGTTAAAAGAAACTCACTCAACTTGTTCTCTTTTTAAATACTAGATAACAGTCATCAACCCCTTTCATACAACTCTCCATTCACATTTTTATCATAATAGGTAACATCATCCTTATTTCTTTTTTTTCTTTCTATTTTTTATGTTTGTTGCTTTATCATAAACTATTATTTTCATTTAAATCGATGCAAATATTATGTTACCCCGCATACTAGACAAATTGAAAGTTATGTATTGTTAACCCACCGCCTGATACTTTATTACAAATATTATTTTTTTATGTATCGTTAATCCACCTGCAAGGCAAGTTGAAAGTTATGTACAATTCAGTTTGTTTGTTTTAGTATGTTTCCAACGACTAATTTGGGTAAAATCGATGTCACTGGCTTCAACTTTTTTTCCGATGGGCGGTTTGTTTGAATTGAAAAAAAAGATAATAAACAACCAGTTTTACTATCTCATTATTTTCAATCGGTGACTAGTTTGTGTGCATACGATTTTTGTGTGAGTGATTACGAATAATTGATTGTGTACAAATTATAAATACAAATACAAATACATATGTCGATCTCATTATTATCATCTCATAATATTATTTTTTTAACATCTTGCGTGGAATTAAATACTATGTTATTGAGTTAAATTATGTGATAACAATATATTTTTGTATTGTTTAATTATTAAATACAAAATAAGAGTATTTTTGAAAAACTGGAGACAAATTAGTCCTATCCGGAGCATTTCAAATACATGATTGCATTATTATATCCTATTTTGTCTTCTTATCCAGAACTGTTCCAAACGCTGTATTGGAATAAGTCTTATCCGGGCCATCCTTATCCTATCTAATCCGACTTTTATCTTATCCTATTCGGCTTCCTTATACTGCGCATCAAACGAGGGCTAAATGTAAACATACCCAAATAAAGGACATCGAATTATTAAATAAGTTCATTTAGACATAAGATGAAAAAAAATTAAAATGAATTCTACTAACAGGATATTGTACCTCCCTCATTTTTCGTAATTTATATTTTTTACTATTATAATTTTTCTTATATGTTTTTGCTTTTTTTTTTTATAATTATTTTTAATTTATTTTCCAGCCCACGTGTCTAACCTTTTTTCACCAAACTTCTGTACCAAATAAAGTAAACTTTCAATACAAGTCATGTTTGTTTCTTTGTTTAAATTTTTTAGATTTGAGTTAAGTAGTATAGAGATCACGTAAATCAGACGACAATATTAATGGGTATTTTTATTTGGACCCCTTTGTTTTCGTTAAGAGGCCCGACTTTCATTAAGCCCATATATGTGGGTTGAAATTATTCAATACACCATAAGAAAGGCTAACAGTAGGGTTATCTCTTTTGGGTATTCCGGTATGTTAGTGTTATATCTTGTTTTGTCATTTATGTTTTGACGGGACCCATACAAAGCAAAGTACAACACTTTAAAACCGAAAATAACAAAAGGAATAATAAAAAGGAATATTATCCGCAGAGAAAAAAAAAGATAGTTTTTCACACAGATTCAATTACTTTTCAGACAAATCTAATTATTGTCTTCGACCCAGATAGAACTACACGAGCCCATAACTCTTCCCATATAGCAAGGTTGTACAGATCTATACAGACATTATGAACGGGAAGATACATTCAGATTCAATTACTTTTTCAGACAAATCTAATTATTGTCTTCAGCCCAGATAGAACTACACAAGCCCATAACTCTTCCCATGTAGCAAGGTTGTACAGATCTATATAGACATTATGAACGGGAAGATACATTCTTTGGCTCTTCCCATAACGCAAAGTCGTACATATCTATTTTTTTTCTCTGCTATGGATTGGGGCTGCTTTTTTCCCTTTGTTTTGGATTTGGAATGGAAAGAATCTTCTGTTTTTTCCCCTCTGTTATGTGTGTAAACTTTCATGTATATAGTTTATGTTGTACAGAGTTCTATCCGAGATAGACTCTCAGGTGTTAACTGCCTTGTGCGTGGTTTTTAAAACAGGGTTATAATAGTATTTCTAATTTGGTTCACTTCACTAAGGGGGCTGTTGATAGGTTATATGGGTTCATCCAAAAACACCCATATTAATACTCAACAAAATATTCATCCAGAATCCATATATTGTCATTTTCTACTTGGAAAATTGGAATTTGAGTAAAGCATAACCAACCAAGCTTTTTGGCCGAGTGGTATAAGGCTGCATCTGGACAGACTGGGTTGACTGGGTTTGCTCCCCAGTTCGACTTCCAGCGCTGTCAAAATAATGCTTGGCTAGCGGAAGCCACGAACTGCGAACGAGGATTAGTCGAGGTGAGCGAAAGTTGGCCCGAACACCTCTTGATATGCTACTTAAAAAAAAAGGGTAAAGCAGAACCATGAGGTTTATTTCTCAACTTGCTCAACTTTCTCAGATTAAAGAAACACAACCATAAGGACTGGAAAAAGCTCTCTCTCTCTCTCTCTCTCTCTCTCTCTCTTTGTTTCTCTGTTTTTATTCAATACAGTGACAAAAGCTATCAGTTTACACTACCTATCACCAACAATAGAAAATACTGCCATAAATCCTATGATTAATAGATTTTATTGTAAATGATCCCACCTATTGAATTTTAGTTAAATATTCCTATGATTAATAGGCGGGAAATTTTACGCCTCATCTGTTTGCATCTCACCTAAATATTCCTCGCAAATTATAACTTTTTTACAATGAACTAAGTTCCTTGCAACAGAACTGTTAAACTACTCATAACTTGTGACGAAGTTCTTCGCAAAAACCTATTTATAGCGAGGAAATAAGGTTGGTTGCAAATTGACATTTTTCTTGTACTGTTCTCGTCGAGGTTTCTTTATCAAAAATTCTATTCTAACGAATTTTTGACTGAATTTTTGCCGACTTAATGACGTGTCGACTTGTTATTGGTTGGTTTATAGGGTTCACGCCAGTGGGACCTCAAAACCAACCAATAACAAGCCGACACGTTATTAAGTCGGCTAAAATTCGGTCAAAAATTTGGGGCCAGTAGAACTGCTCTCTCTTTATCCACAAGAGAAGTGGGCTATGAACTCTTGTTTTCTTTCAAATCATAATGCTAAGAAGTGTCAATCCAGAAAATTAGTGCAGTAATTTATATGGGTTAGAACCTAGAACTAAGGGAAAAAAGTTGTCAAAGAAAGATATATCACGGTCTTAAAATATGGATGTACATTAACCATATAATGATTTACAGTTTATTTCTTCTATTGTTGTAAAAACTAATAAATATAGCAACACACGATTGGAAACTCACAAATACAAATAAAGAATATATAATATATATATTGAATACATATATGTTATATGGAGAACAACATATACATGTTGCTTCAAATGTAAGAACATCAATCTCTAAAGGATATAAGAAAATTTCATTTACATCAGCATGGAATGAAGTTGTAATACATGCACAATTTCAAATGCAAAAAATTATTAAATCAAGATTACAGTCACTAAGACATGGAGCTCCAATATAGAAATAAAATACATTATTTCTTTTTCTACTCAAAGGAGGAGATAAACTTGTAAGTCACTCAGCATTACTCACAAACCATGTCGTTTTTGAAGTCAAAAGTTAACAACTTCGTAAACCTGCTCTTTCTTTTCCAATTGTTTCTCAAAAGTCTTAGAAAATTGCTATAAATCACATTTATAAATATTAATCAGCCAATTTCAAGTAGATTTACAGCTTACAACGAGATAATTCTGAAAAAAATCTAATAATAAAGTGTAGAAATTTAACAGGCCATTCACTCAAATGAAGACAAAAGTACCTCAATAGAGAATTTACAGTTGAAACTAAAACTAAGAATAAGGAGCTTCTATTGCACATAGGTTCACCCTTCTCGGGCACACATAAGCATAGTCACAATCAAATAAGAGCTTTTGTAGCCATCCTGAGTAGCATGGATGTTAGGATTTGATGGTACCAAAATTTGTTATACAAATGTTCTTTTCGGAATGAGAAAATTTCTTTTTCTTCGTCAATTTTAATATACAATGGAGACTCAAAGCAGAAAGTGGTACCAAATCTTCAAGTTGAGTCAACCATACTATAGGCCGGAATTTTTTGAATACCAGAATCCACCATGGTTTTCCTCAAGTCAGCCGCATGGTCCCATCTCTCTGCTCCAGCATAGATGCTCGATAATAGCACATATCGTCCACAATGCCGTGGTTGCAATTCGAGCAGTCTTTTAGCCACATCATTTCCCATCTCAATGGCACCATGTACTGTACAAGCACCCAAAAGAGCCCCTAAAACAGAAGCATCAGCCTCAAAGGGCATTCTCGTGATAAACTCATTTGCTTCCATCAAAAGCCCAGCTCTCCCCAAGAGATCAACCACACACCCATAGTGTTCCATGATAGGAACAACCCCATAAATAATTGACATTGATTGAAACAATTCTAAGCCAAACTCAACCATCTTAGCACGGGCACAAGCAGCTAGAACAGCAACAAAAGTAACCTGATTCGGTTTCAACCCTCCTATCTTCATCTTCTCAAACAAGTCCAAAGCAAGCCTCTCCTTCCCATTTAAAGCGAGTGAAGAGATCAAAGCATTCCAAGTGCACACCTCTTTGACCTCCATTGTATCAAATACTTTCATAGCATATCTCAAACACCCAGTTTTCCCGTAAAGAGCTATCAATGCAGTTCCCATAAACACACTCAATTCAATCTCACATTTAATCATATACCCATGTATTTGTTTCCCCTGATACAAAGCCCCCCCTCCATGCGAATTCGCACACGAAGAGAGCACACTAACAAACGTTGCTTCATTGGGTTTAACAAAACAACCGTCCCCCATCATCTTCTCAAAAAATTGAATTGCCTCCCCAAAACACCCATTTCTTCCATACCCATTAATAACACTCGTCCATGAAAAAACATCTCTATATGGCATTCTTTCAAAAAGCAAAACAGCAGCACCCATATCTCCATTCTTTCCCAGAGCATCAAGCATTGCATTATAAGAAACAACACACGGTTCAGACATTTCCTCAAACACTTTACGTGCATTTAAAAGATCACCAATTTGCCCATACAATCCCAAAAATGAAGTTTGTACGAAAGGGTCATTTGACACACCCCGTTTAAGGGCTTGTGAGTGAAGAGGTTCGCATATGTAAGAAGCTAAAGAGGGTAAAAAAGTGGCAGCCTTGATAAGTGAAGGGAAAGTGTGGTTATTTGGTGGGGCTTGATGGACAAGCATGTGGGTAAATAAAAGAATACTTCTGTGAGGCTGAGAAATGTTGAGGTAGGCTCTGATTAAAGTGTTGTAAAGGAGAGTGCTCATCCATTTCAAATTATGTGAAGAGTTAAAAAGCAAATGACCACTCGTTATTAAAACTGAGTGGGTTTGTTTGATTTGGTTAGAGTGTTTGATGAACCTTTGAAGCATTTGAAGTAAAAATTCAGGAGAATTTATCGGTGGTGGCAGAGTCACAAACATTTTCCACGCGACGAATACGACGCCGTAAAGTTTTAATGATATCAGATATTTTATAGAAGGTTAGAAAACGACTCCGAGTAGGTAAGTTATTATTATAAAACCATTTTGGGGTTGTGTGTGTGGATGCTATGGTTGGTTGTGTTTGACTAAAACGATTTTCAAGACAAGAGGTTTGGGTCTCGTAGGGTTTCAGGTTCGTTCAATGGCGGATTCTTCTTCGTCCCAGTTCAAGAAAGTTCAGATTCAGAGAGACGACACTGTGAGCTTTGATTTCTCATTTCTGATATACAAATTTTTGTTACACATATTCATTAATGTCGTCACTCACGCACACATTAATAAGGTCTCACAATAACATATCGATCGGTATAATGACGGCTCAACAAACTAGGTTATTTGTCGCCTCTGTAGCACCAACCCTCTTTCGAGCCCCCGAGTCAAAGATTAGGACACGCCACCGACACACCGGGATATGTAAGAAAAAGTGTCCATTTTTTTCTTTATTTTTATTTTTAAAATCGGACACCACACCCGCCGCCTATGTTGTAAAAAAGTTGGTTGATTTTTTCTTTGGTGAGGTTTAAACATTTTAAGAGACTCGTAAAAAAAAGCTCTAAAAAAAGTTCAAAGTGATTGTTTTTGCTATTTAAAAATTGGGTCAATAGTTGATAGTATTTTTAGCTGTTTCAATACCTATCAAAGACCCATTGCTTAAAAATAACAAAAAAAAATTCATTTAGGCCTTTTTGCGAATTCTTATTTTGGCAAGAAAAGAAAGGAAAAGAAGGGAAAACGTATTTTCTTTCCTTCGTTTGGAAGTTTAAGTAGAAATAAAGTGATTTTTTATCCTTTGAGAGTTTGAAAGGAAAGAAAAGAAAGGAATTTTTTTAAAAAACTTTCCCTTCCATTCTCTACAAAACTTTCTTTCCAGATCGGAAAGAAATGGGGAGAAAGGAAAGTTTTTTAATGAATTGTTCATTCCTCTTCTTAAAAAAAAATGTTTTCCTCCCAAACACAAGAAAGAAAGTTATTTTCTTTTCACTCCCAAACTCTTTTCTCTCTTATTAACTTTCTCTTCTTTTCTTTTCTCTCCTAATAAAATTTTCTTTTCCTTTCTTTTCTCTCCAAAACTCCCAAACGAGCCCTTAAGGTAATTATTTTAAGGATCCCTGAAATGTTTAAAATTGCACAACAAAAATCAACCCAATTTTTATTTTTTTACCATTAAAAAAAAATGGTCCGCACCATATGGTTAACCGGCGAAACAAAGAATTATGGCTCTTATATGTGTGATGTAATTCTACAATGACGTTTGTGAAGATATCGTGCCAATGCTTCTTTGGAATAGGCAAAGTAGTTTAGAACCAAGCAACAAAATGTTGCCCCTTAGCTTTATGTCAAGCATAGCAACGTCAAATAAAATTGTAAATATTAATGTTCGAAGTGGATATCAATGTTCGAAAAAGATAGAAGTGGCCTCTAGGCGTTTTCCCCGGACAAGGTAAGACTATATACTCGAGGAGGAGCAAGGTGTTAGCCTCAATTTGAAAAAAAAATTGCAAAAACATAAATAAAAATACTAATAAATAATAAAATTATTCAATCTGCATATAAAGATCTGCAATTAAAGTCCACAAGACATTATAGTTTATCATTTCTCAATACCCCGTCATAAAAAAAAATAATAAGTTATCATCATATCATAAGTCATAACAAAGAGGTTGTATAATCAAACATCATAATAAAATCGATAATTTAATCTAAAAAGATATATTGTATAATGTAAGTGTTAGAAGTTTTAAAAGTGTAAATTGAGGCTTAGGCATTAACTAGACTCGAGGCATTATGGACCAAATTAACTGTTAGTACTATACAAGCTCGGCATCTTGTTAAAATGAAATTCATAATTATTAATAACCACAAAAGTATAGCTCCTCTGAACCGGAGTTGTTAATAGGCTTGTACTCAAGATGAAATGTACATTACAGGAGAAAGCTAAACCATTTAGCGTCATTCTTACTAACTTGGTTGTAATTGTTCAGGATCTATAAAGCCTCTCGGTCAAACTTAAATACATACTCGAAATGTATCAGGATTTATAAAGCCTCTTGGTAGAGATAGAGAAGACCCATTAAATTAGTGATCAAAGACATAGCAAAAGTGAACCTTGCAGTGGATCACTGGTAATTTCCTACTAACCCACGGACACTTTGGACTTTCTAAATTGTAGTAGGTTTGGGCTAGTCAAATATGACCTGGACCATAGATTCATTGACATAGCCCATCCCCCTAACCGAATACTCAAGGAACATAAGTGATGACACCATAAACGAGTAATGGAAACGCTTAGAACGTTGAACTGTAATTGTTGTGCGGATACTCACTCAATGAAGTGATTCATACACGCCCAAGATCCAAGATAAAGAACACCCCCAAAAGATAACAAGATAAATACAATCTAAATGCAAAGTTATGAGAAATCACACACCAACAAATTATAAGACAAGATGTACTTGGTTCACTAATTTGGCTACGTCCACGGATGATAGCTTCCTTACATTGATATAATCAACAAAAGGGTTACAACTATGTCAAGCCTCACAATCCTCTCTATATGTACACAAGAGCAATAAATGATGAACACTAGAAACTCTCTTCTTGTTCACTGTTTTGAACCATAGCTGAAACCCTTATTAAATAAGGGGTAAGAGTGAACAGTAAACCGCATATGAATAGTATCCCACGTATGAACAATAAAATTCAAGTCAAACTCCACAAATCTCCACCTTGGCAAAAGAATTCTGTAACCCCCACACATCAACTCAATCATTTATGAACACGACCATCAATCATCCCCGAAGGGCCTTAATATATATAATATTGATCAAGTTTGAACAATGTTCAAACTTGACTATCGATACCACCTTCGTCAACATGTCGGCCGAATTATCTTTGGTGCTAATTATCTTCAAAACAATAATACCCTCATCAATAACCTTCCGTATGAAATGAAATCGGACATCAATATGCTTGGTCCTCCTATGATGAACTTGGTTCTTGGCCAAGTGGATAGCACTTTGTCTATCAAAATACACCTCCACACAATCTTGTGTAATCCTCAAATCACCATTAAGACCCTGAAGCCGTAAGGCCTCTTTAACGGCTTCCGTTGCCACCATATACTCTGCCTCCATAGTAGACAAAACAACCGTGGCCTGCAATATGGACCTCCAGCTCACCGGACCCTAAGCTAAAGTAAAAACATAACTCTTAGTAGACCGACGCTTGTCCAAATCATCAGCATAATCCGAATCAAAATACCCACACACGTGACTTCTCTACCTTTTGGTACACAAATCTGACATCAAGTGATCCACGCATATACCGCAAAATCTGCTTCACCGTATTCCAATGCTCTTTGCCCGAATTGCCATATACCAACTCATAACGCTCACCTATGAAACACAGACACTATCGCGGAGGCAACAAATTGGCTTTGACTCGAGTCGGACATGCGTGTCCAAGTGTGTCCCAGAGTATTTTTTTTTTAATTTTTTAAGTCGAACACGTATACTGGACATGCTGAGGTAATTTTTTTGTATTTCAAAATCTTAAAATGGGGTCAAACTCAAAAACTTAGTTCATGATGTATAAAAAAAAAAACTCAACCGTAAAGAAACCCTAGCGTTTCTTCACCCACTAACAAAAACATATCAAGCCTTCCTTCGAAATCGCTACTTCCAGCGTGTGGAAGAAAAGGAAAAGGTTATAAGAGAAATAGTAAAAAAAAAGTAATAGTTGCATGAAGGGAAAAGAAAAAGAAGAGGAGGAAAGAAGTAAAAAAGAAAAAGTGAAAAAAGGTTGTACCAGATTAGCTGTCAAGCTGTAGCACAACTTTGCCGTCCAGAACTTAAACATCATGACTAGCATTTAAAGTAAAGTGCAACAGGGCGTTATTGCACTGAGTAATGTTATTTACCTACACACATGTGATAAAATTTAAAAAGTTACAGAATAATTAGGAAGTAATAATTTATAAACTAAAAATTATAAAGATATTTGTAACTAAAATTATGAAAATATTTGGCAATAAATACTAATTTTTTTTACATCTAATTAAATATATAAATATAAATAATATTAAACGTATCTCAGTGTGTCATGTCCTAGTTTTTGAAAAAACTGCTAATCATGTGTCGGGTCATGTCTCGTATTATGTGTCGCCCGTGCTTCATAGACGCTCACTGCTCGAGTTATATCCGGTAGATTATAAACTATGGCATACATCAAGCTACCCACCGTACTCGCATACGGAACTTAAGACATGTACTCCACCTCATCCTCGGTGCTCGCAGCCATCGTTGTCGAAAGTCTAAAGTTTGCAACCAAGGGAGTATTCATAGGCTTTGCATCCTGCTTTCCGAATCGAGCTATTGCCTTTATGTGAGACCCAACCTTCCCTTCTTTCTTTCTTTACAAATCTTGATCCCGAGAATCTTCTTGGCTTTACCCAAGTCTTTCATTTCAAACTCTTGATTCAATTGAGCCTTTACCTTATCAATCTCTACCATGCTCGAACAAGCTATGAGCATGCCATCAACATACAACAGTAAGTAAATGAAATTACCACCCTTGAGTCGCTTGAAATAGACACAATGATCAAACTCATTGCGTGAAAATTTTTGGCCCACCATAAACATGTCAAATCGCTTGTATCACTGTCGAGGTGATTGCTTCAACCCATACAAAGATTTTCGTAATTTGCACACATGATTTTCCTGGCCAACAACCTTGAATCCTTCCGGTTGAGACATGTAAATCTCCTTTAGATCCCCATGCAAGAACGACTTTTTAACGTCGAGTTTTTCAATCTCCAGGCCAAAATGCGTTGGAAGTGTGTTTCACCATCGGAGAGCACTTCACTGTAATCAACACCTTCCCTTTGTGCAAAACCCTTGGCTTGTAACGAATATCGAAATCTGGAGTCCCATCTTTCTTAACAAACACCCACTTACTCCCGATAGACTTCTTCCTGTTATGCAACCCTACACTCGTCACAGTGAGTATCACTCATCGCCTCACGACATGTAGACGGGCACAACCATCTTCTTATCCTCTGAGCACCATAACTTGTATCTCTCTGTCCTATTACTTGAACCCATGAAAATTGTCTTTCGAACTCGTGAATCAATTTTGTCCATACTAACATAAAAATAAACTGGGCACCCAAAAACATGAACCGTTTCATAAGTAGGATGTGTACCTGGCTAATCCTCCATTATAATCGTTTGCGGTAGATGGAAAATGGTTGACAATGAAGCAAGCATGGGATAAAGTCTCTGCCCAAAAACGCTTCGGCAGGCCCGCATTAGACAACATACACCTCACCTTTTCAGTTAAGGTTCGGTTCATCCTCTCTGCTACTCCATTTTGTTGTGGCATTTTTTGGATCGAAAAATTCCGTATAACACCCTCATCCCGAAAACAATACTTTAGGTAGGGATCATACCGATACTCTTCGCCGTTATCTGACCTAAGCTCCTTGATCTTGTTGCCAGTCTAATTCTCCACTATATTCTTCCATTTAAGAAACACCCAAAATACCTCGTCCTTGCATTTCATGTTATATACCCAAGTTCGCCGAGAGTAGTCATCGATGAACGTTACAAAGTAAGGACTACCTCCCAAAGATGGTATTTTCGAAGGACCCCAAACATATGTATGTATGTAATCAACTATGCCCTTCATGCAATGAATCGTCGTGCCGAACTTGACCCGTGTTTGCTTGAAGCACACAATGCTCATAAAAGCCCAACTTGCAACTTTTCGTACCCTTTAGCAACCCTTGCTTATATGGCACTGTCATCACCTTCTCCCTGGCATGTCCTAAATGCATATGCCAAAGCCTAGTGGAATGTGACATTGCCTTTTCTTTATCATCAACAATTCAGGCATGGCATGCTACCGTGTTCATTTGAAGAAAATAGAGGTTTCCTTCTTTCCTCTCATCACCACCAAGGCACCTAAGACAACCTTTTGGCATTCCACCCTTGAATACAATCTTGCACTCGTTGGAATCTAAAGCCTCCAAAAAAATTAAATTCTTCGTCAACTCCCGAACGTACCGGACATTTGTGAGAGTCCTAGTCACTCCATCATACATCTTCAATTTGATTGTGCTAATACCCATCGACCGACAAACATGGTCATTACGCATAAAGACTTTACCTCCATCCACCTCCTTAAAGGTATGCAACAAATAACTATCGAGGCTTATGTGTAAGAGCACCCCGAGTTAAGAATCCACTCGTTTGAAGAGCTTTCGTGTGAAGAAACTATCAACGTACTCTCAAATTTATCGTCTCTTGCCTTTAGCGCAGGGCAATCCTTCTTGAAATGCCCTTTCTTCTTGCACTTGTAACACATGACATTTGTTAAGCCCTTGGTCCTACACTTGGATCAAGAGCTTCCTCTTCCACCTTGCCTTCTCTCCTCGGTCCAACCTTGCGCAACCAACGTATCGGACTGAGAGTCACTCTTCTCCTTCTTCTGCTTCTCACTCTCCAATGCCGAAGAGACATCATCATACTTCATTTCCTCCTCCTTATATAGCATTGTGGTGCTCTAATGCTCATATGAATCCGGAAGTGAATTTAGAAGCAACAAAGCCTTATCTTCGTCATCAATATCAGCATCTAAGCTTAATAAATCAGAGAGAGTTTTATTAAACCTATCCAGATGTTCGAACATTGACATACCTTCAATATAGTCAAATCATAATAGTTTCTTCTTGAGATAGAGGTGTTTCTATATACTCTTCGTCATATATTTGTTTGCCAATTTATTCCATATTTTCTCCGCCGATTCTTCCTTCATCACATAGTATACCACATTTTGCGCGAGATTTAACTGGATTGTGCCACACGCTTGTAAATCGTACTCTCTCCAATCATCCTCCGACATATCCTCGAGTTTAGTCGAAATGCCCTTCAATGTCTTATACAAACCTTGTTGGATCAAGACACCTCTTATTTGACATTGCCACATGCCAAAATTAATAGTTTTATTGTCGAACTTCTCTCCAAGTCAAATTTCACCGTTGACACCTTTGCAACCTTAAATGTAAACATTCTCTCATCTCCGAAACGAGTCTTCAACAAGAAACAACCGGGCCAAGACTAAAATCCCTCGTAGGAATTTTATCAAACACCTTGGGTGCATACAAAACAAAGACCCTACAAGCCAAAGCTTTTATACCAATTTGTTTTGTTGTGCGAATACCGACTCAATGGAGTGATTCATGCATGCCCAAGATCCAAGATAAAGAACAACCCAAGAGATAACAAGAGAAATACAATCTAAATGCTAAGTAATGAGAAATCACATACCAACAAATTACATGACAAGATGTACGTAGTTCATCATTTTGGCTACGTCCACGGATGATGGCTTCCTTACTTTGATATAATGGGCAAAGGGTTACAACTCTCTCAAGCCTCACAATCCTCTCTATGTGTATACAAGAGCAATAAATGATGAACTCTCTTCTTGTTCAATGTTTTGAATCATGGCTGAAACCCTCCTTAAATAAGGAGTAAGAGTGAACAGTAAACCGCGTACAAGCAGTATCCCGCATATGAACAGTAAATTTCAAGCCAAACTCCACAGCAATGATCTCTGTAACATGGCACAAGTTCTTCTCAAACCCGATGTAAATTAGAATATCAATTAAGTACGTGATGACAAACTTTCCCAAGAAGGGATTTAGGCCCCAAATTATATAAGTACTCGCACGAACATTATGTATGCTAGAATGTTATTATGTCCAGGGTGATCCAATAATAAGTGGCAAATATTCATGTCAACTATGGTGCACATGACCTCATCCGTTGACGACCCAATAAAACTGACAATCGAAATTGCATTTTCGGAACAATTGGATCTCCATTACCTAATAACCCAATTGGTCACAGTTTAGACAATGGTTCTACCCTAACACCCAACTTATCCATCGTCTCCCTAGACACAAAGTTGTTGCCCAAACCTCATCGATAATCATTGTACGCAAGCGACCCTTAAAAAGGTACATGTGTAGAAAAGACTGTTTCGTAGATGATCGAGGTTGTTTGACTCGACAAAAAGTGGTCTAGAGTTTAACACATCGCAAAGACTTTTTATTCTCTTATTGGACCTGTCAACACAGGAATCATTGCCACAATCTCATGTGTTAGGGGATATGGTGATTGAGCCTTTGTAAAGGACACCAAGGCTGGTTGTAGCACATCGACAAGAATGGGATTCGGGATTTCATTCGTAGCTGGAGGGAGCTGAAGCCGAACCTGAGTTGAATTGTCCCGAGTCCCAATCTTTTTCCATGGTGATCACCTACAAACTCAAATTTAGTAGAAATGTAAAGAAGTCTTAAACATAATCTCATTCTCTCAAAATTGTAATACTAAACAATACAAGAGGAAGACCGAGTCACCAATATATAATTGTGCTAATAATTAATAATTGTAAAAGAGGCCATCTCGTCAACTATGTTCCCACGTCAGGCTGAGTAGGCCGAGTAAACAAAGACTCTTAGATCATTGCTGTAGTGTTGAGACACTACTTAGTGCACTAAATTGCCACTTAAGAGACATCCCGATGTTGCCTTGGAGCATGGGTTGATCTAGTATTAGTATGGGTACATGGTAATTAAAGCATACATTGTATTAGTATGGTTTAGGCAATATGTGGTACGCTGGGGTAGACTATGTTTGCTATTTCAGATCAAGAGATACTTTAGAGCTCTCTGGGTATCTAGGCCTTTTTAAACACCTGACTAATCTCCAAGGGTATGTTTAGACCCACCAGTCCACACACAGCAGGACACACTATGGGAGGAGGCTCCAAGAGGATTTCAACTCTTAACGTCCAGGTTGTTAGGTTAGAGCCATACCACTGGACTGTCCCCTTATGATTACTTTCTTTTTTTCTATTTGTATAATGTTCTTTTACTTATTACAAAGAATAAAAAATAATATAAGGGTATTGAGAACGTATATACTAAATAATTTGTTAGTGTATGTTCTAGTACAAATTCTCGTTTAAGTCATTTGGTGAAAATCAAAAGGTGCATTAGTCTTGAGATAAGCTGTGTAACAGGTATAAAGATGATTACGGTGGTTACTTTCACATTTGTAGGGGAAGCACTTCTGTTGATAAGCCTTTTAGCCACCTGCCTAACCAATATAGGGCTATAGACACGCCTAGTTTGACAAGCCATATGCTCAACTACGCATAGTGACAACCAATTAATCACTCACTCTGATAAACTTGTTGCCCATTTACCCGGATTTATTGCTTGGACCATCATACTTATTTGAAAATAGAATTGAGGTGTTACAAGCACAATATCTCAAAATATTATGCTTTATATTAGAGAGCTTAACCCAGTTTTATCTTCATTTCTATTTAATATCTTTTTTTCTACCTTCCCCCTTGTCAAAAACACACGCACAAAAAAAAAAATGGTGGGGGGACAGGTTGTTCAATTGCCACTAATGGATTTTCAATCTCATATTGTTTTTTTTTGCTGGGATGAAAATTAGACATTTGATGCATATGTTGTTGGCAAAGAAAATGCTCCTGGAATCGTTGTCCTTCAGGAGTGGTGGGGCATTGATTTTGAGGTAAAAAACCATGCCCTGGCAATTTCTCAGTTTGACAGTGG
Source organism: Sambucus nigra (assembly GCA_949130495.1). Taxonomy (NCBI): domain Eukaryota; kingdom Viridiplantae; phylum Streptophyta; class Magnoliopsida; order Dipsacales; family Adoxaceae; genus Sambucus; species Sambucus nigra. Next base: position 130,115,782 of record OX422213.1, on the reverse strand, counting down.
CTATAAGGCACTTATCCCAGAGTAAGTTCTCATTGCACACAATACTGAATTTTCCCTTGTATTGAAGTGGTTATTAATTTTCTCTTGCAACTTCAGTTTGTATAGGGGGAAGGTTGGTTTAGATGTTGCAGAAGCACAGCATTTGATGGATGGTCTTGACTGGCAAGGTGCTGTGAAGGATATTCAGGCTTCCGTTAACTGGCTCAAGGCCAATGGTTCGCAGAAGGTGAGCCATTCATTTAACATTATATATCCAGGAAACTTAAGTCTGCTTTTGACAGCATACAGTTGGGTCTTTGGAATCAGAATTGAAGAGAAAACTGTTTCATATTAAAACTAATCTTTCTCATGTTTTCAAACTCAAGACTCCGATTTCTATGAGTCTAAACACATCATAATAATTCGAAGTATTTATATTTTATATTTTTTTAATATAAAGCTTCAGTTGACTTATAGTTACATACGCTGCTAGTGATCAACATTGGCTGCCAGTGATCAACATGTATACTGGAACAATATTTATTTACTATATGCGATGTAAGATGTGTCACAACACATCATTGCATTTTCTTATTTATATGGGTTCAACCTCTTACGTCGGCCCGACCTCTTACGTTAATAACCCTTTTAAGATATAAAAAAAAACAATATATTGGTCCGACTTCTTACATGTCACTTTGTGATTTGATCTCTTTGGCCTGACACACCATGATATTGCACGAAATAATGTATGAACTGGCACAACACATCATTATGTTTTCTTACATAACATGAGCATAACTCATTTATTTTTTTATTTTTTTAACACTGAACTTCCACACGAATGAGCCCTTTGGACTCCCCCATGCAAGCTAAACAGGGAGGACGCTGTGCCAAAACCACCCTAACACACGCCCTTGTATTACGAGTCTAACAAGTCTGCCCCTTACTACTGGGACCATGGTTCAAAGTATCGGCCGAATTGACTCGGTATCGGCCGAGTCAATTCGGAATCGGAGGGCACCGATCCGATACCGAGAGACGTTTCAAAAAAAACACTGAATCGGTCGAGACAGCAGCGATATCGCCCGAGGCAACCGATTCCGAGACACCTCGCCGCGATATCGGCCGAGATAACCGATTCAAACGATATTGTCATATTTTGTTTTATTTTTTGATAGAACTTTTATCTTTTACCATATTTCTTTGTTGTTGAAAATATATTGTAACATTTACAGAATGGTACCACTTTTTCAAAAGTATTAACATTAATTTTTTAAAACATAAAACTCTTTTTTTTTAAATGACTCTACTAAAAAAAATATATAAATCTTTTAAAAAGTAGTACTCTTTTTTTAAAAAAAATGACTAATAAAACTCTTTTTTCAAAGAAATGTTATTTTTTTACAAAAAATATTCAAATCTTTTACAAAAAATATATAATGTACATTTATGTTTGTAAAAAATGTACATTTCTGTACAAATATTATTTTGTACGTTTTTTGTAAAAATGTACATTTTTGTTAAAAAAAAATGTACATATTTGTAAAAAAATATATATTTTTGTTAAAAAAAAATGTACATTTTTTTAAAAATGTCCTTTTGTACGTTTTTGTAAAAATGTACATTTTTGAAATTTTTTGTAAAAAATGTTCTTTTGTACATTTTTATAAAAATGTAAAAAACAATATACATATTTGTTAAAAAAATGTACATTTTTTGTAAAAATGTAAAAAAATGTACATTGTTGTTAAAAAATGTACATTTTTGTAACAATGTTCTTTTGTACGTTTTTGTAAAAATGTAAAAAAATATACATTGTTGTTAAAACAAAATGTATATTTTTGTTTTTCAATATTATTATTGGTTTACTATGCAATATTGAATCTGACAACTCTACCGCGCTTCAGTATAACCAATTCTACAATCCAATGCATATTGAATGATGAGTTTGAATGTATCTCATTGGTCCACATTGTTAATCTTATTTTTTTTAAATTTTCTATAGTTTTTCCGGAATTTTTTGCGCTCTCTAAATAGCGTATCTTTGCGTATCGCCCGATACCGCGACCGAGTTGAAAATCGGGTGTCCGATACTGGGACCGATACCGAAACTTTGAACCATGACTGGGACAACTAGGGTGGATAAACATAACTCATTTATAACACGAGACAACACAACTAATTTATAACACAAAACAACACGACTAATATGACCAATAATTTTCACATCAATTAAACATTACTTGAAACAAATAAAACGACACAACATGAATAACAGGAATCATAATTTTGGCACAATCATGACAACTTTTTGTCAAAGTCTTCGGCATGGATACAATTCACCTCACGTCGACTGAAATTAAAACTTCATCCAATATATGATATGGAGGGAAAAAATGGTAGCATATTTTGCCCCTCGTGGAGTAAATCCATTTATCCACCACTGAGAACAAGGTTCCACCAGATTATTTCCATGGGCTGGCCATTCTAGGGTATTGATAGAGAAGGCACAAGTGATGACCCACCTTGGGGCAATTTCCTGCAAGGTTGAACCTGAGTAAAATTCGTACAATAGTACACAAAGCTATTTAGCTACTGTTTCCAGATTTTCTCCTTAGCTGAATCTGCACAATAGTACAACAAACCTATTTACCTGATTATCTAGATTTGCTCCCCACTACTTGTACGATTTTGCAGAGCCACCTGACCTCACTAGGGTGTCTAACCTTGTTCTTATGCGTTGAGACGCTTTTGCAAGACTATTGGCTTTCCATGAACTTGGAGATGCTCCATGCCTTATTTCAACAAGTAACGACACAACCCTGTGTTCTCCATAATCAGAAAACCAAAGTTCGTAAGGGCTGTAACTCTGTCATTTTTGACAAGTAAACTCACACAACCATTCTTTTTTTTTTTGGTGATAAGGAATACAAAACAGAAAACAGAGCCAAAATAATTATCCGCCCCCTGCGATGGACAATCCTTGCATGTCCTGGAGCAGAAGGCTCATCATAGCATCGGGAGGGTCTTCAACATCTACATATTCTTCCTCTTTTCTACTACCTTCTCGAGCCATTTGGTCCCCGGATCTATTTCCTTCCTCAAAGTGTGGGGCCACTGTTGCCTTCGTCAATCTAATGAGGTCAACGCAGTCGTCAATGAGGTTTTCATAATAGTGGCTTATTACGTCTTATGTGTTCACCAACCACAGCGCTGTTTGGAAGTTCGATTCGACTCTAGCATTTGTCCATCCGCTCTCTTTAATTAATTTCAACCCATGATATATTCTTTCTAGTTCCTTTTAGAGTTGAGGCTTCGCCACGGATTCTTCCATAAAATCCCACTCAATGTTACCTGGATTGTGGGTCGCTCCGGTAGGTGGTATGGGTATAAGTACGTGGAACGTTAGTTTAGCTGGTATGCAATATGATGGGGGAACACTTAGTTGGTTCACTACTTCGAATCATGTGGACAATATAGAATATTTGTTGGGTTCTTTTAGTATTCTAATGATATATTTTATCAAGTTTCATTCCCAAAGAATGTATGTAGTGGACCATCTCTATATTCTATATTCTATATTCTATTTTATATTAATAAGATATATAACAACATTATGTTTATATAATGGTTGAGAAGTTCTTTTTCTTCTCATAGATTCTACCGTTGAAGTCAAAAGTTGTCTTAACTAATAATAACTGAAGTAGTAAATTTCAAATTTGGGGGCATCATTTTTTGAGTTCTGGATACCATATTTTGGGTCGTGCGGCCCTGAATCGCGGTATCTAAGGGGATGTAGTGATCCCGATAACTATGATCCCGCTTGCCAAACACCTTGATCATTTTGAACTAAGCCACCAAAAGCTACCCTCTTCCTAGCCTCGTCCCAACTACCATCCGTGTTAATTTTTATCCCTCCTACACTTGGAAAATCCACAAAATCAGCTCATAATCTCTTACCCTCACTTGATTGTCATTTTGGTCATATGCAACTTCAATATCATGTGCAAGCATATAACTAAAATGGGAAATCAAGGGAGGGGTTGTGATCTTTCTATCAAAAGTAATTCTAGCCTTCCGAATTTTCCAAATACAAGTTATAAAAATGACATACCATTTCGGATTCTCCTCCTTCAAACCCATTCACAACCTCTTAGTGGTGTCGTCACTCCCCCCCCCTAATTATCTCACATTCGCATCTATTGCGTGTGTGTGTTTGGGGTGGGGTGAGGGAGGAGCGTGCCTCACACCCTCAAAAGGATAACCCAGTCCTTGCATATCCTCAACCCGCATCTCGTTACGTTCTATAGAAACACGTAGTCGAAGTCACGGATATATGTTTATGGAAAGCCATGTAGGGATATATATGTAATAAATCATTTGTTGAAGTTTATATAAATTAATATATCATTAATATTTTGTCATGTCAATTATCAAAATTGACAAAACTGAAAAAAATCTATATATTAGTCCAAGCCCTCGAAGAAAAGCCAACGCCAACGCCAACATTTCTACATCTTTACAGATCTCCTCTGTCTCTTTCTTTAATTATGGACAAAAGTGACTGTTTTGTTTTTCTATAGTGCGTAAGAGAGTTTCAATAGAACATGAGGCTTTTTAGAATTCGTCAGTGGTTGGCTAAGAAACACGGATGCGGAGTGCGAGTGCGGCGATTCGAAAATTCTCAAAAAAATAGGATGCGAGTGCGGCAAAAATAATAATAATATAATATGTAATTCACTACTATAACAATATTTCATTTCTTAATTTTCACGAGTCAGCAAAACCGACATCGTAATTTTAACAATCCAATAAGGAGAAAAAATAAAGTCATAATTGGAAAAGGTAAATTAAAAGGGGGCATTAACAAAGAAATAAGCTATAAAGGTTAAACATAATAAAGTGAGTATTGAAGCTTTGAATTGTTCTAAAATACAAGCTTTGAAACATTCAATAAAATTTACAAAAGAATCGTAACACACAACACACAAACATATATATATATATATATATATATATATATATATATATATATATATAGAGAGAGAGAGAGAGAGAGAGAGAGAGAGAGAGAGAGAAACTACCCAGGAGTGTCTTGGAACAACCCTAGTGGTGACGCCGATGTGGGTTGAGTGGTGTCTAAGGTTTGATCGGTTTGTGAGGGGCCGATTATATTTGAGATGATTTGGAATTGTTCAATTTTGTTGTTTAAAAAACTTTAAGTTTATAAATTAAACCATTAAACATTTTTAATTTCGAAAAATGACCCAATTTTTACATACTTATCAAATTTCAGAAAAAACGATTCCAAAAAGAATCCTATACGAATCCCCGCCGAATCGGAATTTTAGGCATATTATTTTTTCCCCGATTCTTCTTGGGTGCGAATCGAGCGAATTGGGGCCGCACCTTTACCCATTTCGAATCCAATTTGGACTCGAGGCCAATTTCAAAGAATCGGTGCTTCATAGGTGGTCGGCTTTGGGGTCAAGACTTATTTAAATCCAGTGTTGCATGTTTTATTGGCAACAGTAAAATTTAATACATCAACAGGTCTGAAATTGGTATCTGGGTCCAAAAAGTTTAGTTAGGTGTGCCCAAATCCAAACCTGATCCTCGCACCTAGGCGCACAAAAAACTCGTCTTATTGAAGGTTCCTTGTCTGAGCCAAAACAAGACCTAAAGTTGAGACTGCATGAGCCTGAGGCCTAGACACGCCTTTGACAACAATACACTGCCAGTAATGTTGTATCCGTGCTTAGTAATTCGCAAACACTGTCAGTAAATGTAGTACTTAAAATAGGAATTGTTTCTATAACATCAAGGAGATCCTAGTGGCCTACACTAAAACTTGTAGGCTTTTTTCTAATGGTTTGGCAGCATGAAGAAATTGATGAGCCTACTATTGAGCCTAGATCATTGCAGCCTTATAGCGTTGATGTGAATAAGGGCCTTTTCGTCATTTTTAGTATTTCTTTTATTTTTTGTATTCATTGTATTTTTCTTTTCTTTTATTTTGTATTTAGAGGAAGGAAGGTTATTTAGCATTAAGGGCATATTTGTAATTAAATACTTAACTTAGTGGCCAAGAAACCTCCTCCTTTAAATACCTCTTTTGTAGCCTCAGTAAGACATTCTACCGTTTGAGATATTGAAATTAGAGAGAGTTATTTTCTTCTTGCTTCCATTTGACGTCTTTTTACGTCAATTGGTATCAGAGCCTCGTTGGTTTTACCCGTTGTTATTGTTGTGTAGACAAAAAAAATCGTAAACAACGCCAAATGGGACCAAGAAGAAGATACGCACCCGTGGAGACTCGTACCAATCATTTCAAGGAGGTTCTCAACCGTGTAGTGGCTCGGATTGATGCCATTGATGCTCTCCTACCACCATCGGAAACCACCATCGACCGCCCTCGCACCGCCCTTACACCATCTCAAAACCCTAACCCTAGTTCTCCAATTTCTACCCACTCCACCCCCCTTTTAAAAAAAAAAAACTAATCCAACAAACCATAATACTCAATTTGGAACCACCAGTGGTGGTAGGATTCCACCACCGCTGCCACCGGCCACTTCCCAGCCTATCTTAACCACTACTAAGCAGGTCGGCCACCCCTGTCCAGCTCCTCAGGCGCCGACCATCACATCCCGACACCAACCATCGCTGAAAACCCTTCACCAGAACCACAGACATTCAAACCCACCGCCGATCTTCCCTACCCAGTTACATCTGCCCCGATCCGGATTCCAAACCCACAGAACTCAACCACCGAAGGTTGCTCTATACCGATCTTGATGACAGACTCCGCAATATTGCTCAATACTTCAATCGAGGGCCAAAACACCCACATCAGTGCCGCCGGCAGTCGTTTACGGCCGGTCAACCAGCCCCACCCTTCTTCGAGTCAATCCGTCCCTCCGGTGGTCGAAATACACTCCCCAACGATTGCCAAGATCATTCGTAACCTCCGACAGCCAAAAAGGGTAGATCCGACCCAATTACTATCGACCGATGGTGTACAATGGTGTTCCGACCTTAATCCGGTGTTAGATGACTCCATAATGGCCATTGATAAAGAGGTTGCACAAGAAGCCCTAGGGTTTCAACTCTCCCACATCCAAGAAAGCTTTAACACAAACCCTAGTCTCCCCCAACATACCCCCACACTTCAAAATCATCAAGAATCGTCCAAAAACCCTCCACGACCAACCAATTTACCATTTCAACACCAACATCTCCCATCCTCACACCTTTCCCCGCCTCGCATTTTTGTCTCACCCCATTTACCCCCACAAATTTTTCAAACCTATCCCACAACCCCTCATCATGACCATTCCTTACCACCTTTCTCTATTTACCCTCGACATTACCCACAAAAACACCTCGAACCTCCCCATCTTCCCCCCATACCCCCTGCTCCATCCGTTACCACACACCTTCACCCACCTCATTTTACTTTCCCCGCGCTTCTGCCCCCACCAATTCTCCACACTTCAACACCACCTGGTCACCCGAAACATATACCCCACCATCATTCTACATGGGATGCCCGTTCCGTTCATTCTGCACCTGTTGCCTCTCATGAGCGGGTACGGGAGTGGATTAGTCTTCCTCCACATGACGGACCACCCTTATCCCGACCCCACTCTCTTCCAGACATTGAGCCCTCACCACCCACTGAGTGGCGCACTGATATGTCCCCTTTTGACTCCTTGAATCCGAAGGTCACCCCATTTGTGCCTATCACTGGGCGACGTTACCTTTTGTGCTACCAGTGGCGACACCTGATGGACCCCTACCCCTACCGATAGTCTCCGATTCTTGCTTCACCTCATTCCCTACCTAGGGAGACTGTACCACCATATACTCCTCCGCCTCCACCTGTCCCTCTAGAGACACCACCACTAGCTCCTGATCCTCCTCGCCCACCACCTCGGAGACCACGCCAGAGAGCCCAGATTGTTGAGCCTCCATCAGGCGATGATGATCTTACCGAGGATGCTCTAGCCCTACAGGGCGGAGATGCCATCACGCAGTTAGCCCATCAGTTACTCTCGAGGAGTATGCAGGGCAATATTCGGGTGGATGTCCCGATGTTCAATGGCTAGCTTCAGCCCGATGCTGTTATTAATTGGCTTTCCATGATGGAGCGGATTTTTGAGTAAAAACGGCTGACGGGTCGTCGATGTGTTTAGCAAGCAGCGACCAAGTTTTGAGGGCTATGCCAGTGTTTGGTGGAATGATCTGGAGCAACGACGTGTTCTTGAGAGCTTACCTCCTATCGAGTCCTGCGCCGAGCTCCGTACACAGTTAATGGCTGCTTTTGTTCCCGCTACCTACGAGTGCGACCTCTTCCTTTGAGTACAGTCTCTCCCTCAGGACACTTCAGTTTTAGACTACACTGAGCGCTTCCAGCTTCTATTTACTCGTACCCACCTCGGCGAGAGTGAGGAGCAGCGGATTAGCAGTTATATTCACGGGCTGCAGAGTTATATTAAGCGGGATCTCGCTTTACGTGACGTTACCTCCTTTGCCACGGCGGTGGAGTACGTCACTAAAGTCGAGTCCTTCCATCAGACTGCCCCTCCACTGCATCGCCGCTCCATGACAACTCCTCCAGTCCTAGTGACTTCTGCTCTTCTTGTGACTTCGTCTATTGCATCTACTCCCACTACCACAGTTCCTCCTCCTGCACCAGCTCATCCGGTCACCTTCAAATGCTACAACTGTGGGGTGATGGGTCATCGAGCCTCAGATTGTTCCCTCCCTCGCCGTCGCGCTCTCTTAGCTTCCGGGACCCTGGGTACCTTGAGGAGGCACCGGAGATCCCACCTCAGCCCGCTCTCATTACAATCCTTGATAGTGACACGGAAGGCCTTTCCATCTGAGTTCGAGGACGAACTCTTTCAAGGGGGGAGAGTGATGTGAATAAGGGTCTTTTTGTCATTTTTAGTATTTCTTTTATTTTTAGTATTCATTGTATTTTTCCTTTTATTTAGTATTTAGAGGAAGGAAGGTTATTTGGCATTAAGGGCATATTTGTAATTAGATACTTAGCTTAGTGGCCAACAACCTCCTCCCTTTAAATACCTCTTTTGTAGCCTCATTAAGGCATTCTACCATTTTGAGATATTGAAATTAGAGAGTTTAGACGAGAGTTATTTTCTTGCTTCCATTTGACGTCTTTTTACGTCACAACTGGACAATAGTGTTTGTCATACTCAAATTTTTTTCCCTTGAACAATGTTCTGAGAACATATTCCGAACATAAAATAAACTTGAGAATTTTGTTTTTAAAATGATGCATAAACTTCTGTTTAGATTCCTATTTTTATATGTGCTTTTATGTACCCTATCATTCTTTATAGATATTTTCTTTTTTTTATTCTTTCCAGTAAGGATTTTACTTTGGCTTTTGCATCGTCACCCCTTACCAGAAGAATTGTTTGTCAAAATTAATCTTATTTTTGAAGAGAGGTTGGAAAACACACCGAGTTAAATGCATATACTGAACATCTTGCCAGCCACGAAACAAAATCAGACAAATACAGCAGCAATATATGGTCTTGTAGGAAAACAAATTGAATTTCTTGACACGGCTTGATTTGCAGATCCAGAATATTGTTAAGTGTTTTGATAATTGAAGTTTCTTTCTAAGTCGTGATATAAGTCTTTTCAGTTAAATATCCAAGTCTCATAGTACTGGTAGTTGTATTTGTTATCTTTTCCATATCTCCCTCTTGCCATGGTATTGGTGAGTGGATTTACATTTTTTTAGGCTTTTGTCAATTTATGTTGGGGGTGATTGTTGTATTCCCCATGAAGCTAATACCAGATAGGCACAATTGAAACCTTGATTTTCTACTGGATTCTTGGAATTAATAATCACAGTGTGACTTTGTAAATTCTGATCTTGCTAGTCACTTAACTTTCTATATATTCATTATGTGCTTTTATTCTTGGTATCTTTAATTTTTGCACTCCTAGTTCTCTTGCAGAGTAGACGGAAAGATTGATATGAAAATTACCACTCAAAACTTTGTTTTGTGCCACAAATTGATTGAAACAAAACAATGAATTTGTTGAATAGGTTGGCGTTACAGGATTCTGCATGGGTGGTGCTCTTACTATTGCAAGTTCTGTTTCGGCACCTGGGGTTGACGCTGCTGTAGCCTTCTATGGAGTTCCTCCGCCAGAACTTGCGGATCCTGCCCTTGCTAAGGCACCAGTGCAGGCTCATTTTGGGGAGCTTGATAGTGTTACCGGTTTTTCAGATGTGCCGGTATGCTTAATTGATATGTTGAATTTCAACATCACGATTTCTTGTGCCTTGGTATTATAACTAAATAACGAAAGCACGAGAAATCGCCATGTACTGGTTCTATTGAACTTTATTGTACTTGAAAATATATCAATCTATGTTGTTGTGCATGTGGTTTCACATGTGTTTTTCTGTTGGCGTCGCACTGGCAGATGTACCATCTCTAAACCACAATGAGAAGAATATATATATATATATATATATATATATATATATATATATATTGATTTTGCTATCGAATTTCGATGTTTCAGACTGCTAAAGCTCTAGAGGAAAAGCTGAAGGCATCAGGGGTTCCAAATGAGGTACACTATTATCCAGGCATTTCACATGCCTTTATGAACACATCTCCCGACGCGGTGACAAGAAGGAAGAGTATGGGAATGACAGATGATAATGAGGCTGCAGCTGAGTTGGCATGGTCTCGCTTCAGATCATGGATGAGCCGTTACTTATCTCCCTAAACATTACCTTTTATGTAGTTTTCACATAATGCTTGCTTAATAATAATAAAAATAATAATAATAATAATCCATTATGTCATCATTATGTTAATGTTACTTTTGAAACTGTATGTTTGGATACGAATTCGCCACGCTAGTGAGATTTCTACCTTGAAATTTTGTTTTATTGGTTAGTGGGTGTATTTATTTGTTGCTTAAGAATCTTCCATCATTGTACCTTGTGATTTACTAATTATATGATATGGAGTAACGGATTTCGAATGGGTTTGTCTAAATCCAGCAACTGTTTAAGATTGTTTTGAAATTAATGAGTAAGATCTTTCCTTTATCACTTTCTAGCACAGTTTCCGAGGCCCTATCTAATTAGCCCAAGAGCTCCCTCTCACAGAACCACTATTGCTGATTTATATTGATTAGGAGGTGGTGGGGAGTCTCTCTCTCTCTCTCCACCATTACAAATCATCATACGTCGAGGCTTTTAGATAAAGACTTTTCACCAGTCACCACCATTGGAGGTACCTAGCGGACCCCTAAAATCACCACAACCCACCACTGTAGGCTATCACGAACAGCGGCTCTGCAAACCACTATGAAGGTTTCAAGCCCCTGCCTTGATTTAGTTATTTATTTATTAATTTTTTTGGTGCGATTATCTTGAAATTCAAGGATTCTAAGGGTTATTGTGGGTGAATTTTTGATGGGTGGACAGGTCACTGGATGTCCTCCACCATGTTTGTATGGTATGTGTAATTTAGGCCTTTGAAATGAGAGAGAGAGAGAGAGAGAGAGAGAGAGAGAGAGAGTGATTAAAAGTATTTCATGATTTCCCATTTGCAACTCATATCTGTATGCTTCTTTAGTTATTAGTTGATAATTTACTCCATTTTCAATTAGGGGTTGAACCGTGAACGATTAGTGTACACTTTTTGATGTGAATTACACGTCAATGATCCAAAAATCAAGACAATATGGTTTCCACAGAGAAACAAAAGAGTTCTTATATTTCAAGAATTGAGAAGTGAGTACAAAATGAGAATACAAGTCTATTTATAGTAGAGAGATATTACTTGCTAATCAAGTAATAACTTAAATGACTAAATGACCAATTAAGAAATAAAAGAATACCTAATTAGTCTCAAATATGCTTGGCAACTAATTAAGGAAGGAAATATCTAAAAAGGATCAAAAATAGAAATAAAAGGATAAATAAAAGGAAATTAACTATGGATTCCCATCACTTTTGTTCTTTTGGTGAACTGGGTACATGTTGGGTGTTTGAAGATAATTTTGTGAAATAGATGCAGAGCTATTGTTTTACTTTGGAATCACGCTTTGATTCTATGGTAGTTTTTATCGCTTTTCTTTAGGACTATCATTTTGTGAAATAATTTTTTATTTTATATTGCTTTTTCTATTCCTCTGACAATGATTTATCTCATTTTTGTAGTTTTTTTTAACACAACTAAAACATATTATATATTAAGCAAAATTATCAGACTACAACAAAGATCTCGAAAAAGGAGACGGATTTGAAACCCAATCTAAAGGAACAGAATTAGAACATTTCCCTTTTGCCACACAATTGGTTACCTTGTTGGCATCTTTTGAAGCAAACCATTTGATGTCATTCAACATGTTCGCCACACCCCATGAATGTTCAAGGTCCGAGGAACACAAGTCAATAGTAAGTTTAAAATCACTCTCTACTACAACATCAGAGATTCAAATCAAAAATAGAAAAGCAAGCAAGACGGATAGCTTCAGCTTCTGTGAAAGAAGTTGATGGAGCCGTGATGGATCTAGCAAACCCCAAAACCATCTTTCCCTTATGATCAAGAACCACTCTCCCAACCGCCGATTTACCAACTTTAGTAAGGAATGCACCATCACAATTAAATTATAAATTTGCATCCATAGGAGGTGACCATCGATTTAAATGCATTGGGTTAGAATCCATCAATGGGGCTGCCCCTTTACCCAAAACATCAATAAAATCTGCATAAACGTTCCAAAACAGGTCCACAATGACACACGGGGGCTTACTTTGACCTTCAAAGATATGAGAGTTGCGATTTTTCCAAATGAAACAATGGTCCCAAGCTATTTTAGACAATTTCTCAATAGCTTGTGAAAAAGAGGAAGATACATCCACCAAATCCAAAGTCCCCCTAATCATAGATATAGAGTGAGTATAAAAAATGTAAGCATATCCCAATTTTTTTTTACATGTTTACACCCAAATATAACATGACCCTCACTTTTAACCTCCTTATTACATCTGGGACATATAGGTGAGTTACTACTCCTTATTACATCTAGGACACCTAGGACACACAATCCACATTTTTGTAATACATCTAGGACATCTAGGACACATGATTCGCATTTTTGTAGTTGAGTATAATAGATAAGTTGTGATTTCTATTTGTATATTCCTAGGGCCTAAAATTCTCTCTCTCTCTCTCCATGATGAGTATTGACTATATTAATTTCCCCTTTCTAACTTTTTTCTATTGTTGTGATCTGATCTTTAACAAAGGATTAAACACTCCCAAACATTTAGTAAGTTCTTTCATTATTAATGTTTTCTTTTGAACCACTATTTTCCTTTGTTTTCTTTGTAGAAAATTGGATATTGTTTGTTAGGTTTAAGATCGTTTAGGTTCTATTTATTTATTTATAGTGGAATCCAGTACTATTTAGATATTGGTTTGCAGTATTTTGATTCTAGGCATTAAATGTACCTACTTTAATTTGGATTTCAAGTAACATTATTGAAAAAAAAATACATTCGCTGCTTCGCTGATTTTTTCTAAAATGTCCCATGAGTGAAACTAGACCACCGGTTCAATTAATATGCCCTTGTGAATATTGTGGTTTCAGAAGTAGAGCTCTTCGTGTTGATATCCTGCTATTTGGTTCACAGTAATAATATTTATCATGATTTATGGATTTACCATGAATCTGATTACCTTTCACCTTTTTGCAACTGTAAATTAGTACTTTGAATTGTTGTCAATTTGTGTAGTTTTTTTTTTTTTTGGTTATTAACCGGGGTGTCCACTAGCGACTTAGTGACTAATCCCCTCGCTGATTTGTAGGCACCTCGATGGGTGGGACAACTGGCCAAGAGATTTAAAGCTTCTCCATGCCCAAGGTGGGAATCGAACCCCCGACCTTGGTTAAGGTTGGAAGAGCCCCTTCCGCTCTACCAAACCCCCTTGGTTAATTTGTGTAGTTCAAATTATAAAGATATGTTATAGAGTATTCTCAGGGGGACATTAGAATCTATCCATTTTGTATGTAATCAGGTGCAACTTAACGTGTGTTAACCAAGTGGCTTTTGTTTTTATCTCATAAATCTGAATGTTAACCATTTAGACTTAAGAAGTACCAAATAATATTTATTGTTTTAAATGATTAAGAGGCAAATGATTATTTTTCTCTCTGAGTAATTAAAAGGTAAATGTATGTCTGAAGTTTGGATTTGAAGTCTGAATCAATCTAAATACATTCATACAAAAGTTCATTCAGACATAAAATAAGATTCAGACTTTAAATTTAGATAAAAAAAACAAATGCAACCTCAACCAAAGTGTTTCAGAGTGGTTGAATGGAGGGATGCCCATAGCTCACCATTTTTTTCCATCCTAAACTAGGCGGGAAAGATAGTAGGAGGTCACTTTTTGGATTCTGTTTACTCTCCAGTAACCATGCCAAAGTAATGATGGTAAAATCTTCCAAAAGTTTTTTTTTCCCCCGCCTATTCAAAACAACCATTTCCATGGGATATAACCTTTCAATCCTTTTTAAGTTTTCTATCCCTGCTACGAAACATAGCGTGTATCCAATTATGAAGCCTGTGAAGAAGTATGAAGAATCAAGTTTTTAAGACTTTGGAGTACATGCATGTGAATGTCACATTCTTAGTCTTCGTCAAAGAGTCATCTTATCTTACTCTGGTGGTGGCAGCTAGCAATGACAAATGCTGACCTATTGAATCCTATCCAAAGGGATAAATTTATATTAATTCTCGTTTTTTCAACTTCTTACTTTGTCCATTGGAATGCACACATTGCAAATAATTGGATGGCTATCCATCATTAGTTAAAATATCTGATTTAAGGACTCCCCACGTTCTTGTTATTAGTCTGAAAAAAACTTACAAAAGTCAGTAGCTGACTCTTGGATGGCGTTACTAGGCCGGAAATTGACTTAATAATCAGGTAGCAAACCCATAGTTCACAAGTCCAATTGTCATCGGATTGGTTCTTTCCAATTATTAGATTTTCTTCATAGTCTCGCTCTTTGCAACCTATTTGATTTATATTCTTTTTAGCACAGGACATCACAAACTCATAAGAAACATGACACATGGATAGATTTTGTTTTTATTGAGTAATATTAGAGATTCATTTTGTTGATCCCTTTTTCAAATTCAGTGATGTGTGAAGCACGCTCGATGTCTGCTGGGTTTAGAAAAAGGATCCACGAAATGGATATCTCTAGTATTACTCATTGATACATCTTGATAGTAAAAAAGTGTTTTGCAATGGTTGTTGGTTTAGCCAAAGTTGTTTTTTTTAAATTCATTCATTTATTTTTATTTTACTTTTAAATACATCTAGTACAACAACATTGTCAACAATAATAACAATGTTGTCGTGCTAATGCGATTTTTTTTTTTGGTTAATTCAAGTTCTATACAAATTATCAACATATTATGCCTAAATCTTATTGGTAAATACTAACAACAAATAAAATTTAATCTAATATTTAACATAAGTTATGTATTCTGTCTAAAAATTTAGGTATAAAAATCATATATTCTGCCTAAAAATAAAAATTAATATACTCAGCCTAAAAATTAAAAATACATTTAACATATTTTATATAAAAATTAACATGTTATGCCTAAATATTAACATTCAATAGCATACATTTAACAATATTAACGATAACATATATTTAACAGTATTGTTAAATGTTATGTTAATACATATATAGGTTAAATGTTTTGTTATTATTGTCCCTATGTAACATTTAAAAAAAATGTATGCTAATTTAAATGTTTTGTTATTATTGTCCCTGTGTCACTGTCCCTATGTAACATTTAAAAAAAATGAATGGAAATGAAACTGACCTGACTTGAGCCGGATCAAATCCAGACTCGGAGGTTGTCTCAACCGTTGAGGAGAGGAGAGGAGAGGCCGGACCTGAGGTAGCCGAAGGTTGAGAAGAGGAGAGGCCGCACTGCCCGTCTGTCAAAGAGGAGAACATGATCAGAGAGCTGAAAAGAGATGAGATATGTACGAGGAGAGAGGAAAGAGCCGCCGGAGAGAGGCCCCGAAAAGGGAGGAGAGAGGAGAAACGATAAAAAGAGAGGTGAGAGAAGAAAATAAAAAAGAGAAGTGAATTAATAACCGTGGGCCTTAAACCTAAGAGAGAATTGAAATTTATTGTCTTTTTGCATTTTTAACTTTCAAAATTCTTAAAAAAATTATGACACTCCGCCTAATTAAATACCGAGTGATTAGTCCTTTATTAAATTAAAACTGGTATCTCATTTGGTTCATTCTTAGAATCATTATCGAAAACTTTTTATTATTTACTAACCACCTAGTATTTAAAAAGTCAGATGTCAAATTTTATTATTATTATATATTTTTTTTTATAAACGGTCAACCAAATAAATAATTAATTAAACATGCACCATTAAATAATCAATCTTATAAGGAATAGAGAGACAGAATAAAATAAATGTGACTGGAGTAAACATTTTCAGCCTAAATCCCAAATACAATAATCCGAAAAGAAAACAAATCCCATCAACTGAAAGGAATGAAAATATAAATCCACTATCTCTGAATAACATCTGAATAATGATGGGCAACATGCCCGACTGGAATAAGTAACTCATGAGAAAGAAATGGTATATGTGAAGGTGTCTAACAATAACGTCCTGCAACATCCACAACAGCTGCAGCACGTCAAAGGATATGAACTCCTAGGCCTGCTGCCCCTGTGGCCCAGCACCTAAAATATGTTTACAAAAGAAATAGATTTGGAAGAAACGGGTCAGAGCCTGAGTAAAAACAGTTTAAAAGTTTAACAAGTATTTAAAGTGCATAAATACCGAATATTGTATTCATGTTAGATCCTCGTACTCTCACTTGAGATTCTCACCTCTCAATTATTGTGCACGCCTAACGTATACTTTTAACCCACCCTAGTTATGCTACCCCGCCTAAGTAGTTGAACCAAGTCCCATATTACATGAACTAACTCGTTGCGCCCACTCTTTTTACCCATATAATACTTTATCGAAATTCTCAATATTGATTAGCCAATTAATGGGTTCTTATTTGTTATTTAAGTTTCCACACACTTAAATTAATTGAGATATTATCATCTTTCTCATCAACGAGACAGTAAAATAATTCACACACACACACACACACACATATATATATATATAAAGAGAGAGAGAGAGAGAGCACACTAAGTTTGCACAGTGCTGACGCACACTAATTTTTTTAAAGCATTAAAAAATATTTTTGAGTTGATTTTTTTATGTGATATTTAAATATTTCAACGGACCCATGTAATAAAAATCAGCTCAATTTTTTTTTCCACTATTTTTAAAAAATCGGTCAAACTTTCGCAGCTTTTAAAGTGCTTAAAAGCAGCGAAAGTTTGACCAATTTTTTAAAAATAGCAAAAAAAAAAAATTTTAGCTTATTTTTTTACATGGGTCCGTTGAAATGTTTAAATATCACACAAAAAAATCAACTCAAAAATAATTTTTTTACTATTTTAAAAAATTGATGTGCAAACTTAGTGTGCATATGAGCCCGACTCTCTCTCTCTCTCTATATATATATATATATATATATATATATATATATCACTGTTCTAAAAAACCCGCCTAGGCTCCGCCTAGGCACGCCTAGGCTTGAGGCTTGGGAGAAACGCCTCGCCTTAAGATTTTGACGCCTTATGCTCGGTAAAACCCTTAAGGCGTACTTTTTCTCTAAAACCAACAGTGCTTTAGTGAAACGATATCGCCTTTTAAAGATTTTTTTACAAACCAGACCATTATCTCATCCAAAATAATCAAATAGTATTTTTATTTGCAAATATTCAGACGTATTTTTAGGATATGTACAAGTTTAGTATTTTAATAGCCTTGTTATGGTTAAAAAATATTAAAATATATTAAAAAGACCTAAACGCCTTTTCACGCCTTTTTACGCCAAGGCCCGCCTAGGCTTCTAAGGCTTAAGGCTTGGCCTCCACGCCTCGATCACGCCCCGCATTTTTTAGAACCTTGATATATATATATATATATATATATATATATATATATAAGCTGCGGTGCATACGTACTCTGCTATCAAGTCTCGGTACATCACTTACTAAATAAATGACTACCGGTTTGGAATCACTCTCAAACCATATCAATACAATTCACACATAGTTGTAGGCGAACATAGTTCCAAGCCTATGGGATACGCACATACTTACGCACCCATATGACTGTCAACACTACTGTTCTCACAGATAATTCGTACCTACGTTCTATGTTCTGAGGCACCAATCTAAAATCCCCCCAATGGTCTCATCAGGATAAGACTGTCCCCTTTCTAAGACCTCTTGTGATAGCAAGCAGCGTAGGTATGTCATACACATAAGTTACATAATTGGTATACATACCACATGTACATTTATCTCGTTAAGATAGTTATACTCACAACCTATAATACAATATTCCATACGTAGTGTATAACCCTCGAATTCCCTACGTATAATTTATTTAGCATAATATTTCTTCTCACAACAACTTGATTGTTCCCTATTACTCATACAATTCCTAAGTGTCCCTTCAGTTAATTCAGTAGGTAACCCACTCTTTCCTACTAGTCTAAGTCGTAGGTTTCCTAAGATACCCATGGCATCATCGTATTTGTCCAAAATTTAAATTCCATTCTTTAATTAAGTACACTTAGCATCGACCCTATAATCATCTCAAAGTAATAAGTCAACACCTAACATTTGTCTACTTGTGTTTAGTATATCTCCAATTATAATTTAGAAATCAATTAGAAGGTTAATTCGGTCGTTTCCCGTAAGGTCTAAATAAAAAAGGGAGAAACTTTCAAAATCTGGGGAACCAAATCGATTCTCCCTTGGGCCGAATCGATTCGAAATGCTACAGGTCTCTTCTTCTTCTTCTTCTTCTTCTATACGCAGTTACGTTTTTCTCCAAATTTCTTAACCCAACTCTCATGGTTCCTCACCAATTCAACAACCCAGAATCCTAACCATTTAATATACACTTATGGGTGAATTCCAATGTAAAATTATCATTTAAACATCAAAGATTCAACCTTAGAATTGATTTATCCTTAATTTTTAGCAAAACCCTAGTTTCATGTTCATATACACCCAAGTCCAGATTTATTTTGTTTTCTTACTTCCTTATGATCAGATTTCGATTTCTAAACATATAATATTTCAGTCTACATGCAATACCTATCCAAGATCATGTTTTACATTCTCCAAATTAAGCCAAAACATGTGATATTCATGAATACATCACCTACTTCTAACATGGATATTATATATTTTCTAAATTAAGAAAGATAAATACTTGCCCTTAACAGTAGATCTAACCCGTTGTGGATGATGGTATGGTTTCGATCCTCCTCTCCCGATCTATGTGATGGTGGTGACGGTGGTGCAAAAGTGGTGGTTCTTAGCCTTGGAATACCTTGGGCACCTCTCTTTCTCCCTCCTATGGCCTCTATCTATTTTTGTGTTTGGTAACCCTAATTACCTCACTATAAATGATGATATTTTCCCCAGAATTTTGTAGGTCCTTTTTGTCCAAAAGTAAAAATGACCAAAATACCCTCCCGGGGTGTCGGTTTGTCTCCCTTGGAACCCAAACTAAACCTCCGAGTGGACTTTTCTGAATATCTCGACCCTTCCGGACACTTTGGCGTACTCGAAATGACCATTTGGATGACTTATTTCCAATTTACTTGTCTATTCCATAATTTAAGTCCCGACAAGACTAATACGCGCGTTCCGACTAAATTATTGTAATTTTCATATTTCGCACTCACGATATTTATAATATTTTATTATCATTATTATTACTCATTCACTAAGTAATATTCAACATAAATAAATATCAACCCTTATCTCACTAATCAATATTTATTTCAAATCGGATTAATTTCTCATTTTTAATTTAATTAATCCCTATTTTAAAAATCATTCAAAAATACGGGGTATTACATACTTCCCCCTAATAAAGGGATTTCGTCCCAAAATTTGAAAAATAAAAGTATACCTGGTAAGAATAACTCTGGATATTTGTCGCACATCTCATCCTCGTACTCCCATGTAGACTCATGGGCACTATGATGCCCCCACTGAACACGTACAAGTGTAACTACCTTCGACCTCAATCTCCTCTTACTATGGTCTAAGATAGAGATTGGACTCTCCTCACATGAGATATCGGGCTTAAGTCAATCTCCTCAAAAGCAACAAGGGTGTGAGCTAACTCGTCCCAGAGGTACCTCCTCAGAGAAGAAATATGGAACACATTGTGAATCTTATGCAAGTGTTCCGGTAACCCAAGTCTATAAGCCACTGTCCCAACCCGCTCGATGATGGGAAATGGCCCTATGTACCTCGGCACCAATTTTCCTTTCTTCTCAAATCTCATTGTCCCCTTCATAGGAGACACGCATAGCAATACCTGGTCCCCCATATTAAACTCCTGAAAGAAACGTTTATCATTAGTGTAACTATTTTGTCTATCCTGAGCTACCCGTATACGACTCCAAATTATCTCAATCCTGGCTGAAGTATCCCGAATCAACTATGGCCTGAGAAGCTTGTTGTCCCCCACCTCTAGCCAACAAGCGAGAGAATGACAAGGCCTGCCATATAGTACCTTGAATGGAGCCATGCCAATAGTGAACTGATAAGTTATTGTATGCGAACCGTACCAGTGGAAGATACTACTCCTAACCTCCCCGAAAATTAAAAATACACATCCGTAGCATATCTTCCAACAAGTGATTCGTTTGCTCAGTCTGCCAGTCCGTCTGTGGGTGATAAGCCGTACTCAGTCGTAACTTCATCCCCATGGCCTTCTGGAAGATCTCCCAAAAGCGAGACACAAAAATCTTATCCCTGTCGGACACAATATCTAGGGGCACCCCGTGTAATTTCACTATCTCGGTAATGAAAATTTGGGCATACTGTGCCATAGTATAATTTGTCCCGACTGGCAAAAAGTGGTCTACCTTGGTTACCCAATCCCTTACCACCCTTATATAATCGTGACCCCTTTGAGAAGTAGGCAAACCAATGATAAAATCCATGGAAATGCTCTCCTATTTCCACATAGGGATCTCCAATGGCTGTAGAAACTCTGCTGTCCTCTGATGATCCACCTTTACTAGTTGGTGGGTGGTACACTTTGAGACAAACTCGACAATGTTTTTTTTCATCCCACTCCACCAATACTGTCACCTCATATCCTAGTACATCTTATCCCCATAGGGATGTACTGTAAATAGAGATCCATGAGACTCTATCATCATTGCATGTCGTAACTCCTCCCTCTCTAGAATAATCAATCTACCGTTGAAGTGCAAACCTCCCTATGAACTCACTGAGCCTCTGCTCCCCCGGCCAAAAGCTGTCGAATCCTCTCTTGACAAAATGGATCCGTCGCCTAGGCCTGTACCACCGTCATGACAATCTGGGGTGTAACGGTCATAACTGACATAAAAGATCTGGACACTACATCCTGATGTCCCAGCTCCTTCCATTTTTCTTTCCATACCTTGGTCACCTCACCTTCTGGCATACGGCTTAATGCGTTAGCCACCACGTTAGCCTTTCTTAGGTGATACTGGATATCAAACTGTTAATCTTTCACAAATTCGAGCCACCTCCGCTGATGCATATTCAACTCTCGCTAAGTGAACAGGTACTTAAGTGACTTATGAACAGGCTAAACTTCTCTCCCAAGAGGTAGTGTCTCCAAATCCGTAATGCAAACATGGCTGCCACCAACTCCAAGTCGTGTGTAGGGTAATTCCTCTCATGAGGTTTAAGCTTGCGAGAATTATAAACTATAGCTTGATCCTCCTATTGAAGTACTCCCCCAAGTCCCTATAGGGATGAATCAGTATAAGCTAGGTACTCCACTCCCGGCCTGGGCAGTGCTAAAACTGGTGCTGAAGTCAACTTGTCCTTCATCTCATCGAAAGTCAACTGACAAGCGTCATCCTAGATGAACGGAACCCCTTTGCAAGTCAAGTTATTCAAAAGACCTGCAATCTTCGAAAACCCTCGAATAAACTACCTATAATATCCTGCCAAACCCAAGAAACTGCGTACCTCCGTCAGTGTCGTGGGCTTTCCCCACTCACTCACCGCTGACATCTTACTAGGATCCAACGTATCCCCCTGTTCAATACAATATGCCCCCAAAAACTATACTTCGCGTAGCTAAAATCCCCATTTATTATATTTATCATACAACTGATGCTCACATAGTGTCTGCAAAACTCATCATAAATGGTCATCTTGCTCCTCCTCAGTCTGGGAATAAATCAGGATGTCATCTATGAAGATAATGACAAACTGATCTAAGAACTCTCTGAACACCCTATTCATTAAGGCCATGAACACAACTGGTGCGTTGGTTAGTCAACACACAATCGTAATGGCCCATCTTGCTTCTTTACAAACAGCATGGGAGCACCCCAATGTGAGGTACTCCTACGGATGAAAACCTATCCCAACAGTTGCTCGATCTGATCCCATAACTCCCTCATCTACATTGGGGCCATCTGATAAGGTCCACGTGCTATCGGTCGAGTGCCCGACGTCAAGTCTATCACAAACTCTATCTCCCTACCAGGCGATAGTCCTGGTATCTCCTACAACACATTAGCGAACTCATAAACGATCGGAATCGAATTCAGGGGAATCACTATCCCCTTAGAGATATCCTCCTCAATATAGTATAAATGGGTGGACGAGGCATCACCACTAAAAACATCTCCTGACCTAGTATAGCGAACACAATACTCCTAATATAACAGTCAATCATAGCCCTATAAGTGACTAGAAAATCCATGCTTATAATGCCATCGTACTCGGTCATGTCTAACACAAGCATGTCAGTGGGAAAAATAAATCTCCCAATCTCTATACCCACACTCGACGATAAATAATATAAGCGTCCCATTACCCAATGGTGAATCTACACAAGTAACTATACTATCTGTCGTAGCTAACAACCCCGTGGTCCGTGCCAATCTAGTGTCGATGAATGAGTGTGAAGCCCCAGTATCAAATAATATATGCCCTATGGTCCCATGTATATAAAACATACCCTCAACTGCCGGTGGAGCCTGTGGAAATGCGGCCTAATGGACATTATACACACTCCCATACTACAACTTCCCCTACTGAGGTGGGGCTGCTGGAATAGCTGGGACGGCAGGAAACACTGGAATCTATGCTGGTGTTGGAGGGGCGGTGGGAAATATAGGTCGATGGGGCTCCTTACGAGCGCCCTGCTGCTGCTATGGGGCCCTACCCTTCTGCGAGCAGTCTTGACGTTTGTGGCTAGTATTGCCACAAATGAAACACCTACCAGTAAAGTTTCCTCCCCTTTGACCCTGCTATCCTTGGCCTTGTTGGCCGTTACCACCCCTCAATTGACCCTGTTGTGCATGGTGCTGGCCCTGCCTAAAACCTCCATGTCCCTGTCTGTAATCAACGGATCTGAATCACTTAGAAGGATCCCCCTAATGGGAACTATGCTCACCCTACTTGGATGGACTTTGAGCTAATTGTGCCCCACTGGGACTGTTACCCTTGTCCTGCCCTGATGGCTGGACTCTCCTGCTCGTTTGCTTCCCTTTACATGGAAGCGGTGATCCTAGAAGTGTAACAAAGAAGCATTTAGTACATCTGTGTATGTCCTCAAAGAAATATTTGCCAAAACATGTTACTGGATCCTCCGAGTCAGATAATCCGTGAATAACTGTATCCTCTTTTCTTTAGTATGTACCTCCCCTAGCAAGTGATTTGTCAACCTCGTAAATTCCTCCTCATACTCGGTGACAGTCTTACCCTCCTAGGTGAGATCTAGAAATTTATGCCTCATTTCAGTCTGAATGGCGGACGAGAAGTTTTTGCGATCAAACCACTCCCAAAACTCCTGTATCACCATATTGTCTCTTTCCCTAGTGGTGGTAGTAGACTCACACCATTGTAGTGCCACTCCGACTAGCTTAAATGTAGCTAGGATTCTGCCTCTGAACATCGGTGCACTCATACATCCTCAGGTGTCGATGGATATATTTCTTCCAATGGTTGGCCACAACGACATCGGAACTCCTCGAAAAATTTTGAGGATGTGCCTTCTGAAAGGCATCCCTAACTCTATCCTAAGCTGAAGGGAACACATGTACCTGGGCTGTTGCCACCGCCTGTGCCTGGGGTGGGGCCTACTGTACTACTGGAAAAGCTGCATTAACTGCTTGTACAACTATAGCGATAACCTCAGCAGCATTCATGGTACCCTGGACCGAAGCTAGCTAAGGCTCTAGCTTTGCATTCCTAGGAGCTCACTGAGCACGTCTGGGAGGCATCTGAAATAAGAAAGAATTTCCATAAGTCCTCAATTTAATATATCTCAAATTAGTTGAAGATGTAAATGCACAATAAAGAATACAATAGTCCTAATAATAGGGCTCTACATCAAATAACGTCACGCTGGAAACATAGTAATCCGCATAGATCCTAAAGACTCTAGAACCTGATGCTCTGATACCATCTGTGACACCCCGCCTAATTAAATACTGGGTGATCCTTCCTTTATTAAATTAAAACTAGTATCTCATTTGGTTCATTCTTAGCATCACTATTGAAAACTTTTTATTATTTACTAACCCCTTAGTATTTAAAAAGTCAGATGTCAAGTTTTATTATTATTATTTTTTTTATAAACAGTCAACCAAATAAATAATTAATTAACCATGCACCATTCAATAATCAATCTCATAAGGAATAGAGAAACATAATAAAATAAATGTGACTGGAGTAAACACTTTCAGCCTAAATCCCAAATACAATAATCCGAAAGGAAAACAAACCCCATCAACTGAAAAGGAATAAAAATATGAATCCACTATCTCTAAATAACATCTGAATAATGATGGGCAACATGCCCGACTGGAATAAGTAACTCACGAGAAAGAAATGGTAAATATGGAGGCGTCTAATAGCAAGGTCCTGTAACATCCACAACAACTGCAATATGTCGAAGGTTAGGAACTCGTAGGCATGGCGTCCTTGTGGCTGGCCACCGAAATTTTTTTACAAAAGAAATAGATGTGGAAGAAACGGTTCAGAGCCCGAATGAAAACAGTTTAAAAGTTTAGCAAGTATTTAAAGTGCATAAATACCAGATATTGTGTTCATGTTAGATCCTCGTACCCTAACTTGAGATTCTCACCTCTCAACTATCGTGGACATCTAAAGTATACTTCTAACCCGCCCTAGTTATGCTACCCCACCTAACTAGTTGAACCAAGTCCCTTATTACATAAACTAACTCCTTGCGCCCACTCCTTTTACCCATAAAATACTTTACCAAAATTCTCAATATCGATTAGCCAATTATAGGGTTCTTATTTGTTATTTAAGTTTCCACACACTTAAATTAATTAGATATTATCATCTTTCTCATCTACGAGTCACACAGTAGAATCATTCACTTATATATATATATATTTATTTCCCTTACAATATATATACAATACGGCACCCCTAGGCTGAGCTGCGATGAATGTGTACTCTGCTATCAAGTCCCAGTACATCACGTACTAAATAAAGGACTACCGGTTCAGAATCACTCTCGAACCATATCAATACAATTCACACATAGTTGGAGGCGAACATAGTTACAGGCCTATGGGATACGCACATACCTATGCACCCATATGACTGTCAACACTACCATTCACACAAATAGCCCGTACCTAGGTTCTATATTCTGAGGCACCAATCTAAAATTCCCCCAGTGGGCTCATCAGGATAAGACTGTCCCTGTTGACGCAAAAATTCTCCATCTACGAGGACCAGTCAGAAAAGGACACCTATCATCCTACATGGCAATATTTAGACTTGTTCGGCACTCGAGAAGAGTTAGTCAGCACCCGAGGAGATTTGGTTGGCATACCAACCAACTCAAGGTGTGCAGAGCAACTCAAGGTGTGTAGAGCAACTCAAGGCGTGCAGAGAAACTCAAGGCGTACAGAGCAACTCAAGGCGTGCAGAGCAACTCAAAGCGTGCAGAGCAGCTCTGGCCAAGCAGATCAAAGGATAACTGTGCATTTAATGTGCATTAATGAACATTTCTACTGTATAGACGTATATGCCTACTAGATAACAGCACGTTGTCTATTCACATTGACAGCCTCAAGGCTATAAATATATTGTAACCCCATCATAGAGGGGTATCGATTTGACAACTAAGAAACACCATACACAAAATACACATCTCTCTCTCTACAACATATTGTGCTATTGTACACCCCTGGGAATAAAATAATAGTGGACGTAGGCTTTATTCATAGCCGAACCACTCTTATGTGTTTGATATGATCACCATTTCATCTTCAATCATCATCTTCATACCTTCATTTTTATCTGTTGTTGATGCCGATAAGATAACATAGATGCTATTTCTAGTCATCAACAGATTGACGTCGTCTATGGGAACGTGTTACAAGCATTGTTCTCCATCAAAAGCTAAGTTTTTATTTTGTCTATGTATAATCTATTATACATACATATTTTGATTTAATCATAATTTTTATATGAATGAATTCATTGATTAATTTTAATTTAGGTATATGTGAAACAGTAGGTTTCAAAATTCTATAAGTTTTGTACGAATCCTGAGATATAGGGATTCTCAAATTGTTATGGGTACACATGTTTAAAGCATCGATTAAATCAATTCATTCAAACCCAACATGTATCTGAATCTCATAATATGAAAAGACAATTTTATCAAAAGAAATCATCTCAATTTGAGATTCAGAGTATAATTTGTGATGATTTATTGATTCAATGGATTATCTCTTGATTTTCAGAATATCTGAATTCTATACAATATATGACTTGCTGTATTGGAGACAGAGGTCCATTTTCTCTCTCTTCAAGAAAAATTATTTCCTGTGGCATAGATGTTAACCATATCATTTCATTGTGTTGGTGAATTATACACTCAATTATAATTCACTTGTAGATCTGGACAACCATGTCATATGTTGATAATCTTCATGGTTATTTTGAAACAAGTTTTAAAAGATCTTCAATCATATTTTTCTATCTGTAATCAGAGAATGGGATAAGTTAAAATCAAGAAAAAAATTCTCTCTCTAGAAAATTCTGACCCAGATCTACTGTCCTTGCCCATTTGATTTATATATGTCATAATTATTAATTTTGGATAGTTTTCCACTATCGAAGGTATGTAAAGACACCACATATATATATATATATATATATATATATATATATATATTTGGTTGGAGATAAACAACAACTATATATCAGTCATCAAATCCTGGTTTGAAGAAGATATAAATTTAATTCATTACAAACAAAAGAACCTATTTGGTTTAGGATCCAAAGTTCGGAGATCTGCTATTTTTTCGACAGTTTTACAAAACCAATAGAGAAATCTCAGCATGGGGTTAACTTTGAAATCACCGGTTTGATAAATCTATCACTAACCATCAACATAGAATTTCGGTGACCTAGAAAGTGAGAGACGACTGTATGATTTCAATCAATCCTCCTGATTCCAACATTTTACAGGCATAAAGTGGCAATCAGATATACATTCCATCAAGCCCATCACGAAGTCTTCTGATTTCAGTCACAATCAGTTACAAATTCTTATGAAGGTGTATATATTAGACCAACTATCTAGAAATCAATTAAGCACCCTTCGGCAAAAATTGTAGGTGGTCGGAGACCACCAAATAGGTAGCCACTATTTGCTACACCAGGTCGGAGACTTCCCGACCAGACTATTGTTGTTGGTCGGTGCCATATAGATACCAGGCGCATTGTTGTTGGTCAGTGCTACATGGATAACAAGGAATGTTGGTCGGTAATCGCCTAACAATGATCAATTATTGATCGGAGTAGATTGGAAGCAATTATTCATGTTGCAGAAGCCGGAGGTACCCAAATATCAATTGTTGCTTGGTTAAAGATATTATGCATATTGAGGAGTTCCCAAGCTCCTATTCGTTGATCGACGACGTTTATTCCTACTAGGATGTATCTATTCTTGGTCGGCTACTGTTGGCAGTAATCATTGTTGGTCGGAGGCTTCATTTTACTGATCGGCATTATAGTCGCATAACAGTTTCTTGGTCGGAGGCTCCAATTTGCTGGTCCGCATCAAGGTCCAGCCACGTAGTAAGTGACCACTACTACAACTTCACCAGATGAACTTTTACTGGTCGGCGTTACCTATTTTCTGGTCGAAAGTACCCATTAGTTGGTCGACACCTTCATTAGACCACTTTAACTTCACCACTCTTCATTGGTCGGCAATCGCCAGACCGTAGCACCAAAAAGAAAAAGGAGTTGATGGAATTTATTTGAAGCTCACGGGCTTCAAATCTTTATGACTTTATTAAAAATGTCGCTCTTAAATTTTTTTGGGTTTATTAGACCAATCACTACCTCATGTGAAACCAAATTATTAAATATTTTGGAAAATCAACTTATATTAAAAAATTTACTATAGTTGAAATAATTGTATAAAAAATTATAGGCCTTCCTTATGGCATCACGTTTGATAAAAATTTGCTCACATGACATACATATTCAGCATGACACAAGACATATTATTTCATATTTTGAAATTTTTATTGCCTTATACATTGTTTGGCTGAATAATTATTCTCATGACAATAACTATCTGATCTAGCCTCAACAGGTGTTCGGGAAGCTTATTGAAATTTCATAGGTACAAGATCCAATTCCGACGAAAGCTCGGCCATAATCTTAAACTTCTGGAAACTGTTATTGCTCAACATCAGGAAATTTTGCCTCGACAGATCAGCCGGACATATATTATTTCATATTTTGAAATTTTTATGGCCTTTTTGCCCGAGCAAATACATATCGTATATTGATTATATTGATTAGATTATTCTCATGATAACTAATCAATTCAACCTACACATATGGTAGAACAAGTTATTACTTTTTACAGGTACAATTTTCGGTCTCGACTGAGTATTCGGCCGTGATTGCCTGGAAATCTTATTAATGCTCCGATATATATATTCGATCAAGCACAAATTGCTACTCAACTACAATCTTAAACTTCTGGAAACTATTATCATTGCTCAACATTATGAAATTTTATCTCAGCGAGGCACTATATATTTTATTATTGCTCTGATCTATGCTAAAGCACAAATTATTCTATATATCTATTGGGATTCATACTCTATATTCATCTCATCATGGAGCTCGATAAAATACTTATTCAGCTCCGAGGAGAACTACAACATTTGTAATATTTCACCCCCAACGGATAGTTGGTCGGGGTGATTCTTATTTATATTCAGGCCCGACAAAGTACTCGGCCATTTTCTTATGTTCTGGAAAATATTATTCTTGTTCGTCATTATGAAAAATTTGCCTCGACAAATCAGCGAAACACTTTATTATTATTCTGAATCATTCTTTATATCTATTCGGAAGCATATTCTATATTTATCTCAGCATGGAGCTCGACAAAATATTTATAATCATATATTCAGCTCTAAGGAGGTCTCCAGAATTTATTATATTTTATCCCCAACGAACTGTTGGTCAAAAAAATTATTTTCTTTCTATATATATTCAGCAACCACCAACTCCGGTTGGTCGGCATTCAGCAACCACCAACTCCGGTTGGTCGGTAACAACCACCAACTTCGATTGGTTGGTAACAATAAATTTAACCAACAATGTTGGTATTACGGGTGATCTCAAGGGACACCCAAACTAGGCAAGAAGATGTGTGACCTCCCGTGGCATCCACTGTCTAAGCAACAAGGTAATCCTGGTAAGATTACTACAACTAAGCAGGAATATGGGATTAAAATCATTCCATTGCTTAGGCCCAAAGAGTGACAAGTCACTATAATTAAACAACAGGTGGAGCAAGTTCCATTATTTATACAAAACAAGACAATTTATCCTTCTTCAGATATATATATATATATATAATTCATCAGCAAACAACAAGGAAAGCATCTTACAAAGTATTTCCAAGAAAATGAAAATGCAAATATGCAAAGATCTCAGGGAGTCATTTAAG
Source organism: Sambucus nigra (assembly GCA_949130495.1). Lineage (NCBI taxonomy): Eukaryota > Viridiplantae > Streptophyta > Magnoliopsida > Dipsacales > Adoxaceae > Sambucus > Sambucus nigra. Next base: position 130,085,553 of record OX422213.1, on the reverse strand, counting down.
GGAACATTTCCTCAACCTTATTTTTCTAGTAAGAACAACATACTTAAAGGTCAAGAAAACATTCAAAGTTCATATTCCACACTTGGGGGCTTCTATTACAGATTTAGTTGTTTATTCGGTGGCACATTCTCATAACATCATGCAGTCGAGTATCAAATTCAACTCCACAAAGTTACATGGTCGGGCCCCCACCAATCATCATTCAGGAGTTATTTTTCTTGCTCAGGAATTCGTTTTGATATTGAAGTTCAGGAGGCATATTGAAGTTAAGGAGGCATATTAAAGTTCAAGAGGCGTATTCAGAAGTTCAGGAGGCATATTCAGGAGTTAGTTGTGCTGTTGAAGTTCAAGAGGCATATTCAAGAGTTATTATGAACATGCTATTGAAGTTCAGAAGGCAAATTCAACATCTACATCACTGAGATCTTTACTACTACTGTCTCGACCAATATGGAAGAAGAAGTTGTATGAAAATATTTCAAAATCCACCACTAGCTTGGTACTAATCAGATTGAAGAGTTGGTTTCAAAAGCTAGTATGTTACTCGACAAAATATTCAGAGGAGCATAAATCAGAAAAATCAAGCATGTGAAGTTAGCACTCAGTTGATCGACACAGAAGGCAGTTGGTCGGCTAGCAAACCAATCAATATACTTGAAGATTATGACAAGCTACCAGCTGTATACTATAGCATGGCAGCATCCAAATTCCCAGGGGTGATATATAGCACACGTTCGCTTGACGAACAGAGTTCCACAAAAGAGATATTAGTAACCATCGATCTATGTTGAACAAATCAAGAAGGCAGATCAAGAATTTCACGAGCACCGAGCAACACTGCAGAATAAATACTCCATCCTTCAGTGAACCATCAAGCATGGAGTATTGGGGGCTTCTGTTGACGCAAAAAAATTTCATCTACGAGGACCATTCAGAAAAGGACACCTATCATCCTACGTGGTAATATTTATACTTGTTCGGCACCTGAGGAGAGTTAGTCGGCACCCGAGGAGAGTTAGTCGGCATACCAACCAACTCAAGGCGCGCAGAGAAACTCAAGGTGTGCAGAGCAAATCAAGGCGTGCAGAGCAACTCAAGGCATGCAGAGTAACTCAAGGCGTTCAGAGCAACTCAAAGCGTGAAGAGCAACTCAAGGCGTGAAGAGAAACTCAAGGCGTGCAGAGAAACTTTGCATGCAGATTAACTTAAGGCGTGCAGAGCAACTCACAGCGTGTAGAGCAACTCTGGCCAGGCAGATCAAAGGATAACTGTGCATTTAATGTGCATTAATGAACATTTCTACTGTATAGATGTATATGCCTACTAGATAACAACACGCTGTCTATTCACATTGACAGCCTCAAGGCTATAAATACATTGTAACCCCATCATAGAGGGGGATCGATCTGATAACTAAGAAACACCATACAGAAAATACACATCTCTCTGTCTCTACAACATATTGTGTTATTGTACACCCCTGGGAATAAAATAACAGTGGACGTAGGCTTTATTCATAGCCGAACCCTCTAAAAATCCGTGTCTCTTATATGTTTGATATGATCATCATTTCATCTTCAATCATCATCTTCATACCTTCAATTTTATCTTTTATCGGCATCAACAATCCCCTTTCTAAGACCTTCCGTAATAACAAGCAGCGTAGGTATGTCATATACATAAGTCACATAATTGGTATACTTACCACATGTACAAATTCTCTCGTTAAGATCGTTATACTCACAACCTATAATACAATATTCCATACGTAGTGTATAACCCTCGAATTCCCTATGTATAATTTATTTAGCATAGTATTTCTTCTCACAACAACTCGAGTGTTCCCTATTACTCGTACGATTCCTAAGTGTTCCTTAAGATAATTCAGTCGGTAGCCCACTCTTACCTACTGGTCTAAGTCCTAGGTTTGCTAAGATACCCGTGACATCATTGTATTTCTCTAGAATTTAAATTCCATTATTTAATTAAGTACACTTAGCCTCGACCCTATATTCATCTCACAATAATAAGTCTCAACACCTAACATTTGTCTACTGGTGTTTAGTATATCTCCAATTATAATTTAGAAATCAATTAGAAGGTTAATTCGATCATTTCCCATAAGGTCTAAATTAAAAAGAGAGAAACTTTCAAAATCTAGGGAACCGAATTGATTCTCCCTTTTGGCCGAATGGATTCTTCCTTGGGCCGAATCGATTCGAAATGCTACATGTCTCTTCTTCTTCCATACGCAATTACGTTTTTCTCCAAATTTCTTAACCCAGCTCTCATGGTTCCTCACCAATTCAACAACCCAGAATCCCAACCATTTAATATACACTTATGGGTGAATTACAACAATAAATTATCATTAAAACATCAAAGATTCAACCTTAGAACTGATTTATCCATAATTATCAACAAAACCCTAGTTTCATGTTCATCCATATTCATATACACCCAAGTCCAGATTTATTTCATTTTCTTACTTGCTTATAATCAAATTTTGATTTCTAAACATATAATATTTCAGTTTACATGCAATTCCTATCCAAGATCATATTTTACATTCTCCAAATTATGCCAAAACATGTGATATTCATGAATAAATCAACTGCTTCTAACATGGATATTATATTTTTTCTAAATTAAGAAAGATAAATACTTGACTTTAATAGTAGGTTTGACTCGTTGTAGATGATGGTATGGTTTCAATCCTCCTCTCCTGATCTACGTGATGGTGGTGACGGTGGTGCAAAAATAGTGGTTCTTGACCTTGGAATACCTTGGGCACCTTTCCTTCTCCCTCCTATGGCCTCTATCAATTTTTGTGTTTTGTAACCCTAATTCCCTCACTGTAGATGATGATATAAACCTCAAAATTTCGTAATTCCCTTTTCTCCAAAAGTAAAAATGACCAAAATACCCTCCCGGGGTGTCGGTTTGGTCTAAAACTTCCCAAGACCCAAACTAAATCCCCGGGTGGACTTTTTTGACTATTTCGACCTTTTCGGACACTTTGGAGTACTCTAAATGACCATTTGGATGACTTATTTCCAATTTACTTTTCTATTCCATAATTTAAGTCTCGACACAACTAATACGCGTGTCCCGACTAAATTACTGTAATTGCCATATTTCGCACTCACGACATTTGTAATATCTTATTATCATTATTATTACTCATTCACTAAGTAATGTTCAACATAAATAAATATTAACCCTTATCTCGCTAATCAATATTTATTTCAAACAGGATTAATTTCTCGTTTTAATTTAATTGATCCCTATTTTAAAAATCATTAAAAAATATGGGGTATTACCAAAATCCCCGTTTACTTACTACTTTCAGACAAAACACTTCTGGACTTTTTTCTCAATATTTTTTCCAGAAAATCTCTGGAGGAGTCTTGGCCCCTCCTCGGACCTATACAAACCTAACCCTGATACTAAGTAAATGAATTACTGTTAAATGTACTTTATTGTTGCTCCCAATAAACCATATGAATTACTATAGTGTGTGACATTTAAAAATGTAACCATGTGACATTTTTTACTCTCTCTCTCTCTCTCTCTCTCTCTCTCTCTCTCTCTCTCACACACACACACACACACACGCACACACACATTAGGTGAACCATAGATTAATACTTGGGGATTGGAACTAAAGAGTTTGTTGAATGACATTTGTTAATAGCCGTCTAGACTATTTTTTATTTATTTAAAGTAAGGAAGTGAGAAAATATAACTTGTATATAAGTACATCCATTCATGGATGGAGCTAGTAAGGGACCGGTGGGGACTTGTCCCCCCTCATTTTTTTAAAGAAAAAATACCCCTATGCTAAAAAATAAAGTTTATGGGTAACATGATGTAGCTAAGAACTTTAGAATGAATATATATATATATATATATATATATATATATATATATATATATATATATATAGAGAGAGAGAGAGAGAGAGAGAGGCTCTCGTGCGGACCTAGTTTGTGGACTAGCTACCGTCCAAATATATCTAGGGATGACTGTGTCTTTTATATTCTTTTATCTTTTCTTAACTTTTTGAAATAAAATTTTCTACCCCAATAGATTTTAAAATATTTTTAAATTCTAATTAATCTAGGAGTCTAACCGTAGAATGGTTCGGGAGTACCTCTTTAGCTTTCCTTGTCACTATCATATTGTACTTCAGAATAGTGAGGATTATGTACTAAAATATTTTCCTCAGCATGTCAAGAAATTACAAGTTGTTGCGAAGGGAAATAATCTTGATTTAAACACCTTATGCAATATTGAGGATTTATTCTTGTAGTCTCTTTATATATTTGCTTAATGATATAGATTACGTCGTTTTCTATGAATTCGTCTAATTCACTGTCACCGTAGGATGACAAAAATCTTTGATAAGTTCTAGTAGAGGCAGTTTCCACGAGTTTAAGGATTGGACGAACACCTCTTGATCTAATCAAGATAGTTCTTGTTTTAGCTAATCTTTTTCTTCTAATGTTTTTCAATACGTCTATTGTATCTCTAAGTATTCTAGTAATTCTTGATATTTTTTTTGTTCTGAAAGTTCTTCCTCAAATTCTGCAGTTCTTAACTTGCTTGAAGAGACCACATATCTCTATTCTGATTATTTTTATTCTAAGTACTTCGCGTATTAGCAACTCAATAATCTGGTCTACGTATTTATAGGTGCCTCCTCCGTAAATTAAAGTAGTTTCCATAAGTAGTCTATCTTAAGGGTCTGAGAGATTCTACTAATGGATTTCTCTTGTTAGGTATGGGTTTATTTGATTAACAAATGCTAAAAAAGTCTTTAGTTATTTGAATGCTCATACATTTTTTTTAATTTAACAATACTATTTGAAATAGCTAGGGATTTGGTTCGAGTTTACACCTTCCTTCTGGTTTGCAATTACTTTATCTTCTTCCCTTTGTCTCTTTAGTTTGTTACTATCCTTCTTCTATTTTTACCTCTTGCAACTATATTTTATGTGTCACGTCTCAATCCTCTGTTGGCGCTGAACCCCTTTCCTGCCTATACGCCACCACGCCTAGTGCCCACCTGGCTAACGGCTCACGGCAAATCAACACCTGACGGCGGTTCAACAGTATTACACCTACGTGCTACACCAGAGGTTCCACACAATAGTTCTCTATTAAGAAAACGTTGGATATGTTTGGAGAATAATAACAACTTAAGATAAGAGATTTTTGGAAAAGAAAATATTTATATTGCATAACATTAGTAGAGACAACTCTCACCTCTCCCCTAACTATAAGAGGTTTACTCACTAACATACATTTTACTCTCTACCTCTCTTACTCTCTACTAAGCCTTATCACTCTGTACATGCGTGATATCGATAGCTTATGGAATTCACAAATTTCTAATGGATTAAACTTATTTAATTAGAGTCAATATTCAATTCCAATTAATTAAACCTAAACATGCATCTATGTGAGTAAATCAAACATCCAAACACATATCAATGGACAAACCAATTTGAGGAAAAACAACCTTTCGGGTAAAGACATTTGTTTCACTATATAATGTAAATTCGCAACTTATAATTACATAAAGAAATTTGCAATGAATTTTCCGCAGAAAATCCACATAGACCATAGTCTAAAAACAACAAAGATTCTTGCAAGAACCTCAAGAATCGCAACTCCTCCTGCAACGGTGAACACCCTCGAGTATCCCCAATGACAGCAGTCATCATCAAATAGCTCCTGCAAGAACGATCAATTCAATACTAGATAACTTCTTCTCTATAAGAGAAACTTCGATAAGAAGTGTTTGGGTTCTAAAACGATTCACCAAAGTATATGTGATGATTTTGTGAATAAAAAATAAGGTTTTGTTCCCTAAAAGTGAAGACTAAAATTTTGCAGATTTGCAGTTTTCATTTGGCAAAAGTCTTAATGAAAAAGTCTTCCGAAATAGGTATTTATAGAAATCAAAATTCTTGAGGGGGTGGAAGTCGTTCGAACGATATTTCCTTGTCATTTGAATGACATTAAATGTTTTTTAAATGACTCGAAAAATGACCTGTTAAAATGTAAAACAGTATGGGGTCATTCGATGCAACCAAGGAATGCCCTATCTCGCGACCTATTAAACGATAAATGATGTCGTTAGATCATGTTATTTGAACGACATTGGCATGTCATTTGAACAACATTGTTTTATCATTTGAATGTCTAACGTCCTTAGGAATGGTTGGCCCTCTAAAACAAATAATGGTTTCGGCTTTAGCAATGAAAGTATTAGAACATAACGAGCCATTACCATCACTATCAAACCTACTTGAATCGTTTAAATCATTTTTCAACTTCAAAATATTTGATTCAAGCAACAAATTAGACTCTTCCAAAGATAGGGATTTCTTTTTCAAATTATCAATTAAACTTTATAGTTTATTTCACTCACCCTCAATTAAAATAAACTTATCCCTAAGAGTCTTTTCACGTGCCGTAAAATCATCGATTAATTTTTTATTCTCAACGACACAAATCGAAACCCTAGAACTTTTTAAGTCCTCTAATTATTTTTCTAAAACTAGGACTTTATCATCACTCTCCTTTTTGATAACTTTTAAAGAATCAAAGTCAACACACAAATTACCAAAGTGTTCACGACAAATATCTCTTTGAGTTTGAAACGTTTGCAAATATTTAAACTTATTTTTAAAAAGAGAGTTTTCTTCTTCCAAAATTTTAATTCTTTTGCAAAGTTTCAAATCCAAAAGAGTTAATTTTTCCACACGGTCCTGAACTTTATCAAACTCATCACGACTAACGATATTAATAGTATTAGAATCCATCGAGAAAACAAATCAGGAGAGGAACACAAATAACCACAAAAAAAAAAATTGCACTACTGGATCTACACAGTAAATTAGTGCAACAGGCTCTGATACTAATTTGAGAATGCAAAATATTAATTGCCTCTGTGGTTTTCACAAATTTCCTAATTTTAAACCAATTTTAGTTCATCCTTAAAATATGCCACTACGTGTCAAAACAAATCAAGTAAGCATGCGACACAAAATTTAGGAAAAATCCCCGAAGGGCAAAACCTTTATTTTTAGAACTTTGATAAGTTTACAAGACCATTGACTTACATACAACCTGATAATAGCCCACAAGTGTAACGCATGATGTCTTCATCAAACCTTCAAAGCATCAGCTAGAAATCACCAATGGTTCACACGCAGCTATACCAAAAGGACACGCAGTCTTCAGCAAAGAATCAACACGCAGAAGATCCTCAAAGACACGTAGTCATAAACTTTGTAGCGACTCACTCCACAATAGCACGCAGCTCTCGGTTGTAGAGATCTCCCCATAAAGGATGAATAATAGAAAAGTATGTTCTTTGGGTTCCAAAATAATTCACATAAAGATATTGGGATTTGTGAATTGAAAAAGAAAAAAATAATTAAACCCTAAAGGAAGGAGCCAAAAGGATTCTGTAAATCACATTTTTTCTGTTCTATAAAACACCGGGACTTCTTCACAAAATATGCATCGTTTAACGTGCTTATATAGAAAATCTAAGTCGGCGCGTCGTTTGAATGAGATCCCATTTTGTTCGAACGAGATCTGATGTCGTTCGAATGAGCTATCAAACGAGATTTCAGGCCATGTTTATAGATAATTTCGATACGAACGCGTGATGGCCAGTTTAGTATTTTTCTGATTTTTTTTGAATTAGTTATGATTTTTCTACGGAAAGGAGTCCGAGAACAAAATCTTTAATAATTCAATTTTTTTAATAAAAACATTTAAAGCTCCGCTCCAACACTTAGAAAATATTTTATGAAAAATAATCCCAATACTCTAAGTGCATTATTAAGGTACTCTAAAACATAATCTTACCAAAGTTAACCTTACGGAGACTGTTTGTTGAAGAACCTTGATTATTCGGATTCGTATTGAGGTGAATGTGATCTTAAACGAGAATCTTGATTATTCGGATCTATCTTGAGGTGAATGTGATCGTGAACTTCTTTGATGGTGTAGCGATATATGACATATAAATTGATAACGGAAAAAAATTTCCTTACACACGTGTAGTATCGTAACGAGATAAAAACCTGTGAGACACATTATCCAACTTAAAGAAAAATTCTCTAAGGTGTCCTTTCTTCTTGTAATGGGTGAAAACATAAATGGGTCTAGGAACACCTCTCTCAAAATGAGTAGGATGCGCTCTCCTGTGGGTAGACATATGATTGGGTGTGTTTGGTCGAGAGCCGTGTGGATCTATCACAAACTCGGTAATCGACTCGAGTGCAACATGGTAGGTAGATGCATCGTCATAATCTATTCCTTATCTCTCAAAATTATCCAAAGTGGGATCGAGGACCATCTTTTCAACCTTCTTAGCTGTATACTCTAAAGTGACCTTGACCTCCCGAGCATGTTCGAGATCTCTCTCGAGGTGGGATACACGGGCTTTAAGTTCACTCCTTTCCTAGCCTAAGACGATCAACTGTTCACTTAAAGAAACCTCCACCTTCTCGAGTTAACTCACCGATGTCCCATACTCCCTCAAAACTCCTATCTCTCTCTCCAAATATAGCACCTTAAGACCTAACTCCTTATTCAACTTCTTCGTCTTTAACGTTTGGGCGTATAAATCTCTAAACGCCTTTTGGACATCGCTTTCACCCTCATTTCCAATCTCACTCTCACACTCACTATAAACGCTCAAATCATCACTGGGTCTCTCACATACACAAGTGTCCTCATCGTCGTGGGATAAACTAGATGAGATCATGTGACTAGCCATAAAGGTAACACACATACCATGTGATGATTCATCCCCGGAATCATTCACTTCGAAGTCACTATCACTAAGAATTGCTGGCATAGAAATTTTATTTCCCTTTCTCTTTAGCATAGTGGGACATCCAAACACTTTTTGTCCTTTTCCCTCACACTTAAAGCATCTCACCTATTCCGCTTTCTCAACTCTCGCTTTGGCCTTTTCTTTCTTTTTATTTTTCTCAAAAATCTTTTTATTGGAAGAATTTTCTTTGGAAAATTTGAGAAACTTTTTAAAATTTTTAGCAAACAAGGCCACATCGTCAAAATCAAACTCTCCCTCAGACTCACAAACTCTCTCTTTCTTCTTCTTCTTTTCCCTCTTATTAGACACTTCCTCACTCTTTCTAGATTAGGCCCTAAGTGCAATCCCTCTATCCTTAGGCTTAACAGTGTTAGGAAACTTATCGATCTCATAAGTTTGAAGATCTTCTACAACTTCTTCTAACCTAAGTGTATCTAATATCCCTAATGAGTTCAAAATAGTGACCTTAGGAATAAAAGATTTTGGGAGTGACCAAAAAATCATTTTCATGACCCTAGAATCATCAATTTTCTCACCCAAATTAAAATTCGTGTTTACTATGTCCGACAACCTAGCATAAAACATGTCAAAACACTCGGACTCTAACATGGTAATAGTCTCAAACTGGGTGGTAAAATTTAGAAATTTCGATTTCTTAACCGTATTAGTACCTCATGTGTCAATTGGAGGATATAACATGTCTCTTTAGACATGGTGCACGTCATGATATGATGAAACTCGTCATGGGTGATGGCTCCTAAAATAACACTCAGGCCACAGGTGTTAAAGTGCTCCATTTATTATCATCCTCAGTCCAGTCAGACACAAGTTTGGGATTGGTGACATTATTTGTGGTGACAGTGGAGGGAGTTCATCCTCTTTCACATATTAACCAGACACGTTCATCAATAGCCTTTAAACACGATCTCATACAGACTTTTTAGTAGGCATAATTTGTTCTATCAAATACGGGCATCTGATTATATAAGTTCTCCATCGGAACCATTGTGAAAATTGTCAAAATCCATTTTTTTAAAATCGATATCACAAAAAATAAGGTTTTGTGCCCTAAAAGTGAAGACTAAAATTCTGCAGATTTTTAGTTTTCGTTTGGGAAAAGTCTTAATGAAGAAGTTTTCCAAAATAGGTATTTATAGCAAAATAAAATTCTTGAGGCAATGGAGGTCGTTCGAATGACATTGCCCTATCGTTTGACTGACATTAGATTTCATTTAAATGACTCTAATAACGATCTGTTAAAATACAAAACAGTATGGGATCGTTTGATGCCACTAAAGAATGACCTATCTCGCGACACATTGAATGACAAGTGATGTCATTAGATCATGTCATTTGAACGACATTGGCATGTTGTTTGAATGACATTGGCATGTCGTTTGAACGACATTGCTTTGTTGTTTGAACAACTAAAGCGAAAAATAATATTTTATTAAGCCCGCCTACAGGTCTTCCAAAAAATATTTTCACTTAGAAAAATGCCTCAATTTGATAAAAAAATAGTTTCGAAAAATATCCCAATACCATCGTAAACCAATTTCAAAACTAAAACACAATCCTTACCAAAATTAATCTCACAGATGATTGTTGTTGAAGAAACTTGATATTCGGATCTGTCGTCTTCAACAAATGATCGTGATCTTCCTTCGACGGTTGTAGCGGTATATGACATACACAATGTAAACTACGGACTATGGAAAACCTGTCCTTCCACACTATTTTTTCTTCGATGTCTCTCCCAGCATACAAATTACCCTTTATAAATAAGGGGGTATACGTATGACTAGCTACTGATTGCTAAAACCAGAGAATACAATTATTAAAGTCTTAAATTATTTACTTTATATAAAGCAGATGCATCGTCTATTAATAATTCTGGCCAAAGTCTTTGTCCGCATATAAAGAAGCTTTAACGTCTTGCAAATATTTTAGTGTGATGGCCCATGCAAAAAGAAAGTTTGTCGTCTTGTTATAATGAATCTTCTGCGTTCTAAAAAAAAATAGTCTAAATAATTGCGTCCTATGTCTTTAGTAACTCATTGAATAAGGTGGGACCCTTCTATATCCTGTATGTTTCTTCCGTTGTCTTTTCTATTTTGTCTTTGTCTGGTAGAGCATTATTATTGTCGTAGTATTCATCAATGAGGCCCACTTTTCTAATGCTGGTTAGTAAAGTTACCTTTACTATTTCTTTGGATTTCTTTTTGGTCCTTACATTGAATGGCTCATTTATTTGGATGATCAAGTCTTCCTTATACTACACATTATACCATCTTTCTTGACTTGTCAATAACTCTGTTATTTCTATTGTCTCCATGGCTTAGGAAATCAGGAGTTTGGTCATGCCAATAATTAGGTTTTTAGTCTCGTCTTCAGATAGAATTTCAATGTCTTCAAATGAAAAAGTGGATAATCTAATGAGTCTAAAACCTTTAACTCTTTTTCCTCTACAGAGCAATCTAATAAATTCTGGCAAAGAGGGGAACAAATTCTTCTATCTTCTTGGCATACTCATAGACTATTTTTCTAAGAGTAATAGAGTCGTTTATAGTCTGTATCTGGATGACTCCAATGAACCCATAATCTGCAAGAGTTATGTGTCCCATCTCTGACTCTCCAAAAACATAAATTTTTGGAACATGTTTGAAGAAGCCCCTAATCATTAAGGCGTATCCATTAATCTCAGATAATAATATATTTAAATGTTCAATAATGCTATCACCCTCTTTCTGACAGTCTTATGAAAATGGGAGATTATTATTATCGAATAGTATAACAATCTTAGTCTCAAAAGTCTTTTCCTGATAATAAAAATTATCAACTGGTATAGTTTTAGAGGATTCTCCAAGAGTCTGAGCATATGTCTGAGTCTGCAGTCTAGGAATAGCAGTACTACTGAGATGAGTAACTGCAACTCTTTGAGTTCTCATAAATCTGGTAATAGCTACCAAAATATGTTTGAATTCTACCCATAGTTTGTTCTTTACATTCCATCATAGGGCGTCTATAAGAGTATTTTTATCATCAGAAAATTCTCATCTATATTTTATCAAGTCCGGGTATCTTTGCTCTAGTCTATATTGAGGAAAATATATTTTTCTGATAAGTCTATTCTGGGAAACAATTTCATTTATAGATTTTCTAGGCGGAATTAGAATGTCATCAAAGTTTTCTAGTATTTGTCTTACGCATCTATGACAGTTTGCAACATCTTCTTTGTTTAGTTTATTTTTTTCGGAGGAACTCACGATGTCTAATTCTTCTATTTGCAACATAAAACAAGAAATCATTTAATATTAACAAGCACTGGTTCTCTAGATATGATGTCTGGAATGGTGTTTTTACTTCCCTTAATATGTATAACAGAGAAGTCATATCCATTAAACAATTGCTTCCATTTAATTATTAGTTCTTGACTTTGATAGGTATAAGTTTCTGAATTTTACTCCATAAGTAGAATTAGTATAAAGAGTATAATGCTAAAGTCTAAGAAAAAACATATATTTTTCTATAGCCCTAACTATAGCTAGCACTTCTTTTTCACGAGCAGTATATCTTGTTTCTCGATCAGTAAAAGTTTTAAAATTATATCTATAAAGTTTATTCATTTTAGTCTAATGATCAATGGAAAAGTACACTACTCCCCATTGTTTATCTAAGGCATATGTTTTTACTATAAATTGGTCTTTGGCTTTAGGCACTTCAAGTAAAGGAATATTTTTGACTATTTTTTTGATTTTTCTTATTACTTTAAAATCATCTTTCCATTTAAAAGGATTAGTCTTATTCGTTACTTTTAATTTGAATGTTAGGATTTTTCTTTTTGAAGCAAGATTCTTAATAAAGTTTGTAGCACAGCTAAGCAATCCTAAAAATAATTGTAATTATTTTCTATCCTTAAGCTGGTCTCGGAATTCAAGAATATTTTTGGTTATGTGTTCTACTAAGGATTTTTTTTCCTTTATTGATATGCATTCCCAAAAGTCTATTTCAGTATGATATAATTTCACTTTTTTCTCAGAAATAACAATTCCATGCTTATCTAATTCTAAGATAATCTTTTTAAGATGGTCTACATGTTATAATTTAGTCTTGATGTCTATAAGAATATCATCTATGTAAACAAGTGAAAATTCTGAATAAGGTCTAATAATATTATTCATATGTGTTTGGAATAATTGAGGGGCATTCAAGTATCCAAATGGAATAACTAACCATTCATATTTTCCTTGGAGCACACTAAAGGTTGTCCAAGTTTTACTGCCTAGGTGCATATTAATTTGCCAGAATCCTGACTTGCAATTAAACATACTGAATATAATTACGTCTTTAACAAATTAATTAGATTATTTTTGTCTAGTATCTTATAAGAATCAAATTCACAATTCTTATTAAGGTGTCTATAGTCTATGGCCATACGTCCTTTTTCTCTCTTTCGTTCAGACTCATTTTGAACGTAAAAGGAAAGGCTATTACGTCTACTTTTACTTTCTCTAACAATGCCTAGCTTAAGCATATTATCTATATCTTTTTTTGAATTCTTCTCTATCTTCTTGTGAATATCCTTTCTTATATGTTCCACCATTAATAGTGACATCTGGGTTAATACGAATAATTTCACAATAACTTTAGTCTTTATCCCACTTAACAATGGGATTTTCTCCTAAAGTAGGCTCAACTAATTGCATAATATTTTTCTTTTCTGCTTCTATATCCATTTTCTTTTGTTTGGATATAGCTTGGTCTTTTAATAAGGATAGTTGGGCTTGATTTAAATTTCTTGTTATATAAGCACTATTTGCTTATAATACTTTTTGTATGGACACTTACATTCTTTTTGTAAGGGTTTAGATATTTCTTGAGCTTCTAGTTGGTTTGTAGGTCTAGGTCCACCATACTCAGCTGAAGAACTCTGATGAGATATTGGTCTATACTTGGGTTTGACCTGCATAAGGTCAACAACGGTCTTGTAATCTATTAGAGGAGCATTATGTTAAATTACCCTTTATCACTAAGTAATATGTTATCATTATACTGATTATAAGGATGATATTTACTAATAAAGTCTTGTCCTAAAATAATATTTCCTGTGAAACTAGGACGAGGATCCATAATCCAAAATTTTACAGCTTTATTTGTCTGATTTCCTAATCTAAAATAAATACGAATCATCTGAAAATATAAGGTAAATGGTTCTCCATTAGCTACCTTGCCATGGATTTCTTCATTACTATCTAGAAAATAATTTTCAGGGAAGTCATTAGCCTTGCATATACTTTATGAACATCCTGTATCTATAAAAGCTGAAAGTCTTTTAGGATAATCTTTATGTTGTATAAATAATTGTATAAAATAAACATTAGGTTTAGTAGAAATTCCTAAATTATTCTTTTCTAGAATAGATATTACCTTTTGAGGTTAATCTATGAAATCTAATGGTGTTAAGTCTTCTGTACCACTTTTGAGTACTCTTCTTCTAGGTCATAGAAAATTCCTTTTCCTTTTAAGTCTTCATTTTCTTGTAATCTTTTAGCTATATTTTTTTTATCAATGTCTTGATAATGGAGTTTAATATCTTAGTCTATTTGAGCATCATATTGGCTAGTATAGATTGCTTTAAATCTAGTTCTCCAACATCCTTCATGGTAGTGTAATTGACAAATAACACCAACCATAAATAGTTTTGTTTGTATAGTCTCAAAACATTCTACACATCTAAAGTCCATCTTATTACATTTCATTTCAAATGTGCAATAATGTTCTTCATCCTAGTAACATCTAGGTATGTATGTTAGTAACTCAAGATTACCAATTGTTCATCTTTTCATTAAAAAGGGGTTTAATATGCATCTTCAAAATTTATATAATCATTTTTATGATCAATTTGTATCATACATAGGTCTAGAGTGTCTTGAGAGTCTTCATATTCATCAGTATCACTATTATAGTCTTCTAAATCACTATTTGTGTATGCATTATAAATACTGATATTATCATAATTTTCTATGTATAATATTTCTATGGCATATAATATATCTAATTCTTCTTGATCTGCAAAGTCTAATATTGTATTAATAATCTTAATACTTTCTTTATCTTTCTTTTTAGGACAATCTTTAGCAAACTGTCCTTATTTTCCACAAGTCCAACATTCTTTGGTAGCAGTCTTAGATTTAGCTACTTCTTTTTCCTTCCTATAATTAGGAACATTCTTATCTTTATTGGTATATCTTCTTTAGTTATTTTTCTTAGCTCTAAAATTCCTTACTCTAAAGGTAGTAGAGGGTTTGAATCTATATTTCTTTAGAAAACGTAAAGGCCCAGCCTTAAACTTATTTTGTTTCCAATCTAACTTATTATTTTTGAATTTTCTTTCATTACCACATCCCCATTGAATTGGAGCAATGTCTCTTTCGTCTTTAATTGGACAAATTTGTTTGAAAGTTTCTTCAATTATCTTTCCTTGAGTAATATCTCATCTTTTAGATAGGATATAATCTTTGGCAAAATTAATTCTTTCACCAAGAGAGTTATTCTCAACTTCAGCAACTCTTGGCCAATTTCCATATTCATTAATTAAGATTTGTCCTATAGCTAGTATTTTTTTTAAAATATTCATCTTTTAAGGTCTCACCAAATTCTTTAATTTTCTAATATAATTATTCATAATTGTTTCTATATTCATTCATCTTATCTAGTTTGCAAATACTAAGAAGAGCTATATTAGTTTTTGCTAAGTCTTGTTCATTGATTTGAGCTAAATGACTAGCTTCAATGAATTATGATGTAAATAACTGAATATATTCTTTAATTGATCTTCTTTTTAGGTTTTCTTTCATTTTATCAATCTTATATAGGGATTCTTTATATGTAGCTTGTCTTAGTCTGTCTAAATAATCTTTTGCAATTATTCTAATGGATTTCTCTACGTATTGTTTTCATGAACTTGCATCCCATTGTTCATTAGATGCAAAACACATATTCATTTGATTACTCCATTCATATAATGCTTTATTTATATCTTGAACATTGTCTAAATTAAGGTATATCCCAACTGGATTTATGGCTTGACTTGCCATGGTATTAACATGAGTAAAACTCTTATCACTAGTTGGAAAGTATTTTATATAATCTGGTTTGGTCTTTACCAATGTGTTTGAATATATGGGAATATTTATTCCCATTAGTTTACTGAAAAATCTAGGAGCATCATTTATCCTACTATTGGCTCCAATTTCTTGCTTATTAGGACCTACTAATGTAGCTAGCATTAATCTTTCTTCTCCTTCTTCCATTAGTCTTAGGTTTATAAGAAGTTCTTTAGTATTCTTAGATTATTTTAGTTTTAGTATATGATCTTGTAATATCATATTAAATCTATCTCTGTCTTGGAACCTAATAGAATGACTTCTATTAAGGAGTTCCTTAAAGGTCTTCATATCTAATTCTGAGGGTTCATGCCCAAAGTTTTGGATTCTAGCTTTTTCTCTAACTAAATCTTTTTATTCAAATGATCTTCTAGATATAATTATTAGAGCTTTTCTTAATAAGCTAGAACAATCTTTATTACTACATTTTCCTTCTGAGGGATCATTAAGTATAGTTTCTCCCATATTTCTAAATCTAATTTCTTCAGTGTGGACATTCTAATTAGTAGTCTTAGGGGACCAAAGTGGATAGTAACATTTTCAATGACATCGTCTTGATTAATAAATGTGACACCCCGCATAATAAAATACCAGGCGATCAATCCTGTTCCAAATTAAAACAGGAGTCTCATATGGTTCATTCTTAGCATCACTGTCGAAAACCAAATTAATTACTAATAACCTATTAGGCTGGCGTCAAAATTTTAGTTAACTAATCTTTTTAAACAAACCATTCAAATAAACCATTCACACAGTTTATATATAAGACTGAAAAATGAAATAAAATAACTTAACACTTGGTTTAACAATAATACAACCCAATCGAGTGTCGCATTAAAAGGCGATAAAATGATAAATAAATGCGGTTGGGTTATCTGCCCGAATATTTATACAGTATCTCCTATCTAGATTATAAGGATATAAGCGTCTGTAGTAAACCTGCATGCATCCACAGCTGCTGCTGCAGACATCAGACTCGAAGGAATCGTCATCTAGGCGTCCCTGTGTCCGAACACCTATATATATATATATATATATATATATATATATATATATATATATATATATATATATATATATATATAGCAAAAGAGAGGAAAATAGATAAACGGGTCAGAGCCCGAGTTTTGAAAATGTTTTGCAAGTGCATAAATGATTTATTTATGAAAAATATGTTTTATCTCATATTTAAGTTGGTATCGCACTCTCATGAGATACCCCTCACCCCTCATCTAATGGTGCACACCTATCGCATCCCTCTAAACAACCTAGTCAAGCTACCCAGCCCAACTAAACTCGTTCCAACCATTCTAAAATCCTAATTGATTCTAGTACTAAGGGCTAAACTTCTCCCCAGTCTCAACACTGTGCCATGTTCGTGCGTGGGGTATCTCGCGAAGAGAAATCCAAACAAGGAACCCCCCTGATACACTATTACTTGGCAGTGTCGATCATCGAGATCCATTAGACCCTCAGTACACAACATATATATACATACTCATATAATTATATACATTATCATACTCACTTCCATACACATATCACAATATAAGTCCGGATAAAATCTCCCGAAATGAGAATTAATCTTTATTAATTTTATCTCTTTACTCTCGTTAGAGATATATAACATCTTGTTCTCATACACAGGTAATATACTATACACACAAGTATAATAACCATCCCAATGAGCTATAACTTGAGGATGCAGTCTCTATGCTATCATCTACTAGAAAATCACTCACATACCATCCTGGGTACCAACGGTCGAAATCTCACACCGCCTTGGTAATAGACAAATCACAACGTATGGGAAGCCATAGTTCCTCCCCGAAAGTGAGACAAAACATACCCACCACGTCTCACCCCTAATAAAAATCACAATATAAAAATGGACACTATGACCTGGGGACTATACGCTCCCTTCTCCTCATGCCAGGGGCCTCACCTACATCGCGCAACTTCCCATGATAGCATTAGAGGGGGTATGCTTCACATAAATATATATACCATTCACCCCCCCCCACAC
The DNA here is from genome assembly GCA_949130495.1 of Sambucus nigra. Classification (NCBI taxonomy): domain Eukaryota; kingdom Viridiplantae; phylum Streptophyta; class Magnoliopsida; order Dipsacales; family Adoxaceae; genus Sambucus; species Sambucus nigra. Next base: position 130,067,492 of record OX422213.1, on the reverse strand, counting down.
ACATATATATATATATATATATATATATCCGTATCATTATATATATATACTATAATCACATCGTATATATAAACTACCTCGTTCCTCAAACATATATATGGCCGTAATTGCCAATCTCACATAACGATGGCCAATAACCCCAAAATGTTTTCATTCATAATAATATTTAAGTATTCACACACTTAAAATACTAAAACCATAAGTATTCTCTATACACACTTGCTGAAGACCTCTTTCGAACGTGGTTCGACCCAAACATTCACCAAGCCCATACCCCGGATTGTACACTAAACTAATCCAAGGTTCCCTTGTTCATTCCAAGGTTTACTCACCCTCAATACCATCATCTAGGAATCCTACTATCATAACTAGAATCCCCCATAATAATCTCGAATTGCAATTTAACACCCCCTAAACTCAAAGAAGAAAAACTGCCAAATTCAACAAAGGCGAATCGATTAGCCCCAAATGCGTATCGATTCGGGCTAGCGAATCTATTCGGTTTCCATACAAATCTATTCGGAAAGTATTCTGAAGCAGGTTCTCAGAGGCGAATCAATTTGGTCTTAATCCAAATCGATTCGACCTGAGACAGCCTTATAGGTCCCCTTATGCGAATCGATTCACCTTGTTCAGAGGGCACTGTTTGGGCGATTTCATCTTCTCCAGAATACCCAATTATCAACCGATTCTCCATTTTATGGTTTCTAAACTCAACCAACATCACCATCATCCTCCTAACACTGATTTCTAACTAACACATCAATAAATTTTATTTTTCTCCCAAGGTCAGGTTGGATTTCTGACTAACGATTTCGATCTCGGACAACCTTCCGTAGAAAAATCATTATAAATTCAAAAAAAAATTAGAAAAATATGCAGTTGGAGCCCGCGCGACCGTATCTAAAAGATCTACAAATTTAGTTTTTTGACCAAGAGCCGAATCGATTCGTTTCTTAGTCGAATCGATTCAGAAGTGACACTAGTCACTATTCACCTTCTTCTCCAAAAATCCCAAACCCCCATTTTTGTTGTTTCTCATCTCATCCAACAACTCCATAAACATCTAATATATGTTTTACAACTAACACATCAATTAATTGAGGGATTAAACCAAGTTTCGTAGATTTATACCCAAAAACCCTTAAAGCCCTAGTTTTGCCATTTCCCCCATTTCAATCCATTTCTTCACTCCATTTACATGTATTTAACACTAGAAATCATTAAGAGTTTACATTACATCAATATCTAAACTCATACTCAAATTTTCCCAAATTTATTTTAAGGGTTCTAACCCAAAATCACATAATTTACCAATTATGATATGAGGTATACACACGAAATGAAATAAAGTAAGTAAACACTTGCCTGGAGGATAAAATCCGACGACCTCGAGTCGAATCCCGCAGAGTTTGGCCAGAATCTCCCTTTTCTTCCTCTTTTATCTCATTCTTACCTTTCTCCCACTCTCTCTTGCCTTATATAGGAGAGAATAAGGGTTTATCCATTTAAAACCCAAAAGTGACTCGTTTACTCAATTACGAGTCCCTACCGATCCAAAAATTCTCGGAATTCAAACACTACTCCCAGATACTCTATTCTGACTATCTTAGCCATTCCGAAACCAACCGTACACTCGAAATTTCCATCCGAGGTACTTGATCATAAACCCCTAATTAAACCCAATACATCTTAATGCGAGTTTTCCAATTAAAATATTATCCTTTGTCGCTTTACCCAACCGCGACATGTGATTAAAATGGTCCAACTCATTTACTTAATCCTGAAAGTAAGTGTAACACCCATCGAAAATCGTGTAACCCTCATAAATTCCAAAAATTATTTCTTTGAGAAATTCCTCAAATCTCCAAATCATTCTCATTTATGAAATTTAAATGATCCATAAAAGTACGGGGTATTACAATAAATAAAGGTTTATTTTGTATAATTTTAGTTTCTTGAAATTCTGGCAATTGCCAAAGGGTCATAACTTTTTCTTTCATAGGTCTAGTATTCCTAATACTGTAAGTACGATTGTAGTTTGAGTTATTGTTTCTAACCTATATTTCTTCATTAAGTCTATCACTAGAATTACCGATTGCATTCTTTCATAGGGGAATTGGATAAATTTCATGTAGCTTTGGAATTCTATATTGATATTAGCATCTGGGATAATATAGTCTTCATAGCCACTAGCATATAGGATTAACTTAAAATATTTAGATGTGTCTACGTTTACTATAAATGCTGAAATATTATTGAAGTATCCAATATTATCTGACATTTCTAATTGGGATATCCCAATAAGGCTTTTCTCAAAATCTTTCCATCTTTTGTCTACTAGGCAATATAATATGTTAATATTATTTTGAGGTCTATGTAATCCTTGGCTTCTTGCTTGAAAAAGTCCAAAGGTTAGGAACTGAAATTTTCTCCCAGTTCCTGCTTATCTTAGCCATTTTGAGTTAAAAACTTGAATCTCAGTATAGAACTTATATAACACATGATTTCTATAATGATAAGTCATGTTATAATTAGGAGTCTTGGGAGTGGCTCCTGCTTTAAACAAGTCTATGTATCTTACTACTGGAAGTTGTCCATTATGTATGGAATTTTCTATAATTTTCTAGTCAACTTCACCCCATTATTTCCATTGAAGAGGGTTGGTGAAGTTTCTCTCTTTCCACCATGTTCTAACATTGAAGGATAAGTCTTTAAGTCTTGGATCATAAAATTATTATGTCCAATATTTGGAATAGGGCTATATATCTTACTAGTCCTGTCTAATCCATCATTTATGATTCTTCTAGTTATGGTCTTTCGTTCCTTAGTTTCTATATAAGGATATTCTCTAAATTTATTGGTGATTACCTATTTTTGTTCAACTCTTTTTTCAATTCTTTCTAAAGAGTCTAAATAATCTTTTTGTCTTTCTAACTGACTAAGGATTTCTTTTGTGAAGAACTTATTTTCTTTTCTTGCATTATCATTAATATCTTCATTATGCTTAGTAAGAGTATTAATAATCTTTGTAATGTAGTTTTTTACTTCATTATCTTTGTCTTGTTGTTGCACAGATTCCGGTGTCATTCTAGCTTCTATGGATTCTGCGGATTTCTCTATTTTAGATAGTGAGAAGGTTTATCAGACGGATGAATATGATATTGATCCAAGCCTGACATACTAAGATGTGTCAATGTCACCAAAATATCTATGGTTCTTAGACCAAGTTAGTCTTGCCAAAGATAGCAGGGTGGAGTTTACACGAGTGATTTAGGAGATAATAAAAAAATGTTCCTCCATAACTTTGATGGAAATAGCATATGGTTAGGTTGATCCGCAAGTTTATGTCTAAGTTAACATTATTAGATGCATATAGATGAATTATGTATCCCCATAATAGGATCTTATACGTGATGAAAAGCATAAACGTAATAAGGTTTCCTAGATAACTAATGAATTAAAGTGATTCGTTCAACATCATGCCCATGAGCTCTTTTCATGCAACTAGTATTTTCTAGACCAGATTAATTACGATGCCACTCTCAATTTCAGGCTATGATAACCAATATTCCAAGTCAATTGGTTATGTGAATGTTAGAATAAAAATGGTTAACATAACTTTAAACATCAAGTTTCACGTGATTGAGTCAGCTACTTCCTACCCTTTATTGATTAGAAACGTTTGAATGCAAACCATGGTATAATTCCTTCAACATACCATCAATGGGCCAAGGAAAGCGTGAAGGGAACTGAGATTGTTTTCATGTGAACGAGAATCCTTTTTCCAAGGAGTAATCACACATGGTGAATGTTGACTTTTATATAGAGATGAATGAGGATACGTACATTTTGATAAGGTATATCGAAGGTGTGAGGGTGCCCATGATCAATGATAGTTTGGGACCTATAGAAGATTAAGATGAAAAGAATGAAGGAAGTTATGAAAGTTGAGGAAGTAAATGAGGTCTTTACCAAAACTCATGCTATCTCTCAACAAGTAAGAGATATATTGAAACCAAGGATTGATTCATTGGAAAAATAGGTGACATGCCAGAGTGTGTTAAGTATATTAACCCGACCAATGAGGGATCACATGGAAATATCCAAGATGAGGAAGGGACCTACTCGTCCTAAGTAAAAATGAAAGGGTGTTTTATCTCATTTGAAGGTGTGAAAGGGAAACCAATGAAGTTGAGAAAGCTAACCTGAATTATGAATGTTTTATAGTGGATAATCAAGGACAATGTATTGTCATTTTTAATTAAAATATTCAAGAGTTTGTGCAAGATATTAAAGATGAGCCTGAGTGCATGCAAGAGCACCCAAAGTCCCAATTATAAGGGTTCTCACAGAGGGTGTATATAGAATAACTAAGGCCAATCTTTATATCAAAAGACCTAGAGGCTATGAGGAAGATGAAACTGATCACGCTCATTAAAAAGTATAAACACATCTTCACGTGGAAGTACACTGAGATGCCTGGGTTAGCCTAAGATGCGAGATTCCACAAGTTAAATGTTATGCCTTCAACAATACCGATTAAACAGGTAACCAGAACGTAAAATCTTGAGCTTGATCTCAATATTAAGGTTGAGGTGGAACTCTTACTTGCATTTGGATTTATTAAGACAATTTAACATCATATTTGGCTTTCTAACATTCTGCTAGTGGGGAAGAATGATAAAAAAAGTCCATATTTGTGTATATTTTAGAGATCTTTACAGAGCTTACCTTAAAAATGAGTTCCTTTTACCTTTAATCAATAGCTTGATCGATTAAACTGTGGGTCATGATATGTACATATTAATAGATGGTTATGTGGGTTATAAAAATATCAATATGGATCAAGATGATGTAGTGAAAACAAGGAAACTTCATTTATAATGTCATGACTTTTCGTCTAAAAAATGTGGGGGCAACCTACCAGAGAACCATGCCGACCATTTTTCACTATATCCTAGAGTTTTATGTGAATCACTTGGTTATAAAATCGAAGAAGGAGGACTCACACTTAGCGGATTTGAGAAAAGTCTTCAAGATATGTAGGAAATACAAACTAAATATGAACCCACTCAAGTGAGATTTTAGTGTAACATATGGTAAATTCTTGGGTGTTATGATGGATCGGTAAGGGTTTCAGATAGACTAAGACAAATAAAAACCCATCCTTGACATGCCCTATCTAAAGACTTAGAGGGAGATTAAAAGTTTCCTTGGAAAGATTTTCTACATGGGAGGGGTTGCCCTAGGTATATCTGAGACCACTCACCCACTAATGAAGCTATTGCAAAAGACCACACAATTTAAATGGGAAGAACCACACTAGGAAGCTTTTGACAACTTAAGATATTTCTCACTTCTCCCCAAATGATGATTCCACATAAAGTTAGAGTGTATTTGTTGTTCTATCTTACCTTTACTACGAGGTCCATAGGTGTATTATTTGCACAATAGGCTGATGGATAAGAGTGACCTACTATCTGACTAGAATTATCCATGGTTCCGAGGATAGATATACCAGTATAGAGAGGAATTTCTTTTATTTATTACTTATTACTAAAAAACTTAGGTAATATATGTTATCTTTTACTATTCACGTAGTGAAAAGATATGATCCAATTAAGATTTTACTTGCAAGAATAATTTTTATTGGGAGAGAAGCAATATGGTTCCTTATACTATCTGAGTATGATCTAAAGTATGTGGTACCTTGTGCGATCAAGAGCTAAGCCCACACAGATCTTTTGGAAATTTTTTCTTCAGGATTTTTTGAGCCACCTCATGAAGACATTCCTCGTGATGATTTGCAAACAAATCTTTATGAGGTAGACTTGGAAAAATGGTCCATGGAGTGGGATGGTTAATATTCAAAAGGAAAAGGAGGAGCAAGAGTCATCTTAACAGAGGAAAGGGAAATGTTGATGTCAAAAAATGGATTAGATCCAAATTTATAATCACAAATAAAATATAGAATTATAATGAAATAATAAAAGAGAGACACATGATTTTAAAATGGTTCGACTATGTAAGAAAGTCTACGTCCACTGTTATGGTATTGATTTAAGAGATTACACAAAGCTAGGTACTCTTGTAAAAAAGAATAACCTAGACTTCGTTCTATCTTATCCTTTAATAAAAGGAATACAGTGCATTTATAGTGACCCAGAGATCATGAGTTAGAATATCAAGGGATGGAATGCCTTTATAAATTTAAGCATTTACACCTATACATAATGAATATGACTATTGGTTGTGTGAACCACGTGTGGTAAGTCCCTTAGTATGGTGGCACTTCATTGGCCTTGATGCTTTGCATTCTTCATATTGGTTGGCATGTCTGTCGAGCCGCTATATGATGATTGGGATATTTTCCATGTAAGAAGACATTTGTCTACTTCTGTTTGGTCCATGTAGGTGGATAAATATTGGTATCAACCGAAAATATCACTGTCTTTTAAATTGGGCTTCCATCATTCAAATAATGAGTAAAAGTATGAAGCTCTAATTTTGGGATTTCTCAAAGCTCTGCGAAGAGCCATTCATTAACTTTACATCAAATAAGATTCCAACCTAGTAGTCAATTAAATGAATGTAGAATTTACAGTGAAGCATCTCAGTCAAGCACCTTATAGAATGATCTTCCAAAGGTTGTTATATCAATTTTATGAAGTCAAAGAGGAAAAGAAGTCAATAATGATGAACCATCATGACGATTCCTATACCATGATTGCATAAAAGGTGATTATGGATGGTGAGTCTACAACTGTAATGATACATTGAATCACAACTCCATCGTCTATGCTCCAACTCTTCCCCCTTGATGATGACTTAGATTGGAGAAGAGAGATTAGAAAGTAGTTGGAGAACAAAGATAAAAAGATAAATATCACTATGTTAACATAATATTTCCTTCTCCAAGGAATTTTGTACTATAAAAATCATGGACAAATATTGTTCAGATGTAAAAGTCCATAGGAAGAACAAAAGTGGTTGAAAAAAACTCATGATGAGAATTTTAAAACCACTAAGATCCCCCTCTATATACGAATTCAAAGAGAGTGATAATTTTTTACCAACTATGAAGAATGACACAATACAAAAAGAATGTGCTAAGTGTCAAGCATTCTTTCAACCAGTTGAGTGTAACTTCTTGGAAGCTCAAACGGATAAGAGGCAACCCTATATTGATTTTATCAGAGATGGATTTGTTCCAAGGGAGAAAGTTGTTGCCATTGTAATAAGGAGAAGAGATCCAAGGTTTTGCCTATTAGAGGAGAAACTCTATCGCATAGGAAACTTTAACAGGCCATTGCAATGATTCACGAGATAGGAGGCACAGAAAGTTCTCAAGCAATCCCATGATGCTACTTAAATTGGGGGAGCCAAACTATATGATCAACTCATAACACTTGGTTACTATTAGCCAATAATGGTGAAAGATTCATATGAGTTTGTTAAAAAACACAAGCCTTGCAAATTTCATTGTAATATCATTTATGCTTCATTGGCGAAACTCCATTCACTAGCAACTCCTTATCTGTAACACCCGCCCTCACAATTTTGACTGTACCCATGTAATTCGATGACTTTATGTGGCCTAATTGATATTTGGACCTTGTGAGATGAATTCCGGGTCAATTTTGGGTAATATAGTGGCCATGATTAATTGGTTGTATTTTGAATGGCCTTAAATTCATTTTTAAGAAAATTTAGGGTCGTTTGAACGAAATCCAGTGTCGTTCGAACGAGATCCCAATCTAGTTAGAACGACACTTCAAATGACCTTTTAATGAAATATCTTTATTTGGAAAATCCAATCTCGTTAGAACCTCATTTGAAGTACGTTCAAATGATATGTAATTCTCATTCGAACGAGATCCAGTTTGGTTCGAATGATATAGTAGTTATCGTTCAAATGAGATCCATTCTTGTTCAAATGATACTGAAAACATTATATTTCTCATATTCAAAAAATGCTTTCACAATCTAGATCATTCGATTAAGACATGTGCCACATACCCATGCCAAAAAATTAACTCAGGGTTGGAGCATTGGGCATTTTAGGGATTTTTTTTCCCTAAGTGTTTTTTGGGGTATTTAAAGGGTGTTAAGGCTTATTTTGTCTTTCAATCAGATTTTACACACCTTCTCTATCTCCTAAGAGCCCCTCTACCACAAACCACCTTACACCACCCTCCACCTTAAACCACCCTAGTATTTCGTAGTCTCCCACATATTTAAGTCTTATAAACCAATTAACACCATTGTTAGGAAAAGTTAAGAATTCTGGGTATGATGGTGGGGATACTTGAAGAAATAAATAAGAAGAAAGTAATGGAATTTGAAGGGCATTTTGCTTGGAGATTTATGAAGCTTTCATGGAGGCAAGCTTGGTAGATCTAGGCAAACTATTTAAGACCACTTTAGGAGGTGGGAGGTTGCGATCTTATTCTACATTTCATCGACCATTATTGAAGCTTCCTTTGAGGTGGAAAACTCAACTCTTTAGCTTAAGAACTCTATTTTCCATAGTATTGGTCTTGTAGTTAGAGTTTGTACGAGTAGAATGCATATATGATTTAAGAATGTTATATCTTATGATTTATGGAAAAGGATTTACAAAGGATTTCAATTGTTTTGAGTAAAATGGTAAATTTCAAGAAAACCTTGTGTTTAAACAATTTGTGGAATAACATATTTTAAAAGAAGTATTTTCCTTGATAAGCTATTTTAGAATAAAAGCTTTCTTGCAAAAATGAAGATTTTATAAATTTAGACATTTAAATATGTTTGTGAAGAACAAATGTCCTTTTATCCTTGAAAGTCATGGATTTATAAATGCTATGGGATTTCATGTTATAATTATGTGTAAAACTCAATTCTATTGATTTCTAGACTTAACATCTATATTCTCATGTATGTAAACTTGTATTATTTCGATAATGCACATATAAACAAGTTTAATGAAGGTTTTTGTGAGTTTTAACTTGAAATAAAGAAAGTCAAAATTTCAGCCCTTAAAGTGTGTGAATAAGTATAGAAAATGTGATAAGTGGGTATTTCAAGACTATACGTGAATATAAAGGAAAAATAGTACCTTCTTATAAAGTAGTCTCCAAAATGCCAAAGGTCCTCCTAGTAAAGAAAGTAATGAAATAAAGAGATTTTCAACTTGAAAAGGGTGTTAACTCCAAAGCTTGAATGAATGTTAATAAGTAAAAATATTTAAGAAGTTGGTATGCATAACTTAGTATTGTTTTTGAAAAAATAATAGTTGTAAAAATGGAGGAAAATGCAAGTTTGGAAATAAATGGGTAAAATGATAATTTTATGTAAAGTGCAATATTTTTTTGAAATAAAAGTATTGGAGAAGGGTTTTACACATATGGTCCTAAATGAAAGTGATTTTTGGGGTAAAATCAATGCAAGTGTGTGAAGGACAAAAAATGGTGATTTTCGAAATGTAACACAAGTGGGAAAATCCCCGAGTTTTGGCTTCGACCGATAAAAGTGGAATAATTTATAAATTTGATAAATGTAAAAATACATTATTATGGACTCGGATGAGATCGAAAAATAACTAATAAGGGCCTGAAGCTCTAGGGTGAAAGACGAAAAATACTAACCAGCGCATATGGTAGCATAGCTGACGGTGTGGAGCCTGCTAAAATATGCAGTTATTTGAAGGATTCCGATAAAAAGATAATGAAAAGTGAAACATATCAAGAGATGAGTTGTGTGGTGAATATAAGAAAAGATAACCTAACTTGAATGAAATTGACAAATGTTCTATTTGAAAGATAACGTGGACAAGTAATGTGAGAAATTGACTAATGTCCATGAAATAAAGGAATGGTAAAATGAAGCGGTTAAGTGGATAATTAATCAACCTAAACAAGCATTATCGAAAATTGGCTAATATCCATGAAATAAAGGAGCATTGCCAAAAATTGGCTAATATCCACGAAATAAAGGGGCATCGCCGAAAATGAGCTAATGTGAGAAATTGACTAATGTCCATGAAATAAAGGAGCATTATAGAAGATTGGGCTCCTATGATTAGGCCCCCAAAATAACAAATACGTGTTTATTCTAATATTACCTTGATGATAATAAACTACTTAAAGTATATTTTATATAATTAAATACATATACATTTTATTATATTACATCTTGTTATTACTTTATAGGCTTTTCAGTTTATTAATATATATATATACACAAAAAAAGTCTTTTGTAAGCACTTCTCATGGTGGCGATTCCGGTACATACCATTTTTAAAAATAGTACAAAACGAATTTTTTGATGAAACTTCATGGAAATGATCTCCACGGTGAGAAGATCATCTCCAATTTTTTTCATCAAAAAATTCAAAAAAAAAATGTTGAGATGAGGTGATATGTCAAAAAATGATATAAATATGCATTTTTTACCATTAAAATTTTGGATCTACGCCAATCACTTAATTGATTGAATTTTTGATGAAACTTCATGGATATAATCTCCTAACTATTGAGATGATATCCATAAATTTTCATTAGAAAAATCAATCAAAAAATAAGGGAGATGATCATCAAAATTTTAACGATTTGCCTTTATTAGTGATAATGCTGATCCCACCGAGAATACCACACATTATATATGCATGTCGTAGCATATAGTTGATCCCACATTTCTTCTTTTCTCTTAAACCAAAGAAAATAACATTTTGTTTATTTACAGAACTGATGACTACCTCGGGCAGTTTTTTTACTAATCTAACTCATACCTCTCTCCCTGTATATATAATATACAATATTATGACTATTATAAAACTATATAGCATACGCATGAACCATGAGATGTGGATAGGACTCAAGATTTGTTTTATATACCTTTCACATTTCAACAGTAGATACCTTTATATGATTTGAATTGGTTTCAGCAACACAGGTTCCTTTATGTAAAATTTCGAGCCGCGTGCACCGTGTGACTACCTTAATTATTTGCCAGTTTATATAATTATGTGTATGCCTTATTTAATCCACCACACATAATATATCATCCACGTAATATGATAGCATAATTTTTGAAATTTTTTAAAAATATTTTTATTTTTTGAATGTATGTGTTGATACCAAATTTAATCTACTGACGTGGACCAATAATAAGAAGACACGTGTCAATCTACATGGCACAATAACAACGAGGAGGTTTATTTCCCCCGACCAAGTCATGTTCTCTCCAAGCAACGAGGAGGACACCCCGAGGAACTCTATCACCCCGAGATACTCTAAGCACTCCGAGGAACTCTTGATCAACGAGCAACTAAGGCGGTCCGAACTGCACCTCGGCCGTATCATTAATAACCAGACGGACAACTGTTCAACTATTCATTATATTCTTGACGCACACGCTGCATTAAATGTATTACCCTTTCATATGTATATCATTTAATGTATTGGACCTTTCATGTACAGCCTAAAGGCTATAAATACCTTGTATCATCCTCATTCAAGGGGACCGAAATTTCTTGAGAGAACTTGTAATCAAGAATTCCACAAACACTCAGCAATAACATAACAGTGGACGTAGGCTTTATTCCTAGCCGAACCACTTTAAAAATCTTCGTCTTATTTATTTATCTGTGATTGAAAAATTAGAGCGATCTAGTTTTTTACATCAACAGATTGGCGCCGTCTGTGGGAACGTGTTACAAGCGTTGTTCTCCACCAAAAGCTAAGTTTTTATTTTCTCTACGTATAATCAATTATACATACATCTTTTGATTGAATCGTGATTTTTATGTTTATATACATAAATTAATTGTCCAATTTTTATCTGCAAAATGTTGCATCTCATGATTTTTAAATCATAACTATTAGATTCATCCTTATTTAGAAATCTGAAAAATAGTAGATTTCATAAATAATAATTCTTTGCTTGATTCTCAAGTTTTAATTTTATATCATGGAATAAATATTTTAAATGATTACATATGCCAATATATACGACGATGATAAGATTTGATCATTTTCATTGTTGATTTTGAAATAAATTTTGTAAGATATTTGATGTCTATTCAAATTCCCATCATATTTTTAATAAAAGAATGGGAAAAGGTTAAAGACAATGAAAAGTCTTCTCATTAAAATCATGACCCAGATCTATTTTCTCTCTCTTCAAGTTTGAGTCTCTTTGCATTCACAAGTTTGAGTCTCTTTGCATTCACTTTTATGAATTATATACTTAATTTGGTTCATCTTCCATCTATGTCAATAAAGTCAAATTGATTGATTTTTTATATAAATTTGGTAATAATTTCGATCATTCACCACATTTTTATCTCTCCAAATAGGGAATAGGAAAGGATCAATATAAAAAATAATTTTCTCTCACCTGAAAAATCATTACCCACCTCTTGTAAAAGAGGATCAGTAAAACAATCATGACCATATCAAGACTTTGGGCACAAATTTGATATGTTGGCCCCTCGTTCATCACATCACAAGGTTTCTTTGACGAAATCACACGATCTAGTGGGTTATATATTTATTCATTTAATTAACAGTCTCAAGGCTTAAATTTTACATTGAATGTTATTTTTTTTGATCTAAAGATTCGAGATATTCTAGTCATCCAACCATATATTCTATAATTTGAGATATCCTTAAATGTTGGTCGGCAACATCCATGTCGTTTGTCGACAGCGGTAGAATATTGGGGTATTAAAAAAATGCTAAGCACCCCTGATATTTTGAAATTAATATTTTTATTTCTCAAGCATATACATATCATATATTGATTGGATGAGTAAATTATTCTCATGACTAATCAATTCAGCCTACACATATGGTAGAGAAAATTATTAATTTTTACAGGCACAAGATTCAATGCCGACGAATGCTGAAGCACAAATTATTCTATATCCGTTGGGATTCATATTTTATATTTATCTCAGCATGGAGCTCGAAAAATTTCTTCTCTCTATATATATTCGGCTCCGAGGAAAAGCTACAACAGTTATTATATTTAACCCCCAACGGATAGTTGGTCGGGGTAATTCTTATTTATATTCAGGCCCAGATATCTGCTCCAGCACAAATGATTCTATATATCCATTGGGATTCATATTCTATATTCATCTCAACATGGAGCACGGCGAGATATTTATTATCGTATTCATCTCTGAGGGGAACTATAACATTTATTATATTTCACCCCCAACGGATAGTTGGTCGGAGTAATTCTTATGTATATGCAGGCCCAACAAAGTTCTCGGCCATATTCTTATGTTCTAGAAAATATTATTCTTATTCGGCATTCTGCAATTATGCCTCGACAAGATACTTATTCAGCTTTAAGGAGAATTACAACATTCGTTCGGATAATTCTTATTTATATTCAGGCCTGACAACGTTCTCGGCCATATTCTTATGTTCTGAAAGATCTTATTCTTGTTCGGCATTATATGATTCTACCTCGACGGATCGGCGAGGCACTTTATTATTTTTAATTATTCTTTATATCTATTTGGATGCATATTCTATTCTCATTTCAGCAAGGATGTCTCCAGCATTTATTATATCTTATTCAGATCCAAGGATGTCTCCAGCATTTATTATATCTTATTCAGATCCAAGGATGTCTCTAGCATTTATTATATCTTATTCAGCTCCAAAGATATCTCCGGAATTTATTATATCTTATTCCCAGCAATCTGTTGGTCATCGCCGAGGAGGTATCCTGCATTTATATTATATTTTATTCCCAACAATCTGTTGGTCATCGCCGAGGAGGTATCCTGCATTTATATTATCTTATTCCCAACAAACTGTTGGTCATCGCCGAGGAGGTATCCTGCATTTATATTATCTTATTCCCAACAATCTGTTGGTCATCGCCGAGGAGGTATCCTGCATTTTTATTATATCTTATTCCCAACAATCTGTTGGTCAGCGCCGAGGAGGTCTCTAGCATTTATATTATCTTATTCCCAACAAATCTGTTAGTCAGCGCCGAGGAGGTCTCCAGCATTTATATTATCTTATTCCCAACAATCTGTTGGTCAGCTCCGAGGAAGTCTTCATCATTCATTATCAATTACCATCAACTCCGATTGGTAGATAAAATCCAACTCCGGTTGGTAGACAAAATCCAACTCCGGTTGGTAGATAAAATCCATCTCCGGTTGGTATTGGTCGATAAATCTCATTCAAAGTTCACATTTCATAGTTGGGGGCTTCTATTACAAATATATTTGTTCATTTGGTGGCACATTCTTATATCATCATGCAGTCGAGCATCAAATTCAACCCCGACTAATCACTTTCTCAGGATGAATATTGAAGTTCAGGAGGTATATTGAAGTTCAGAAGGAATATTGAAGTTCAGGATGTATATTGAAGTTCAGAAGGAATATTGAAGTTCAGGAGGTATATTGAAGTTCAGGAGGAATATTGAAGTTCAGGAGGTATATCGAAATTCAAGAGGTGTATTCAGAACTATCAGGACATGATGAAAGAAAGCGAAAAGTATTCCACCGAGGAACTCTGTCAGACCAGAAATTAGAAGACAAATTGCCTATATGGAGACTATATGTAGATGGCTCATCTTGTACTACAGGCTGTGGGGCAGGGATCGTTTTGAACAGCCCAGACGAGGTCGACATGGAATACGCCCTACGTTTCTAATTCAAAGCTTCTAATAATGAGGTTGAGTATGAGGCCATGGTTGCAGGTCTTAATTTGTCAAATACTATGGAGGCACATCAGGTTATTGTCTTCAGTGATTCTCAATTGATCGTAAATCAAATGTTGGGAATATATGCAACCAAAGGAGAATTGATGATCAAGTATCAAGCAAAGGTGATGGAGTTGGTATCAGAGTTTGTTGCTGTCCAACTGGTAAGAATATCAAGAACGGAGAATGTGAGAGCATACGCCTTGGCCCGATTAGCATCAACTACTCGTACCGAGCTGCGAAGAACGATATCAATTGAAGTATTAGAAAGTCGGAGCATAGATGAAGACCTGACGATGAATATTATTACCCTTGATTTAGGAACATCTTGGATGGATCCTATCAGAGCATATATTAAGGAAGAACAATTACCGGAGGATAAGCTCGCTGCCAAGAAATGGAAGTTTAAAGCTGCTTGGTATGTACTAATTAATGGTATTCGGAGGATAAGTTCGCTGCCAAGAAATGGAAGTTTAAAGCTGCTCGGTATGTACTAATTAATGGTATTCGGAGGATAAGCTCGTCGCCAAGAAATGGAAGTTTAAAGCTGCTCGACGAGGAATTATGGCAGGTTTGCAAAGATGTGTACATCCCTCCGAGGTGAATTGATTAAAGAGATCCATGAAGGGTCCTGTGGAGCCCATGTAGCAGGACGAACACTTTTGCAAAAGGTGATGACGCAGGGATACTACTGGCCGACGATGAGAGCTGATTGTATAGCTTATGCCAAGAAATGTGATAAGTACCAACGCTTTTCCTCCATCCGAAGAACTTCACAAACATTGTTGACACCCATCATTTATCCTTGGCCATTTTCCATGTGGGGATTGATTTGGTTGGACCATTGCCGACGACTCGAGGAAGATTCAAATACCTCGTCATCACAGTAGATTATTTTACTTAGTGGATAGAAGTTGAGCCACTTATTGACATGACATACGAGAAGGAAGGTGTACCAATTTGTTTGGAAGAACATCATCTGCCGATATGGTCTCCCTCATGCCTTCATCACAGACCATGGAAAACAATTTGATAACGAGGAGTTTGCTGCCTATTATCATCAGTCAAACATTTGAAGTGCTCTAAGGATCCAAAAGCTCTAAGGAGCCAAAAAGCGCTCTAAGGAGCCAAAAAGCGCTCTAAGGAGCCAAAAGCTCTAAGGAGCAAAAGTGCTATAAGTAGCCAACCTCCTTTGGTTAGGAGGACAGCTCTAAGGAGCAAAAGTGCTATAAGTAGCCAACCTCCTTTGGTTAGGAGGACAACTCTAAGGAGCAAAAGTGCTATAAGTAGCCAACCTCCTTTGGTTAGGAGGACAGCTCTAAGGAGCAAAAGTGCTATAAGTAGCCAACCTCCTTTGGTTAGGAGGACATGCTCTAAGGAGCCAAAAGCTTTAAGGAGCCAAAAAGTGTACACCAGCATGATCAATTACGGTTGGTAAGATAAAAATATACTCTCATATTACAACTTATGTTGGTCGGGAGGTAATATTATTACAAAAAGTTCTTTGAAGAGCAAAATATTCCAAAGTACACCAAGTATAGTTGGTCGGGGATAAAAACCCACTAACTGTAGTTGGTCGACGAGGATAAATTATTGACCTTAGTTGGTCGGACACTTTTTATGAAAATATTTGAAATTGAACCAAGTATGGCTGGTCGGAGATAAAAATCCATCAACTGTAGTTGGTCGACAAACATTATTTATCCACCCTGGTTGGTTGGAAACAGTTTGAACATTTTTATACTCGTTACTTTATTATTAAGTGATCGAGCAACGTTACTAATACTTGTAACTTCTTTATTACTAAGTTGGTCGATGAACAACACAATATTGTTATACATATGCACACATGTAAAGTATTTTACAAGACAATAGCAATTAAGATTGCGAATAAAAATGAAAGTCTTTCGTTAAATTCAAAAAACAAAATACATTGAGAATGAAAATGTATACTAACTATTACATTGAGATTCCTATTCTATTGGTTTCTTTTCCTTCTACTTTTGAAACAGGTTCCTCACCAGCAGGAGGATCATCAAAAATATAAGAGGAGTTTATGAAGTTAAGATCTTTCAACATTCTGATATTCATCACAGATGATCTATCCGAGAAGCATTAGCTCATTCCCGAGAAGCACTTGCTCGTCCCCGAGAACCTCTTGATCGTCCCCGGGCAGAAGTAGAAGTCAAAATCAGCATCTACAGTACTGAGATATTTGCTACTACTATCCCAACCAATATTGAAGAAGAAGTTATATGAAAATGTTTCGAAATCCACCACTAGCTCATAGGAGGCAGTATGTCGGCTAGCAAACCAATCAACATACTTGAAGATTATGACAAGCTACAAGCGGCATCATATGTCGTCCAAAAGATAATGCACTTTATGTTGAACAAATCAAGAAGGTAGATCAAGAATTTCACGAGCACCGAGCAACATTGCAGAATAAATACTCCATCCTTTCAAGTAACCCATCAAGCATGAAGCATTGGGGGCTTCTGTTGATACCAAATTTAATCTACTGACGTGGACCAATAATAAGAAGACACGTGTCAATCTACATGGCACAATAACAACGAGGAGGTTTATTTCCCCCGACCAAGTCATGTTCTCTCCGAGCAACGAGGAGGACACCCCGAGGAACTCTATCACCCCGAGATACTCTAAGCACTCCGAGGAACTCTTGATCAACGAGCAACTAAGGCGGTCCGAACTGCACCTCGGCCGTATCATTAATTACCAGACGGACAACTGTTCAACTATTCATTATATTCTTGACGCACACGCTGCATTAAATGTATTACCCTTTCATATGTATATCATTTAATGTATTGGACCTTTCATGTACAGCCTAAAGGCTATAAATACCTTGTATCATCCTCATTCAAGGGGACCGGAATTTCTTGAGAGAACTTGTAATCAAGAATTCCACAAACACTCAGCAATAACATAACAGTGGACGTAGGCTTTATTCCTAGCCGAACCACTTTAAAAATCTTTGTCTTATTTATTTATCTGTGATTGAAAAATTAGAGCGATCTAGTTTTTTACATCAACAGTATGATATTTTCTTCTTTTATATCCATGCATGAAATGTCATGTTAAAATATTTTTTTTTATAAAAAGGATTTTGTTTTTGTTTTTTAAAAGGGAAATAATTATTTTTAAAAAGGAAAATAATTTGAAATAATTTAATTTATATTTTTTAAGAATATTTATATTTTTTATATTTTATTAATTTATATTTTAAAAATATTTATTTTATTTTTTTAATTTATATTTTTAAAATATTTTTTTAGTTTTTCTTTAATTTTTTTTATCACGGGGACAAATTTATCGCCGTGCCCTCGACACGGACATCCGCTGGTATATACATGTATTATATGCATCTCGAGCACCTACGTGTTGAAAGGTGTCTAAATTCATTTTTTTCCCCATCTCATTAACCTTAATATATATATTTGTGTACATCAGTTAATCGGTATTTGTTTGCTACATGCATGAGTATGGAAATTAAAAAGAATATTTGTTCTTCTTATAAAAAATGTATATGTCCACTCCGGTCTACGTTTTGAATCGGCCGAACACCTATGCTATAAACAATAAGTGGTGTAAACACAATGTAGTATTATCCTGTATTTGCACTAATACCTTTTGCAGATTTTATAGGATGATATTTTCAAAGTCATTAATGCAAGACTCCTTAATCAGAATCAATGATTCATGGAGTAGACTACAACTCAGTTTTCTTCTCCAATGGGTATATTTCCTTTGGTGCCTACAAATAGAAGGCTAACAAATAGTGAACATATACACAACATTTGAGATTTACAAAAAGAAAAAAAACAAGCTAAGAAAACTACAATTTATTTTGGAACGCTTGAGTGCTTACAAAGATATATTCTACTCAAATATTCAATGGCACGTATCAGCAAATACTGGTACAACAAGAAAGATTTCTGAAGAAAATCTTATTCTTCACCTTGAGAGACAAGAGCAAACATTTAGATCAGATTTTTCGTCTTCTCATTTGTGAAAGAAACTCATATTCAAAATTGTATTATTTCGAGTTATATTTCTTTTATATTTTGTACACACATTCTGTAAAAATTGAAGGTTGGTGTTAAACTTTCAATTTTACAAATTGTAATTCAATTTTTAGTTACATGGAGTGTACTAGGTAGCTCGATGTGACACCCCGTTTTAAATAATAACGGGTAGCCAGCCCTATACGAAATTAAAACAGAAATCCTAAATGGATCACTCTTAGTATCAACTGACGAAACTAAAATAAATAAGACTAACTACCCAAAACTATAAAAGCGGATGCCAAAAAATAAATAAAACATGCAACGGACAACAAACCAACACTATAGAACTACTAGAAAAGGTAGAATGCACCCAAGTACCATGATAAAAGAAAGTGCTAGAATTAAAATAAAATAAGTACACAAAAGGATCTATGCCCGAATAAGCTGTCGGGTCACAAACAGTACACCAACCATAAGGGAGAAATATAAACAGCTACAAATATCCCTTGGGTATAAACCCGATATACAACATGAATCCTACCTAGATTTTCAAAGAAGTAGGATGCGACTACAATCTAAATCCCGCCACAGTCCGCAACTGCTACGGCTCCCAAGACTATGGATAGAAAAGCATCCGGTATCCATGCAGTAGGACACCTGTGGTAAACACTATATATATATAACAAAAGAGAAGTATAAACGGGTCAGAGCCCGAGGTGTAAAAATGTTTGCAGCAAGTGTGTTAACCGTGCATAATAAATATAAATGCACTATTTCATAATTAAAGTGGATTCTCACTCTCGTGAAACCCCCAACTCACCTCTCATCTACAGCGCGCACCTAATCGTGTCCTATAACCTTAATTAAGTTACCTGACATAATCAAGGACAACCTACTAAACCGTATGCACGTCCTATACCCGCATGACCCGCCATCTTAACATAATCCAAAAATATCCTTTTCATTCTAATCCCACTTTAAAATACACACACACACACACACACACACACACACACACACACACACACATATATATATATATATATATATATATATATATATATATATATATATATATATATATATATACCTTACTAGGCTTCATTGGTTCCAATTATTAACTTAAACCAGTTATAAGTCTTAGTACGTCATACATTAACATTAGACTTCAATATAAAGTTTATTCTCTAAACAACATACATTTTAGTACTAAAGACATAACTTCTCTCCACTCCCAATATTGCACTACATTTTGTAAGTGGGGCGTCTCGCAAAGCGAAATCCAAACAAGGAACCCCCCGATACACTACTCCTTGGCAATGTTGATCGTAGGGATCTATTATGCCCTCCAAACAAATCCTACTACTGCAACTACCTAATTATTGAATACCATATCTAAATACCCAAGTAAATCTCTATTTAAATCCTTGGGGTTGATATAACCATAATAGTCTCTAAGTACGATCCTTCGACCCTGATAAATTAGTACACCGAAATCACACAAGATGTACCTCCTAGAAACTCCATATCCTCTTCACACATAGGATATATAAATATATATTTACTCTAAATATATATATAAGCAATCATTCATTCCTATAACCACGTATACATAACACACATAATGTACACTATTCAACACACATAACATAAACGGTTATAGGGTAGCAAAATACTGCACCATGCTATCATCTTCTAGAAATTACTCACTTTCTCCTGGGGTCACCACCTATCGGACTATTATCACACCGCCATGGAGATAAAATCAATCATAACGTATGGGCAGCGTTCATAGTTCCTAACTGGCAAGTGAGAACGACTCATACCCAAGACTTCTCACTCCAAAAAATATAAAATCACACAAATAATAATGGATGACTATGACCTGGGGAATATACACACCCTGCTCCTCAATCCAGGGGCTCATCCTCATCGCGCAACTTTCCATGATAGCATGTGCCGGGTATGCTTCACACCATAAGTATATATATCATTCACACACTATATATATATATATATATATATATATATATATATATATATCCACATATACACATATATACACACTATCTCTCATCCGTATGTATGAGATTTATAAACTCGTCTATATGTGTGCATAGTCCTCATTATACTAGCCGTCACTCCAAGCATATTAACTTAATTCATTACATAAATACGATTCCTCACTTGAAGTATACTCATCCATTTCCCTATGATATGAATAGTCTTCAAATGAATCCAACATTAAGGTTATTAACCCAAAGTTTAATGTATGTAACAATCACTACACATCCCCTCTATATCCGAAAGCACATCGATATATCTAATAATAATCCCGACTATAGGTACAGACATAACTAGTAGTTTGTAAACCTCAAACTTAATCCTAAATTCATTCTTAAAACCCCATCATACCTCGGAATATCAATTATTAATTGTGCATAAATATGCAATAACTAACTCAGCTAAAATAAACATATAACTATTCTATTCAGTAATAATCTAAAGCATATACCCCAATACTTCTTGACCTCAAACTTACATACACAAAAAGGGATTATCTCTACAAGTTATAACCATTTCATGATAGTCCACCACCATCATATCATATAATCCGCCTATCATTCAGTTCCATAATAATTTCTTTACTAAAAGAGGCGTTCTATCCTCATAATCCATTTCTAACATAAGTTCGAAAGTCCCCATTCATCCTAAGGCACAAATCCCTTAATATAATATCATAGCCCTCCCTAATAAGTCCATTAAGAAGGCCCCTAAAAATAAAACCCAAAAGAAAAGGATTTAAAAGAAAATCCTATTCTTGGGCTAGAAACAGAGGATCGGTCGACTGGCCCTAGATCCCCGATCGATCGCGGTTCTAAAATTTGTCCTACGAAGAATCCAGTAGGCTTTTCCCTTAGGGCGCGATCGACCGCCCCCCTGGCCGCGGTCGACCGACCATACCAGATATCTTGGCCCTTTTTCCATTTTCGAATGAACCCCCAATCCCCAAACACTCAAATATCATCATTAACCCCCAATATTTAACTCAATCATATTCTTAACGTTAAAACTCATCCTACATCTCATCCCATCAATTTATATGTCATAAATCCCATGTATAAACATCAAATTCAAGTTTTAGTCCCAAAAATCTTGGTTTTAACATATAACCCAAAAATCCAAATCTTTTATCCACAAATTGTGAAATGAAATAGACAAATGAAATATTTAGCAAGATTAAACACTTGCCTCAGAATTGTAGAGGTAAAATCATCCCCGGGACCGCGTATTGGTCGGAATCTCCAAGCTTTTTCCTCCCTCTTTCTTCCTTTCTTCTTCTTTCTCTCTTCCTTTCTCTTTCTATAGGACTTTTTTCTCTCTCTTAAATGAGATTGGCTGAATTCGTAAGCCTCTTAAACCTTTAAAACATAAATCCCAGTTTTAAATGATAATACACACTTTAATTGACTCATATACTCCAATTCAAGTCAAACTTACTTAAAAATATTCCGGAACCGAAATAAATTCCAAGGATAGTCATTTTGACTATCTCGACCCATCTGGAATCAATGGCGCACTCAAAATCATCATCCGATATACTTTATAACGTCTTCAATTTCCAAATTTAAAATTCTTCAATTTAAATAAACTTTATTTCTCCCAATAATTTAATTTCTCAGTCCCAAAGTCACGGGGTATTATACTCGATTTTAGCTACTCGAAGAGTACCCTAGAATGTTCAAAGTAGCTCAGTTTTAGATATTCGGAGAGTACCACTGTAACTCTAGTTTCAGTTGCAACAGACTTATACAAGGTGATTTGATCCTACCCGTTGGTGAATCACGGTAGTGAAGCGTAAGGAGAGGAAAACTCTAGGCGCGTGGACGTAGGCTGAGTTTTGGCCGAACCATGTTAAATTTCAGTGTCATTTATTTTCAACACTTTATTTACTTATTTACTTACGCTTGCTTGATTTTATATTTTTAGCAGGTAAACTTGCAAATAAATTAATTACAAAATTGGAAAAACTATTTTAAAGTCAAAATAATTGTTTTAAAGTAAATAATTACATTCAAAATATTAACTAATAAATTAAATTCGATAATTGATCATTTATTTACTGGGGAGTTATAATGAGTAATTAAGATTAATTAATTGGTTGGGATTAGTTAAATTTGATAATTATTTGTTTTCATTAAAAGATTTACTAATCTAAAATTTGATTAAGTATATTAAATTAAAATATATTCTTAAACATTTAATTTAACCCAAAAAGTTTGTAAAACCCACCTCTTGGGTATTATTCTGGGCAACAACGTATTTACAAAATTTGACAGATGACTTACTCAACAACTCAACGCCCTCGCAAGTCTTGATGCGTCTTCAATCTTCAACTGCTCCTTAACAATGACAATGTAGAAATCCATCCATACAAGTGCCACAGTGTGTGAGTCCTGACTTGTCTCGGTATCCACCAAATAGCTCAGCAACTGGCAATGGATTGGAACATGGAATCCATAACTTTTTTACCACAAGACCAAATCACAAAGTCCACCCTGGGTAAACAACAAATACGAAGTTCACCATATAAAACGAATCTAAAAAACATGTGAAGAATAAATGTTGCGTTTAAAATAGGATATTCAAAGCATATATGAATTGAAATATGGATCCTAAATAACTTGGGTACAAACTAGGGATTTGGAGAGTTTTTTAAAAGAATTTGTGAACTCTAAAATATTGAAAAATACTTAAAGAAAAAAGTTTCTCTGTACTCCAGTTTATAGGAGGTTTGTTAAAAATGAGATGAGGATGAAAAGAAGGTTGAAAAATCTTGAATTTATAAAAAATTTGCTCTCGTTTCAAGTGACATTATACCTCATTAAAATGAAGTATAACATCTTGTTCAAAAACTATTCAAAAGACATTTTCAATGAGATTCCAGCGAAGGGTAAACATCATCTCATTCGAAATTTCATTTGAATACGGATCAAACCAGGTACATATACTCGCTTGAACGACTTACCAAGTTTGTTCTAACGAAGTCATGAAATAATTATTTTTTATAAAAAATATAAAAAGGATAAAAACATTTTCTAAAATCTAATACCCAATATTAAGTTCCAAATATAAAAATACATGCATTCGTACCAGGCAGATCCTCGAAACATAAATACGAAAACTAGGCATGATGATAAACATGAAATCTTAGCCGATTCATCTTTAATCAAACTCATCACAGGCTTCGAGGAAAACACCAACCCTAACCTATGAAATAGTTTTTTTTGAATTAATTCAATATATAAAAATTGACTCTATCGAAAATTTTCACTTATAAATCTCCCCCTTTGGCTATTCCGGGACAAAATAAAAAAATAAAATCTCATATGGTACGTCAAGCTCATCTAAGACACAATTCCCTATCCCAAAAGGAAAAATTACAACTCAATTGACTCATAAACCTTGAGTAGTTTTGATCTCTTTGAAAGTTCATCCCATGTTGCAAACCTTCACACTTAAACACAACTTCATATGCAATGAGAATATATAAATAATATAAATATGCTTATGAATAAACATACCTGTTGATACGAAAATTAGGCAACTAACGTGGACTAATTATATTCTTAAGTGTCTAACACTTATACTCATCGAGATACACAGTGCGCCGTGCTACATAGCGTGTCGAGCTACATAGCGTACCAATCTTCTCGACGTGTAGAGCACCTGACTGGGAAGATCAAGCGACGATCGCACATTTAATGAATAGCGGATTAAATGAACATTATTGTTGTAGAGATGTATGTGCCTATTAAACAGCGGCATATCGTCTATTCATACTGATGGACCCAAGGCTATAAATACATTGTAACACCCTCCACAAGGGGGTAATTGATCTCTTGTAATCATCACCGAGATTAAGGAAAACAACGGCAATACAAGAAAAGTGGACGTAGGCCATTATCATTAAGCTGAACCACTTTAAAAATCTATTGTATTATTTTCTTTATTCCTTTTTATCTGTGATTAATTAATTAGATCGAATCTAGTTTTTTACATCAACAGATTGGCGCTGTCTGTGGGAAACGACTATACATAGCGTTTTTCACGAAAAACTTATTACCAATGGATGAAATCCCAGAATCTAGCACCCGGAACAATACCGGGGCCCCCCCAAATCCCTCTGCTCCCCCAACCATTGATTAACTTACAGGAATAGTAACCAACTTATCCCAAGGGCAAATGGCTATGCAAGAAACCATGCAACAACTCATTCAGACCGTCCGCAATTGGTTACCGACCCAGTCAGAAAAACGAAGCGTTCATGGAAATACCCATATTCCATCCTCAAGAACCAGACGTACACTATTCCCGGATGTTTCTCAAACTAGGCGCCATGACTCTCATCATACTGAGAGGTCCAATAATCCTTCATATCAACCTGGGCGGACGTTATCCATAAGAGCTAGAAATTCTAGTCAAAATGTTACTTTAACCCCTGAGCGAACGAGCACTTTGGAAAGGTTGAGCAGAGTCTCCCCCTTTGACCATCTGGGCCCTAGGAGGAATCGTAATCCCCATAGAATTGCGTTAAGGGATTCTCAACGACCAACCTATCTAAGGGAAGGTTGTGCCCAATCACACCCAGTAACCCAAAGATCCCAAGAGGAGAATTCAGTGAGCTCTATTGCTCCGGCAAATAGGCTCGAGGCTAGAAATGACGTGTGGAAGGGATCCATTCAAAGATTGGAGGACCGACTAGGGGAAATGGCTAAGGCCAAGAATCCTCTCCAAAGAACTTTTGTCCAAGGGTCACCATTTTTCCAAATAATAGTGGATTTTCCCACACCATCAAAGATCAAAGCTCCAGTAGTGATGCCCAAGTATGATGGAAAAACTGATCTCGTCCTCCATATAGAGCAGTACCAAGCTGCTGCTGATATCTACGCAGTTCCCGATGAGATGAGGTGCAGGGAATTCTCAGGAACCATCACTGGGTCAGCCCAGATATGGTACAACAGCCTTCCTCGGGGGAAGATTGCTACTTTCCATCAACTGGCAGAGCTATGCATAGGGAACTTATGATTTAGAGCAAAGCCAGTTAAGAGAGTAGCACACCTACTGAGTGTGAGGCAGAAAGCAGGAGAAAGTACGAGGGATTACATCACTCGTTTTAATAACGAGAAACTGAAGGTGATTGTCTACGAGGAGAAAACAATAATAACAGCTCTGATGAGTGGTCTATTACCTGACAAGTTATATTATACATTGGCTAAAGATCCCCCTAAATCCATGGCAGAACTGATGGCAAAAGAAACTAAGATCATGAACGCCGAAGAGTCCATGGCTACAAAGAAAAAACCTGACACTAAAATAGAGACCAAGGCTGAAGGTACAGTGGAGAAGAAGGACCAAAAGCATAATGATAATGGTAAGTGACCAAAAGGAAAGGAGGAATTCAAGCAGTTGAAGAAGTACGGGAATTACACGCCTCTGAAGGTGGATATAAACCATATTCTAGAAGAGATCAAGAACAACGAGGAGCTAACTTGGCCGGAGAAAATGAGGACAGACCCCGATAAGAGGAATAAGTCAAAATATTACGAGTTCCACAGAGATCACGATCACACAACCAAATGCTGCATAGCCCTCCAGAATGAGATTGAAGCGCTCATTAGGCGAGGAAAATTGAGCAAGTTTGTTGATCGCCAGAATGGTGGGAAGACTAACGAAAGAGGAAGATAAAGGTTCAAATCTCCTCGCCGACCAAGAGATGACAAAAAAGGAACCATGAAGATAATCCAGAGGATGAACCCGACTTCCTTAAAAAATCAAGGCAAATTGAGCGTAAGGTATTCTCAATTCACTTTGGATCATTTGAATGCAATGTGATTACAGGTGGCGATGCTAGAGGAAAAGATCATACCGCTGAACGAAAAGCTTATCTCAATGAGGCTCAAGCTTGTTCTTACATACAACACATAAACTTGGCTGAAGATGATCGCCCGAGGAAGGTGAACAAGGATAAACTGGTTATCAGTTTTCCAAAAATGATCTTACTGGTGTACTGTATCCTCATGATGACCCTTTGTTAGTCAACATGAGAATGAAGGATGTGGTGATTTCACAAGTATTGGTAGACAATGGTAGCTTTGCAAACATCATATTCTATCCCTGTTTTGATAGTTTGAATTTGAAGTTAGCCCAATTGGAGCTATATCACAGGCCCGTCCTCGATTTTATAGGTGAGAAGGTTTTTCCACTTGGGATGATCGAGTTGGACATTCTCGTAGGCACCTGGCCTGCTTACAGAATGGAGAAAGTATGCTTTTTCATAATGGATAAGAATGTCCAATCAGCCTACAATATAATCATGGAGAGAGTAGGTCTAAAAAAGTTTGAGGTCGTGCCATCGATGGTACACCAGTGCTTGAAGTTCTCAACCAATTTCGGGGTTAGAATTATGAAAGGCGACCAGAAAGTAGCTCAATTATGTTACCATTCATCTGCCAAACAGGAAGACCTGGAGGAGGCCAAGAAGAAAACTACCACCTACTAGGTGGATAAGTCTGAGGACGCAGAGATTGAGACTTTAGACCCTAGGGATGAGTCTCAGTTTGTGAAGGTCCAGGTCGTCGAAGCTACAGAGAACATTATTGTAGACGATAAGCGACCAGAACGGACAACGTAAATCAATGCTTCCCTAGATCCATCCATAAAGCATGAGCTAGTGGAATTTTTATAGCATAGAAAGCAAGCTTTCGCATGGAGTCACGAAGACATGCCAGGGATAGACCCGACCTTCCTGTGCCACGAGCTCAATGTTAATAAGGAGATCAAGCCAGTAAAGCAGTGAAGAAGGGTATTTAGTCCAGAGACGATTCAGGCAATACAGGAAGAAGTTGAGAAGCGACAAAAGGCCTCTTTTATTGAAGATGCCAGGTACCCCGATTGGCTAGCCAATGTTGTGATGGTGAAAAAGAAGAATAACAAGGGGAGGATGTGCGTAGATTTTTACAGATCTCAATAAAGCTTGCCCAAAAGATCATTTTCCCTTGCCCCGGATTGATCAGTTGGTGGATTCTACCTCAGGGCATAAATTATTGAGCTTCATGGACGCTTACTCCGGCTACAACCAGATTAAGATGAAACCAGAAGACAGGGAGAATACTTCTTTTATCACCCCGAGGGGAACATAATGCTATAATGTTATGCCCTTCGGACTTAAAAATGCAGGCGCTACGTACCAGAGGTTGATGAATAAAGTCTTTACAGAGAAAATCGATAAAAATATGGAGGTTTACGTTGACGATATGCTAACTAAGAGAAAGAAACATGCCGATCATCTAGCCGATCTCAGCCAAACCTTTGATCAGTTGGAAAAATGTCAGATGAATTTGAACCCGACTAAATGCATATTCGGTGTGTGAGAAGGCATGTTCCTCGGGTATGTGAATCAGCGGGGCATTGAGGCGAATCCGGAGAAGATTAAAGCTTTGCTGGAATTACAATCTCTAGCTACGAAGAAGGAAGTGCAAAGCTTCACAGGCCGTGTTGCAGCTCTTAATAGGTTTGTATCGAGAGCAATGGACAAATGTCTCTCATTCTTCAAGACCTTCAAAACCACTTTTGAGTGGAATAATGAGTGCGAGCGAGCATTTTAACAATTAAAGAAGTATTTGGGTACACCACCACTGTTGTCTAGGACGGTGATGGAAGAAAGATTATACTTATACCTGGTTGTCTCAGAAAGCATTGTCAGTTCAGCGCTGATAAGAATGGAGGATGGAGTGCAAAAATCGATGTACTACACCAGTAAAGCATTTCGAGGAGCAAAAATTAGATATCCAAAGCTAGAAAACCTAGCATTAGCCCTAATAGAGGCGAGTAGTAGGTGAAAACCTTACTTCCAGGCCCATACCATAGTGGTGTACACTGATAGGCCACTCAGAAAGGACTTGCACAAGATAGAAAAATCCAAAAGACTAATGTACTGGGTAGTCGAACTGGGTGAGTATGATATTGTTTATGAGCCAAGGTCCTCACTCAAAGGGCAAGCGATGGAAGATTTCATTACAGAATTCATTTACCCAGATACCCCTGACCAGCAAGAGCCTAACGTAGAACAACCCGAGGATGTTACATGATCATCCAAGACAGTACCCGATCAACTAGCCTTAACAGACTCATCAGAAGGGATGGATAACGAGCAACAAGTTATATCGAGTAATAAGCCGTTAATGGAGAATGATCAGGGGAAATACCAAATATTCCATCAGGGAACGTTATCAGACCAAGGGTTTGATAATAGCATACCCATGTGGAACTTGTATGTTGATGATTCTTCATATGCAACAGGAAGTGGAGCTGGAATAATTCTTAACAGCCCTAATGGGTTAGATGTTGAATACCCTCTGCGCTTTTAATTTAAAGCTTCCAATAATGAGGAAGAATATGAAGCCATGATCGTGGGCCTCAGTTTAGCAAAAATATTACACGCAGAGAAAATAACCGTGTTTAGTGATTCACAATTAATTGTACATCAGATTCTGGGGCTATACGCAATGAAGGGATACTTGACGTTAAGATACCATGCAAGATCTATGGAGATTGTTTCCATTTTTACTGCAGTTCGGTTGGTCAGGATACCAAGATTAGAGAATGCGAGAGCGGATGCATTAACTCGGTTAGCCTCGACTACTCGCACCGAGCTACGAAGAACGATTCCTATCGAGATACTGGCAGAATGGAGCATATATGAAGATTTAATGGTGAAATTAATTACCTTGGATATGGGGCCATACTGGATGGATCCCATCAGGGCATACACCGAGGAAGGAATTATGCCAACTGACCAACTTGAAGCCAAGAGGCTAAAGTTTAAAGCTGCTCGATATGTGCTAAATAATGGCGTTTTGTACAAAAGGGGTATCATCGTAAGCCTACAGAGATGTGTACATCACTTAGAAGTTAAGTACCTGATTGAGGAAGTTCACGAAGGCTCTTGTGGAGCTCATGTGGCAGGACGGACTCTCTTACAGAGTTTAACAACGCAGGGATATTATTGGACGACGATGAGAGCTGACTGGATGGACTATGCAAAGAAATACAATAAGTGCTAGCATTTATCTTCTATCCAAAGAACCCCCCAGGCATTGTTAACACCCATTACGTCCCCCTGGCCATTCACTATGTGGGGTATAGACTTGGTTGGGCCTCTGCCGACCACTAAAGGAAGGTTCAAATATCTGGTAATAGTTGTTGACTATTTCACCAAGTGGGTTAAGGCTGAACCTCACATTGATATGTCGTACGAAAAGGTTTACTAGTTCATTTGGAAGAACATTATCTGCAGGTATGGTCTACCACACGATTTCATTACCGACTATGGTACCTAATTTGACAATGAGGAATTCGCTGCATATTGTCACCAATCCAATGTCCAAAAGATCCATTCTGCACCAGGCCACCCTGAGAGCATTGGGCAAACTGAAGTGATGAAAATGACTCTGCTGAACGTCTTAAAGAAATAACTGGACGATGCAAAAAGAAACTGGATTAACAAGCTACATTTCGTGCTCTGGGCATATCGTACAACACCCCGAACAGCCACTGGGGAATCACCCTACATGTTGGACTTTGGCAGTGAAGTAGTTATTCCAATTAAACTGGGCCTGCCTACCCATAGAGTACTTAATATCAACTCTCCTATAAGCGATTTGATGAGACGCTTAGACTTGGACATGCTCGAGGAAGTTAGAGAAGATGCAGCAATCAGGAACACAACTTACCAACAAAGAACAACCATGTTTTACGACAAAAGAGTGAAGAAATGTGATCTCAAAGAAGGGGATTATGTACTCAAGAAGCTTATACAGAAACATAATAAGCCGGAAGCCAACTGGCATGGCCCCTATCGAGTAACTACAGTTATTCGCCCTGGGACTTATAGAATAAAAACCTTAGAGGGCGAAGGATTAAAAAATGCATGGAATGCCGAGCATCTGCGCAAGTTGAAGTTGCAAGGTTATATGTAATAAGTTTAATTCGTTGAATACACACACACTACCCAATTAAAATATGCCAAGTAAAGATATATTCCAATATTAAATTCTTTTTGCAAGTTTACAAGTTAGCATAAACAATTTCCAATTAATGCGATGAGATTGATAACTTGATTAATTGAAATAAAATTATCCAATTTTATCCATATTATCCTAAGCATACATCTATGTGATTTAATAAAGTAAATTGCGAAAATCACAACCACAATGCGCTAATGTACGAGGAAAACCCAAATGAGAAAAATCTCGGACGACTGGGCCTAGACAAAATCCACTACAAAATAGGTTTTACAAGAGTCTCAAAAAACTTACAGACATTGACTCACTCAAGACATGCTTATGCCGTCCTCGACCTCCAAATTTATAGTGCGCGAAGCTCCAATGCATTGCTCAGCACTCCTCATGTCGCGGTATCCACCAAAGACCAAAACTATCATCACCACTAAGCTTGAATGCATAGATCCACCGCAAACTTGCTTGTTGAATGACAAGATGATTGAAGGGGTTTTGTTTCAAAAGTTGAAAATGGTGTTGGAGATTGATTTTACCTAAAAGAGGGAAGTTATGGAAAAATGCTCTCAAGAGGATATTAAACTTCCTTAGATTTTGAAACTCATTTTCGTCCATATGATATAACTGAAAAAGTAGTGGACCAAAACAGTTGTTGGAAAATAACTGCTCGAAAATAAGTTAAAAGTTTCAAATTTGGTAGATTTCGTTCGAACGAGTTATCTAACGAAATTTCAGTGTCGAATATTTAGGTTTTTAGAAATCTCGTTCAAATGAGATCATTCGAACGACATTTCTAACGAGCTTCTAATGAGTTTCCAGTATAGCCTGGGGAATGTCGTTAGATCCAGGTCGTTCGAACGACCTGGAGAAAACTTCGAACGAGATTTCTATTTTTTCAATAAACTGTTCAAATTAATTTCAAAAATGGTTCTTTATGAAAATTAAATATTTACGAACATTACTCTATATGAAAATTTCTCGTTTATAATAAATACTCCAACACATAAAATTGATTATGGTCATATACCTTTTAGAAGAGCAAACATGGCGTGCATATTGATATCGCGTGAACTTTGGATGCAATGCTCGAATATTTACGGGTTGAATAATGCTTGATGAGAAATGACCCAAAATTGTTTTGTCCAACGGAATGTAGCCAATATAACAAATGAATCGATTGGAAATTTGTCCTTACAAATCTCCCCCTTTTGCTATTCCGGGACAAAACAGAATAATAAAAAAGAGAGTAAAAGACTGAATTTGCTAAGCCATCCGTCAAGCCGATTCTAAAGCCCGTCCCAAAAACCCAAATAAAAATATAGACTCAATTACGCGACTGACGGTGCTGTATAAGAGTAGGAGAGGTATCCTACACATATGAAACAACAAATTCATAAACGCATGGGGAAGAGGAGAATGAAACATATATAAAACAATCTGTTAGCATATGTTGTGAATAGTAAATGAACTCCCCCTAAAATATGCATATGATGAATATTAAGAAATTAACTCCCCCTAAATTATGAATTCCCCTATCAATATTTCTCCCCCTTTTTGTCCAGAAAAGACAAAGGGATAAATGGCCTGCATGTTAAATGATAATCGAGAGAACAATAGGCAATAAACCAATAAATATCAAGAAATGAAGTGACAAAGGAAATAACATGATGATTCATTAACCAATGGGAAATGGGAAATAGTCAAGGTGCATACACGTCATAAGGAAAAAATCCAAACCAATTGAAACAATACAAGAAAGAAAATATCCACTCATCCTCACAAGTACATTGAGAAAGGAAATTAAAAACAAAGTACATCAAGGGGCAGGAGCATCATGTGGAGAATCATCGGGAAGAGAGCTGGAGCCGAAACCGGATGAGCCTGCACGTCGGTGCATCTCCATATGGCGAATGGCATCAAGGTGCTCTAACAGAAGAGAATCCCGATGTGCTTGTGCTTGTGCTTTATCTCTGTGCGCTTGAGCCTCCTCCCGACAAGCTTGTGCCTTGCGATCCTGCTGCATTGAAACCAAAAGCTCATGCAAAAGCGCCCTGTCTTGACGTCGATCTTCCTGAATCTACTCAACCTGTGAACGAACAAACAAAATATCCTCCGACTCGATGGGTGCGGGAGCATAGGAAGAAGAGGGTCGATTGATAGAGCGAGAGGGTGTAGGACGACTGGGGGTAGGGTGGGAGGAAGTGGAGGAGTGAGAGGAGGCGGAGGGAGTGAGGTGAGGGGTATCGGGGGGTAAATGACCACGAGACCAACTGACCGATGACATGTCAATGGTTTGTATGGGGTGATGGGGACATCGGTGGATAGGCGGGGGCAGCCGGCGGCAAGACAAAATCGGGTAATAATAGTGGCAAAAGGGAGGGCTTAGGGAGCGGGACTGGAAGGGAGGATCCTAACCGTTCGAATGACACTAAAGATGAAGGCGGGGAGATCTATGGCAACCCTAATACTAATGGCAGGCATGAGGTCCACGTGCATTTTGGTGATTTGGGTAGTGTTCAGACGGGGAATAAGGCACGCACACACGATCCAATTAAGGACCATAAAATCGGGATGTAAGTGTTTGTGAAAAATTATGACGGTGCCGGGAGGGTTAAGCCTAAAGACGGTGCGCATAATGAGGGAAGGGTCAGGACGAGTATCGAAAGTCCATGGGAAGGAGGGATTATTGACCCTAGGTGAGGGGATGATATGAGAAATGGATTCGAGAGAGACAATAATCTCCTTACCGCGCACTCGAGAGTAAATATTATTCTCACTATCATTCATCCCAAAATAAAATTCCCGAATGAGGCCGGGAAAAATAGTGTCCGTGAGTGAGAATAGGGGGTCCCAACCTAAATCAGAAATCCACGAATGCACAGTGGTGCCATGGAGGGATTGGAGATTAACAAGTTTCTCCCGAACAATTGAGCGTGTAGAGAAGCCTTGTGTATGATATTGGGTGTGTGCGGAGAGTGATCCCCAACGCAGCTTCAGGTCAGGTATAGCTGCATTTGCATTGGACTCCTCATCAGAGGAAGAGGAGCATTCCTCGGGGGAATTACTAATACGGCGTGGGCGACGATTACGAGCCATTCTAAACGAGGGCAAAAACTAGAACCTACCCGACAGAAAGCCAACCAAACCGCCAAACACACCAATTAAGCCAGCAAACCAAACAACCAATTAGCACAAAACCCATCCACCAAAAATTAATTAAGATATATTCCATGAAAAGAAAAAATGTATTAATGGAAAACTGATATTTGGGAAATAGAAATAATTTTTAATTAAGGAAAATACATTTTAAATGATCATGGAATGTAGCTTAATAGGACTAAATAGACTGGTCTTAAATACCTAGAGAGATATACACATATGCATATATGGAATTTCGGAGACAAAGAAATAAAAGGTTTAACAAAAATCCCAAATGCATATATCTGTCTGAGTATATGCAAATATATATATATATATATATATATGAGTATAGGCAGATGTATATATATAGTTAGATATAAATATATATAGAGAGAGAATTGTATACAAAAAATACCTTGAATGGAAGAGGTAAACCGCAAAGTGGAGATCTACAGAGCATACAAAGGATTAAATGGAGGTAGGAAGTGAGGGGGATTAATCGTGGAGAAAAAAAAATTGTGGGAGGGGAAAAAGAGGCTGAGCGGCAGAACCTTGGGAAACGAAATCGCGATTTTTAAACCCAGGTCCTTCGAACGAAGTTCCAGAAGCATAGTGGGTTTTTCGTTAGATGTCTTATTATAAGTTCGTTCGAAGGACATTACGAACGAAGTTCCACAGAGTTGGGTAAAAATTTCATTAGAAAACTCGTTCGAATGAGAATTTCTGTCGAAATTTCCCCTGTTTAAAATAGAATAAAATGAAAATAGGATTAAAAATAAAATAAGAGCAGGAATTAGGAAGGCCAGAAATATGCCAAAATACGGATTTTAATAGTCCTAGCTTGTGTCAACATATCCAAATAGTGGGAGCGAGAATGTAGGGGTGTGAACAATGCGAGTGAGAGTTTTTAGCCAAAATAATGTACAAGAGCGTAATGCCAAACAATATATAAACGCAATATTCACTCACATTAGCCTTGTGTTAATAAGGAAATACTATTGAACACTTAAACACGAATGCAACATGCATACAAAATAAATGATTCTCTTGCCAATAATGTCACAATCATTGAATTGATTAAATGTGCATGCCCATCGATCTTTAACTTATATCTCCCATGGGCAACAATAGATTGAGACTATGCTTTTTGAAGAATCAATCAAGCTAATTATTTTGGCCTTGGCATTATATATCATTTTCAATGCTTCTATTTTAGGAACACAATCGAGAATGCAAATGGAGGCTTTTCACGCAAAAACTTAATGTTTTTTACAACCCGAGTCCATTGCTTGAAACGGAAACCAACCGGAAGAATATAATCATTTTTGTTTCAATCCGGGCAATGGATGATCATGCACAATTTCTATTGCTTATAATAGATGTGACACGATTGAGAAGACAACACCAAATTTCACTTTGCAAGTATAATGTGAACAAGATATCCACAATATTTTGTGAACAGTGTGTGCAAAAAGGCAAAGGAGTGAGGAAATCACAGAAATACATATCATAAACAGGCATTTTTGTGCACTGGATAAACAAGGTCTGGATTAACTACTCATCGAAGGCCACGTGAACATGGAAAAAGATAGTGATCTGAATACATCGACCACCAAGCCATATGGACAAAAATTTGTGAAAGCTTTTATAACCATTCCCGTTTTTCCTTGAAAATACTAAAAAATATTTTTTTGATTTTTAATAAAATATATACAAAAGTAATCTTGTTCATAGGTATAAAAAATATACAAGGGAAACAACCTAAACTAGATAAACGACTTCGATATCAATCAATTGAGCAAACCCCAATTGATTTCCTAAGGTTTTCAAACCTAAGGGCATCTAGAGGTTTAGTAAAGATATCGGCCAATTGTTGATCGGTAGAAACGAAGCTTAGAGAAACGATTTTCTCTTCGACCAAGTCACAAATAAAATGTTCACGGATCCTAATATGCTTGGTTCTAGAATGTTGAACGGGATTACGGGAAATGTGGATTGCACTAGTATTGTCGCAATAGATCGTCATAGTGCCTTGGGAAATACCGTAATCTTCCAACATTTGTTTCATCCAAATGAGTTGAGTGCAACAACTCCCGGCGGTAATGTATTCGGCCTCCACCGTGGACAAAGAAATAGAATTTTATTTCTTGCTCATCCATGAGACAAGTGTACTTTCAAAATAGAAACAACCGCCAAATCTACTTTTACATCCATGAACATCTCGTGCCCAATCGACGTTCGAATAGGCCGATTGACAGTCATTTGTGTCGATGGAATACCAAATTCCAAAAGATAGGGTCACACTCACATATTTGATAATACGTTTAATGGCAAGTAAATGAGACTCTTTTGGAGCGGCTTGATAGCGTGCACAAACTCCTACACTAAAGGAAATATATGAACGACTAGCGGTTAGGTAAAGTAAACTACCGATCATAATTCTAAAAAGTGTGTGCTCTACATCCTTTCCTTCGGTATCCTTACTAAGTTTAATCGATGAAATCATAAGAGTGCGTGCATGTAGGTCTTTAGCATAATTATCTTGGGACAAAAATATCCCACTTTTAAGTTGACGAACTTGAAGACCTAGAAAGAAAGTAAGTTATCTCAAATTCATTGTGCATTTCTTTTGAAAAAATTTGAGTATGTTTGTCACACGTAGACCCAAACACTATGTCGTCGACATATACTTGAGCAACTAGGATAGCTTTTTCATCATGACAAACGAAAAGTGTCATATCTACTCCCCCACTCAAAAATCCACGAGAAATGAGATAAGAAGTGAGTCTTTCATACCAAGCACGGGGTGCTTGTTTCAAGCCATATAGCGCTTTCTTTAGGAAGAAGACGTGATTAGGATGCTTTGGGTCTTCAAACCCTTTCGGATGTTCAACATAGACTTCTTCTTCAATAATACCATTTAAAAAGGCAATTTTTACATCCATTTGATATAATTTAAACTAGAGGTGACATGCTATGGCGAGTAAAAGGCGAACCGATTCTAACCTAGCAACAGGAGAAAAAGTTTCTTCAAAGTCCACACCTTCTATATGGGTGTATCCTTGTGCAACCAATCTAGCTTTATTACGAACAATGACACCATTTTTATCCATTTTATTTTTGAAAATCCATTTGGTGCCAATGAAATTTATATTAGAAGGCCTAGGGACTAATTCCCAAACATTATTTTTCTTAAATTGAAACAGTTCTTCTTGTATAGCATTAATCCAATGTTCATATTTTAATGCTTCTTTAAAGTTTTTAGGTTCAATTTTAGAAGTATAGCATAAATAGGTAACTTCATTTTCTAATTGCGCCCTAATCTTGACACCTACCTCGGGATCTCCTATAATTTTTGAAGTGTCATGACTTTTACGCACCCAAGGAGTAGGATCCTTTTTCTCAGTAGTGGGAACAACCAAGTCATTTTGAGATTCAATACTTTCAACATTGGACACAACATCACGCTCACATGACAAATCTTCCTCATTATCAATTGATGTTGGCGGAGCATCGTCTTTTATGACAACATTAATTGATTCCATGACTTTAAAGCTACTTAAGTTGAATACTCTAAAGGCTCTACTGTTTTGAGAATACCCTAGGAATATACCTTCATCACTCCTTGAGTCAAATTTGCCTAGAAGTTCTCTATCTCGAAGAATATAGCAGGGACTACCAAACACTCTAAAGTAGGACAAATTAGGTTTCTTACCAATCCACAATTCATAAGGTGTTTTGTTAGTGTTGGGATGCAAATAAACCCTATTTACAGTGTGACATGCAGTGTTAACCGCTTCGGCCCAAAACCTACATGGCACATTTCTTCCTAGGAGCATAGATCTTGCCATTTCTTGGATCGTTCGATTTTTTCTTTCAACTATACCATTTTGTTGTGGAGTTCTAACGACCGAGAATTCATGTTTAATTCATATTTCATCACAAAAGGCATTCACACCAGATTCCTTGAATTTGGTTCCATTATCACTCCTAAAGCGGTTTATGGTAACACCATGTTTATTTTGAAGAGTTCTACACTTAACAGTAAGAAAATCAACTGTCTCAGATTTTTCTCTTAGAAAGCCTACAATAGAGTACCTAGAAAAGTCATCCACCATTACTAAGATATATCTTTTTCCTACTATGCTCTCGGTACGAGTGGGACCTATAAGGTCCATGTGTATTAATTCTAAGACATGAGAGGTTGTTATAGAGTTTAACTTCTTATGAGGACTCTTAATTTTCTTTCCTAATTGACACGGCCCGCAAATGGTGGAGATTGGCTTTCCTAGTGGTGGTAAGCTTCGAACTAGCTCTTTTCTCACTAATCTATCAAGATCTCTAAAGTTTACATGACCTAATCTTTGATGCCAAAGATCGGCAGATGAGGCTTTTGCACTATTTCAAACTAAAGATGATTTAGGAATAATTCCTTACAATTGTCACTAGTTCTAACACCTTGTAAAATAGATTCACCCAACTGATCATATACGGTGCACTCCGATTGACTAAATTTAACATCAATATTTTCATCACATAATTGGCTAATACTTATCAAATTAGCCTTGAGACCAATCACATAAAGGATATTTTCAAGTTTAGGAAACCCGTAGATTTCAATAGATCCTCTACCCATGATTCGAGATTTGCTACCATTCCCAAAAGTGACTTTACCATCTTTATAGTTTTCAAGAGTTGTGAATAGTGATTTATCACTAGTCATATGTCTCGAGCAACCACTATCGAAGTACCATTGTGAAGTATTTTGAGCCTTAAGTGCAACATGAGCAACAAAAGCTTTATTGGTATGATTTTTCTTAACCCAAGCTTGAGTTATTTTCCTTCCTTTGTTGGCTCTAGTGTTATAATTTGAATTATTTCCTTGGACTTTAGAAAACTTAATAAACTCTTCCATTAGACCTTTAGAAGTATTGACTATATACTCAACTTGACTCTTAAGACTAGCTAAGGAGCTATAGTGTTGTTTAGAATTTTGTGAAATGAGAGTTCTTTCCAAGATTCTAGCAAAAATCTTTAAGATGACCCCGTTTGTGACAATAAGTGCACACATAGGGTTGTTTTGGACTTCTTTTAGAAACATTAGATTTGGTAACAAACTTAGCTATGGTTTCGAGTTTGACTTTTGATGAATCTCCTTCTTCATATCGTATACCCTTTCTCTCTTAATAACCTTTCTCCTTATATCCTAAAACAAGACCTAGAAATAATTTTCCCATTCTTCCTGAATTGTCCTCGAGTGTGACTTTAACTTCACAAGAAGACTCGAGATCTTTTTCAAGTTGGGCAATTTTTTCTTCGAGAGATTTCCTAATCTCTAAAGACTCATTAAGATCTTTATTGACACCTTCCAAGGAGATAATTAAGTCACATTTTTCTTTACCTATCAAGATAATCTTCTCAGAAAGAGATATCTTAATTGCCTCGAGTTGACTAACTAAATCCTCCTTCTCCTTCAGGCCTTTCAACTATTTTTCTAAAGTTAAGACTTTAAAGGTTAATCTTTTGTTAACTTTTTGAATATGAAGAGATTCAGTGTAAAATTCAGAATAAGAGGATTGTAGTTCATTCTCATCTATTTCACTATCACTCTCTTTTTCATCACTACTAGTAGAATGAGTGGAAACAACCTCAAGATTTTTCTCGGAATTGTCAACATTAAGGTATGACACACTTGAATTACTAACATGTCTTTCCATAAAGGCAACGATGTTTTTTTCTAGATGGGTTAGAGTCATCAGAGTCTTCAGACTCATTATCACTGTCGCTTAGAGTGGCATTGAAAACTTCTTTTTCTTTGCCTTGTCTTTTAAGTTTTGTAGGGCATTCGAATGCTCTATGACCATATCCCTCACACTCAAAGCATCTCTCTGAATCATCCTTTTTAAAATTATCTTTGTTGAACTTCTTTGGATCCCGATTATTGAATTTTATATTTCCTTTGTTTTTCTTCTCAAATTTTGGTTTTTCAAATTTAGAGTTTTGCTTTTTGAATTTGAGATTTTTTTTTAATTTTTTATCAAATAAAGCTATATCATCAGGATCTATATCAGACTCATCAGAATCATTCACATCTACTTTATTAACTTTTAAGGCAACACCTTTATCTT
Organism: Sambucus nigra; assembly: GCA_949130495.1. Taxonomy (NCBI): domain Eukaryota; kingdom Viridiplantae; phylum Streptophyta; class Magnoliopsida; order Dipsacales; family Adoxaceae; genus Sambucus; species Sambucus nigra. Next base: position 130,027,388 of record OX422213.1, on the reverse strand, counting down.
TTCTTTTATTATCTTTAGGAAACATATTTAGTTCATAAGTTTAAAGATCACTAACAAGTTCTTCAAGTTTTAAAGTATTTAGATTTCCTAATGAATTAAGAACAGTGACTGTAGGTATGAATCGCTTAGGAAGACATCTAAGGATTTTCTTAACAACACGATCTTCAGGTATTTTTGCCCCTAAGTTAAAGAAAGAGTTAACAATATCAGATATATGAGCATAAAACTCATCAAATGTTTCAGATTCTTTCTGGGTGACCGTTTTAAATTGGATTATTAAGTTTTGAAGTTTTGAAGCTTTAACTATACAGGTTCCCTCTTGAGTAACTTGGAGAATATTCCAAGCTTCCTTTGACGTTTCACATGTCATTTTACGACGAAACTCATCAGGGGACACCGCACCAAATAAGGCATTTAAACCTTTAGAGTTAAAGTTACACCATTTTATTTCTTCCTCACGCCACTGTTCTACAGGAGTCAAAATAATTTCATCACTAACTACCATAGTAGGAGGGGACCATCCTCTTTCAATAATAACCCAAACACGTTCATCATTTGATTTAAGGGCAGATTTCATACGTGGTTTCCAATAGGTGTAATTAGTTCCATCAAACAAAGGTAGTCTATTCGACGAAAAACTATCCATATAACCTCCAGGATTCATCTAAATAACTTTTAGAGACTAGCTCTGATACCAATTTGAAGTTGCAAGGTTATATGTACTAGCTTTAATTCGTTGAATAGACACACACTACCCAATTAAAATATGCCAAGTAGAGATACATTCCAATATTAAATTCTTTTTGCAAGTTAACAAGTTAGCATAAACAATTTCCAATTAATGCGATGAGATTAATAACTTGATTGATTGAAATAAAATTATCCAATTTTATCCATATTATCCTAAGCATACATCTATGTGATTTAATAAAGTTCATAAGGATCTGACAAAGTTTTATGCTGGCTGTCAGCTACCTAACGCAACCCTCCTCCTTTTTTCGGGCTTGGGACCAGCAGTGTTAAAAAAATAAGAAGTTAAGCACGACACAGGCGGAAATCACAACCACAACGCACTAATGTACGAGGAAAACCCAAATGGAAAAAACCTCGGACGGTTGGGCTTAGAAAAAATCCACTACAAAATAGGTTTTACAAGAGACTCAAAAGACTTACAGACATTGACTCACTCAAGACAAGCTTATGCCGCCCTCAACCTATGAATTTGTAGTACACGAAGCTCCAACGCGTTGCTCGACACTCCTCGTGTCGCTGTATCCACCGAAGCCCAAAACCACCGTCGACACTAAGCTTGAATGCAGAGATCCACCGCAAACGTGCTTGTTGAATGTCAAGATGACTGAAGGGGTTTTGTTTCAAAAGTTAAAAATGGTGTTGGAGATTGATTTTACCTAAAAGAGGGAAGTTATGGAAAAATGCTCTCAAGAGGATATTAAACTTCCTTAGATTTTGAAACTCATTTTCGTCCATATGATATAAGTGAAAAAGTAGTGGACCAAAACAGTTGTTGGAAAATAACTGCTCTAAAATATGTCAAAATTTTCAAATCTGGCAAATCTCGTTCGAACGAGTTATCTAACGGAATTCCAGTGTCGAATTAGATAGGTTGTTAGAAATCTCATTTGAACGAGATCATTCGAAAGACATTTCTAACGAGCTTCTAATGAGTTTCTAGTAGAGCCTGGGTAATGTCGTTAGATCCAGGTCGTTTGAATGACCTGGAGAGAACTTCGAACGAGATTTCTGTTTTGTCAATAAACTGTTCAAATTAATTTTAAAAATGGTTCTTTATGAAAATTAAATATTTACGAACATTACTCTATATGAAAATTTCTCGTTTATAAAAAATACTCCAACACATAAAATTGATTTTGGTTATATACCTTTTAGAAGAGCAAATATGGCATGCATATTGATGTCGCGTGACCTTTGGATGCAATGCTCGAATCTTTACGGGTTGAATAATGCTTGATGAGAAATGACCCAAAATTATTTTGTCCAACGGAATGTAGCCAATATAACAAAGGACTTGATTGGAAATTTGTCCTTACACAAGTATTACCAGTAATACAGATCTACATGTACACATTTCTCTTTCAATGAATAAAATTATTGGTTTTCCATATTCCTTTTTGGTTTAATTTTTGTCGGAATATTAGTGCTGCACACTACATCAACTCTGATTGGTCGACAACAATAACCACCAACTAAGGTTGTGTAGCACTCAACAACCACCACCAACCCCGGTTAGTCAGCACTAATAAATTTGACCAACAACGTTGGCATAATAATCATACAAGGCAAAGACTGTTTGATCACAGATGATCTAAAGAGACATCCCAAACTAGACAAGAAGATGAATGACCTTATGGGGCATCCACTATCTAGGCACCAAGGTAATCCTGACGCAATTACTACAACTAAGCAGGAAAATGGGATGAAAATCATTCCATTGCTTAGGCAATAATGGGTGACAAGTCACTACAACTAGGCAACAAGTGGGGCAAGCTCCATTGTCTAGGCAAAACAGGACATATTGTCCCTATATATATATATATAACAAAAAAAAGAAGAAAAAAAAACACAAAAACCATCTCACAAAGTATTTCTAAGGAAATAAAATTGCGCAACGACCCAATTTTCTTCATTAAACACACGCAGATTATATAAATATGAATTTTTGGTTCATTGAGTACAAATTGCCTATTCTATGGGTTTCTTTCTCTCTGATTTTGACACAGGTTCCATCCGGGCTGGAGGATAATCTAAGTCATAGGGGGAATTGATAAAATTCATATCTTGTAACATTCTGACGTTGCTCGGATATGGTTGATCAAGAAAATGTTGAGGACGTGATATCTCAAAATCTGAATGAAGCTGGCAATCACCAAGATACCTGGAGATCAAACATTGAGGAATTGCACGAGCTGGAATCCAGCTCATATCGAGCTTAAACGGAGGAACAGGAAAGTCAAGTAAGCCAGGCTCACACCAATCCCACAAGGATAGTCCTCGATCAACTCTCATCATGCATAAAGCATTCAACCATCCCTGCTTGTATCCCTCGTTATTTGATTATTTCAGTCGAGCATCGAGATGACACAGAGCTTCGTTGTACCCTTCCATTCAAACCCCTCTAGGCTTTTTGTGAAATTGATAAGTCAATCTCTTAAGCTGCTCATGGATTTTCTTTGCCAAAATCTCTTTACTTTCCAGTGCAGAGCTCTGATTGGATAGTTGGTCGGTAAGACTTTGAATTTTTCTAGACATTTCTGCCAATGCTTGAGTCTTTGTCGTCAATTGAATGGCTTAATTTTCTAAGGCCAATTGGGTCCTCATCTCCTCAAGATTCACCCGGCCAGCCCTTGCTCGCCCACGGGAAAAAAGCCTTGCTCTGCCATGAGCAGACGTGGTAGGTTCGGTCCGTTTCAAAGTCTCCAACTCTTCCCTTAAGGCATCATTTTCAGTTTCTAAAAAGGAAAAAACCGTCATCATTAACTAGGATCAAGGCTCCCAAAGATAAGGAGGCATTATATTTGAGTTGCTTTACTTCCTCTTGCACTGCAATATTCTCTTGCTCTAACATTTTGGCAATATTCCTGTGCTCTTCAATCTCGAGTTTCAGCACACTTTCCTTTTTTTCATGGGCCGAAATGTACTTGTCATAGCCCCTGTCAGCACTCAATTATTGGTATTTTTTCTCATAACCTTTGTGCAAGAGTGTAGTAGTCTCTTTATGTTGAAGTTGGAGTTCCTCGATCATCCCTTGAAGTTCTTCAATCATTTCATAATAAGCCACATTATTATCTACAACACGATCAAGTAAACACTTCAAGTATTGATATGCATCAACCACTTGCTCGGAAGCATCGAGTCCAAGGATATCAATTATTTGGGCTTCAGTAAAATCTGCATGACCCGCATTGAAATAATCATTACATTTTTTCATCAACTCTGAGTCATGAGCTGATAAAAGTTCCATCTTGGCAATAAACTAGCAAGGAAAAATAAAAATATATCAACAATGATACATACAAGAGCAAGTCAAGGAGAGATTCAGATTAGACAACAACAACCCATTTTATTGATCACAAGAGGAGAAAGTACAACCAAAGTTACAAGAAAGAAAGAAAAAGAAAGTAGAAGAACAACATAAATAAAGAGCCGAGCAATGCTACACCTTCTCCTTATTTCCTATAACATCATTAGCAGGTTTGGATGAAGAAGTTGGTTGCTCGAGAGGCGTTTGATGTTGATCGATAGACACTGATGCTTGCCGAACCTGCTCGGAGGATTGAAGAGTAGTAGTAATAGGGACTTGTTCTACTATCATCAAGGAAGACTCATCAGATGAAGCTTCATCTTCTTCTTCCTGAAGTACTTCAGACTTGCGTATTCCATCTGGCATGTAATCCAGGTTAAGGCTCTATTCCACCCCTTTTCCCAACTAGAGCTGAACGATTTCTTTACCATGGCCTTTCTCTTCGTCTTCTTAGCAGAAGCACGTTCTTCAGCAAGCCTCACCTTCTCCTTAAGGTCTTTCTTATGCCATTCAGCCTCTTCAATCTTGCCATTAGTTTCTTTCCTGCTAGAAATGACGACCTTCAATTTTTCCTCCAACTCCTTGGAGGCATTTATGGCTTGGTCACGAGCTGGCTCTGCAGATAGAAGCTTCTTCTCCCAGAAAGCATTATCTTCATCATATTTTTTCTAGGCATCCTTCAAAGATTGAGACAACCCAGCAAAATCTTCTTCAATCCCGCTGGATGAGGTTGAAGCCTTGATAGCCTCATCTCTCTCTAGGATACCATTAAAGCATGTCATAAAATGAAAAAAGAACAGAAGCTCAAATCAGAATATGAATACAACATATGGAAAGATGTGTTAGGAATAATGATACTTACTGATGCGATGTGATGAACCGCTAAATCAATGACCTTCTCCCGTGGAAGGGAACCTCCAGCAACCCGATACTCCGGAATGGTCCAAAATTTGATTAAACCCCTGGCCAAACTTGGGGTAATAAAAGATGGAGTGCTAGTTCCCGAGGAAGGACCCCCAATGTCAGAAGGTCGAACAACAAATTCTACAGGTCTTTCTTTATGACTTCTCCTCATTCTCCTTAAAGGAGCATCTTCAATCAAAGATGCTGCCTCTTCTCGTGCAATAGCAGCACTTTCAATCAAAGGTGATGCCTTTTTCGAGACAGCAGGAGGTTTCCTTACGACTTCCTTGACAGGTGAAATTGTTCCTTGGGAGAAAGTACCATCCACTTTCTTTGTCCCTTCAACTGGGACATCCCTTTTGCTCTTCTTTGCCCCATCAACGGGAGCATCCTTGACGAAGAACGCATGCACTCTCCTCTTCCTCGTCATCAAATCAGCAATAGATGTACCCAAATCAGTGGAAGATTCCTCTATGCTTGCTCGCGGTGTGGGCACTTGGTCAAGATCAATTACCACAGGAGGGGCAAGAGGAGGAGCAATAAAAGATGAGGTGGTTCTTTTGTATCTCAGCAAATAAGAAGCAGCTCTAATATGCTCCCCAACAATTGATTGGTGTAATCCCCAGATAAGTTTTAGATCTTTTATATTAATGTCATTTTCTCTTGGGGGTTTTCTTTTGTTATCAACTACAAAAGGTGAAATCAATATCAGTGATGCATTTCATCAAATATAAGTAGAGCTAGATTGAGAAAAGTAAAAACAACCTATCCCACTACCATAAAGTGGACATTTGGGATCTTGATACACATCATTTCCATTTAGTGGGGGGTGTTTCCAATTTTTCAGTATGACCCCATGGTCAAAATAGTCCCTATTGGCATTAGGAAGATTGACCACTAAAGCTCTATTGGAAAACCTAGTTTTTAAATAAAATGTGGTATCACTGGTAACCCATTTGTAACAAAACATGATTTCAGGGATCCCTAAGTGAGTCCCATGAATTTGGAGATCTGTAAGTAATCAAGACATATAAAGGTGCTCGAGCAACTTTCGAGTAAAATATTCCACATTCTCATATCAAAACTCAACTGTGAAATATTGAGGGCTTCTGTTGATACGAAAATTAGGCAACTGACGTGGACCAATTATACAAAGACATTTGGCATCTTACGTGTCTAATACTTATACTCATCGAGCTACATAGCGTACCGACCGTCTCGACGTGCAGAGTACCTAGCTGGGAAGATCAAGCGACGATCGCACATTCAATGAATAACGGATTAAATGAACATTATTGTTGTACAAATGTATGTGCCTATTAAACAACGGCATATCGTCTATTCATACTGATGGACCCAAGGCTATAAATACATTGTAACACCCTCCACAAGGGGGTAATTGATCTCTTGTAATCATCATCGAGATTAAGGAAAACATCGGCAATACAAGAACAGTGGACGTAGGCCATTATCATTGGGCTGAACCACTTTAAAAATCTATTGTATTATTTTCTTTATTCCTTTTTATCTGTGATTAATTAATTAGATCGAATCTAGTTTTTTACATCAACAATACCCTATGTCTAATGATCCCCACCTAGGTATGTCGTCTCTCTTTAAGATAAAGATCTCCTCCTAATACTAAAGATAAACATATCATTTCTCATTTTTTTTTGTTCAGGAATAGATGAAGAAAAAAAGCATAATAAACCACTTCTCCCCTAAAATGTGAAAACATATGATACCTATTGAAATTAAGAAAGAAATAATAATATCATGCAATGGTGTAAAGTGTAACAAACATAATATAAAAACATAGTCATAAATAATCCAAACAATGATCAATCAATACCAATACTAATACAATAAATGATACTAATATGATCATATAACATGCCAATATGAATAAAAGATAAAATGCATGAAAAAATGGATTAAATGCAACCGTAAAGACTCAAAAACAAAACAATATAAATATGCAAAATATGCCAACGACACACATGGACACACACACACGGATATATATATATATATATATATATATATATATATATATATATATATATATATATATCTGTGTGTGTGTGTGTGTGTGTGTGTGTGAACAACACAAAATGGTACAAAACACAATAAGCTTTACGCACTAACATAGTATCGATGTGTCTAAACATGTGGGATGGAATGAAGCATCACGAACTAGAAACAAATGAACTATAACCCAATCACTCAAAAATGTCCAAGGATTTCTATATGTGTGCATTACCTTTATCAAATAAAGATTTAGGCTCATAGTAACATATAAAGTGACCTCATAATGGACAAAAAAACATAATGCCCTGTAGCCTAGAAAATATTGACGATTCTTAAATCAATAGCATCAACTAGGAATCCTTGTGCAAACTCAATGATCTTCAACTTATTACACCCTCAAAATTATAGAAATATTATTTTTTCACTCTCATATTTTAAAGATAAAAATTATATTTTTAAGAATCAATGAAACAAAATTTATCCTTTGAATATTTTCTTTCCTTTTTTCTCTCAATTTTTTAGGCTCTTTCCAATAGTGACCTTTCACACGAGGAAGGTTTTTTCCCTCGTAGCCCTTTTTCGTGCACACTCATATTTTCTATAACATAAGAAAAATCATGGGAAATGGTTATTACATGCACAAATCCCCTAATAAAATATATATGTATGTGATAAGATTATTACGAGAACATCTCACTTAGCTCGTGTAATAATTGAATTTAAAATCCAAAAGAGATTGTGCATATGTGTGAGGAGACATATGCAAAATGAATCCATTAAGAAAGTCATTTTCAAAATACTCCATGCAATCATAATTAAGAATAATCCAAGTATTAGAAATCATAATTAAATATTCTAGGTACATGGAAACATGAAAGGAAGTGGGTTTAGACACAACAATGTGCCACATAAAATGTGTAAAACTAAACTACACATAAATCAAAAGTATTTTTGAGTTTTTACCAATTTGACACAAATAACATGAAAGACTGATAAAACCTTTTTGTATTTTTCCAAATAAGACCCCCAAAAGAAAAAAAATCAAAATACTAAAAGGATAAACATCATATAACTAGCAAGCATATATATTATGAAGTACAAAAGCTAGTACATGAAAACATGAAAGAAATCACCCGTAAGATATAACATGTGAAGAGTCATGTGCAAGTATATGAGAGTCAACAAGTCTAACATTCAATATTTCTAAAAAGGATTTCCAATACCAAGTAATTGAATGCCCAATACCTCAAAATTTGAGAACCATGGTGACACGAGATCTAGACTTTCTATGACCTCTTCTAGGAATAAAAAAAATACACTAAGGTGGACTTTTCTACTATAATGTGAGCATGTGTAAATATGAGGAATTTTACCTATGGGTGACCTTTTCTAATTCCTAGGAAAAGGTCGACACTCTAAAACAAACATTGGTCTTATCTTTAGGTGCGGAAGCATTTAAATTATCAAAGCCACTACCAATACTACTTGAGTCTCTTAGATCATATTCTAACTTCAAAATTCTAGACTCAATCAAAGAATTAGACTCCTCAAACATAAGTGAATCCTTCTTTAAATTTTCAATAACATCTAGAAGGTAATCTCGCTCCCCTCGATGTAAGTGACCTTATCCCTAAGAGTCTTCTCACCTACCATAAAATCTTTTATCCATTTATCATTATCCTAAATGGAACATTAATTAACCCTAAAATATTTTAGAGTCCTCCAATAATTTTTGTAAAACACGTACTCTAACCTCACTCTCTTTCTTGGACACTTCTAAAATTTTAAAATCACGATTCTTGTCCATGAGCTTCTCACGAAGGATATCTCTTTGAGTTTAAACAGTTTGCACAAGTCAACTTCAACTTTAAATTTTTTTCTTTTTCAAAAAATTTAATTCTTTTTGAAAACTTCAAATTCAAAAGAGCCAAGTTTTCATCATGGTTATGAAGCTCATTAAAATTATCTCGAATATAAAGATAGTCATCATCGCTAAATGCATCAAATAATTTTTTACTATTAAGACCCATCGAGAGAAATAAATAAAATTGGAGAGAGAGAGAGAGAGAGACCCAAATAACTGTAAAATAACACAAAAGATGGATCTACATGATAACTTAGTGTTTTTGCTCTGATAGATATTTGGTAATGGTAAAAAAAAAGATTTTTTTTTCAAATTAAATATTAAACTTAAAAACAGAATAACCCAAAGTTAAAATTTCTATCATTTTTAAACAAACTATGATTAATTATATTAACTATTTTTATCTTAACCTAAACATGCATCTAGGTGAGTAAAAGATTAAAAATAAATAAATCAAACCACAATGACCGATGTACGAGGAAACCCCATAAGGAAAAAATCTCGAACGACATTGTCATGCAAATTCACTATGATAATGCCTTACAAAAGTTGACAGATGACTTATTAAATGACTCCACACCCTCACAAGCCATGGCGTATATTCAATCTTCAATCGATCCTCAATAGCGATAACATAAGAATCCACCCATGAAAGTGACACAACGTTTGAGTCCACAAATGCCTCGGTATCCACCAAACATCCTCAACAATCGTCAATGGATCAGAATACAAAATCCACCACTTCTTGACCACAACACCACACCATGGAGTCCACCGTGTGTAAATAGTAAATATGGAGTCCACCATATAAAACTATTCTAAATAAGATGTAGAGAATAAAATTTGGTGTCCAAAATAGGATCTTCAAAGAATATATGAATTGAAACTTGGATCATAAACAACTTGGGTATAAACTAGAGTTTTGGAGAGATTTTGAAAGAATTTGGGAACTCCAAAATATTAAAAAAGTCTTAAAGGAAAACGGTGTTCCAGACTCCTATTTATAACATGTTTATTAAAAACGAGATAATGATGAAGAGCACTTTAAAATATCTTGAATTTATCAAAAATTAGTGTACTCGTTCGAACTACATTATACCCCGTTCGAACGAAGTATAGCGTCTCATTCACACACTACTGAAATGACATTTTCAAAGACATTATAGCAAAGGGAAAAAAACATGTCGTTCAAAGTTTTATTTGAATAGAAATCTAATGAGGTACTTATACTCATTCGAATGAATTAACAAGTTTGTTCTAATGAAGTTACAAAAAAGGTATTTTTCTTCTAAAAAATATAAAAATGATAAAAACATTTTAAAACATTTTATATAATCAAATAACCAATATTAACTTTCAAGGATCAAAATATATTCATTCATCCCTACGAGATCCTCAAATATAAAGACAGAAACTCGGTATGAAACTTGGCCGAATGATGAACATGAAATCTTAATCGCTGCATCTTCAATCAAACATATCACATTCTTCATGGAAGCACCGCCCTAACTTACGACACAAAATATTTTATCCAGAATTAAGCTAATACATACAAATTGATTCTATCAAAATTTTGCCCTTACAAATTTCCCTCTTTGTCTATTCTGGGATAAAAATAAAAAATAAAACTCCTATGGTTCGCCAAGCTCATCTAAGACACAATCCCTAACCCGAAAAGGAAAACGTACAACTCGATCAACTCATAAACCTTGAGTAGTTTTGCTCGCTTATAAACTTTGTTTCATGTTGCAAACCTTTATACTTAAACACACCTTCAAATGCAAAGAGAATATAAAAATAATATAAATCTACATATGAATAAACTCCACATACGTCTAACTATCCCCTCCTAGGTAAGACGTCTCCCTCTAAGATAAAAGCCTCGTCCTAACACTATAGAACAAATATTTCTACCCCTTTTATTAACGATTAGACAAAGAAAAAATGCATTTTAAACCTTTTGTCCCCCATAAATCATTTCTCCCCCAAAATATGAGAACATATGATACCTATTGAAAATAAGGAAGAAATAATAATATCATGCGATGGTGGAAAGTGCAATACACATAACATGGCAACACAAGCACACATAATTGAACCAATAATCAATCAATAGAAATATTGATGCAATAAATGATACTAATTTGATCATATATAATGCCAATATGAATCAAAGATAAAGCACATGGCAAACATGGATTAAATTCAACCGCAAAGACTAAAAAAAACAATACAATATATATAAATATGAAAAATATACCAAGGACACACATGCACAAATATAAAGGTATAAACGACACAAACATGCTATGAAATACAATAAGATTTGTACAATAGCATTGTATTGAAGTGTCTACACATATTTGATAGAGTGAAGGGGCATGAACAAGAAACAAATGAATTATGGCTTAATTACTCAAAAATATCCAAGGAGTTCTATATAACTATATTAAATTTATCAAACAAAGATTTAACGTCATACTGATAGATAAAGTGAACTCATAATAGACAAACACAATGCACACTAGCCTATAAAAATATTAATGATTCTTAAATTAATAGCGTCAAATAAGAAATAACTAGAACTCATTGTCCCATTGATCTTCAACTTATAACACCCTCCAAATTATAGATATATCATTTTTTCACTCTCATATTTTAAAAATACAAAGTTAATTTGAAGAATCAGTAAAAAAATCTTGGAAGTATTTTCTTTCCCTTTTCCCCCCAATTTTTTTAGCTCTTGTTAATGGTCACCTTTCACGCGAGGAAGATTTTTCCCTTCATAGCCCTTTCCCATGCACATTCATATTTTCAATAAAAGTACAAAAATCAATGACAATGGTTCTTACAAGGACACATCCCCCAATCAAATATATATATGTATATGACACGATTATTAGGAGAACATATCACTTAACCCATGTAACATATGAAATTAAAATTCAAATAAGCTCGTACAAGTGTGTGAGGAGGCATATGCAAAGTGAATCTATTAAGTAAGTCATTTTCAAACTACCCCATGCAAGTAGGTCTATCAATGGATTGGATTTTATCCGAATTCGAATTCGAATACGATCCATTTAAACGGATATGGATCATGCCTAAAATTCAATTACCCGATTACCCGTTTATTAAATGGAGAGAATTTGGATTCATATACTCTGATCCGTTAATAATCCTTTCCGACTAATATTATTAATATATATATATATATATATATATATATATAAATAATATATTTTTAATTAATATATATTGTATTTAATAATATTTTAAATATATTATTATAGTTAGAATATGATATAAAAAACATCTTCCTCGTATAAAAGGAAAAAGACACACACACACACACACACACACACGGTTCCTAAGATTTGAGAATTAAAATGTTGCAAATCAAGTGGTCAAAAGTATATGTTTTAACGTATCATTATTTTTTTTTAATGAAAATTATTATAAAAATAATATGTCGAATAATCGGATTGGATCCGAATCCGTTTAACATAAACGGATATGGATTTGGAACCCTAACAGATAATTCGGCGGATAATCGGATCGAATCCGAATCCGTTTAATATAAACGGATATGAATTTGAATTTGCGTGATCTGGTACAAATCCAATCGGTTTACAGGCCTGCATGCAAGCATGATTAATAGCAAATCGCGCATGAAAAATCGTAATAAAATATTCTAGATGCATGCAAACATGAAAGGATTTGGGTTTAATCATACCAATATAACATAAAAAATGCGTAAATCTAAAATACACATAAAGCAAATATCTTTTTGAGTTTTTACCAATTTAACACATATAACTCAAAAGACAAACAAAATCTTTTTTGTATTTTCTCAATAAGAACCAAACAAAGAGAAAAGAAAAATACATAAAGGATAAACATAATACAACTAGAAAGCATATATATCATGAAGTACAAAATCTAGTGTATTAAAACATGCAAGCCATCACCCATAAGATATAGCATGTGAAAAGTCATGTAAAAGCAAGCGATAGTCAACAAGTCTAACATTCAATGTCTCCAAAATGATTTCCTAACCTAAATAGATAAATACCTAGTGCCTCGAGATTTGATAACTGCGGTGACACAAGATCTAGACATTTTAGGGCCTTTTTTTAATATCAAGACAAAATTCCCCAAGGTGACCTTTCCTACCACGATGTGAACATGTTTAAACAAACATTTGGTCTTGTCTATAAGTTACTTAGAAAAGGTCAATCCATAAGTTACTTATGGAATGTTACTTATGGATTGAACTTTTCTAACATCCTGTCCAAAGGTTGACACTTTAAAACAAACATTTGGTCTTGTCTTTAAATGCCGAAGCATTTGAATTATTAAATCCACTACCAAGACTACTTGAGTCTCTTAGATCATTTTCTAACTTCAAAATTCTAGACTCAAACAAAGAATTAGATGCCTCAAACATAGGGGATTCCTTCTTCAATTTTTCAATAACACCTAAAAGGTTATCTTGCATATCCTCAAGGAAACCGAAAATATCCTGAAGAGCCTTCTGAGAGTGCGCCAGCAATTAATGATTAACTTGTTTAATTAAATTCTAATTTTTAAGCCCCAAAACCCTAACTCTTGAAAATAAATTGTCACAGACTAATTAAATCAAACCAAGTATGCACAGTCAATCACAATATGAGAAAAAAATCCCCCAAAGGGGAAAAACCATTTTTATTTCACTATAATTCGTAACAACTTACAATTACATCAAAATACTGTGACACACGAATACCAGCATGCATTGGTTCGTTGTCGTCGGTGTTGCCAGTAAGAGATCTCGCACGAGCTCCAATTCAGCAATGGAGAACAACCTTCTTCTCCACAAGATTATCCAGATGAGTAGACCAATTGTATCTTGGGTTTATAAGACTCACATATATGTTTAGGAATGATTTGTGAATCAAAAAGGTTGAAAAACCATGAAAAATAAAGTCTGGAATTATGCTGTAGATTTGCAGAAACGTGAGTGCCAAAGACTTGAAAATCATGTAGAATGAGCATTACTATTTATAAATAAATTGAGGTGACGTGTCGCTCGAACGAAATGAAGTCGTATCTCTAATGGACTCCAAGTCATTCGAACGACTTTCCGCGAGATGCCAATGTCGCTCGAACGACATGCATGTATCGCTCAAACAATGTCAGCGACTTTTTTCCTTTCGCCTCTACACTTAGAAAATTTTATTCTTCCAAAGTAAAAACATTCCATACCCTTAAAAATATTTTATAAATGTTTCCTAAATATTTATGTAAATAATAAACACTAAAAATAAATTATTTTACCATAATCATGAGTGGAGTAGTGGGAACGGTTGAAGAGCACGTTGCATGTTTCATGATGAACGTATGGAGATGATGGATGCGAGGATTCAGATCAAGGCCGTCGTGGATGATCCTGCTGATGTGTCGAATGTAGTGGTATCAGACATACTAACTGTGATCTAGGACACATAGAAAATTCCTAGATTATAACTCTGACATTTATAAAATCATGTCCTTACAAATCTCCCCCTATGTCTATGTCGATACAAGCATAAAAAATTCAAATTATGCTACCCAAATGAAAACCAAATGACATACAATTTAATATCTCCATTAAATCCAAAAACTGGAAATACTAAACGACATGTCTTCAAACAAACTTCAGCATCTTCAAATCTCCAACTCCTCAATCTGTCTTTGTCATCATCAGGGTGTGAAAAATAATCCTCAATTTTGTACCTACACACATGAGACAAGAAATAATACCCGTGACGCGCAACAGTTTGAAATATAATGATAAGAAAAAGTAAATATGAATTCATGCTCAAGAAAATCACTATTAAATCAAATAAAAATTCTCCCCCATAATTCGTTCTCCCCCTTTTTATGATGTCCCCAAGTAGACAAATATGTAGAACATAAAGTAAATTCAAATGGAGAATGTCACAAGGTAATCGGACTTTCTCTTTTTGAATTTTTGAAAAAAAATTCTCACAAAATATACAACACAGAATCACACCATGAAAGAACACAAAAACAACCAAGTCGGTGTTAACAGAAAATGTAGGGATGTGAACAAATTCGACATGCAAATCAATACATACAATCATAACATATGTGCACGATGAATTTTGAATATTCCTAACGAATGAACTCAAGATCTTCCTTAGGTATAAAAATGGTGGAATTATAAGAAATTGACTCAATCAAATCAACAAATCAAGGCTCAAAGTGATTCCCACACCAATAACGAACAAAACTAAGTAATGTTTTTTCATGACTTTCAAGGACGTGCAAAACCATTTTTCATTTATTTGCATCCAAACTCCCTCATAAATAATTATGCATTTATTTTTCTTTTGAGGTGATGAAACTAAATTCTCTCCTAAAAGAAATCCTATTGGTCCACTTTTTGGTATATTTATCTTTTTAATGCCTTTCAATTTTTTCGAGCTCTTTTCAAATGGTGGCTTTCACGATGAGTTCATTTTATACTCTCGCAGCCCTCTCTCGTGTTTTGCTCATCATTTTTTGTTGTAATTAAATCCTCACGGTAATTGATTTTTACATGCACTACTTTTTTGTCAAGTTTTATCGCATTTGGTACGTTGTATAGACAAAATTGAGATGGAAACACTCAAGACAATATGTGATAGACAAGTACAATATTCAAATAATACCATGCAAGTGTGCAATAAAGGAGATAAGGAGCCAATCGTGTAAAAGATATCACCAATCACATCTCAAAGACTCCAAGCCATGTAAAGCACATGGATGAAATGATGTAGCATCTCAAATCACTATCAAACAGTCATGTGGAATATGGAATGAAGGTGTGACTATGGCTATCTTAAATGGTCATCCATAAAAGATGTAAACAAAATACAAAACTCTTTTTGTGTTTTTCAAAAAAATTTATAAAAAGAAAATCTTTTTGACTTTTTCTGAAATTTATAAAAAATAAAATCTTTTTGGATTTTTCAAAGAAATAGAAAATCTTTTTGGATTTTTCTAAAAAATCAAAACCAAAAAACAAATAATGATACAAATGATACAATCTAGAGATAGAAATCATATGATATGAACATGAAAAATGCAGCCTACCGTAGACATGGTGACCACCTCTCAGTCAACTGTGCAAATTTCTAAAGACTTCCTAAGAATCTTGAATCTAAGGGCATCTAAAGGCTTCGTGAAAATATTGCCTAACTGGAGGTCGATAGACACAAAACTGAAGGTTATGACTTTTTCTTCTACAAGTTCACGGATAAAGTTCTCACGTATCCTAATGTTTTTTGTGCACAAACGCTGGACTGGATTACGGGATATGTGTATCACGCTCGTGTTATCATAGGAAATAGTCATGGCGGCCTATGATATACCATAATCCTCCAAGATCTGCTTCATCCACAAAAGTTGCATGCAACAACTCCCGATGGCTATGCATGCAGCCTCAGCAGTGGATAAAGAGATGGAGTTTTTCTTCTTGCTTAACCAAGAGATAAGAGCAGAACCAAAGAACACCCACCCACCAAAAGTGCTCCTACATTGATCTGCATCCCCTGCCCAATCGACATCCGAATAGGCACATAAACGGTCATCGATGTCAAAGGAATACCAAATGCCAAGTAAGAGAGTCCCACTCACGTATTTGATGATACGTTTAAGAGAGAGTAAGTGTGACTCTTTCAGAGATGCCTAATATCACACAGAGACTCCAACACAAAAGGCGATGTATGGATGACTGACAGTCAAGTAGAGAATACTACCTATCATACTCTGATGGAAGTTTTACTCTACGTCCTTGCCTGAAGTGTACTTGCTAAGCTTTTTTTAAGTACTCATCGTGGTACGTGCATGCTTAGCGAAGTCTAAAACAAATTTCTTCACAAGGTCTCTAGCATACTTGGATTAGGAGATGAACATCCTATCCTCTACTTGAAGGACCTGGAGACCAAGGAAGAAAGTAAGTTCACCTACTATGCTTATCTCAAACTCACTCTTAATCTCCTCCTCAAAGGGGTGAGCATGCTAGGAGCACATGGATCGAAAGACTATGTCATCCACATAGACCTGGGCAACTAAAATATCACCATAATATCTCCTGATGAACAACGTCATATCAAATCCCCCTCTCTTGAAGCCGCAATCTAAGAGATAGGAAGTAAGCCTCTCATACCAAGAACGGGGTGCTTGTTTCAAACCATGCAAGGCTTTCCTCAGATAGCAGACCTGATCAAGGTGCTTAGGGTCTATAAACCCTTTTGACTGTTCCATGTAAACCTCCTCCTATAGAATGCCATTCAGAAAGGCACACTTGACATCCATCTGATATAATTTGTAGCGTAGATGACATGCGATGGCGAGTAGTAAGCAGACGGACTCAAGACTCACAATATGAGCAAATGTATTGTCAAAGTCTACACTATTTATCCGTGTGTAGACTTGAACGACCAGCCTAGCCTTATTTCGAATAATAGTACCAGTCTTATCCACCTTATTCTTGAAGATCCACTTGGTACCTATCACATTTGTCTCACTAGGTCGGGGGACCAGTTCCCAGACATCATTCTTCCTAAACTGAAGCAACTTATCCTGCTTAGCACATATCCAATGTTCATATTTGAGTGCTTCCTTATGATTCTTGGGCTCGACTTTGGATGTGTAGAAAACATGGCTAACAACGTGCTCTAGCTGAGCACGAGTTTTAACCCCTAGGATGGGATCTCCTAGAATAGTAGTAGGATCACGACTCTTGTGAACCCAAGCAAGAATGTCTCCTAAATCATGAATATGATCCACTATGGGTGTGGGAGGCATAAAGGGATCATCAGTAGGAAGTACATCATCCTCACCTAAAAGGTTATAATAAAAAAATATCGGTGATCCATCATCTTGTACGATGATGTTTATTGACTCCATAACCGTAGAGCTACTCAGGTTAAAAACCCGATATGCTCTACTAGTCGATGAATATCCTAACAATATTCCCTCATCACCCTGGGAGTCAAACTTTCCTAATTTCTCTCTATCCCGTAGGACGTAGCATTTACTCCCAAAGACACGGAAATATGAAAGATTGGGATTTTTTCCAGTCCATAATTCGCAGGGCATCTTAAGTGTTTACGGACGAAGGTAAACTTTATTCACCGTGTGGCATGCAATAGACACCGCCTTTTCCCAAAATCTCCTAGCAACTCTACGACTTAGAAGCATAGATCTATCCATCTCCTGAATCGTCTGATTCTTCCTCTCAATAATCCCATTTTGGTGAGGAGTCTTCACGGCTTAAAATTTATGTTCTATCCTGAGGCTATCATAGTAAAAGGTCTACTTTAGCTTCCTTAAACTCAATTTCGTTGTCACTATGTATTCTATTTATAGTGACTCCATGTTGATTTCGCAGGACACGACACTTGGTCATGAGAAATTCCACAACATCAGATTTCTCTCTCAAAAAACCTACAATCGAGTAACGAGAGAAATCATCTACTATCACGAGGATATACCTCTTACCACCCAAACTCTCTGTACAAGTAGGACCTACAGTATCCATATGTATCAACTCAAGCACTCGTGAAGTGGTAATGGAATTTAACTTCCTGTGGGGGCTACGTACTTTTTTTCCCTGCTGACAGGGTTCACAAACATCAAAAATTGTCTTTCCAAGTGATGGCAGGCCACCTACTAGGTCATTTTTAGCTAATCTCTCCAAATCTCTAAAATGCATATGACCTGGGCATTGATGCCATAGATCCATAGGAGTGATCGCGACGTTGTTGCAGATAAATGGGGACTTGGGCACAATTCCATAGCAATTATATTAAGTCCTCACCCCTTGCAATAGAAATTTATCGGCTTGATCATAAACATTGTACTCATTTCGGTCAAACTTTACTGTAAAGTCAACGTCGCATGGCTGGCTAATGCTGAGAAGGTTTGCTTTCAAACATTTGACGTACAAATCATACTCTAGCTTAGGAAATCCTGGTATCTTTATTGTACCTCGTCCTACTATGCTAGATTTTCTCCCATCTCCAAAGTTGACTTTACATTCCTTGCAATCCTTTAGGTAGGTAAAATATGAGACATCACCTATCATGTGCCTGGAGCACCCACTATCAAAATATCACTGAGAAATGTTATGTTCTTTAAGAGCAACATGAACAACAAGGGCTTTTGCGTCGAGATTAGGCACCCATGATGAGGTAACCTTTTGTTTTCCCTTGTCATTGTTGGCTCTATTCGGGATACTAGAAGTTTTCGCTGACGGTATAGAAATTCGTTGGAACTCTTCCATTAGACTCTGAGAAGTGGCGACTAGAACCCAACCTCCTCTCTAAGACTCGAAAAATTTCTAGTGGCATGTGGTGGAGCAAATTTACATCATGTTCGACCCAAACTATAGCAAAACTCCCTAAGGTGGCCCTTTATTTTACAGTAGCTACATAAGTACACAGTCTTTGGCTGACCTTGGTTTGTTTTTCTTGGCCGAGATCTTCTCTGAGGTTTTTGGTGATGGCCATATGGATTCGTTGTAAACTTAGGAACTGGTTCTAGTGTCACAAGGGATGTGGAGGCACCATCAAAACTAATTCCTCGCCTTTCACCAAAACCTAAAGTAGGGGCGAGGAGCATCTTTCCCATCTTTCTAAATCTGTCCTCTATCTTTACCTTGACCTCCCTAGCTATCTGAAGGTCATGAGTAATTTTGGATGCATGGGCTACAAGATTCTTCCTAGTGTCCACGGAGTTCTGGAGATCACTTGTAAGACTAGGCACTTTTTTGGTCAAGTCCCCTTTCTCTTTCTCTAAACACCTCTCTCTATCATCAAACTGACTCTCTCTCTAAACAAAATTTCCCTCTCAACATAAACAGTCTCTTTCTCTCTCTCTCTCAAGGCAGTGCTAATGGAGGACTCTCTCTCTCTCTCTCGTCTCTCCCAAATCTTTCTCTAGGGAAACTATCCTAAGTGCTCACGCTTTGTTATGCTTTTTAGTTTTAAAGAAAGCAACATATAAATCAGCGTACGCACATCGTAAATCACTCTCGCTCTCACTTGCATCATCCTCCCCCTCACTCACATTGCTTCCACTATCGAGGTGTCCCTATGAAGTAGCATCCTCATCGTCATGGGGCACACTGTCAGTACTCACATGACTAGCCATGAATGCGGTGAAGTTACATTCATGCGGTGACTCGTCTTCAGAATTCACCGACTCAACCTCACTGTCATCACTAAGGGAGGCATTAAGAGTAGCTTTGCCTTTGCCTTGACGTCTCAACCTAGTAGGAACCTCAAATTCATTATAACCTCTACCGTCACACTCATAACATCTCTCCTCATCTTTCTTAGGCGCATCCTTTTTATCCTTTTCATTTTGCTTTTCAAACTTATTTTTCTAAAAATTCTTTTTATACTTGAAATTCCCATTTTCCTTTAATTTGAAAAATATCTTCAAAGTTTTTGCAAACAAGGACAAATCGTCTAAGTCAAAATCAAACTCAGAATCAAAAAAATCTTCCTCTCTTAGACTAGACGACTCACCTCTTCTTCTTGCCGACCCCTCACTCTTCCTAGTCTAGGCTTTAAGTGCTACCCCTTTATCTTTTGATTTGTCGTATTAGGAAATATGTTAATTTCATAAGTCTGGAGGTCTCCTACCAATTCTTCTAATTTCAGACTACTCAAATTTCTAAAAGAATTTAACACAGTGACTTTAGGGATAAAAACGATTAGGTAGTGATCTCAAAATCTTTTTAACTACTCTAGCATCAGGAATGTGTTCACCTAAATTGAAATTAGTGTTAACAATATCAGATAAGCATGCATAGAATTCATCAAAACACTTAGATTTCAAGCATGGTGATTTTCTCAAATTGTGTAGTTAAATTTTACAATTTTAATTCTTTAACTACATTAGTGCCTTCATGGGTAAGTTGAAGAACATCCCATGCTTCTTTAGATGTGGTACACATCATGATGCGTCGAAACTCGTCGGGGGTGATGTTTTCGAAAATTTCACTAAGCCCACGTGAGTTACATGTGCTCCATTTAAATTCATCCTCAGTGCATGTAGTCACAGATTTTAAAGTAGTTATGTTATCTATAGTGACAGTGGGAGGTGTCCACCCGCTTTCACACACAACCCAAACACGTTCGTTAATGGCCTTTAAGTGAGATCTCATATGGGCTTTCCAATATGCGTAATTTGACCCGTAAAAAAGTAGCACTTGATTATACAAGTATTCCATTGAAATTATGATTTTTCAAAAATTAATTTTTTGACCAAAATTGATATCCAAAAAAATTTTGCCGAAAAAGTTACACGGTATAATTATGTAATAGGTTTTGATACCAATTTCAGAGTGCGCTAGCAATCAATAATTAACTTGTTTAATTAAATTCCAATTTTTAATCCCAGAAATCCTAAATCTTGCACACAAATTGTGATAGACTAGTTAAATCAAACCAAGCATGCACAGTCAATCACAATATGATGAAAAATCCCCCAAAGGGGAAAAACCATTTTTATTTCACTATAATTCGTAACAACTTACAATTACAATAAAATACAGTGACACACGAATACCCGCATATGTCATTTATTATCGTCGGTGTTGTTAGCAAGAGATCCCATAATATCTCTAATTCAGTAATGGAGAAGAGCCTTCTTCTCCATAAGATTACTCCAGATGAGTAGAACAACTGTATTTATGGTTTATAAGACTCATATATATGTTTGGGAATTATTTGTGAATCAAAAAGCTTGAATTTAAGGACAATTTTCTTATGTCCGATATGTTACATTTGTGTATGTCGTACGTCGCTACATTTGGCACGTCACTTCACGATATCACATGAAGGCTTCTATCTGAATTCTAAGAATCAAGAATTCAACATATCCATCATGTGTCCCACATCTACCTCAACGACTTCATGTTCCATGATTTTAGGGACCTTATGCAATTGGTACGCAAGAGAAGTCAAAATAGTGAAAGAAGGTAAGATATGAAAGTTTAAGGGAATTTTGGTAATTTTACAGCCACCATCCAGAGGTCTAGTCAACTAGAAAGTTGAAGATCTCGCCGCAACAAAGATACTGGAAGAAACGAAACCTTAATCCAAGCTACGGTGAAAAAGTTATGGGCCTTTGAAAATGGAGAAAATTCAGAGAAAAGACTTGTAAGAATGCTGTGATTTTTAAGCCCCAAACCAGCGAACTTTTGCGAACCGAAGGCCAAACCGGTTCGGGGGTCGAACCGATTCGGGGTACCTGACACTGGCAAGTGTTCCAGAATTTTATAACTCTTTTTGGTTTCCTTATAAAAGCAAACTTCGGGGGAGTTATTTTACAAGACTTTGAGAGACGATTTTGAGAGTTCTACTTACTTTAATCTTCATATTTTTGAGTCCCAAGACTCATGTTTTGATTAACATATCCTTGCCAAACCTTTGTGAATCCTTTTGTAACCCAAGTACACAACCTTGTGTTTGTTCAACCTTGTGGACAAGCCGTTTTCTCTTCTTCATTGCTGACCACCTGGAGTTCCTGCCGAAGATTTCAGCCGAGACATCAAAATCGACGCCTGAGAGTATTTCATATGTCATCCTATTTCATTATAATCCGTGTAAGCCGTTTTCTTACAAATTATAGTGAAATAAAAGGTTTTTCCCCTTTGGAGGATTTTTCCTCACATGTGTGTGTTTGTTTTATCCTGTATGCTTTATTTTATTTGATAAATCATCTGGATGAATGTTTTAGGGTTTAACTAAAATTTTGGATTACTAGAATTGGATTTTATTTGAGAAGTCACAATATTTTCGCTGTAGCGATTCTAAAAATTGGTATCAGAGAGGGTTACGCTAATTTATCGCGTGATCCTGATTTTTTTGAGGATTTACTTTCTGACACAATTTGTCTACTCTCGTTTACAAATTGGTATCAGAGCCTGTTGCACTAAGTTATTGTGTTTTGATCCTGATTTTTCTCAAAAATGGCTTTTGGTGGTTTTGATGATCTTCGATGTCAAATTTTTGAAAAAGTTAATTGGAAAATTCACACTAACTATTGTTTTAAATCTTCTATTGAAAACGAATCTGAGAGGTGTTCTTGTTGTGAGGGTGTTGGTCACACATTAGATGAGTGTACCACTAATTTAAAGAAGAAAGTGAATAAACCGGTTTCTTGTGTTTCTACCCTTAGTGATTGTGATTCGAAAGAAGAACTTTTTTATGCTTCTGGGTGAGATCTTCCCACCCATGTGATTAGTGATGATAGTGAGGGTGATGGGAGTGAGGATGAAAGTGTAGATGAGCGTTACTTGCAAACTTCTTTCAATGAACTTTATGTTGAATCTTTGAAAATGAAGAAAGAAAATTTGAAATTGAAAGTTCAATTGAAAGAGTGTGCCTTAAAAAATAATGATTTTTTAGTTGAAGAACTTAGTGCACATGAGAAAATTTTGAAGGAGAAGCTTGGATATGTTGAGGGTGAGAGAGATGATCTTCGAGGCGTGATGGAAGCTGTGAAAAATGAGCTTCTTGAGTTTGAGGATTCTAGGCGCTTACTTGA
Organism: Sambucus nigra; assembly: GCA_949130495.1. Classification (NCBI taxonomy): domain Eukaryota; kingdom Viridiplantae; phylum Streptophyta; class Magnoliopsida; order Dipsacales; family Adoxaceae; genus Sambucus; species Sambucus nigra. The sequence goes on along the minus strand of OX422213.1, from coordinate 130,003,935 downwards.
ATCTAGGATAGGTGAACTTGAGAAAAGTTTGAGAGATTCGAGTAAGGTGAAATTTTATTTGGAGTCTAGGTCGAAAGAGCTAGATAAGATTTTAGTGACTGTCCAAATTAAGGAGGATGGGGTGGTATAGGATTCGATGAGAGGGTTGCACAAATTCACAAAGCCAACCTCACACGTGTGAGAGAACAACTTAGGGTTGTTAAGAGAGAGCCTACGAAGGTTGTTAGGAGAGAGACACCTAAGCAAATCATGAGAGAACCTCCTAGGATCATTAGGAGAGACCCACCTAGGCAAATTCGACGAGAGCAACCAAGAAATTTGAGGAGAGGGACACCTTTAGGTAACACACACCGCCCGATTTACACATGCACACATTGCGGTAGGGAAGGTCAAATTAGGAACTTTTGTTACAAGCTTTTAAATGAACCTAGGAAGGTTAATAAAATAATAAATTCGATTCCAAAAATCCCCACACTCCGTTACACATCAATTTGGGTTAGAAAATCGGATTTAGAGGCTTATGGTTTATTTGTCCACGATTCCCATTTGCTTGCACGTGATTCACCCCATGTGAAATCTTTTGGTTGATTGAGTTGTATGTTTGTCATATACTAGTTGTGGTTTCATGATATATATTTTCTAGTGTGATGACATGTACTTTTTGTATAAATTTTTTGCTTTTGAAAAATACAAAAATATTTTATTTTGATAAAATTTTTGAAAATCCAAAAAGATTTTTGTTTTTTTTGTTTGCACTGTCTATGGATGGACACTTAGGATGACTGAGTCACAACATGATTCCTTTTTTTTTCATGTGACTATTTGATAGTGTTTTGAGACAATAGGTTAATTCATCCATGTGCTTTATAATGTTTGGAGTCATTAAGATGTAATTAAGTGTTACTTCCTACATGTTTGACTCATGATTTCCTTTATTGCACACATGCACGAATTTGTTTGATTATTGTGCTTGTCTTATCATATGTTGGTTGGGTGTTTTCACTTCAATCTTTTCTTTAAAACGAACCAAGCGCGATAAAACTTGATAAGAAAGTTGTGCATGTAAGAGCCATTTGTGAGGTTGTGTGCTTTGTTTGAAAATGGTGAAGGGCTACGAAAGTTGATCATTTATCCTTTGCGATTAAGACTTCGTTTAAATTGGACCCAAAAAATTGAGGAATTTTAATATTCGAGGTCCAAAGAGGTTTAAAAGAGCCCGAAATTTTTTTTTATTGCAATAAAAATAAATTCATGCCAATTATGGGCCATTTAGGTTTTTGCACCAATTCTCCAAAGTTTGAGAATTTAGTTTAACACCTCTAAAAGAAAATATAGATGAGGGAGTTTGGATGGAGAATTAAAACGGGTTTGCACGTCCCTGAAATTCTTGAAAATGTGCTAAATAGTTTTGGACATTATTGGTGTGGAAATCACATTGACTTTGATTTGTTTTTTTTCATAAGACGATGTCATCTAAATTCAACAATCTTTACACCTAAGTTTACTTTTGATGTTCATTTGTTAGGAGTATACGTATGCATCGTGCACATATGATTGATTGAGTTGATTTTTCTATCGACTGTGTTCACACCCATTCATTCCATTTCCATGACTTGGTTGTCTGAGTTTAAATCAATGATGTGATTTTTGTATCATTATTTTTTCTTTGAGAAATCTGAAAAATAAAAAATAATTTGTGAAGATTTTTGAGTATCTCTTTGCAAGAGCGTGTTTGCCATCTGATTGATGCCTTGTTTTGAATATGGTGACACCCGACTTTGCTTGTTTGGTTTATTCTTCTCATTTGTCTATTTGGGGACATAATAAAAAGGGGGAGAAAAAATTATCATTTTATAGGGGAGTTTGAATTTTGGGGGAGTATTGAGATTTGACTTATACTGTCATCATTCATTAGTTTCTATGTTTATCTCATTTCAAACTCGATACATCACTTGGTATTTTTCTTTATCTCATATGTGTAGGTACTACATTGATGATCATTGGATTTCACACCTTGATGAGAAAAGATTTGAGACTCTAAAGATTTGAAGAACAAACGATGAAGACTTATTCATTTGTATCTTTCCAGTTTTGGGTTCATGGGAGTGTGGGTTTGTATAGGCAATTTGGTATTTGATAATTCGGATATTTTTATGTATGTACCAGCATAGACATAGGGGGAGATTTGTAAGGACATTTTTCTCATTTCTGATATGTTACATTTGTGTATATCGTACGCCGCTACATTTGGCACGTCACTTCACGATATCACATGATGACTTCTATCCAAATTCTAAGAATCAAGCATTCAACATCTCCATCATGTGTCCCACATCTGCCTCAATGACTTCACGTTCCAAAATTTTAGGGACTTTATGTAATTGGTACGCAAGAGAAGTCGAAACAGTGAAAGAAGGCGAGATATGAAAGTTCAAGGGAATTTTGGTAATTTTACAACCACCATTCGGAGGTCTGGTCAACTGGAAATTTGAATAACTTTTCGCAACGAAGAGACTGGAAGAAACGACAACTCAATCCGAGATACGGTGAAGAAGTTACGGCCCTTTGAAAATTGAGCAAATTTAGAGAAAGGACTTGGAAGAATGGTGTGATTTTTAAGCCCCAAACCAACAAACTTTTGCCAACCGAAGGCCAAACCGGTTCGGGGGGCCGAACCGGTTCGGGGTACCTGATGCTGGCAAGTGTTCCAGAATTTTATAACTCCTTTTGGTTTCCTTATAAAAGACAACTTCGGTGAAGTTGTTTTACAAGACTTTGAGAGACGATTTTGAGAGTTCTACTTACTTTAGTCTTCATATTTTTGAGTCCCAAGACTCATGTTTTGATTAACATATCCTTGCCAAACCTTTGTGAATCCTTTTGTAACCCAAGTACCCAACCTTGTGTTTGTTCAACCTTGTGGAGAAGCCGTTTTCTCTTCTTCATTGCTGACCACCTGGAGTTCCTACGGGAAATTTCAGCCGAGACATCGAAACCGACGCCTGAGAGTATTTAATATGTCATCCTATTTCATTGTAATCCGTGTAAGATGTTTTCTTACAAATTATAGTGAAATAAAAGGTTTTTCCCCTTTGGGGGATTTTTTCTCACATGTGTGTGTTTGTTTTATCCTGCATGCTTTATTTTATTTGATAAATCATCCAGATGAATGTTTTAGGGTTTAACTAAAATTTTGGATTATTAGAATTGGATTTTATTTGAGAAGCCGCAATATTTCCGCTGTAGCGATTCTAAAAATTGGTATCAGAGAGGGTTACGCTAATTTATTGCGTGATCCTGGTTTTTTTGAGGATTTACTTTCTGATACAATTTGTCTACTCTTGTTTACAAATTGGTATCAGAGCCTGTTGCACTAAGTTATTGTGTTTTGATCCTGATTTTTTGCAAAAATGGCTTTTGGTGGTTTTGATGATCTTCGATGTCAAATTTTTGAAAAAGTTAATTGGAAAATTCACACGAACTCTTGTTTTAAATCTTCTGTTGAAAATGAATCTGGAGGTGTTCTTGTTGTGAGGGTGTTGGTCACACGTTAGATGAGTGTACCACTAATTTAAAGAAGAAATTGAATAAACATGTTTCCCGTGTTTCTACCCTTAGTGATTGTGATTCGGAAGAAGAAGTTTTTTATGCTTCTGGGCGAGAGCTTCCCACCCATATGATTAGTGATGATAGTGAGGGTGATGGGAGTGAGGATGAAAGTGTAGATGAGCGTGACTTGCAAACTGCTTTAAATGAACTTTATGTTGAATCTTTGAAAATGAAGAAAGAAAATTTGAAATTGAAAGTTCAATTGAAAGAGTGTGCCTTAAAAAATAATGATTTTTTAGTTGAAAGAGTGTGCCTTAAAAAATATTTTATTAAAGTTTTCCACATATTTATGTAAATGAAAAACACTCCAATAAATTATTTACCACGATCGTGAGTAGAGTAGTGGGAACATTTGAAGAGGGCGTCGCATGTTACATGATGCACCTATGAAGACGATGGATGCAAGGATTCAGATCAAGGCCGTCGTGGATGATCGTGTTGACGTGCCAAATGTAGTGGTATCAGACATACTAAATGTGATCTAGGACATATAGAAAATTCTTAGATTTATAAAATCATTTCCTTACACCTTCTCATATGCTTTCAATTTTTTTTTATTAATTTATCATTATCCTCAATGGCATGTTCATTAACTATAGGAATTTTAGAGTCCTGCTATAGCTTTTCTAAAAAAAGGACTCTATCTCCACTCTCTTTATTGGACACTCTAAATTTTTAAATTCGTGATTTATGTCCATGAGCTTCTCATGAAGGATACCACGTTGAGTTTGAAAAGTTTGCAAAAAGTCAACTTCAGTTTTTTTAAAATTTATTTTTCAAGAAATTTAATTCTTTTTTCAAACTTCAAATTCGAAAGAGCCAATTTTTTAGCATGGTTATAAAGCTCATTAAACTCATCACAAATATGAAAATCATCATCATCTCTAAGCACATCGAATAACTTATCACTATTAAAACCCATCGAGATAAAAAAATAAAATGATAGAGAGAGAGAGTTCAAAATAACCCTAAAACAATACGAAAAGACGGATCTACACAATAACTTAGTGTTCTTTCTCTGATATCAATTTAAAAAGTCATGCGAATATAGAATGGTCAAAACAAAAGCCAATTTTTAGTTTTTTCAAATTAAGTATTGAATTTAAAGTGAGTAAACCGGAGTTAAACATGGCACCGATTTTAAAAAAGTTATGATTGAAAAAATTTACCAATTTTAACTTAACCTAAACGTGCATCTGGGTAAATGAAAGATAAAGTAAATTAAATGAAACCATAATGCCTAATGTATGAGGAAAACGAGAAAAACCTCGGACGACGCAACTATGCAATTTTTCTATGATAACGGATTTACAAAAGTTGTAGATGACTTACTCAACGACGCGATGCTCTCGCAAGCCTTTACACATCTTCAATCTTCAATCTCTCCTCAATAACAATAACTTAGTAATCCACCCAAATATGTGACACACCTAGTGAGTCCACACATACCTCGGTATCCATCTAACAGGATCAACAATCGTTAATGATTTGGAACATAAAATGCATCGCTTCTTTACCGTAGCACCACACCACGGACTACACTATATATAAACAACAAATATGAATTCTAACGTATGAAACGATTATAAAAAAGATGTATAAAATAAACCCTAGTTCCCAAAATAGGATATTCAAAGCATATATGAATTAAAACATGGATCCTAAACAACTTGAGTATAAACTAGGTTCTCGGAGGAATTTTAGAAAGAGTTTGGAAACTCTAAAACATTGAAAAATTCTCAATAAAAAATACTACTCTACACTTCGATTTATAAGAGGTTTGTTGAAAATGGGATAAGTACGTAAATAAGTTAAGAAAATCTCGAATTTATTAAAATTTCGCATATTCGAAGTACATTGTACCTCATTCGAAAACTATTCAAATAAAATTTTCAATGAGATTCTAGTGAAGGGTAAATAACATCTCGTCCGAAGTTTTATTCGAGCTGGAAACTAACGAGGTATCTATACTAGTTCAAACGACTTATCAAGTTCGTTCTAACGAAGTAATAAAAAAAATTATTTCTCTTCTGAACATGAAGAGTAAAACTCAGCATGAAACTGGACATGATGATGAACATGAAATCTTTAACGCTATGTCTTCAATCAAACAGATCACAGGCTTTGAGGGAAACACCGATCCAGGGCCGGTCCTGAGATTGATAAAAAATGACAAGGCCCCGTACAAAAATTATAAAATGGGCCCCTTTTATGTGTATTGATATAAAAAATTGGGTCCTCAACATATAGTACTAGCAAATAGACTAATGAGGGCCCTGTGCGATCGTCCACTTGGCACATGCTCAGGGCCGCCCCTGCACCGATCCTAACCCATCACACAAATATTTTGTTAAGAATTAAGTCAATACATATAAACTGACTCTATAAAAAAATTTCCCTTATAGAGAGTAAGTCAATGTTATGGCACGATCTAACCATTTTAGATACACCGAGTAAAACACCCATCTTTGTTCGATTGATCTTATTCGAGCAACCTTGAGTTAATAACCACAAGCGTCCTTAACCATAAAATTTTGGTAAAATAGTATCTTTCCATAAAATATCTAAATTATATATTTCTATACTCAACACATTTCAAATCAAATATACCTAAAACAATGATGGTTTAGTGAGCAGCTGGTTGGCATGGCACTGACATATTGTGGCCCCGCCTGACATAGTAGTTCGTCACTTGAGATTTAACTCAACATTTAATGCTAATAACATGTTAGGTATGGTAGTCTAACCCAACATTTAATGCACATGACGTTTCTCAGGTGTAATCTGAGCCTATATATACCCCATTTATCCTTTGATAAATGATGAGACTTTTGAAACAAAGACATTTTTTAGACAATTATTACAAACGAGAGATTTTCAGTATTCCATTAATACACGTGTCCAGTTATCACCAAGAACTCAAGAATTTATTGGTAACTCAAATAATATGGAGGCAACTCAGTGAGTCATGATAAAAACTCATTTTGGTCATAAGTAAAGTAATTAGATGCAGTAAGCAATATCAAACACACAAAATTTTAGAGTGATTCATCCCAACTGGGCCTACATCCACTATTGACGGGTTTATTTTCCACTTTATACTTGAGATGAGTTACAAGAGTATAAATACTACTTCTCTCTCTAGAGTGATTTTTGCAGAGTTTTTGTACATAATGAATGACCTAGTTTGCAATTAACATTACAACTCTATTTACAAGTGACTTGGGGTGTAATGTGAAACCTAAGTCACATAGAGAGTGTCTAGTATATTTTCACCATTGGATGCACGCCACTTGTCCTTCTAGAATGTGCATGGGGAATGCAATTATTCTCCCTGCGTGTAATGATTCCACGTGTAGCCACTTTCTTGGTCTTGGAATGGATAAATTATCCATTCTGGTGAATTCTGGAGTTTTATACACTTTAATCTGATTTTAGCCGACCCCTGTGAGGCTGAACCTTTTAAGACTGTCTATATGAGACTGACCCTATGAGATCGACCCATAAAAGTTGAGGGGTAAAATTTTCTTAATAATAAGGAGATGTCATATATGGGATCATCAATTTCCCATAGGCTTTAATATTCTAAGATGTCTTCAATTGAAAGAGGCGAATGGCCCCAAAATTTAAACCTAAAATTATTGTATGGTTCAATAATATACCAAATTTCAATTTTTCAAAAATTATTTAATTTTATTTCCTTGAAAGGCACAATCCAACAGACAAAAAATTAATTTTAACTTAAAGTGAAATTAAACTACGCAAACATTTTGAATTCCACTTAAACAAAATTCAATACAATTCAAGTTACACAAACCTAGCATGAATATTTTCAACTTAAATTAATGCTTACTTGAATTAAATTAAACTAAAATTACCCAAATATTAATTATCACCAAATTAAACTAGACTTGTGATTCAATCCAAATTTTATCTTTTTAAACTTATACATTACCTAATATCCATAGTTGACTTCACATGGGTTATGTTTCTAATTCAATAAATGTCATTAATCATTCTCTATACCTCAATTGGATTCTCATGTCACTACGGATTGACACACAAGCACCTCACATTAAAACTTGCGTTGTCACCACTATTTCCTTACACGAACACTCGCAACTTACTAGAATATCTAAATCAAAAGCGTAGAAGCGATTAAAAACTATTAAATTGATTGTGTTCCACCTGACACTAACTTATTTGTTGTCATAACCTCTTTGACTTTTTCGTCAAGGACACAAACTAAATTGTCACCAAAACTAGCATGACTAGCCCAAACCCACACAGACGTCGAAAGATTCACTACCGACCTCACAACGACACTCCCAAAAGGAACCTTGAACCTAGAGTTATGATACCATTTGTAACAACCCAACCCAGATTTATGAGTTACTCGTAGGCGACCTGGTCCGACCTGAGCGTCATGTGTGCAGTGAAATGAAACTCCTTATATAATTTTACTAGTCCAGTTTTATTTTAATTAACATTTCACTTGTTTAGCTTGCGATTCTAATTTCAAGTTCAAACTACATGGGGGACCAGTGGGAACTATCCCCGGAATCTAAACATACAGAGATGCTAATGTAAAATGAAATAGAATATTTGCTTGGATAACGCTCTCAAAATATGAACTCGCACCTATCTTGCCGTAACAAAGACGAGGGTGTGAGCTAATGTCCAATGGAAAAACACAAAATGCAGTATAGAAATGAATGGTAGAAAAAAATACTCGACACGTTATACCTACATGAACATGCAACTATCTTATATATGTATATACACACACAAACACACACACACATACACATACGCATACTTACACATGAAACTTGTTTACTTTCAAAAACTTTATTTATCCCGATTAATTCACCTTAATCTTGCAAAAGACTTCCTTCCCATTATTTTGATATTCATCCATTTATTTAACACACGCGGTTAAATATTTGAAACAACTACACTTAGTTTTACCGAATGCTACACCTTTATGGAAATTACCCTTTTCATTTTAACCAATCCATATTCGTATTTTCATTGAAAATTACCCGTTCAACACTCGCGAACACCATATTAGAAAATACTTATTTAGTCTCTAAAAACCTTTCACAATACACCCTTTTATTAATTATATATTGAACCACTTGGGTTGCTGAACCACCCATTTACCCACTTACTTTACCATTTTCTTTACCTTGTAGTCATTAATCAATTTTAGATTTACTTGTCCCTTTTAACCATTACCGGAGCATTTATTAATTCATTCAAGTTATGTTATCTTAACAAATTTTCACCACACAACCCATTTCTTGACATATTTTTTATTCCTTTATCTTTATCTTGGAGTCTTGCAATAATTGCATACTTTAACGGGATCCACTCCATCGATGACGCCCACCTAAATACTGGTCAGTGATTTTGTGTCTTTCACCCTAGAGCTCTGGGACCTCCTTAATAATCCTGATGTCCTCCGAGTTTCTTTTATGTATTTTGACATTTTACAAATTTCCATATTATTTCTTCTTTCCCTTTTTACCCGATCGAAGCCAAACACAGGGTTCCACCTCAATTTGTGTTACACTTTGAAATTATCATTTCATGTCCTTTAAGCTTTAACTTTGATTTTGTTCCAAATCATATTCATTTAGTACCAATTTGTGTAAAACCTTTTCCAACATTTTTATTCCATAGAAATGTTCGAGTTTAATTAAAATTACCATTTTACCCATTTGTTTCCAAACTTGTCACTTTCCTAGATTTTACAAGTGTTGTTTTCCCAAAACACCTTTAAGTTACTCATACTACTTCTTAAGTTCCTTAAACCTTTTACCACCTTTTCAATATTTGCAGTATCATTATTCTCATGTTGGAAACCTATTTATTATATTATTTCCTTTCTAAATTCATAAGTGTTATTCTTTCAAAATATTATTAAGTTACACACACCAACTTCCCAATGTTTAACAATTAACACTTATCTAACAAATTTACTAGCCAAATTTCCAAATTAGAAATTGTAAAAAGGGGGCATTAATGTCGTGTGCGATACTAATTTGTATAGATGCGCAAATTCTAACCACAAACTTACTTAATTAGTGTCAATTTGTGAATCAAATTAATTCAATCCTCAAAATCAACTCGCTACTTGCATGCATGTTCCAAACAAACATAAATAAAATATGTGACACAAAGTTCAGGAAAAATGCAATCAGGGCCAAACCTTTTATTTCAATTTAATTTGTAAATCGCAACTTACACGGACTAAAATGAAATAAATTCGTTTGACACACGAATACCCGTAAGCGTTGCTTGGCATCGTCAACAATGAATTACGCGCAACAATCCACAAGAACCGTAGTCCTAATCTCAGTAAAGATCCACACGTAGCGAACCTCAATGACACATAGCCATATGATGAATAAATCTTCTCTAGAAAAGTATGAACACTAGGAAGATGTGTTCTCAAACTTCAAAACAATTCACTAACAAATTGTGATGTTTTGTGAATTGAAAACAAGAGATTAAACTCTAAAAGAAGAAGCCAAAAATGGTTTTGCCGATTTTGCACTGGTTTGCAGAATGAAAAATGTACAAACTTCTTCTAAAAAATGGAGTTGAAGAGTCATTTAAATAGAAAACTTAAGATGGCATGTTGTTTGAGCGATCGTTTAAAGTATCGTGCGACGCACGATGTCATTTGAACGATATACGGTGTCGCTCTAACGAGGTTCATATTAAATATTTTTTTGTCTCGGTAATTGCACCGCCTCAAACACTACAAAAAAATATATTTTTTTGACGAAACACATTTAAAGCTCCACTCCAACACTTAGAAAATATTTTGTGAAAAATATCCCAAAATCCTAAGAGAATTATTAAGAAATTAAAAACACAACTTTACCATATTCACTCCACGGAGGCTTGATTGTCGACGAAACTTTATATTAGGACCCGTCTTGTTGCGTATTTGTCTTGAACATCTTCGACGGATGTAGAGGTATACGAAATATTAAATGGTGATGGACTATGTCCTTACAAATCTCCCCATGTGTCTATGCCGGCACAAAATAAAAACATCCGAATTATTAATCTAAAAAATGACCTATACAAATCTACCCTCCCATAAAGTCAAAAGTAGAAAGATAAACTGACAAGTCTTAAAACTTTTCATCAACAATCAAATCTTCAAAACTTCAAACTTTTGTCACCAGTGTGTGCCACGTAATGATCTTCAATTGTACCTACACACATGAGACAAAGAAAAAACCTTGTGACGTATCGAGTTCGAAATGATATGAGAATAAACATGAAAGTATAATCAATTCTCCCCCATACTTAAACTCCCCCATAAAGTCATAATTGATTCTCCCCCTTTTTAATTGTCCAAAATAGGCATGGAAAAGAATAAATTCAAAAAAATCAAATCGGGGTGTCATGGTAAACACGGCAAACAAACTATTTTTTATTTTTCAGATTTTTCATACAAAAGTGCAGAACTAATGTTACACAAATCACACACCATGAATTTACACTAAGAGAACCAAATCATGGAAATGGAATGAATGTGTGTGAACAAATTCGATAGGAAAATAGACTCAATCATGACATGTGCGCACGATGCATAAGTGTACTCTTAGCGAATGAACATCAAAATAGTCATTAGGTGAAAAATTGTTGAATTTAGATGACATCGTCTTAATCATATCAACAAATCAAAGTAAAAATGATTTCCGCACCAATAACGTCCAAAACTATGTAATTCTTTTTCACGACTTTCAAAGACGTGCAAACCGTTTTAAAACCATCCAAAATCCCTCATTAAAAGATAATTCTTTTTATTTTTCTTATGAGGTGATTAAACTAAAACCTATTGGCCCATTTTTGGCAAATATTTATTTTTATTACCTTTCAATTTTTTAGGGATCTTTTAAACCTCATTAGACCCCGAATAATTTTCAATTTCTCACTTTTTTAGGTCCATTTAAACGATGGCTGTATCGCAAAGGAAAAAATGAAATACCTTTCGCAGCCCTTTTCGGTTCTTCAAACTAAATCACACAAACTCACAAATGGTTTATAGCATGCACTACTTTCTTGTAAAGTTTTATCACATTTCGTTTGTTGTATAGATAAAATTAAGATGGAAACACTTTACCAACACGTGATAGACAAGCATAAAATTGAAACAAATCTGTGCATGTGTGCAATAAAGGACAAATGAGTCAAACATGTAGGTAGCAACACTATATATCATCTCAAAGACTCCAAACTTTGTAAGGCACATGAATGACACAACATATTGTCTCAAAACACTATCAAATAGTTACGTGGATATGGACTGATGTTGTGACTCGGTCATCCAAATGTCCATTCATATATGGTGTAAACAAAATACAAAACTCTTTTTTGGATCTCTCAATTTTCTCAAAAGGAAAAAATCTTTTTTTGTTTTCAAAAAATATATAAAAATGGAAACTATAAATAAACAATGATACATACTAGCAATAGGCAAAAATTATCATCATGTAAATCAACCTATGATAGTAAACATGTCTAGACCTCAACCGATAGGTGCGGTGGAGTATTCCAAAGACGGTGAAATATTTTAAAACAACTCCATCAAATCATGTGAAGTCTTGAACAAAAACTTTACCTGCTCCCCAATATGTGAAAACTCCCTCATGTAATCATCACGAGCATCAGGTGTTGGTGCGTGCATGTGTGGGGACACGTGTAGTAGCGTAATGTGACACATCACCGAACTTAAAACAAAACTCTCTGAGGTGTCCTCTTTTTTTGCAATGTGTGCAAACGTAAACTGGCCTAGGTACACCTCTCTCAATATGTCTCCTACGCACTCTCCTAACAGGTACGGGATGCCTAGGTGGGTCGGGTAGAGAGCCATGTGAATCTCTCACTAAAGTAGGAACCGATTCAGGTGCAACAAAAAAAGTGGATGCACCGTCATGACTAATTCCTATACTCTCAACACTACCCAAAATGGGATTTAGAACCATCTTTTCAACCTTCTTAGATGCATTTTCTAAAGAGACTTTGATCTCTCGGGCACGTTCAAAATCACTCTTAAGTTGGGATACATGTGTCATCAGACTAGACGACGTGTTGGTCAAGTTACACTTTTCCCTCCTTAAACCTTCTTTTTCTCTCCAAATACAAAACCCGATGACCTAAATACCTATTATACTTCTTTGTTTTTAAGGTCTCGTTGTACAAATCCCTAAAAGATTTTTGGAGCCCACTTTCATCTCCACACTCAAACCCGTTCTCACCACCACCAGAAACACTCGACTCATCATTGTCGCTCTCGTGTAGACAATGATCACGAGACAAAGTGGGTGTGCTCACACGACTCAAGAAATATACACACATTACATGTGCTAAACCTTTACCGAAATCATCTCCTTCACTGTCACTTAGGGTGGCTAGCATAGTAACTCTTTTGCCCTTTCTCCTAAGTCTAGTGGGACACTCAAACGACTTATGCCCTCTCCCATTACACTCAAAACATTTCATATTTTCAAATTTTTCTCCACCCTCTTTCTCTCTCTTACCAGTTTGTTTGTCCCATGTCTTTCTTTTTGTTTTTCTCCGAAAACTTTTTATTGGAAGAATTATGTTTCGAAAGCTGGAAAAACTTTTTGAAATTATTTGCAAGCAATGCTATATCAAAATCAGATTCATCATCAGACTCAGACTCACAAAAACTCACTTTCTTTTTCCTATCACTGGTGTAAACATCCTTTTCCTTTCTATTTTGGGCTTTAAGTGCTATCCCTCTATCCTTAGGTTTGACAACATCGGGGAATATGTCAATTTCGTACGTTTGGAGGCGTCCTACAAACTCTTCTAGTTTTAGACGGCTCAAATTTCCTAATATATTTAAAATAGTCACTTTTGGGACAAAACGTTTAGGAAGCGATCTTAAAATCTTTTTAACCACTCATGCACCAGGTATAGGCTCACCAAGATTAAAACTAGTGTTGATAATATCAGAAAAACGTGCATAAAACTCGCCAAAACAATCAGCCTCTAACATAGTGATTGTCTCAAATTGAGTGGTCAAATTTTGAATTTTAGATTCTTTGACCGCATTAGTTCATTCGTGGGTGAGTTGAAAAATATTCCACGCTTCTTTATACGTGGTGCATGTCATAATACGTCGAAACTCGTCAGGAGTGATGTGTCCAGAAATTTCACTAGGCCCTCGTGAATTATAAGTGCTCCACCTAAACTCATCCTCAGTCTAGTCTTACACAGGTTTCAAATTCGTGACATTATTTACGGTGACAGTGGGAGGATTCAAACCTCTTTCACAAATGACCCAAACTCTTTCATCAATTGCTTTTAAGTGGGATTTCATTCGGGCTTTCCAGTAAGCATAATTAGACCCGTAAAAAATGGTCAACCGATTATATAAGTTTTTACTTGGAAATATTGCAACAATTTTAAAAATATGATTTTTCAAAAAATCAATATCACACAATTTTATGGAAAATATAGGAATACACAATAAAATTGTGTAACCTCCTCTGATACCAATTTGTAAAAAGGGGCTACTAACTTCGTGTGCGATATTAATTTGTATAGATGCAAAAATTCCAATCATAAACTTATTTAATTAGTGTCAATCTATGAATCAAATTAATTTATCCCTCAAAATCAACTAGCTACGTGCGTGCATGTGTCAGACCAACATAAATAAAATATGTGACACAAAGTTCAGGAAAAATCTCCTCAGGCTAAAACCTTTTATTTCATTATAATTTGTAAATCGCAACTTACATGGATTACAATGAAATACAGTTGTTTGACACATGAATACCCACAGACGTTGGTCGGCGTCGTCAACAATGAATTACGCGCCACAATCCATAAGAACCGTAGTCCTAATATTAGCAAAGATCCACACGCAGTGAACCTGGATGACACGCAACCATATGATGCATAAATCTTCTCCACAAAAGTATGAACACCAGCAAGACGTGTTCTCAAACTTCAAAATAGTTCACTAACAAATTGGAATGTTTTGTGAATTGAAAACAAGAGATTAAACTCTAAAAGAAGAAGCCAAAAATATTTCTGCTGATTTTGCACTATTTTGCAGAATAAAAAACGTGCAGACTTCTTGTGGAAAATGGAGGTGAAGAGTCCTTTAAATAGAAAAATTAAGGCGGTATGTCGTTCGAGCGATACACGATGTCGTTTGAAGTATCGTGCGACACACGATGTCATTTGAATGATATATTGTGTCGTTCGAACGAGACTCATATTAAATATTTTTCTTTTATCTCGATAATTGCACCGCCTCAAGCACTACGAAAAATATATTTTTTGACAAAACACTTTTAAAGCTCTGCTCCAACACTTCAAAAAAATTGTGAAAAATATCCCAAAATTATAAGTGAGTTATTAAGGAATTAAAAACACAACTTTACCATATTCATTTCACGGAGGCTTGATTGTTGACGAAACTTGATATTCGGACCCATCTTGTTGCGGATTAATCTTGAATATCCTCGACGGTTCTAGCAGTATACGACATACTAAATGGTGACAGACTATGTCCTTACAAAAATTTCTTTACTTTTTTTTATTCAAGAAATCTAATTACTCTTAAAGAATAGTTTTATGGAAAAAAAAAACATTTCCTTGTTATCAATACATTTAGTCTTACACCCTTATATTCACCATGGCTTTAACCCTTTTTTCACACACTTTGAAGATTACTTTTCGAATTTCTTGTTAAACCAAACAAAACCTCCTTTAAACTTGTTCACATATTTATTATCAAAATATTACAAGTTTATATGAATAAGAAGATGGATTTTACTCCAAATATTCTGATGATGCTGAAATCTAGCACCACCGGATAAGTGATGATGAGCTCAAACAGTAGTAACCATGGCAGCCATAGAGATGTATAAGTGTATAAGTATGTAGAAGGGGATGAGTATAAGAGGAAATACGACAATGATGTATAGTGGTTCAGCCAATTTGGCCTATATCCACTGTGAGTGTGTGATCCACTAAGTATGGGCACTAATTTCTTTGGATACAATGCACATAAGCTCACTTTCTCTCTCTACTGTGTGTACAAGCAGAGTTTTAGCTAGGGTTACAATAAATTGATCAATCCCTCCCCTATAGGGTTGTAGGTGACAAGTATATATAGGTCTTGGGGGGTGTAGTGTACCCCCCCAAGTATGCATGGTTCATGTGAATGATGATCTATCCAATCCCCTATTGACACCTGTAGATGCCAAATGATGACATAATATTCCCTCACGTGAGGGTGTGATTTTGTTATAATGGTCTCCCATGTGCCATGTGAGCCTCACGCACACTGTTCCACGCGTCTCCCAAACCACGCGCTGTGGTGATGTCACTCTCGGCCTTTGATATGAGGCCGAGGGCAAAGTTCCTTCCGATAATGAGTCTGACCTAATTTGGGCCTCGTACTGTCGTACACTCAGGGGTCCTCCGGAGCCTGATGAAGGGTCGACCCTTGGGGGGTCGTCTAGAAACTGATGAAGGGTCGGCCCCCTGAGGGGTCGTCTAGAACCTGATGCAGGGTCGGCCCCCTGAGGGGTCGTCCGGAGCCTGATGAAGGGTCAGCCCCCTGAGGGGTCGTCTGGGGCCTGATGAAGGGTCAGCCCCTTGAGGGGTCGTCTAGAGCCTGATGAAGGGTTGGCCCCCTGAGGGGTCGTCCGGAGCCTGATGAAGGGTCGGCCCCCTGAGGGGTCGTCTGGTTGGAGGGTATATATGGGTATATCAATCACCCCCCAGCCCTCAGCCATAGATGATGCTGAGATGGCTGAGGGATAATGTTTCTTTTGAGATAAGTGTACTGTCTATTGGATGAGTGACACCTGGGCAGATACTCATTGTCGTTGCAGTTTCCAAGGTGTGGCGGCTGCACACGAACTAGGACTTTATGCCCTAATGATGCCCTCCTCGTGGGCTATGCTCTGCCTTGGTTAATGGACCCACTCATTAGTAAGGTATTTAAGAGATTCTTGAAACCTTTCCTTCTCTTCTTCTTCTTCGCGCCAAAGCTCTCTCTCTCTAGATTTCCAACAAACAGACCTTCACATTTCGACATTTCGAGTTTGGCACCCTCTTTCTCCTTCCTTAGGTAATCCCTCTACCCGAGTGTCCTCTTTTACTTTCACTTCTTTCTTTACTTTAGGCTTCTATGGTTGGACTTAGGCTATTTTATATTATTTCCGGTATCTTCTCCAGCGACTGGTTTTTGAGTCTTCTTGAGCTTTCTTGAGTAAAACCCTTGATTTCTTTTGTTTCGATCCAAAAGTCCAACCTGGTCAACTATAAACTTGTTTGTAGCTAGCTTAGTTAAAATCTCTAAGTGTGGGGTCTTCCCTTTAATGCTTATGAGGCTTTATAGTTTAGCATCTGAATTCCCATCCTTGAGAGAGAAGCTCTTTCCAGAGATCAGACGAATAGAGGAAGAGGAAGAGGAAGAGAGGAGACGAGGGACCGACCCTAACTGGGTACGACCCATCTTTCCCATTCCTCTATCCACAATAAAACCATTTGAACCATCTGAGTATTGTGGGTCGTCCTCTCGTCCAGCCGAGAGTTACTCAAGTGAGATGGATGAGAGAGCGTCGTCGCCAAATGGCGCTGGACCTTCTGGGAGAAAAGAGACGTCTGATCTAAGCCCAGGACGACAGGCCGAGGGTATAGTTTCTTTTGAGGCTGTCCCTATGATGACCCTATCTCCACATTCTTTTCAGATGGCCTTTCCCCAGGGGCCTCTAGCAGATGCTCAGGCCGAGGGAGAGGGGACTGAGGACGAGGGCGATGATTCAGATGACCAGGTTGATACCTCCCATGCCTCGTCCTATATCTCCTTAGTTAGGGATCGCGACATCTTATTATGGAGGCATGCCTATGGAGTTCCCCACAGCATAACTATGAGGGTTCCCTCTGAGGACGAGAGGGTTTTTGAGGGTGAAGAGGGTGAGGTTGCAGTATATGAAAAAATGTTCAAGGTAGGTGTCAGACTCCCTTTACATCCGGCCGTCGTAGACATTTGTTTGGCCCTCGATGTTACCCCCGATCAACTTCCTCCCAACTCTTGGAGGATGATCCTTGGCTATATCTCCCTGTGGAAGAATGCTTTCACTGATGAGCCCTCGGCTGACGTATTCTGGGCCTGCTACAATATCACCTCCTCGTCCAAACAGCCTGGGTAGTATCATCTAGGGGCGAGGAGGTCTGAGAAAAAACTTCTCCATGTGGCTCAAACCTCTAACCACGATTGGAAGAAGAGATTCTTCTTTGTCTCAGGGGAGTGGGAGTTCTCCTCCGAGGCACGAACTGTAGCCGATGGTCCGAGGAACCCCAGAAGATGGTCTAACCCATCAATGAAGGCCAGGTCAGACCCCGGACTTAGCCTGGAAAAGAAAGATATAGTTGAATATCTGAGAGGACGAGGGAGAGGGGGTGAACTTCCAAAGTTTGAAGATCTGATGACCCCTCGGCTCCTCAAAGAAGCTGGTCTAAAGGTCGGCCCCCTTACAGAACTATGTGAGTTGTACTTTTCTTTACTTTTTTCAAGTGTTTCCTCTTCATCTCTGTACTTTTCTGACGTGTCGTCTTCTTTTCAGATCGTCCTCCTGGTATATCAGATTCTCTCTGGGAAATGACTGCTCCTAGTTTATTGTCAGTCTTGGCCAGGAAGAAAGGCAAGGAGCCTCAGCAAGCTCCAAGGAAGACGAAGGCCGTGGGACCAACGGTTGTTGAGCCGACAGCTGATAGCCACAAAAGAAAAGAGCTTGAGATTCCTGTTGACCCTCGGCCAGATTCTCGGACGAGGGCAAGGGTCGAAGCATCTGAAGGGACTCCTTCTTCATCTAGCATGGGGGCCTTCTGGTCCCAAAACTTAGCACATCTGAGGGACGAGCCATCATCGCTCATCAAAAATTTGAGGGCAGCCATGGCATCAATGTTTTCTGCTCCCTCGGCTGCTGGTTACGAATTTCTATCAAAGATGCCTCCAGCCAAAGTGTATGACTATGGTCTGCATGCTCTAGCCCAAGTTTTGGTCTTGATTCATTTCTTTAATTGCATTCTTTCACCAACTGTTTCCTCGGCCTCTTGACATCTGTTTATTTTTCTGTGCAATCTTATGCGCCTTTACCTTGACAATTAAATGGATGGCTGAGAATTAGGAGAAATTCTATGAGGCCGAGAGGGCCATCCAGCTTGAGGCCGACCTGCAGGCTGACTTAGATACTGCAAAGGCTGAGCTAGAGAGTGCCAGAACTAAACATACATGAATTATGGATGAGCTGATGAGACAGCATAATGAGGACCTAAAGGCCAAAGACTTGCTTCTGAAGGAGAAGGATGAAGCCATGACCCATCGGGAGGCCCAGTTTAAGATTGAACTATCTGAGGCTTTGAAGAAAGCCAAGGCAAACGCTATGGAAGCTTATAAACTCTCCGATGAGTTCCAAGGCTTCGGCCTTGAGTTCTTGGAGAGAGGGATAAGGACGGCTTGTCGGTGGGTCGTCCTCAAGTTCGACGACGTCGTCTCTTCCGTCCGTCCCTCTCTGGAGGCCGTTCAACTGGACGACCCCCTGATTGCCGAGGCTCTAACCCAGGTGGAATCCCAAGTGCAAGTCGAGGGGGTCGGCACGTCTGAAGATCAGCCAGTTATGGTCATTGAGGAAACCCCTCTTATGGATGTGGAGGCCCTGCCTTCTGATATTGTCCCATAGGGTGGCTGTCTGTAGCCCACACCCTTCTGATGGAATTAACATTTTTGTACTCAATCTTGTATGACACTTGATATTTCATTTATACTATCATCTCCTTTTCTGTCTTCCATGTTTTTCCTTTTGCATTATTTGTGTTGTGAATCTTTGTTAATGCTACAAACCTCTCCCTCGTCTCTCTTGAGGGTGAATCGAGGGGTCGTCCCCTCCACTGGCCCTCATCATAGCCGAGGGTTCCAATTACCAGATTAATGGTTTTTAATAAAGTCTTCCCTCGTCTTTCTTAAGGACAGTGGTGGGGTCGTCCCCTCCAGTGGCCCTCATTATAGCCGAGGGTTAATCACCAACTTAATTGTTTTAAGAAAGGTATTCCCTCATCTTTCTTGAGGACAGTGGTGGGGTCGTCCCCTCCACTGGCCCTCATCATAGCCGAGGGTTCCAATTACCAGATTAATGGTTTTTAATAAAGTCTTCCCTCGTCTTTCTTGAGGACAGTGGTGGGGTCGCCCCTCCACTGGCCCTCATTATAGCCGAGGGTTAATCACCAACTTAATGGTTTTAAATAAAGTATTCCCTCGTCTTTATTGAGGACAGTGGTGGGGTCGTCCCCTCCACTGACCTTCATCATAGCCGAGCGTTCCAATTACTAGATTAATGGTTTTTAATAAAGTCTTACCTCGCCTTTCTTGAGGACAGTGGTGGGGTCGTCCCCTCCACTGGCCCTCATTATAGCCGAGGGTTAATCACCAACTTAATGGTTTTAAACAAGGTATTCCCTTGTATTTCTTGAGGACAGTGGTGGGGTCATCCCCTCCACTGGCCCTCATCATAGCCGAGGGTTCCAATTACCAGATTAATGGTTTTTAATAAAGTCTTCCCTCGTCTTTCTTGAGGACAGTGGTGGGGTCGTCCCCTCCACTGGCCCTCATTATAGCCGAGGGTTAATCACCAACTTAATGGTTTTAAACAAAGTATTCCCTCGTCTTTCTTGAGGAAAGTGGTGGGGTCGTCCCCTCCACTGGCCCTCATCATAGCCTAGGGTTCCAATTACCAGATTAATGGTTTTTAATAAAGTCTTCCCTCATCTTTCTTGAGGACAGTGGTGGGGTCATCCCCTCCACTGGCCCTCATTAAAGCCGAGGGTTAATCACCAACTTAATGGTTTTAAACAAGGCATTCCCTCGTCTTTCTTGAGGACAGTGGTGGGGTCGTCCCCTCCACTGGCCCTCATCATAGCCAAGGGTTCCAATTACCAGATTAATGGTTTTTAATAAAGTCTTCCCCCGTCTTTTTGAGGACAGTGGTGGGGTCGTCCCCTCCACTGGCCCTCATTATAGCCGGGGGTTAATCACCAACTTAATGGTTTTAAACAAAGTATTCCCTCGTCTTTCTTGAGGAAAGTGGTGGGGTTGTCCCCTCCACTGGCCCTCATTATAGCTGAGGGTTCCAATTACCAGATTAGTGGTTTTTAATAAAGTTTCCCCTCATCTTTCTTGAGGACAATGGTGGGGTCGTACCCTCCATTGACCCTCATTATAGCCGAGGGTAGTTCTCTAGTAGATGTTTTCACGCGTACTAGAACTGATAACCACAGGATGAGGGGAAACACTGATATTTCTCATTAATTTTCCAAGTGTTCTGTTGGAGCAACTCTTATTACAATTATGGTCTATCAAGACCTTACAACACTACTGATAGTATTTTTTCAAATGATCTGCATTCCAGGGGTTGGAAAAGGGTTCCCCTTCTAGGTTTTCTAGTCTATAGGTCCCAAGGACGACTTCATTGATGACCTTATATGGGCCATGCCAATTAGGATGGAGCTTGTTGGGCTTTTGCGAAGTCTTCTTGAGGACCAAGTCCCCCACTGCGATTGGCCTCTGTTTCACCCTTTGATTATAAAACCTTGCGGTCCTCTGCTGGTAGGCGGCCTGCCTTATCTCAGAGTCCTCCCTCCTTTCCTCAATCAGGTCTAAGTCGAGTCTTCTCTCTTCTGTATTTCTCTGAGGGTCATACATTTAGACCCTATGAGTAGGAAACTCAATCTCGGTGGGGATGACGGCTTCTGAGCCATAAGCTAGCATGAATGGGGTCTCTCCGGTAGAGGTCCTCACTATCGTCCTGTATGCCCACAGCACGACATATAACTCATCAACCCATCTTCCTTTTGCCTCCTCAAGCCTCTTCTTGATTCCATCTAGGATTGTCCTATTTGTAATTTCTGTTTGCCCATTGGCCTGAGGTCGGCCTGGGGTGGAGAAAAATTGTTTGATACTCACCCTTTCACAGTACTTCTGTAGAGAGGTATTCTTGAATTGAGTCCCGTTATCCGAGATGAGGGTGTTGGGGAGACCATATCCGCATATAACATTTTTCCAGATGAACTGGAAGGTCTTCTGCTCTGTAATTCTCACCATTGGTTCGGCCTCCACCCATTTTGAGAAATAGTCAATAGCTACGATAAAGAACTGATAGTTATTGACTTCTCTTGGTAAGGGTCCTACGAGGTCAATCCCCCACACTGCAAATGGCCATGGGGATGTAATGGAGGTAAGAGGCTGATGGGGTTGGTGAGGGATGGTGGCAAATCTCTGGCATTTATCGCACTTTTTTACATATGCCGCGGTGTCTTTCCCCAAGGTCGGCCACCAGTACCCTTGGGTGATCACCCTCTTCGCTAGGGATCTGCCCCCGATGTGGCTTGAGCACGATCCTTCGTGCACATCTTACAAAAGGGATGAGACCTCAGATGGGTGCACGCACCTGAGTAAGGGGAGTAAAAATCCCTTTTTGTACAAGGTATCCCCAATGACGGTGAACTTTGAAGCCCGGTATCTCAACTTCTTCCTTTCTTGCCTTGCTTCTGGCATCTCCCCCTCTTTAATGTACCTGATCAGAGGGTCCATCCACGAAGCTTCCTGAGAAACATTTAAGCAATTTCTAAGTGTTCCCTCAGCGTCTTCAATAGTTGGCCAAAGAAAAATTTCTACTAGGACCGTCCTCCTGATGTCTGTCCTAGTTGCCGAGGCCAACCTCGCAAGGGCATCAGTACGGCCATTATTGAGCCTAGGTATCCTCTTTAATTTCACTTCTTTGAAGCCCTTCAGTAACGACCTCACCTTCTCAAGGTACCTAGCCATCCTCTCGTCCATAGCCTCGTAGGTTCCTTGTATCTGATTCACTACTAGCCTCGAATCATTGTGAACTAAAATCTGGCCGATACTAAGTGATCTGGCCAAGGAGAGGCCTGCTATCAAGGCCTCATACTCGGCCTCGTTGTTGGAGGCCTTAGAGTTAAACCTCAGGGCGTACTCAATGTCTGTGCCGTCGGGTGCTGATACTATTAACCCAGCTCCGCTCCCGCTTTTACAAGAGGACCCATCGATGAAGAGACTCCACACGGTGTGTTATTCTGAGAAACCTCCCTCGGTGAGTGACCCCTGTCTAAAGAGATATCTTCCCTCTTCGTTTTTAACCACTTTCCTTCTAGCGGTGCTCGTCTCAGCCTTATCTATAGTCGTGTTGGTGAGCTTACCCTGTCGGGTATCTATCTTCCCGAGGCTCTCATCCTCGGCCTCATCACCTTCCCAAGTAAACTCAGCCACGAAGTCTGCCAATGTTTGCCCCTTAATGGCCGTCCTAGGCTGATACACTATGTCAAACTCCCCCAGTTCTATAGCCCAGGCCATTAACCTCCCTGATTTTTCAGGCTTGTGTAAAACCTGCCTAAGGGGAGAGTCAGTGAGGATGACCATCGTCTGGGACTGGAAGTATGGCTTCATCTTTCTTGATGCATGGATCAAGGCATAGGCCAAATTCTCCATCCTTGGATATCTTTGCTCTGCCCCCTAGAGTGCCTTGCTGTTAAAATACACAGGTTTCTGTATTCTGTCTTCGTCTCTCACAATGGCTACACTGATGGCTGACTCTGAGATGGCGAGGTACACATAAAGTCGTTCACCCTGCACGGGTCGTGACAACAGCAAGGGAGACCCCAGGTATGATTTTAACTCCTTGAAGGTCTCATCGCATTCTTCACTCCATTCGAAGGCTTTTCTGAGAATTTTTAAGAATGGTAGGCACTTGTCTGTGGCCCTAGATACGAACCTGTTCAAGGAAGTAACTCTCCCTGTGAGCCTTTGAACGTCTTTAATGGACTTGGGGGTCTTCATCTCAACAAGGGCTTTTATCTTTTCAGGATTGGCCTCGATGCCTCTTTGGCTGACAAAGAACCCCAAGAACTTCCCTGCTCTGACCCCGAAGACACACTATGTCGGATTAAGCTTCATCTGGTATTTTTCCATCGTATTAAAGGTCCTCTCCAGGTCTGCCATATGATCTTCTGCCTTCAAACTCTTAGTCAGCATGTCATCTACATAGACCTCCATAGACTTCCCAATTTGGTCTTCGAACATTTTATTTATGAGGCACTGGTACGTTGCCCCTGCATTTTTTAGGCCAAAGGGCATGACCCTATAACAGTATGTCCCCTTGTCAGTGATGAAGGCTGTCTTCTCTGAGTCTTCAGGGGTCATGAAGATCTGGTTATACCCTTAATAGGCATCCATGAAGCTCATGAGCTCATGGCCTGAGGTAGCGTCTACCATCTGGTCAATGCGGGGGAGAGGGAAGCTGTCTTTGGGACAGTGCTTGTTGAGGTTTGTGAAGTCCACACACATTCTCCACTTCCCATTGGCCTTTGGAACAATGACTGCATTGGACAGCCATTCGGGGTAGATGACCTCTCTGATAAACTCAGCGTCTTCTAATTTTTTGACCTTATCCCTAATGACCTCATACTTTTCTCTAGAGTAAATTCTCCACTTCTTCTTTATCTGCTTCACTCCCTCTACCACATTGAGCTTGTGGCACATGATTTTAAAGTCAATCCCTAGCATATCTACATGACTCCATGCGAAGACGCTTCGTCTTCTCCTCAACAGTTTAATGAGGTCTTCCTTGATATTGGGCTTCAAAGACTTGCCAACTTGGACGGTTTTTTCCGGGTCATCCTCATCGAGAATGATGGATTCTACCTCTTCCGCAACCTCTCCTTTATTGAGCTTCATCTCGTCCCTGGGGTCTAGGGTATCAATATTGTAAGTGGTCGTAGCCCTCTTGTGTGCCTCCCTTTCTTCAGCGGAGTTGTAGTAACATTCTTGCGTTGTCGTCTGGTCTCCCTGAACTTCTCCCACCCCATAAGGGGTAGGAAACTTAATCATCTGATGGACCGTAGACGACACAACTTCAAACCCCTTGAGGGCCACACGTCCCAGTATGATGTTGTAGGCCGAAAACACATGCTCATCCATCACGAAGAAACTGACCTTCTTGGTAAGCCATCTCGGCCACTCGGCCCCCATCCTAACATCGGCCTCATACACTCCTAGGGGATGAACGTTTTCCCCTCTAAATCCAATCATGGATGATGGTATGGGACGAGTCTAGCACGACTGAGACCTAAGGCCTTGAAGCACGACCAAAATATTACATCTGCAGAACTGCCCCCATAGACCAATATCCTCAGCACCTCACACCCGTGCACCCTAGTTGTGATGACGAGTGGGTCGTCGTGTGGGGCTAGGAGGCCTTTAAAGTCCATTCTCGAGAACCCCACTATCAGGGTGTCCATATCAACCTTCTTCCTCTTTTATGACTTGGCCTCCAGGGAGGTTGAGTGTACCGTCTTCGTCACTGCCTTGGCCTCAGCCACATGGGCCTTCCTGTCAGTGACCTCAGACCCTCCTCCTGTTAGACCCCCGGAGATCATTCCCACTCCGAACGAGATTATATTAAGCCTCTTGACAGGGCCTTGGTCGTCTCTCGGTGGGAGGTCAGGGTCGTCCTCATCATCAGAAGGGTCGTCCCCTCTTTTTTGAGGTCCCTCTCTACATGCGTCGCCTTGCCTCTTTCTGGGGTCGTCCGACGACCACTCTTGAAGGCACCTTTGTCGAAGTACTTTCTGAGCTTCCCTTCTTTCAGCATCTTCTCAATCTCATCATTCAGAGCAAAGCATTTGTCTGTTACGTGGCCGTGGTCTTGGTGAAATTCACACCACAGGTTCTTATTCCTCTTGTTGGGGGCTGCCATCAGCTTCTCAGGCCACTTCAGGGACCGGTCACTCTTTATCTCATTGAGAATCCGTTCACAGCTAACCGTTAGAGGGGTGTAACCAGCGAACTTATCATCCGTAGACCTCTTCTTCCCCTTTTTGTTCTTCTTAGGGTATTTACCCCCACTAGCGCCTCCTTTTTCGTCTTCATATTTTGCGGCCGTCGCCTCTTCGACGTTCATCACCTTTCCTGCTGTCGACAGCAATTCAGCCCTCATCCTCGGATGGTCTTCAGCAAGCTTCCATAACAGCTTCCCCTTTTGGAGTCCTCCAATCAGGGTTGTCATAGCTATACTCTCCTCATAGTCTTCTACCTCCAGCTTCTCTTTATTGAATCAGGCTATGTAGTCCCTCAGACTTTCATTCTTCCCCTGCTTAACATAGAGCAGGTGGATGGTCTTCTTCTGTGGCCTCACCCCAAAGAAAAAGTTGTGGATGAACAGGTCTGCCAACTGCTTAAAGTTTTCAATGGAATTTTTTGGAAGAGACATGTACCAGACATGTGCAGCCCCAGTCAGGGTACCAGAAAAAGCACGACACCTCATCTCATCTGAGATAGAGTATATGTCTGATGCTGATTGATACATCTCAACATGGTGGACAGGGTTGGTGCTCCCGTCGTATCATGGGGTGACCACAGGTGGCTTGAACCTTGATGGCGTAGGGAAGTTGACTATCTTCGCCACAAAGGGTGAGCCTATGGTGTATCCCTTCTGAAGAGGGTCCCGGCTCTTCATTATATCACCAATCTTATCCTCTAGTCGCTGGATTGAGTCATTCCAGGGCCTCACAGGGTCGGCTTGGCCGATGTTATCCCCTGCCGCCTCTTTAAGGTGGAAGGAGGGTTCTGCTGCGGCAGGCCTGTGTCGGCTGTTTACTTCCCTTTGGCCGTCATCCCGTCCTTGGGGTCGGCCATCTGCTTCCTCCCTCCTGGACCTCGCAGCACTTCTTGACCTGGACAATTTTTCCCGCAGGTCATTTACTGGGCCCAGCCTCTCAAAGGCTGGCCCCCTGCTCAAGCGATCAAAAGCAGAGCCTCTCTGGCGATCATCAGGATTTGGTCTCCCGCACTTTCCTCCACTGCCCATGAGAGGTCGTACAGTATTGTGGGAGACCTCATATGGTTCCCAGCATTCTATAGGGGCCTCCTCTCCCTCCAGGTCGTCAAACCTGTCCTCAGGGCAAGGGTTCCCTTGCCTCCCCAGGCATAGACATCGGGTGTCAACAACATCCCTACGCCGCTGAGGGGGTGGCAGGTCTTTGCATGGTGCCTAGGGTGGTCCCCTGGCTTTATGCTGTCCTGAAGCTGTTGTCGCCGGGGTAATCATCTCAGGTGAAACCCCTGGTGGTCTTAGTATGTTCTGGCTTAGAGCTGTGAACTGTTCCTGCATCATCCTCTGGCTTGCTGCCAGAGACTTCAAGGCTGCCGCCACATCAGCCATCTCAGACTGAGGTGGTGGTTGACTGGAACTGGGTCCTCCCCCATCGTCCGACGGGGGAAGTGGTGGTGGTGGCATCTCAGGTGCCATGTGTTTGAGCTATGAAAAGCTGAACTGAAGAAAAGACTGGTGAACTTGAGAACCTTAGTGGGTCTCTTTCAATGGTGAAACATCTCCTCTCAGGGGGAGAGTTGGCTCACCACCAGAGTGCCCAGTGAGGTCAAGCTGTACAAAGGAAGAGATGTCTTCTCGTTTCCCACAGACGACACCAAACTGATGATGCTGAAATCTAGCACCACCGGATAAATGATGATGAGCTCAAACAGTAGTAACCATGGCAGCCATAGAGATGTATAAGTGTATAAGTATGTAGAAGGGGATGAGTATAAGAGTAAATAAGACAATGATGTATAGTGGTTCAGCCAATTTGGCCTACATCCACTATGAGTGTGTGATCCACTAAGTATGGGCACTAATGGCCTTGGATACAATACACATAAGCTCACTTTCTCTCTCTACTGTGTGTACAAGCAGAGTTTTAGCTAGGGTTACAATAAATTGATCGATCCCTCCACTATAGGGTTGTAGGTGACAAGTATATATAGGTCTTGGGGGGTGTAGTGTACCCCCCCAAGTATGCATGGTGCATGTGAATGATGATCTAGCCAATCCCCTGTTGACACCTGTAGATGCCAAATGATGACATAATATTCACTCACGTGAGGGTGTGATTTTGTTATAACGGTCTCCCATGTGCCATGTGAGCCTCACGCGCACTGTTCCACGCGTCTCCCAAACCACGCGCTGTGGTGATGTCACCCTCGGCCTTTGATATGAGGCCGAGGGCAAAGTTCCTTCCGGTAATGAGTCTGACCTAATTTGGGCCTCGTACTGTCGTACACTCGGGGGTCGTCCGGAGCCTGATGAAGGGTCGGCCCCCTGAGGGGTCGTCCGGAGCCTGATGAAGGGTCGGCCCCCTGAGGGGTCGTCTAGAACCCGATGCAGGGTCGGCCCCCTGAGGGGTCGTCCGGAGCCTGATGAAGGGTCGGCCCCCTGAGGGGTCGTCTGGTTGGAGGGTATATATGGGTATATCATATTCTATTAAATGGGTTAGACATACATTTCATTCTAGAAATTTATCATACTTTCAAAAATGCACTTTCAAGTCATGAAAGATAGTTTTACATCTTCAAACACAATAAACGTCCATCTTTTATAAACTTCACATTTTTGCAACAAACTTTAAAAAAACATTTCACCAATGTTTTATCAACTTCAATCATCATTTCAACATTTTATTTCATAAAATGTTTAACAATAATTTTCTAAAATATTCACCATTTTTCATAAAAATCCCAATCTTCGTTTCAAGAAACTTTAAAATATTTATTCATCAATTGTTTTTCAACAAAATAACATTTTCCTGCATATTTATTTCATAAAAATGTTTATTACTTACTACACATGATTTTCATCATTTAATCAAATCAATCCTACTCATGTAATCTAACAACAATTACAAATACAAAAAATAGAGTCGTAGTACTAAGAGTAATATTTTCCACCTCAAATAGAGCTCTAACAATAATAGGCATGAAAGGTCTAAGAAGATGTCAACCTTCCTCCTCCTAAGGTGACCTAGGGAAGGTTTCCCCACTCCAAAAGCATGTTCCATCAAGTTTCCAACCAAATCCCCTTCAAAGACCATAAATCTTTCATTTTTATCTCCAGGAACCCTCAACAAAAGCTCCATAAATTCATAGATTTCTCAATCCATGTTGGAAATGGGTATGTGTGGTTCAAATAAGGTGGAATTCATATCAAATATAGTGTTATAAGGTGGAGGGTGGTGGTAGTGACACGAGGGCAGGAACTGCGATGCAAGTGTATGAAGATATATGTCAGTTGTTATGCTCGTCTCCCATCGATATTGTGACACCCCACCTAATAAAATACCGGGGGATCAGTCCTGTACCAAATTAAAACAGGAATGCCAGTTGGATCATCCTTAGCATCACTGTCGAAAACTTTTTAAAACTTACTAACCACCTAGTATTCCAAAAGTTGGTGCCAATTTTAACTTTTTAATTAACAAAACAGTACATGCGGAATTAAATATAAACCATTCATACTACGGAATAAAAAAACTGAATCATTAATTACACAACTTGCAGAAAAAAATCACCGGCCATCAAAGAAATAATCCAATACAAATATCCAACACTGGAATAAAATAAGTCTAAAAACTGGACTGAAAGTCTGGGCGACATGCCCTAAATAAAACTGAAACGGATACAAGATTCCTACTTTAGGAATGAATGAATGATGCGTCTAATCCAAACTCATGCTCGCATCCACATATGCCGCAGCTCCGTGTCCCTGGAATAGAATATCAATTATGGCGTCCCTGTGGCTGGACACCTAAAAGGTTTTGAAAATTATTTTATAGCAAGGGTTAGAACCCAAAACATTTTGAAAATATTTTGCAAGTGAATTAACTGTAGTAATTTAAAATGCATGAATGCGCTTCATATTTAAGTTAGTTTCGCACTCCCTTGTGAACATTCTCACCCCTCCACTATTGTGCACACCTACCGATTACCTTAACCCCACCGAGTTGTACTACCCAGTCCAACTAGTCCTGGTATAACCTTCCCTTGCCATACTAGTCTAACCCGAGAATAATGATTCTTGAATTATAAGTTATCTCACAATTAACTTAATTAATTCCTCTTAAATAGTAGCATATAACCGTGTCACACGTTATATAAAGTAAATACATCACGCAATGTATTATTACCCGTATATAATATTTACTACTGTTATATACTTACCTTTACCACCACATCCACATATATAACATACGTATATCCATCCCTTCGAGTATACCCTCGCCGGATGATTCCCTCTAAAATGCTATCTCACTAGGTGTGCTCACAAAACCTAATTCCCCAAGTTGGAATCACTCACAAACTTGGCCCAAAATATAAACGTAGTGGAGGCGGTCATATTCCTTCCCTGAAAGTGAGATAAATCCCTCACCCATATAAACCGGACGCTATGACCTGGGGATATACTCGCCCTACTCCTCAAGCTAGGGGATTCACCCACATCGCCCAACCTCCCTTGATAGCATTAGAGTATATAAATTGAATAAATATCTAGTCACTGATATTTAATATCACACACAATACATACACGTATATATATATATATATATATATATATATATATATATATATATATACTATCACTACACCGTATATATACCAAATAAATCCCGGCTTTACCGTGTACTCAAAATCCCGTACACTGCCTGTAATTTCCTGAGTCTGTGGCCCGACTCAACGTAATTAATTTTCTCACTTAATACTTTATCATCTTCCCGAGTCTATGGTCCGACTCTAATATAATTAATTTACACCTCAATTAATATAATACTTTCCCCGAGTCTATCTTCCGACTCTAATTAAATTAATTAACACTCCCATTAATTTAATACCTACCCGAGTCTATCGTCCAACTCTAATTAAATTAATTAACTCTCCCATTAATTTAATACCTGCCCGAGTCTACAATCCGACTCTAATTAAATTAATTAACTCACCCATTAATTTAATACCTACCCGAGTCTATCGTCCGACTCTAATTAAATTAATTAACTAACCCATTAATTTAATACCTACCCGAGTCTACAATCCGACTCTAATTAATTAATTAACTCACCCATTAATTTAATACCTACCCGAGTCTACAATCCGACTCTTATTTAATTAATTTACACATTAATTAGTCAACACAAATCCACGTCTGTTGTCCAACTCTAATATAATTAATTTACACATTGATTAATCAATACCAATTCGAGTCCTTGGTCCGACTCTAATATAATTAGTTTACACAATAATTAATTAACACAAATCCGAGTCTGTGGTCCGACTCTAATATAATTAATTATCACATTAATTAATTAACACAAATCCGAGTCTGTGTTCTGACTCTAATATAATTAATTTACACTAATTAATTAACACAAATTCGAGTCTGTGGTCCGACTCTAATATAATTAATTTACATATTAATTAATTAACACAAATCCGAGTCTGTGGTCCGACTCTAATATAATTAATTATCACATTAATTAATTAACACAAATCCCGGGTCTACAACCCGACCCTAAACTAATTAATTACGATCATCAATTAATTTAATACTTTCTCGAGTCTACCCTCCGACTCTAGCTTCATTAATTATCGCATCCATTAATTTAATAACTTGGTGTCACCCAACGATTATCCCCGGACTCACTTACTTGGCCCGCAACTGAATATTTCTCGAGTCTATGTTCCGACTCCAAATTAATTTACCCTCTCAATAATTAATTTAAATACTTTGGTGTCACTTAACCAATATACCCGAACTCACTCACTTGTTCCATTTCACATCTCATAATTTTATCCCCACATTTTCGCCCGCATTGTGTCCCACATTCATCTCCCTAAATTCTCCAATTATATTCACCTATAATTATCAATTTACCCGGACTCGCTTGCTTAGTCTATTTTCATCATGTAAAATCATCCCAAAAGTATTTTTCTCAATAATTATTCCCATGTATTAAAAACTGGCGGCACTGCCAGAATTCCTGTAGCTTCGATCGATCGAACCCCCCGGGTCGATCGATCGATCGTTCCAGTGTTCGTCTCCTCCAGCCCTCTGTCATCCATGGACGATACCTAAAGCTTTGATTATCAGTCTAAATTCTTACCCAAATACAATTAGCATTTCCTCTTTATGAGAGAAGGGTCTAAACATCCCACACACCTTAATTAAATAGCAAAATCCATTAATTTCAAGGTTTTCCCGATTTGGGTATTATCTGGGTTTCAATTCCTCAATACGAATTTCATTCATATTATCAGCAATTAACCCTTTATTCTCACTACTTTTTAACATACGATTCATTCCTCTACATTCTGGAATCATCAACACAATAAATCTCACCCTTAATCCCATTAAGGTATATTAAATTCCAAAAACCCAATTTAAATTTTGGTCACACACCCAAAACGAATTTTTATTTACACTTCACTATGATATGAATTGATTATCATAAATTTAGGAATCACAATAGTTAACCACTTGCCTGAAATTGCTCGTAGTGTCTAATCCGTTGTTGATGTCCCTTAATTTGACTCCAATAGCCTCCAATTTGCTCTTGATTTGCTTTCTCCTAAATCCCCTCTCAAACCCTAGGTTTAGAGTTATGTTGGCTGCTATTCCTAATCTCTCAATTAGGTTAAAAACATCCAATCCCATTTTTGGCCATGTGGGTCTAATTAAAAAGGCCCAACTCACCCCGTGTGGGCCCGGCTATGCCCAAAAAAACCTCGAGAACCAATTACCACCCCCAGGTACTCTTTTCTGACTATATCGACCCATCCGGACGCAACCGCGCACTCGGAATTTCCATCCGAAATACTTTTTGACATTTCCAAATTTTGACCTCAAAATGTGACACACTAGATTTTGAACCATTAAACTTAAAATTCGCCAATTATAAATAATTCGGCTCACTCAAATAAATTCTCCAACTCATGAATTTAAGTTTCTCCAATTTAAATATTTTTATCACTCCCAAAAATAATTAAATATTAAATCCTCAAAATTACGGGGTGTTACATACTCCCCCCCTTACAAAGGAATTTCGTCCTCGAAATTAAGATGAGCGTAATGTTCCACGCTTCGCATATTACTCTCTAGTCATGTGCCTCTAAGCTCGCTACATCTATCCCATCCGTTTCTAAC
Organism: Sambucus nigra; assembly: GCA_949130495.1. Taxonomy (NCBI): domain Eukaryota; kingdom Viridiplantae; phylum Streptophyta; class Magnoliopsida; order Dipsacales; family Adoxaceae; genus Sambucus; species Sambucus nigra. The sequence goes on along the minus strand of OX422213.1, from coordinate 129,971,203 downwards.
CATACGTTACACAAGTATGCATTTAAATTATCCAGGGCGCCCATACACCCTATACCCATGCTTAACCGCACAAAATTCGCCTTAATTAACCCGTGTGCTCACACACCCTATCCCTGCGCTCTACCGCATGAAAATTTCCCGACTATGCTAGTCGTAACCCATAATATAACTTCAAACCCGTAGTCACATCACATATATATTTATATACATATATATATCTACTGCCCGGGTACTTAACACATGTACTAACGCCCAAACATCTTCCCACAAAATACTTGTCTCTCAACACAAAAGTATATACGCTTACTCTCATTTTACCAAGGACAACATAAAAATACCGCGCCCTTACTATCACTAGTCCTTGCACAAAATAAAGACCGAGCTATATCTCTTTGCTAAAAAATAAATCTGACCACCCTGATTCACTTCAGTAAACATCCCCACTTACCGGGATCCAATGTGAGAGTACAAAACCATACTATGTACTATCTCACCACGCAATACAATATATATATCCACATATATATAGGATATGCGCCCTCTCCGATGATACCTAGTACCAACCATACCCCGGTGTCGCGAACACCAAAATTTTACACCACTATCCACAATAGTTAACTTCCATCGCTATCCAGCCGATGTTTAGAAAGTATTATCAACCCTACTCCCATAATTCTTGAAAGTAGTAACTCTTCACAAAATTCAAACCTTCACTCAGTGTACACCTCCACTCTCCCGTGAAGGATCCCAAAGAAACTACGCTACCCCACGAAAATTTTATTCACATATTGTGGCTGCTACCGCCAACACACTCACTAAATTTAACTCACCCGCGAACTCTAATGAAAAATAAGTCTTATATTGTGACATCCTCCTTGTCACTCAAAAATATACACCATACCCCTAGGGTAAAAATAATTACCTTTATACCCCAGCTGCAATGGCTGATTCTCGGGTTCTGGAGCAACTTCTCCTTGCCCGAATGCATCCATGACTTGCTTTAGTGGCTGTACATCCAGGACCTCGTCCTGTAGTTGACCCCTTCCTCTCTTAAGGCAATAACTCTTCATGTGTCTCGCTTTCCCCACAAATGAAATACCTTCTAATACATTCACCCTGCCACTGGTCCCTTCCATGCCAACCTTATTTGATATCCTGGCCATCCTGCCGATAGCCTCCAGTTCTAAATCGCTTGGCTTGATTTCCCTACCGGAAATCCTGTCCCTGATCACCCCCAGTCTGTTGCTGGGATACGCCACTGGTATTGTTCCCTCCTGCCTTATCCAACTGGCTAGTTCCCACTCCCCTACCGCTTCCTTTCGCGTGGAAGCGATATTCCTGACAGTGCCGGAGTGTTGCGTTAATGACATCAGTATAATCTACTAATGCGTAATTATCAATGAAATGTTGTCTGATTCTCCAGACTAACGCATCCACAAACCTTTACATTCTTTCTCTTTTCCTTTTTTACCTCATTCGGTACAAAATTTTTGCCAACGAGTGAATTCTTCCTCGTAATCGACGACTGAACAGTCCCCCTGAGTCACCTCACAAAATTTTCTCCTCGTTTCGATCTTAATCGCTGGAGGAAAAATACTTGCGATCGAACCGCACCCAAAATTCTTCAATAGCTAGTGTGTCCCTTCCCCCAACTGTGGTGATCGACTCCCACCCCTGTAGCGCTGCTCCCACTAAACTAAAAGTGGTTAACATTTTCTTCCGCACCTCATCGCAATGTCCCATGCATAGGTGACGCTGGATATCTCTCTTCCTTGACACGCTAGCACTACATCTGAACCCCCTCGTAACTCTGGTGGGTTCCCACTAAAAATAACCTCTCTCTCTTGCTTCCAACCCGACGACTCCGCGTGAGTATGATCATCCAGCGCCACAAACACTTGTGGCTGATCCCGTGGAAAGTACCCTGCCGTTGCGACCACCGTCGCTTCAACCGCCCGCGCCACTAGTTCCGTTACCTGTGCTGCCAAAAATCATCTCTGGAAGTTGCTGCGGTAATTCTTGCTCCTGAAGAGCCTCCCTCGTCTCATCTCCCCCTACTGCCCTAGCGGCTCTCGCTCTCCTGGGCGTCATTTGGAATGAGAATCGAATTTGTATGTGTTCACTCTCAAATATAAATTTCGCAGAAGAACGTATATGCGCATACGTATGAAAATACAACAATCCTATAATAGGGCTCTATATCAAAGATTGCTAAGCCGAAACGTGAAAAGTCGCACAGATCCTAAGGACACTAGAACCTGATGCTCTGATACCATCTGTGACACCCCGCCTAATAAAATACCGGGTGATCAGTCCTATACCAAATTAAAACAGGAATCCCAGTTGGATCATCCTTAGCATCACTGTCAAAAACTTTTTAAAACTTACTAACCACTTTGTATTCCAAAAGCTGGTGCCAATTTTAACTTTTTAATTAACAAAACAGTACATGCGGAATTAAATATAAACCCTTCACACTACTGAATAAAAATAAATTGAATCATTAATTACACAACTTGCCAAAAAAAATCACCGGCCATCAAAGAAATAATTCAATACAAATATCCAACACTGGAATAAAATAAGTCTGAAAACTGGACTGAAAGTCTGGGCGACATGCCCTAAATAAAAATGAAACTGATACAAGATTCCTACTTTAAGAATGAATGAATGATGGGTCTAATCCAAACTCCTGCTAGCATCCACATATGCCGCAGCTTCGTGTCCCTGGAATAGAATATCAATCCTGGCGTCCCTGTCGCTGGACACCTAAAAGGTTTTGAAAATAGTTTTATAGCAAGGGTTAGAACCCAAAACATTTTGAAAATATTTAGCAAGTGAATTAACTGCAGTAATTTAAAATGCATGAATGCACTTCATATTTAAGTTAGTGTCGCACTCCCTTGTGAACATTCTCACCCCTCCACTATTGTGAACACCTACCGGTTACCTTAACCCCACCTAGTTGTACTACCCCATCCAACTTGTCCTGGTATAACCTTCCCTTGCCATACTAGTCTAACCCGAGTATAATGATTCTTGAATTATAAGTTATCTCACAATTAACTTAATTAATTCCTCTTAAATAATAGCATATAACCGTGTCACACGTTATATAAAGTAAATACATCACGCACTGTATTATTACCCATATATAATATTTACTACCATTATATACTTACCTTTACCACCACATCCACACATATAACATACGTATATCCATCCCTTTGAGTATACCCTCGCCGGATGATTCCCTCTAAAATGCTATCTCACTAGGTGTGCTCACAAAACCTAGTTACCCAAGTTGGAATCGCTCACAAACTTGGCCCAAAATATAAACGTAGTGGAGGCGGTCATATTCCTTCCCTGAAAGTGAGATAAATCCCTCACTCATATAAATCGGACGCTATGACCTGAGGATATACTCGCCCTACTCCTCAAGCTAGGGGATTCACCCACATCGCGCAACCTCCCTTGATAGCATTAGAGGATATAAATTGAATAAATATCTTGTCACTGATATTTAATATCACACACAATAGATACACGTATATATATACTATCACTACACCGTATATATACCAAATAAATGCCGACTTTACCGTGTACTCAAAATCCCGTACACTGCCTGTAATTTCCTGAGTCTGTGGCCCGACTCAACGTAATTAATTTTCTCACTTAATACTTTATCATCTTCCCGAGTCTATGGTCCGACTCTAATATAATTAATTCACGCCTCAATTAATATAATACTTTCCCCGAGTCTATCGTCCGACTCTAATTAAATTAATTAACACTCCCATTAATTTAATACCTACCCGAGTCTATCGTCCGACTCTAATTAAATTAATTAACTCTCCCATTAATTTAATACCTTCCCGAGTCTACAATCCAACTCTAATTAAATTAATTAACTCACCCATTAATTTAATACCTACCCGAGTCTACAATCTGACTCTAATTAAATTAATTAACTCACCCATTAATTTAATACCTACCCGAGTCTACAAACCAACTCTAATTAAATTAATTAACTTACCCATTAATTTAATACCTACCCGAGTCTACAATCTGACTCTAATATAATTAATTTACACATTAATTAATTAACACAAATTCGAGTCTGTGGTCCGACTCTAATATAATTAATTATCACATTAATTAATTAACACAAATCTGAGTATGTGGTCCGACTCTATTATAATTAATTTACACATTAATTAATTAACACAAATCCGAGTCTGTGGTCCGACTCTAATATAATTAATTTACACATTAATTAATTAACACAAATCTGAGTATGTGGTCCGACTCTATTATAATTAATTTACACATTAATTAATTAACACAAATCTGAGTCTGTGGCCCGACTCTAATATAATTAATTTACACATTAATTAATTAACACAAATCCAAGTCTGTGGCCCCACTCTAATATAATTAATTATCACATTAATTAATTAACACAAATCCCGGGTCTACAACCCGACCCTAAACTAATTAATTACGATCATCAATTAATTTAATACTTTCCCGAGTCTACCCTCCGACTCTACTTTCATTAATTATCGCATCCATTAATTTAATAACTTGTTGTCACCCAACCATTATCCCCGAACTCACTTACTTGGCCCGTAACTGAATATTTCCCAAGTCTATGTTCCGATTCCAAATTAATTTACCCTCTCAATAATTAATTTAAATACTTTGGTGTCACTTAACCAACATACCCAAACTCACTCACTTGGTCCATTTTACTTCACATAATTTTATCCCCATATTTTAACCCGGAATGTGTTGCACATTCATCTCCCTAAATTCTCCAATTATATTCACCTATAATTATCAATTTACCCGGACTCGCTCGCTTAGTCCATTTTCAACATGTAAAATCAGCCCAAAAATCGTTTTTCTCAATAATTATTCCCATGTATTAAAAACTGGCGGCACTGCCAGAATTCCTGTAGCTTCGATCGATCGAACCCCCTGGGTTGATCGATCGATCGTTCTAGTGTTCGTCTCCTCCAGCCCTCTGTCAGCCATGGACGATACCTAAAGCTTTGATTCTCTTTTTATATCCTTACCCAAATACAATTAACATTTCCTCTTTAAGAGGGAAGGGTCTAAACATCCCACACACCTTAATTAATCAGCAAAATCCACTAATTTCAAGGTTTTTCCGATTTGGGTATTATCCGGGTTTCAAATCCCCAATACGAATTTCATTCATATTATCAGTAATTAACCCTTTATTCTCACTGGTTTTTAACATACGATTCATTCCTCTACATTCTAGAATCATCAACACAATAAATCTCACCCTTAATCCCATTAAGGTATATTAAATTCTAAAAATCCAATTTAAATTTTGGTCACACACCCAAAACGAATTTTCATATACACTTCACTATGATATGAAATGATTATCATAAATTTAGGAATCACAACAGTTAACCACTTGCCTGAAATTATTCGTAGTGTCTGATCCGTTGTTGATGTCCCTTAATTTGGCTCCATTAACCTCTAATTTGCTCTTGATTTGCTTTCCCTCAAATCCCCTCTCAAACCCTAGGTTTAGAGTTATGTTGGATGCTATTCCTTAATCTCTCAATTAGGTTAAAAACATCCAATCCCATTTTTGGCCATGTGGGTCTAATTAAAAAGGCCAACTCACCCCGTGTGGGCCCGGCTATGCCCAAAAATACCTTGAGACCCAATTACCACCCCGAGTACTCTTTTCTGACTATCTCAACCCATCCGGACGCAACTGCGCACTCGGAATTTCCATCCGAAATACTTTTTGACATTTCCAAATTTTGACCACAAAATGTGACACACTAGATTTTCAACCATTAAACTTAAAAGTCGCCAATTATAAATAATTCGGCTCACTCAAATAAATTCTCCAACTCATGAATTTAAGTTTCTCCAATTTAAATATTTTTATCACTCCCAAAAATAATTAAATATTAAATCCTAAAAATTACGGGGTGTTACAGATATGCAAAAACCTAAAATATTGACTACACTCTTCTAAGGGAGTACAACGGCTAGTCCGGGGTCGATATCCATAGAGACTGGTTGTTAGACCTTAATTGATTTCGTACTTCAGGAATAAAAGTGTAAAAGATAAATGTTAACAAAAAGAAAAGATAACAAGGCATGTGTATTTAAACTAAGATTAACAAAGGGAATAAAAATTATAGGTTGCGACTAATATCCCTTACCCCGGTCTAATGCATATAAATGGTTACATGGGACTACGAATTTATTAATATTGAATATCATTTCAATAATCAATTAAATATAGAGTTGTCACCACTAAATTCTCATGAAATCCTAATATGATTTTAGTGTCAAGAAACACCACAGATATTACACACGCAAAGTCGTAAATATGGAGTATATATTATATACCCCATTAAATCTCCTAAGCATAAAGTCAAGGACAACTCAATCGAATTAATTGCATAAACTCCATCACTAAAGCAAACAAACCCATTGAAACTAGGGTGAGTTCTATCAATCACAACCTAGGCAAAATTAGCTGCTAAACAGAATGAAAGACATGCATTTAAATGATAGCAATAAATAAAGCAAGTAAACCTAAATTAGAAAGCGAGTAAATAAATGACAAAGAAAAAAAATAAAGAAATGGAAGCTTGGATTAATGGGGAAGAAGATGAGTAATTCTCTTACACAACCTATATGGGCAAACCCTAGGAGGGAGGAAACGACACACCTAAAACCACCTCCAAACCCTAGCCTCCCTAACCTAACCAAGAGAACAAGAGAAAATAATAGATATTAAAGATATATTACAAAATAAACAAAGGTTTTCTTATATAGTAAGTGGGGAAAAATAAATAGAAAAACTGCTCAAATATCTGCTACTATCGGTCGACCGCGACCAGGGGGTCGGTCGATCGAGGCCCTGGTTTAAAACCCATTGTTTCCTTTGTAGACTTATTTCTAATTCACCAGTAGACCAGGGGCTCAGGGCCGATTGACCGGTCCCCTATTTTCTCGGATGCATTGGTCCACAAATAGTGGAAAAGTTTCAAAATGAAAACAGTAATAACTCGATCATCCAAACGCAAAATGACATGCCGTTTGAGGCCACACAAAATGACATGCCGTTTGAGGCCACGCGAACATAACTCGATGAACTACACTTATGTGGAAAACCAATGAGTCAGAGATTAAGTGTGAAATTTCTATAATTCCCTTGAAGTTGAGTCCGACGATGAAACTTCTCCGAAATGCAACCAACCCTCACTTTAAGCATTCCAATACCTACAAAAATTCAATTAACCCCTACAAAACATATAATTATACATAATAGAGGTTGGATGGTTAACGGGCATAAATATAGGTATAAAAAACACAAAACGTGCTTGAATGAATAAAGATAATGGGCACGAGTATGCAATATTCGTGACATATCACACCCCCTAACTTAGATATTTTTAGTCCATAGAGATGAAAGAAACAAAACTAGACCACATAAGGAAATACAAAAAGTATATAATTATAAAATATAAAAAAGCCACTTTCATAGGGAACATGATTGCATTTAGCATATGCAATACACCATTAAATCCCTAGGTTACCCTAGTGGACGAGTGTTGTCTTGTGAGGGTTTTCAGGAATGAAACCCACAAACATCAAAGTTTCCTCAAATTATATGCCTAACCAACATGCGACAAGCCCAACAATAATGAAAAATGTTTCAAAGACGTTATTAGCAAAGTGAATGAATTCACACAAAAAGTCTATATTATTAACATTATAGAATGAACTTCGTAGAATTAAAACCTTAAAATGTGGGAGGGGAGCAAGCACATGCAAAGTATGATTTGGCAAAAACTTAAATACATCGAATAAGCGTTAAAACGTGCATATATCAATCCTCACCGGGTATTATGCTCAATAAATGAAATCACTATGAAAGAGAGGCAATATAGGCAACATGCGAGAATAAAGAGTAAATGGAAATGGAAACTATGTTGCGCACATGTCACTAAAGAATTCTATATATATATAATGAAAACTTGTAATCTCAATGAAAGATATCACTCATTAAAGGAGGCAAAATGTATTTTCACAGATTATCAAAACTATTTTGACTTTCGTATTGAATTCACCCCAGTATCACATAGGACATTTATAGGGTTGTAATGTAGGTTAGGCTCGGGTTTTGAAATGAAGGAAATATGTTCCAATTCAAAGTGATCAGGATGAAAACTCGGGATAATGGAAAATTGCGGGCAATTTCAAAATTGGAAGAATAACTTCCATAACAAGCATTAGATATGAAATGGGAGAGTGGCAAGGATTATTTAACAATATTTACATCAATGGAACTTTAGCTTTCTTTTATTTTCTTATTTTTCTCACTTTTCTTTAGTTTTCTTTTTCTTTGTTTTTCTTTTCCTTTTTCTTTTCTTTCACACTCTCACATGGTTAATTGCAACCACATAACAAGAACATCATTCAATCCCAAGTATCATTCCAAATAAAGACATGGAATGTGAAATATGTATGGTTTATAACTCCAATGTGGAGTTGGTTATGAGATTTTGGGTTTTGAAACGAAAAGATATGTTAAGGCTCAAAGGGGTTGACGAGGGAAAACATTTAAGGTGAGGTGAAGGCTAATATATGTGATATAACAAAGATGGTCTATGATCATTTCCTAAAGTTTATGCAATTTTCGAGTCAAAACAAACTTTGAAGATCATGCTCAAGTAACACATTTCATATACGAACTCATTTAATGAACAATCAATGAAAGAATAGTGAGATTACCAACAATTGCAACTTTTTAACAGAGGAAAGGGAAGTTTCTAACACTCACAAACGAAGAAAAACACAAAGCTCACTAGGCGTAAGTATATACAATGCAGAAAAAGATTGTCGAGTTATAAAAATCTTAAACTGAATAAATAAGACACGAAAAGCCCATGTGCTCATGGGATTAAAGTTTAATTCATGAAACTATTCATAATATCAATAATTAAGGACTAAATTATAATAACTTCTAAAATTAAGAACATGCATCACCAGGTTGTCTATTGGATTGGGCATTTATTAAAATTTATCATCGGAAACAAAGGCTACATGCTTAACAAAAGACAAAAAAGAATGAAAATCTTTTTGAAATTTTTAATTTTTTACAAGCAAATAATTCTTGGGAAGAACATATAATTGAATCAAAGAAACTAGCAAAAAATGGATAGAATATCCCACACCCTAACTAAAACCTAACATTTTCCTCAATGTGGATTAAGAACCAAGCTAAAGAAATGAAAGGAGCGATATTACCTAAAATGGCGCGATCTCATGAAAGTACAAGTCCAATGGTTCTAAAAAACATGTTAGTACCAAGCATAACAAAAACAAATACTAGAACTTAACTATTTACGCTAGACAATAAGTAAGAATAAAGAAAAATAATAAATAAAAAAACTAACTATTAAAACCTATAATTTTAACTTTTAACTAACTATACACTAGAAGTTGAAATCTTTGAGGGTCCACCCAAAATACGATTTGACTTTGGAGGATGAATAGAGGACCCACCCTTTCATGCATACCTTTCAGAAAATAATAATTCAGTTCAAATAACGGAAGGTATGTGTAAGTCGGAATAAATGAACCATCGCCAATTAAAATTTTTGGAGGGATGATGGGCGGTTTGGATTGAACGGGTGACGGGTATACATGGGATCCAAAAAAAATATCATTTCCTCCCAAAGGTTTTGCAATTGGAATGGGAGGTGGCGCATATGGAGGACAAATTTCCTTCATTGAAAGCGACTCGAGCAAGTGATCCTCATTATGAAATGGTTAAACGTTTTAAAGTTTGGAACTGATTCATTGCATACTTATAGTGGTTCGATAATATAGAATAAAGACGGGGAAGAACAATTTCATACTCAATAGATGAGTCATCATCACTTGAAGATTGATTTTCGAAGTAAATAAGATCATTTTCAATGAAATATTCTTCTTTGGGGGCCAAAGAAAAAATCATTTCATTCCAAACAGATACTACGTCCATTTCTACCTCATTTTCATTCTCTATTATACCATGGGCAAGTCAAGAATGGTTTGTTCCAAAGTAGTCACAAAATCCTCATTTGGTTCAATAACTTCCCCGACTTCAAAAGTCCCTGAATAAAAATCATCATCGGATTCAAATAATAAATACAACTCATGCTCCCAACAACGATTTTCTTCCCAATAACGATTTGTAAAATTTTCATTTTCAAGAAGGCACAAACCCTCATGCAAGGTCATAGGCGGAGCCGTCGATTCTTGATAATGAAAAGTTTGGAAACTATCCTCGGAACAATTATCAAAATCATTATCATAAGAGTTTTAAAAGATATTGCAAATCGGTTTAAAACTCTTATCATAAGGATTTTGAGGCCCAATATCGGAATAATCACTCTAAAAATTCCCGTAATCCATAACTTGAATTTGGTCATACTTACCAAAACTCATTTTAAATGTTTCAAGTTTTTGACTTTGCAAGTATTCACCAAAAGTCATAGGTTTAGGAGGATTTTGAGAATTATCATCACAAATACTGAAAAAATTAGAATAAGATATGCTTACCCCAAAAATAGCTCAAGTTGGCAAAATCCACAAAGTATGTGCGTCCAAAAAATTCAAACGTTTCTCAGTGCTCAAATATAGAAGTCCTACAAAATAGTTAACAAAAGGTACAAATAGAAAGAAAATACTACGAAATACTAAACCAATTAAATTTTAAAATAAACAAGTCCCTAGCAACGATGCCATTTTGACACGAGGGAGAAAACCACGGCGTAAGTGTATGAAGCACTGTTCTAAAAAACCCGCCTAGGCACGCCTAGGCTTAAGTCTTGGGAGAAACACCCCGCCTTACGTTTTTCATGCCTTATTCTTGGTAAAACCCTTAAGGCACACTTTTTTCTAAAAATAAGAATGCTTTAGTGAAACGATGTCGCCTTTTAAAAAATTTCTTTACAAACCGGACCATTATCTCATCCAAAATAATCAAATAGTATTTGAATTTGCATACATTCAGACATATTTTTATGATATGTGCAATTTTTGTATTTTAATATCCTTGTTATGGTTAAAAAATATTAAAATATATTAAGAAGGCCTAAACGCCTTTTCACGACTTTTCACGCCTAGGTCCGCCTAGGCTTCTAAGGCTTAAGGCTTGGCCTCCACGCCTCAATCACGCCCCGCATTTTTTAGAACCTTGGTATGAAGATATACATCGATTGTTATGTTCGGCTCCCATCTCTATACAAAAACCTACTCTATTGACTACACTCTTTTAAAGGAGTACAATGGCCAGTTAAGGTACAATATCCATAGAGACTAGTTGTTAGACTTTAATTGATTTAATACTTTAGGAATAAAAGTGTAAACGATAAATGTTAACAAAAAGAAAAGATAACTAGGCATGTGTATTTAAACTAAGATTAACAAAGGGAATAAAAACTGTAGGTTGTGACTAATATTCCTCACCTCAGTTTAATGCTTATAAATGGTTACATGGAACTGTGAATTTAGTAAGATTGAATCTCATTTCAACAATCAATTAAATCTAGAGTTGTCACCCCCTAAATTCGCATAAAAGCCTAATCTTATTTTGGCGTCAACAAATAACCCGAAAATGACACACGCAAGGTCATAAATATGGAACATACATGATATACCTCGTTAAATATCCCAGGCGTAAAGTCAAGGATAGCCCAATCGAATTAAATGCGTAAACTCCACCACCAAAGCAAAGTAACCCATTGAAACCAGGGTAAGTTCAATTAATCACAACCTAGGCTAAATTATCTACAAAACATAATGAAAGACGTGTATTTAAATGAAAGCGATAAATAAATCAAGTATACCTAAATTAGAAATCAAGTAAATAAATGACAAAGGAAGAAATTATGAAATGGAAGCTTGGATTGATGGAGAAGAACATGAGTAATATTATTACACAACCTATATGGGCAAACCCTAGGAGGGAGAAAAATAGCACACCTAAAACCACCTCCAAACCCTAGCCTCCCAAACCTAACTAAGAAAACAAGAGAAAATAATAGATATTACAAGATATCTTACAAAATAAACAAAGGTTTTCTTATATAGTAAGTGGGAAAAAAATATAGAAAAAGAAATAAAAATAGAAAAAATGCCCAAATATCTGCTACTACCTATCGACCGCGTCAAGGGGGACGGTAGACCGAGTCCTTGGTTTAAAACCCATTTTTTTTCCTAGGATTATTTCTAATTCACTAGTCGATCGGGGGCTCGGGGCCAATCGACCGGTCCCTTATTTTTTGGGGACGCCTTGGTCCATAAATGGGGGACAAGCTTCAAAACGAAAACGGCGATAACTCGATCATCCAAAGTTGAAACAACATGTCATTGACAGCCACGCGAAGCCAACTCGATGGACTATGCTTTCATGTAATTTTACTGAGTCAGAGATGAAGTTTGAAATGTCTAAAATACCCTTAAAGTTGAGTTTGACGACGAAACTTCTTCGAAATGCAACCAATCCTCATTTTAAGCGTTCCAATACGTACAAACACTGAATTAACCCCTGCAAAGCATATAAACATAAATAATAGAGGTTTTCTAGTTAAAGATCGTAAATATAGGTATTAAGAACAAAAAAGTGCTAGAATACATAAAGATAACGGGCACGAGTTTGCAATATTCATGACGTATCAGGTAGCGTGGTGGTTTGTGGTGGTGAGAGAGAGAAATAAGGTTGAAATGGTGGAGGAAGACCACCCCTTTCACTCTCTTCCGCTTCCTCCAACTTTAATAACCCTAAATGAGCCTAAATAACACTTAGAAAAACCATAAAAATCCTAAAACTCTTGTTTTGTGCAATCTGGACTCACTAGAGCTCAATAGCTCATCAAATCAAGGGTCCAAAATGTGAGAGCGCACAAGGACAATCTTCTACACAGTGGGGTTACGCTCGAAGATTGTTTGATCCCCTTCTTCAAGCGACCTTGTATCTCGTTGGACCGATATTCATGTCACTGGAACGACCCCTTATTTTCCATTTTCTTTATTTTTTCAATTTAACCCAAAACTTCCAATAATTATCGTCAAGCCTCCAAGTAGACAAATCATATTACCATCCCACTCAAAATTATCCAAGTCCTAAGGTTCTCGCTCCCTTTAAACTTATGTGGGGAAATTAATTAGGTGGAGTATTACATATTTCCCAGAGTCAAAAAAATGGGGACAAATGTACAATCCATTCATTTGCCAAGAAATAAAGGGCATGTTGAATTCAAAATGAAGAAAAAAGTTGAGACCAAGGATTCAAAGCCTCAAGCTACTGCATACACCTATGTATTAAATGTGGTGAACATTGTGGTAAAATATGACACTTAGTTACTTCGAAGGGAATGCACCAAAAGAGTGACAAGAATAGGGACATTGTTTATGCGATGAAGGTCCCAATACTTTAAAATCGAAAGAAAAATCAAAACAAGACACCTAGGAATGTAAGATAATTCTTTGGTCCTTATCACCCTCAAAAAATGAAAAAATCCAGAGATGTAATCGATACATAAGGACTGGCTTCAAAAAGTCCAAATTCTAATAATTTGGGAACAACTCAAGGCATGCAAAGGTCCCAAAGTCAATACCAATGATAAAAGGAGTACTATATTAGTTTTTGATCCAAGATCTAAAGGCAGAACGACAATTTAATGATATTCGAAAGGAAAGAAAAATTTAACCTCAATTGGTGCCCCCTGGTATGAGGCATATTGTACAGTTCCCTAAGTCAAAAAGTGGGAACCAGAAGTGGTGATCTCTCATACTTAATAAAAAGGATCTAAAGAAAGTAACTGGTCCTAAAAGAGGCTTTTGAGATTATTTGAACTAGTGCATCAAAAGGATTTTCCTCCTCGTCATCAAAGCAAATTATAATAACACATCTTTAATTTTTTTATTATTAAAAGTTTAAAGTGAGTTAATTATTATTCAAAACGACAATTTAAAATCAATTCAACAATAAATAAATAATTCTTGACTATTAAGTACTGAATAGACATTTTTTTTTATTATCGTGAGTTATATTAAAAACATGAAATCGGATATATATAAATATATATTTTTTATGTCAGACCCCGCTAAACCATTAAGACTGAGTAGAATTTGCTTACAAATAATTACACACAAAAAATATAAATATACCGTCTAGGTAGGATACTTCATTATTAAAAAAAAATCCAACTTTATTTTAAACCCCAAAACGGTTATTAAAGGGCTTGAAAATCATGTTTTAAACATTAATTTTTTTAGGGTATCAAAACATAAACACCAAAACCTATAAATATATAGTTATGTATTCTTCCTTATCCCTCTAACCCTATTTTTACCTATTGAAATCCCCATGATTCCTCCACCTATATATATATATATATATATATATTAGAAGCAAAAATCAAAATACGAAAGAAATTAAACCTCCTACCTGAATGGAAAAAAACCATGAAGAGGGGAACACCCATAAAACAACCAACCTTTTCCTTTTCTTCTTCCAAAAGAAACAGTTGGGAAGAAAAAGATAAGAAAACCCCAACCGAATTTATATTCTTCCTCCTCCTTAAAACCTGAACCCTATCAGAAACAAAAGTCACCTTCTTCCACCTCCAACCTTAAACCCACCATGTACAAACCTCAAAATTGGGTATAGTTTTCTTGTTTCCTTTCTTACTATTTTTTTTTTGTATATATACCCAAAAGTATATCTGTGTATATACATAAAAGTTATGTATATATGTTGGATGTGTACGGTGTGTATATATATATATATATATATATATATATATATATATATATATATACACAATAAGGAGTAGAATAGTCTTACTATTCCATAAGTTGATAAGACAATTAGAGGTGAGGATTTGGCCACATCACTCACAAATGAAGGGTTGTGATTATTTCTTGAATTTTCACACCATACTCTCATACCACATATCTTATTTTTACATACCTACCCCCTCATTTTTCCCCCCTCTTTTCCTACTTATTAAACTTACATTTTCATTAAAAAATTAGACATTTTGGTAACACGACCCAATTCTAAAAAACCATTTGGACACACTAACTATTACATACCCGTTCATTCTCTCTCTATCTCTCTCTCTCTCTCTCAGACCCACACCCCGTTTTGACTCAACCCATCATTAGTGAGCATTACAGAATCACCATGCAAATGGTCTATTACTCTTGATCCTCTGCCCCTCGATTTTTTATGATCTCAGGTATAGCATCTGTTTCCTCTATGTTTTGGTTTACATTTATTTAGATCTCAAAGTTCTCTCTCTCTCTCTCTCTCTCTCTCTCTCTCTCTCTCTTTCTCATTTACACACACACACACACTCAAATGGAGAGTTCTATCTATTCATTTCTTATGGTGCGATTTGTTTATAGATTTTAGGTTTTGTGTATAGATTTAGGGTTTTGTAATATAGGACTTTATAATTTAGGACTTTGTAATATAGAGATTTGTAATTTAGGGCTTTGTAATTTATGCTTTGGGATCTAATTGTCTTTTGTGTTTTGTTGTTACTTTTTATTTTGCATATCAAGACCTAATTGTACTTCAAAATTCTAAAAAGGTATACTCTTTTTCATTTTTATTGTGTGTATATTTATAGATTTTATGGTAGGGTTTTTGTTGTATACTTAAACAAGTATACAAAATTATGTTTATTATTTTTTGCATTTTGTGTTTTAGGGGTTTTCATTTGTGATGTACCATTTTAAGGTTTTCATACTCTATAGGTTTATAACTTTGGCCAAAGATTTTACCTTGGCAAAATAAAGAGAATTTCTCATTATAATGCATGCTCCAATGTTCCAATACCTCCAGTATCCCTTTTATTCAAGGATGGAAATACAAATATTTCTATTGCACATAGGTGAAGGTATGTAAAGTTTACAGTATTCCCATTTCTAACTATTTAACTAAATTTTTCTTGATGATTCATTTATATAGATGTTTTGATTGAGATATTATACAATTTAAAATTGATTTCATCCCTCTTTTGCTTGGAAATTACATGATTTTTTTCTACAAGTTATTAACATTGCCAAGAACCTTACATTTTCTATATAACGGTATGACATTATTTCATTTGTCTTGATTATAGATGTAAAGTGCTATAATAATTAGGAGAGAGACCCTTGAAAGTTCATGGTTTTGAACACTTATTTTACATGTTTGAAGGTTTAGACATGAAGCGTTAAAGTTATTTTTAAGTGGAATAATATAAATTGTAAGATAATCCAATTGTTGCATAATAATTTAGTATGCCTTCTTAGGATGTGTTGCATAAGAACTTTGGTTTTGAATTTGTTTTTTTTGTTCTACCATTATTCCATGAGTAATTACTGAGTGTTATATAGGTTGTGTATGCGACTTGGTTGACAAAATGCCCAAGTAGGCATATTTTTGTTCTACCATTAATATTTATTTGGTTCTTTCATATTTTGGTTATGTTTTATTATATAATATTTATTTGGGCCAACACACAACAATCTATCCAAGTAATTGTAGTCATATTTTTTTTGTAAATCAGAGTTATTTAGGTGTTCTTCCAATCGATTTTTTAGAATATTTTGAGTTAGTTGTCGTTTTGGTGTTAAATGATCATACTAATGCAGTTCTTTCTCTCTTAAGTATTTGAAAATGCCCATAGTCATAATGTGTTCATGTGTTGAAATTAGAGTTAGAAAATTTAATTTTTTTCGTCATATTATCATCACTTCCCTTAGGTGTCTTGTTAATACTTCTATTGTATTAACATTGTATGAATAATTTTATACATGATGTTACCATAATTTAATTCCCTAATATGGACATCCCCGATCCTCGCGGCGGGAGAGGATCACTCTAGGTCCCACACATCCCTCTCGGGAGCGCTTTGGCAGGCGTCGGTGAAGGAGGTGAAAAATGTAGAGAGAGATAGAGTCGCCAATCTATTTTACTCAAAAAAAAAAAAAGGGATCCATCCCGATGGACAGCATCCAAAGACATACTGATACATACGAAATCAAAATGATTCGAAAGGGGTTCGGAGGCTAAAGTTACGAAATGGGAAGGTGTTAGGCACCCATTCCACCCTTACGGTCTCTCATGGGTTGTTGTTATTTTCCTTTATTTCCCCGTGATATATGTGCATGAGTATACGTAGTGGAGATAGGAATCATCGACTTGTATCATGGAAGAGATAAAGCGAGTCATCCATAGGAATATTCCTAAAAGTAATATTAGAAAATAGGATTTATGCGATTATCCTAGTGTTGATCATTATAAGGGAATGAAAATGCACGTGAAATAATAAGCCATTAAGAATAAATATATATATATATATATATGCATAGAATTTAGGAGAGTTAAGTTTAAAGAATATAGAAAAATAGGAAAAAAGTAGAAAAAGGACTCGAATCTCGGGTTTTACCCCGAGATGCCTACGTAGCCTATAGAGGCATCAAAGTCTACATAGTTCGTATGAAAAACGAGGGGTGGGATTTATCCCATAAATCCAATCGTTGACTTCTCTTATATGTGTGTGTGTGTGTAAAAAAAGTGTTTTAGTTGTGAGAAAAATGTGAGAATTCCCGTTTGGAACTTATGAGCAAATCCGCTTTTTCTTATTTTTAGATTTTATTTATATGAAAATAAGAGATGTGCGATAACACTAGATAAAAAGTATATTGAGATATGTGAGATAAGAGAATAAAAGTACTAAGTAACAAACTAATGAGAATTTAGGGGAATTTAACGAGAGAGTTGAGAAAATTGGACATTCTTGAAGATCTTGTGCTTGATCTTGGATGTTAGAGAGCAGCCCTTACACTTGGATGATGATGGAGAGTACTTAATTCACCAAGTTTGATGAAAAAGGTGATGAAAGGTGAAGGTTGAAAAGGGATTTGGATGTGGAAATCACGCTGACTTCGAGAGGGGTTTTCTGAGCTTGCTGGGAGTGATGGATCTCTGATTGTCCTCCTCTCTTGAATGAGGTTAGGCCCTCCTTTTTATAGTCCCAGGGAATTGCCGATCATCATAGCCCTAGTTCTGCCAATCGGCAGGTGTGTTTAGGCACAATACCGATAAGTAGGGCTTGGAACCTGCCGTTTGGCAGTATCTTTCAGGTTCCTTCGGGAAATCGGTCGTAGAGTGCGAACCATTCATCTGAATTACACACGAGGTGAACCGTTGGAAAGGTATTTGAGAGACCTTCAAAAGTCCTTTGGACTGCTCCCAGGTTCGGGAGTTGACTTTGGGTCAAATACGGCTCGAAAGCGCTCGTCGGTCCTTTGGATGAGGAAAATTTGGACGCATATGGGGCGGAACATTAGAAAGGTTAGGAGATGTAATTTGACATTCCAAAGAGTTTGACCTGGTTCGGGGAGTTGACTTTGGTCAACTGGGGTCTGGAACTATTCGGTGACCTTTCGAAGTAAAATGGATCGTTCGTCCGTACCGTAAGTCAGAATCGCGTACAGGGCGGACCGTTGGAAAGGGGTTTCAATGACCTTCAAAGATTTATTTAGTCTTGGTTGAGATAAAGACTTAACTTTGGTCAAACGGAGCCTGGGAGTGTCCGGTGACCTCCTGACCGAGTTTCGGGGAAAAAAGGGGTCATTCGTCGGCATAGTAAGTAAGAATCGTGCACGAGACGGACCGTTGGAAAGGGGTTTTAGTGTCCTTCGAATATTCATTCAGTTTTGTTCGAACTGAAGAATTTGACTTTTGGTCAAACGGAGCCTGGGAGTGCCCGATGGCCTTTAGGTCAGTACCTGGGTAATGACTTGGATTTGTAATGATGAAGGGAGGTTCTAGGGACCTTAAGAGAGGTTAGGGGGGTATTATAATGGGGTGTCTACATAGCCCCTCGATGGGTGAGTTTGGAACAAATGATAGCTCTCGAATAGACACCACATGGTGCCTTTGAAAGAAGATGGGTCGAGGTCGATTTGGAGGACCTAAGGATGACGATGACCGATTCTGCAGGCCGAAGCCAATTCTGAGGGCTTGAAGATGAGGGCTACCATTTCTATGGGTCGAAGCCAATTTTGAGGGATTGAAGATGAGGGTGACCGATTCTGCGGGTCGAAGCCAATTCTCAGTGCTTGAAGATGAAGGTGATAGATTCTACGGGTCAAAGATAATTTTATGGGCTTGAAGGAACATGATGGGGATGGTCTTAAAGGGAGTGATGACCAAAGCAATAATGGGGGTGACCAATTCTGCGGGTCGAAGCCAATTCTGAGGGCTTATGTTGTGATGACCGATTCTGCAAGTCGAAGCCAATTTTGCGGGCTTAAGGATGAGATAACCAATTCTACGGGTCGAAGCCAATTCTGTGGGTATAAGGTGAGATGAACAATTCTGCAGGTCGAAGCCAATTCTGCGGGCTTTAGGTGAGATGACCAATTTTGCGGGTCGAAGCTAATTTTCTGGACTTAAGGTGAAATGACCAATTCTACGGGTCGAAACCAATTCTGCGGGCTTAAGTTGAGATGACCAATTCTGCGGGCTTAAGGTGAGATGACCAATTCTGTAGGTCGAAGCCAATTATGTGGTCTTAGGTTAAGATAACCAATTCTGCGGGTCAAAGCCAATTCTGTGGGCTTTACGTGAGATGACCAATTCTGCGGGTCGAACCCAATTATGCGGGCTTAAGGTGAAATGACCAATTCTATGGGTCGAAGCCAATTCTATGGGCTTTACGTGAGATGACCAATTCTGCGGGTCGAAGCCAATTCTGCAAGCTTATGGTGAGATGACCAATTGTGTGGATCGAAGCCAATTCTCAGGCTTAAGTTGAGATGACCAATTCTGCGGGTCGAAGCCAATTCTATGGGCTTTAGGTGAGATGACCAATTCTACGGGTCGAAGCCAATTCTGTGGGCTTAAGGTGAAATGACCAATTCTGCGGTTCAAAGCCAATTCTACGGGCGTAAGTTGAAATGGCCAATTCTGCGGGCTTAAGGTGAGATGACCAATTCTGCGGACAAAGCCAATTTTGTGGGCTTAAGGTGAAATGACCAATTCTACGGGTCGAAGCCAATTCTGCGGGCTTAAGGTGAAATGACCAATTTTATGGGTCAAAGGAAATTCTGCGGGCTTATGTTGAAATGACCAATTCTGTGGGTAGAAGCCAATTCTGTGGGCTTAAGTTGAAATGACCAATTCTGAGGGCTTAAGATGAAATGACCAATTCTGCGGGTCGAAGCCAATTCTGCGGGCTTAAGGTGAGATGGCCAGTTCTACGGGATTAAGGATGAGATGACCAATTTTGCGAGTCGAAGCCAATTCTACGAGCTTAAGGTGAGAAGTTCTTGGGGAACTCTGCTTGGAAAATGACCTCGTGATTTTGATTTGTGCTGGGGAGGCGATTACTGGGGAAATACTTGTGTCTTTTAGAGCCTGTACCTGGGGAAAAGCCAATTTGATGCGGAGGAAGGTATTAGGTGGTCCAAGGTTTGGACGTATTTCTCAGGAGAATTGAGACCGTTGGGAAATAAGATATGATCCTGAAGTTTTGGATATTTTGGAGGTCCTCTGGGGACGTTGTCGGGGAGAGGTTCGCTTGTCTTTTGAGAGTTGCTGGGAAAATAGGGGCTCCGCTTTAGGAAGTGTGAAATTTTCTTCGTGAAAATTCTCTAAATCCTTTCTGGGATTTTTAGGAAATTTTTGAGGATTTTTCAGGGTTTTCTAGGAATTGTTGTAGGAAAATTTAAAGGAGGTGCCGGTTGACATGGTGTGGAGTGTTCCATTTGGTAGTGACACAGAATTTTGGGTTGCCTCAAGAAGGCAAAGGGCCAGTGTCGATCGGTAAGTTAAGGGGATTTCTGGTGGCGTCGAGCGGTGACGTTGTCCACTTATGTTTTTTACCATATCTGAGGATGTTTTCGAACATCCCTCTCTATGATTGGGGAGCCTAACTTTGACGACCCTTTATTTCTCTTTGGATGCATTCAACCGATGTTGTTGGTAGTCTTTCACTGGTGCCATGTATCTTCTTGAGGTATTCTTTAATTTTGTGCATTTTCCTTTCATGCCTTCGCATTTTCCTTATGTAGCTCTTTTGATTGAGAATTCTTGTCTTTGGAAGACGTGGTCATATGAGGTTATAAGGTGTAATACCCAGTTGATTGCTTTGAAGGACAAGATTATTGGGGATTTTTGTCGGTTCCATCGATGGTGCAAGGCCAATCGGTAGGCCAATCGGTAGTCAAGGAGGTCGCTCTTTTTAGATAAGGTGCGTCAGGTCTTGAATGGCCTAACCAGTGATAGGGTAAGAATTATTTCTTCTTCAGTCTAAGACCTTTGTGTGCTCTGATTTTGTATTTGACTCGTATCTGCTGGGGATTTTTCAGGTGACCTTTTACCCTTGGGGGATGATCGTTCAGGACAAGGGGTTGACTGGAGTAAATGCGCAGATGAAGCGTTTGTTGGCGCATGAGTTTGGACACTCTTGGTATCTCGGGGAGGGGGTGGTCCGACAGATTTCTGAGGGAGAGGTGGTGGTGACACCTACGAGGCCCCCTATGTCTATGAGGCGGGGGTGACTACTCCTTGAGGATGCGAGGATTGTGGCAATGATTGGCAGGTCCTACCTATTGTACACCGATACACATGTGCCATATGATTATATGGACTTTGTGATGAGCTGGATGATGGCGCCCAACATATACGATGCACTTCTCTTCCCTCATGCCGATTCGAGTCGGCCAGTGGAGTCCTCCCACAGCGGTGGCGGTCCTTCGACATCTGCGGAAGGGATGACTTTGGAGGTTTCCTTTGTGCGGCTACGTACTCCTTCATACAAAATTCGGCGGGCTGGTGTAGGGATGGTTCCTATGCTGCATCGTCCTCATGCGATAGACCCGGAGGAGTTAGGTTTGACAAAGGAGGTTCTTCGTCCTTTGGTATATCTTTCTGCTCTTTTCTTTTCCTTCCTTTTGGTTTCTTTTGTTTTTTTCTTCTTAACACTGATTCTACATTTTCTTGCAGCATGTCCGCGTGTCCACTACTTGGATGAGGGATATTAGGGATTGGATATCTTCGGCGACTGACCATATTCGGGATGTAGTTCTTGTTCCTTCTTACTTGGTGTAGTCTACCTCATTCGAGGAGGAGTCTGGTTTCAGTAGCGATGGTTCATCATCTCTCCATCGGGGAAAGAGAGTGTGTCACAGTGGTGGAAGCTCTTAGGAGAGAGAGGGGAAAGGGTAAGTGAGAGAGAGAGAGAGAGAGAGAGAGAGAGAGAGAGAGAGAGAGAGAGAGAGAGAAAGTGGGTACGGTCTGAGTTCCGTTTGTTTTTTGCTTTTCTTTATTTTCCTGCAAAATGATTGTGACACCCCGCCTAATTAAATACCGGGTGATCACTCCTTTATTAAATTAAAATCAAGGTGAACAGTTGGTTCATTGTTAGCATCACTGTCGCAAAAATACTTTTCCAATTTAAACAGCTAAGTGTCAAAATCATTTAAACCTTTATTCCAATTTTATTAAATCCGGTTATAAAACCTTAAACCATTAACGTCTAAAGAGTCACACAATAAGTAGAAGAATAAAATGAACATTCAAGAGTTTACCCAACAATAATAAATCCCAACATTAAAATAATAAGGAAAACATCCTGACATTAACAATCCCGAAATAAAGATACTGAAATTAAAAGAATTACAATCTCTGACAATACCAACTAATTAATAGAAAGAGAGCGACACATGCCCCTGCTGGATAAAATTGAACTAGGAGTAGAATCAAATGGATGAAGTCGTCTAAACAACAGGCCTGCAACTCCCACCTAAGCTGCAGCTCGTTCCTGCCAAAGGACCCTATGCGAGACGCCCCTGTGGCTGGGCACCTATAATATATACATATATATATATATATATATATATATATATATATATATATATATATATATATATACAAGAGGGAAATTCTCACATATTAGTGCGACACTCTCTTGAGAAATTCTCACCTCTCTTCTAATGTCCACACCTATCGCACTAACCTTCCCAATGGTCTATCTCATCATATACCGCACTATCTTTCCCCAATGATTTAACTTATCTTAGGTTATTCGCAGGATTTACAACTGAACAACACAAGTATTTAAAACGTAAGATTTCAATTTGTAACCAAAGTTCTCCTTTTAACTTTATTAATCAATAAAGTTTTCCAGTGTCATATTATACTTTCTCAAAACAAGTATTTATAATTTGATTCATCAACCATGTCCTACATATCAAATCACAGTAGGCAGTTTCCAGATTTCAGAATTTCATATATATATTAACTACTCGTATAATATATATATTCTAACAGCACCCCACATAAAATTATGGTGCGGGCATACTCTGCTATCCAATCCCCGTATCACTCGTACTAAGGGAAATACAAGTTCGGAATCACTCTCGAACTGTATTAACACATACATAAACAATATTGAGGCGAAGCATAGATTTCAAGTCCAAGAGGTCAGTAGATACCCTCACGTCTCTTAGGACCGTTCGACTATCGATCCGATAGCCCGTACCTAGGATTTCTATCTTCTAGGGTACGAGTCAATATCCCCCATAAGGCAACACAGGATAAGATTGTCCCAGCGCGATAACCTCCGGGATAGCAAGTAGCGCGGGCATGATTTTCACAAGTATATAATATATGCATACACAATCATATAAATATACCACTTTTATTATATCAATTTAGGTTTATCCCATAACCCATATTCATAACATTTATCCTTATTTTCCCATTATTAGTTATCACGTATAATGGTTCATTTCTCACTTTAATTCGAAGGGTTTCTCCAACTTACTACGTAGCCCTCATGGACTCTATCCTTCCAAAGGTACAATTCAGTAGGTATTCATTTATGTTCCAACGTAACCCTCTTACGTGTCTCTCCCCTTTAATATATACATACATTGTCCCTTATGTAAAATATCCCAAAAATATAGATTTCGCCTTACATTTAAGGTCTCTTATTCATTAATGAATCCTACTGGTCATCATTAACTCCAAAATCATTTTATCAAGGATGTATAAGGAGTTTTCTTCATTTCGAATCAATTCAACAATTCTAAAAGGGGAACTTAAGTCTGCCAGGAGGGGTCGATCGATCGAGGTCTGGGGCTCGATCGATCGATCAAGCAAGTCTGCGAAAATCTGCAGATTTACAGTTACGGGTTTCATCTTCTAACATTCACCAAATCCATATTTTTCAATCCCAATCGTCCCAAAATTTATACTACTAACATTATATCATCATACCATATATTTTCAACGTAAAGCATGTAGATTTCTATCACTAAACATGGATTAACAGCCCAAAATTATTATAATTATCAAGAACCCTAGAAATCTCTTAAACATGGTTCTAACACATCTTTTCAAGAATTTCCTTCTTATAAAACATCATAAATTAGTGGTTTAATCCTCTACATGGAAAAAGGGTTTCCAGAATATCATTTAAATCATCCCTACATGCAATTTCCTATCTCAAATGGGGTTTTTCTTCCATACAACTCATCCTAATCATTCCTACACTAATATGAGTGATGCACCAACGAAAATAAGCAAGATAAACACTTGCCTGGAATTTTCGACATTCTGGTTTGGTGTCGAATTTGGTGTGGTTGCGTTCCCCGTCTCGCGATCTACGCGTTGGTGGTGGCGGCGGTGCAAACGGATGGGTTTTGAGCCTTGGATTGCCTTGAGAGATCTCTTCTCTCTTCTCCAATGGCCGTTCTATAGTTTTGAGTTTTCTAACCCTAGATGGTAACCCAGATATCTTATATAACCCCTTTAATTTTTGTGGGTTTAATTACCCAAAAATACAAAATGACTAAAATGCCCTCCCGGGGTACTAATTTGGCCTAAAAATGCCCGGGTACACTTTTCTAACTATCTCGACCCTTTCGAACGCGTTGGCGCACTCAAAACGACCATACGAATAACTTATGAAATATTCACTTTTATAAATCAACATTTAGTCCCGACATGACACAGGCGCGTCCCGACTTAAATTTCCATAATTGTCATTTTATTCACACGTGACAATATTATAAAGATAAATCTCATATATTACTATAATCATCCAGTAATATTCAACAAATAACAAATTTCCAATAATTACTAACTCTCATCACGCTAGTAAATATTTAAAACAACATTCCAGATTAAAATTAACTTAATTATCTCAATTAAATTTAATTAATCCTTAAATTTAAAAGCCATGAAAATACGGGGTATTACAATGATGTAGCACAGAAACATATCTATGGAATGCAATGAGGTTTTTTTTATTATCTAATGTTAATGATGAATGAATGCATGCACATGTGCTTTTTACATTGTTGCTAAGACCGTAAAAAGAAATATTTTTAGGATTTTGAAAGAAATTTTTATTCAAAATGAGAATTTATATAAAGATGAAAAGGGGATTTTTGAAATTTTGTTGAGAATATCAATTTATTTTTATTAAGTTTTTTGAATTTGATAAAAGAGGAAAAAGGAAAATTTCCAAAAGTAGGGGGTTGCCGATCGGCAAGCACCTTGTCTAGCCTATCGGCAGGTCAGTCCAATCCCATAAATTCAAAGATTTGATTAGTACCCTCTTCATCCTTTGGTCCCTTGTGGGGTAGGGTTTCCTCCGATTTCTGCAATGGTTATGTCTTTTGTGGAGTTTTTCAAGTATAAAATAGGGGTAAGAGTGGAGTGTTTTTATCACACCTTCACATTCTTACTTTCTCGTTATGTGAGATGGCTCTTCCTGGTAGTGTTGATTTTGCCAACTACCTAGAGACTTTGAGGCAATGTGCTCCTATAACGTTGACTATGACGCTTACAACATGCATCGAGTTTCTTTATGGCGTAATCGACCCATAGAGTGGAACATTTTGATGGCATCTATACAATTCTGGTACCCTAAAGACCATGTATTCCGTTTTGGCTTGGAAGAAGTCTATCCGAATTATGAGGAATTTTTTGCCATATTGGTGATAAATCCCGGCATTGCTACAGCTCTACCTGAGTTTTCCCATTCTCCCCAGGAGTTGTTGGCTGGGCTTCTTAGTATTTCATCCTCAGTGGCCAGATCATTTATGGCTGGAGGTATGATTTCTCTTTCGGCGGTGTTGCAGTCCATGCATTTGCAGGAGGTTGGTGATGTTGGATATGCCAGAGCAGTCATTCTAGGCTTTGTTTTAAAATCGCTGTTAGTGGCTGGGGAGCAGTTAGTGGACCCACAACTTGCAGCTATTACCTCATGGATGTCCTACCGTCGCAATCCTACAGCGGTGATACTGGGGAGACTCTAAATGGCCTGGATGCCTGGCGAGAAGGTCATTCTGACTTTCTGAGGGGTAGCCCTGTGATGTTGTTCATGTGGTTGTCTGAAAGATTCCACCTGGTGACTCCTCCGGAATACCCTTTGTCAGTTGTACCAAATTTCTTTTCATGCCATTTCATCAGTGTTGGACTTGATATTGAGCGCTGGAAGAACTGGTTTGTGGAGAATGGGGCTCTAAATCTGTATTGGTCAGTACCTTGGTGGGGATAACTGTTGCCTATTCTATAACTGGGAGAATACCCTTATGTCCGGCTGGTTGGTCTCAGACAGACCTCTTTTTATTTCCCTAAGTGGCTTCTGCACCAATTTGGCTGGGAGAATATCGTGCCACCTCAAACTCTAGACTTCTTTTCGATAGAAGATTTGACAGAGCATCTGCGTATGCGGCTTGGCTCTTTGTGGGAGAGTCGACGTCCATCGACCCGTCCCTCTCAGTTTGGTGGGAGAGTTTGGCACATCCATGGGGATTATATGAAGTGGATGTGGAGGAGAGTAGTTAGCAAAGTGTTGGAAGTGGAGACTGGATAAAGATGGCTGACCTTATCTGATACCATGGAGGGAGGGGTTGTGGTGTTTCCGAGGCTGGTTCGAGCCTATCGATCCATGGAGCGTCTGCGGCACTCCATTCAGCCAGGGGAAGCTTGGGGACCCTAGGATGTAGATGACGATGATGGAGCGGGCTCCTCTAGTAGCTGTGGGTAGGGCTCTTGGAGAGTTTATTTTTTTATACTAGGAATAAATTTGGGGATTTATTTAGCTTTCTAGGAAGGTAGGTGGATGGGAGTTATCTGATCATATTCTTATGTAATTGTACCATAGTTTCATATTAATGAAATAAATAAGTTTTTGATCATCTAGTTGTGTTTTTTGATGAATTCTGTATTTTGAATTATTTATACCAATCGCTAAGGCATGCATGATCCTTTTGTTCAAGTATATGTTAGAATGGACTGTCATTATCGGAGATAAGAAAAGAATCATTTTTTTGTGAAAAAGAAGGGGTCGTGATCATGTAAGACGTACGATCTTCCTACATACCTCTAGGGGTTTTTGAAAATTTTTAATTCTTATGAGAATGCTTTTTACAGAGGATCAGGTTCACGTAGTTCTGGGTAGAGGTAAATAAAGAGATTTTTTTAGAATAGAAGGGAGATGAGAAGAGTCGTAGCGCACCGAGATTTCGACTAGGGGTAAAATTTCTTGAGATGGTCCAGGTTGACTGCACGAGCCATCTTTTCTCCATATAAGTCGGTGAGCATGGTGGCACCGCCGAACAAGATGTTCTTGACAATGTATGGGGCGCTCCAATTGGGCTTGAATTTCCCTCTGGGGTCCTATATGGGCTCTACTATCTCCTTGAGGGATAAATCCCCTTCTTGGACACCACGGTCCTTAAATATCTTATTAAATGAACGTGTTATTTGGTGATGGTACCCTTGTATTTTATACAACTCTTTTAATCTCCTTTCATCCAAGAGTGACAGATCATCGAGGCGTCTTTGATTCCAGACTTCCTGACTAACGTTGGTTTCAAGCATGATGCGTAACGAGAGTATTTCTAGCTCCATGGGTGGGACTTCTTCCATGCCATAGACTAGAGAGTAAGGGGTAGCCCTAATAGAGGTTCGGATTGAGGTTCGGTAGCCCCAGAGGGTGTATGAGATTCCATTGGCCCAATCTTAACAACTTTCGGTCATCTTACTAATAATGGCTTTGAGGTTCTTATTAGCATCTTCGACTGTACCATTGGTTTGAGGTCAGTAGGGAGAAGATTTATGTCTCTGAATCCCATACTCGTTGACCACTTCTTTGATTTATGCTTCAAAATGCAACTCGTTATCTGACACTAGCTCGTTCGGGACCCCATATCGACAGATGATGTTTTTCTTGATGAATTTGACCACTTTCTTGGCATTCAGGACTGCGTATACCTCAGCTTTGACCCATTTGGTGAAGTAATCAATGGAAACCATGATGAACTCATGCCCGTTAGAGGCCTTGGGTGTAACCTTTCCTATGATGACGATGCCCCAGGTGGAGAACAACCATGGAGAAGTCATGTTGTATAATTCTCGAGGAGGCATGTCTTGGAGGTTGAAGAACTGTTAGCATTTGAGGCATCTTCTGACATAGGCGGTGCAATCCTGGATCATGGTGGTCCAGTAGTAGCCTTGTCGTGTGATCTTCTTAGTAATCACGTGGCCGTTTATGTGGGGTCCGTATTCCCTGCTATGGATTCTTTACATCACCTTTTCAATGTTATCCCCTGCAATGCAGTGTAGATGAGTTTCATCGAAGTTTCTCTTAAACAGTGCTTTGTGACAGATGATGTACTGGGCGGCCAGTCTTTGCAGGGTTGCCCGATCTTTCCTGTTGGAACCCTCGGGATACTTACCGTGCTTGAGGAGGTGCCAAATATCATAATACCAGCAGTTGGCTAGCTTGGGATCTTCTTTGGTGATGAGTTCAATGTGGTAGCAGTGGATTGGTTTATCTTGCTTTTGGAACAGGAAAGGGGGCCATTGTTATTCCTTTGGGTATGTCGACTATGGAGGCTAAGGTAGCAAAGGCGTCGGCTAGGTTATTCTTTGCTTGAGGTAGGTAGTGGAAGGTGATGTCTCGTAATTAGGAGGCTAGTTCTTTTAAGTGGGCATGGAAGGGTTGGAGTTTCTCATCCTTGACTTTCCATTTTTTGAGTATTTGACCAATGGTGAGGGCAAAATCCCCGTAGACATCTAGGCATTGAATTAATTTCTTGAGGGCAACTTTGAGGCCTACCGTACATGCCTCGTATTCAGTCATGTTGTTGGTGCAGGGGATATCCAATTTGATGGCGATGGGAGTGTGGGAGTCATCTGGGGCGATCAAAAGTATCCCAATGCCATATGCTTTTTTGTTGGTCACGCGATCAAAGAATATTTGCCATCAAAGGTCATCTTGAGTAGTGTAGAAGATGTTTTCATCTGGGAATTCAAAGATCCAATCATCAGCCTCTTCAATAGGGTAGTCAACAAGCTAGTTAGAGATGGCTCTTCCTTTTATGGCTTTCTTTGTGATGTATATGATATCAAACTTGGCTAAGAGCATTAACCATCGATCCATTCGACTGGATAAGGCGGGTTTCTCAATCAGGTACTTGATGGGGTCCATTCGGGATACAAGTTTAATGAGGAAGGCGAGTATGTAGTCGCATGCTTTTTCTAAAGCGGTGGAGTTAATTTCGTATCCGACCAATTTGCAACTGGCATAATAGATGGATCTTTCTTTGTGGGAATCTTCAAGGTATTGAGCTAGCAAAGCCCCAGCTTTAGTGTTGGTTATAGTTAGGTATAGGAGCACGGGTAGAGCAGACTGTGGTGGCATTAGTACCGGAGGTTGAGTCAGGTATTGTTGATTCGGTCGAAGGATTCTTAGCAACCCTCGTTCCAAACTTTGGTTGAATCCTTTCGGAGGAGTTTGAAAATTGGTTCACAAATGGAGGTGAGATGGCTGATGTATTTTAATTTCCCAAGGAAACCTCGAACCTCTTTCTCCATTTGGGGAGGTGGCATCTCAAGTATGGATTTTAGCTTGGTAGGATATGCTTCTATCCCTTTTTCACTGACCATGAATCCCAAGAGTTTTCCCTTTGTAACGCTGAAGACACATTTCTGTGGATTGAGTCTGATCTAATACTATAGCAGTCGTTCGAAGAACTTTCGAAGAGCAGGAACATGACCTTCTCTAGTTTTGGATTTGATAATCATATCATCCACATAGACCTCGACTTCTTTATGAATTAGATCGTGCAGTATGGTCGTGGAATCCCTCTGATAGGTAGCCCCATCATTCTTAAGACCAAATGGCATAACAGTGTAGCAAAAGGTTCCTCATGGGGTGATGATGCATTTTTTTCTTGATGATCCGGGTGAATTTTGATTTAGTTGTATCTGGCAAACCCATCGACGAATGACTTGAGAGCATGATTGGACGTGTTATCCACGATCATGTCGATATTGGGTAGCGGGTAATCATTCTTTGGAGAGGCTTTGTTCAAATCTCGGTAGTCTACACACATCTGAACTTTCCCTCCTGATTTCTGCACAGACACTATGTTAGCTAGCCATGTGGGATATTTGATCACACGAATGAAACCCATGTTCAGCTGTTTGACCACCTCTTATTTGACTTTGAGCGACCATTCAGTGCGGATCTTTCTTAGCTTTTGTTTAACCGGCTTGTAATCTGGAAGAGTGGGGATCTCATGCTGAGCAATTTCAGGATCAATGTCGGGCATATCGTCATAGGACCATGCGAAGACATTTACGAATTCTTTCAATAATTCTTTGAGTTGTGCGCGCTCATGCTCGTCAAGGGTAGACCCTATCCTAATCTCGCCAGTTGGCTAATAGAACCGAGGTTAATAATAGCAGTCTCTTTTTCATTAACTTGAACGCGGTTATGTTGTTTGTTATTAACCTTATTTAGATCAGTTAAGGATTGTTCAATTGCAAAATCATCACCATCAAAAGTTTGATTAGAATCTAAACAATTAATGTAAGGCACAACAAGATACTCAAAATCATCATTTATTTCATTGATAGGAAAAACAACATTGAGAACCTCATCAAAGGAGGTCTCGATTACATTTGAGCAAGGATAGACAATTGAAGAAGAAATTGGGTGAACGTTGTGATTAGTTAGGATTTCAAGAGGTAGAACCGATGAAGCATGCCAGTTGAGGAGAGGTGTATCAGCAACTTTAATCAAGTGGGATGGATCCAGGGATGTAGTTCTTGAATGAACCATGCAGAGTGTAAGCCCCAGTGTCTGTAAGTTGAACGAGTCCTCGGAGTCACTTTCCTCAGTCTCTTCGATATCTTTGATGAGAGGTTGTACATGGCATTGGGAAGTTTTGACCAATGGGTAGCTGTCTTGGAAAAAGATCTCCATTTTGGGTTTCATATTTTTGTTTATATGGTCATACCATTGTTCCAGAAAGCCGCAAAAGGGGAAGTCGTCACCTTCTTTGATTAATTATCCATTCAAGGAGTCACCTGAGATGGTTTGGAGGCAGTCTAGTCTTCTCTTTGGTTGAGACTAGCGGATCATTCTGAGCTCTTATTCTGATGGTTAATACCCCAAACCATAAGGAGATAAAGCTTTCTTCAGTTCAATGCGCTCAAGTATCCCTTGCAGTCTTTTTCCCAGCCCCAGTCCGAGCATGAAGTGCATGTTTTTGAACATCTGAATCATATTGACATTTCCATGGAGGTCGTATTCCTAACAAAATGTTTTTTTGAAATCGTTCCCTACCGGAAGTAGGAGTGGCTCAACTCAAAATCCTGATAGGAGCATATCATTTGACCCGTGTTGTATCTCATAGATTGGATTGCAGGTACTTGTACCCTCGGTATTATCTTCGTCACCAAAAATTGTAATGACTCGTCCATCGGCGAAGAACTTCAATTTATGATGGAGTGAGTAAGACACACCCTTAATACTGTGGATCCAAGGTCATCCGAGTAACAGGTTAAAACGAGATGGGATGTCAATGACTTAGAATTCAACGACGGGGTTTATAGGGTCAAACCCTATTACAAGTTTTATGGATACCATCACCTCCCGACGGGTATTATCATAGGCAAGTACAATAGCGAAAGTTAGAGCGAGGTCACTTTCTTTCAGTCCTAAGAATTTTAAGGTTCTTAATGGGCAGACATTCAAGGCGGATCCATTATCGACAAGAGAGAGTGGTACAATTTTCCCTATAACTTCGACGGAGATGTTGAGTGCATGATTGTGGTTTGGCCCAATTTTGGGGATTTCTTCTTCGGAAAAGGATAGCATTCAGGTACATGTCAAGTATCCAACCAAATTTACCGCTTCTTCTGGTGTAGTAGAGGGAGGAACTATGGGTCCAATGAGCAACTTGATCAAAGCATTTCTGTACAGCTGAGAAGACATGAAAATCCCCCATATAGTGATGTTAGCTTGACTTTTCTTCAGTTGATCGAGGATATTGCTTTCCTCAAGGATCATTTTTGGCATAGGAAGATTTTTAATGCCCTTACCTTTGTCATTTGCGAGTAGTGATCTTCGGATTTGGTAATGCCTCCCTGATCTGGTCATGTGATTTACTAAAGAAGGGAAGAACATGAACCCTGTTTCTTCGTCAATCTCGAGTTATTCTACCATCTTGTTTATTTCTCTAAGGAGCTCCTCAAATTATATCATCCCACACATGTCAGCTACCGGGCCAGTTTTCTCGAAAGCTTGTTCTTCATTCGAATCTCTGAATTCTTCCCCCCATTTAGTGGCAACAATTTTGTCTTTCCATGTAAAGTCAATGCATTCCACAACTTCAATGGATTCTTTATACATGTATTCCCATTCTGTGGGGATATGTAAGGGTGAGGGGACCAGGCGCCCTTGTAATTTCAAAGTATCAAGTAACTCTGTCATACTGCAAATATCGTTGGTTTGCCTGAATACTTTTTCCATGATTTGGATGACATCATCCAAGCTGACTGCATCGGTTGGTACCACCCAACTGTCTGACTCTCGGGACCATTTTCATGCTTCGAAGAACAGCGTGCTGAAACTCTGGTAATCAATGATGATCTGTAAGGGAAATTTCAGCCCGAAGGTTTAACACTTCTGATAATTCCATACCTCCATTTTTAAAATGGGTACGGACAACGATGCATGCTCTGGTAAAGAGTGATAGTGCCAGATCAGCGAGGCTAGTAGGGTGTAGGAGGAAATATGGGCAGGTTTGGAGAGGTTTGAGAGAGTGTATGGGTGTGATTTGAGTTGAGGGATCAAATTCTGGGTTCATTTCTAGGAAGATAACATTGGTATGATTTGGGAGTGGGTTGTGAGTAGTGTTTGGCTTAGGATTGGGTGGTGGGGCAATGGTACCCTGGTCAATTAGACCTTGGATTAAGTTTCGAAGGTGAAAGCATTGGTCGGTGGTATGACCAGTGGTTTGGTGAAAGGCGCAATGGGCATCTGCTTTGAAGTTTCTCAGAAGTGGATTGGGCAATGGACGGGGATCCAAGTGTTTGATGAGGTTTCGGCTTAACAGGGCCTGATAGACTTTGGAGAGGGGAGCATGGAGCTCGGTGTATTCTTTTTGGGATGGGACAGGGCTACTTTCTGGTGCCCACAAAGTGGTTAGTTAAGAGATGTTATTGATGGTTGAGACTGCAGCACTGGCAGGATTGTCATATTTTCTGGGGGTGAACTATCCGAACACTTTCTTTTGTTCAACCTCTATTTTAGCAAGACCTTCCTCGATTTATACCCCTACTTCTCTAAGAGCTCAGAAGTGGGGATAGTATTGTCCTCCTATGGTTGCTCGGACATGGGGCAAGAAGTTCTTCTTCACTATGATGACTTGTTCTTCCTCGGAAGGCCGATTGGTCATGGTAGCTGCTTTTTGCCTCCATCGGGTTATGAAGTTACTGACTGATTCCCTAGAGTTCTATTTGAGCATCTCTAAATCACGGCGGGTGACCTCAAGCTCTTCCTTATATTTGTACTGCGATATGAATTCATGGGCTACATCCTCCCATCTATGGATTCTGGACTTCTCGAGAGATCAAAATCATCGGAGAGCTCTATCCTTCAGAGTTTGTTGAAACAATTGGGCCATCACTTCTTCTGAAGCCCCTAGGAGAGTTATGGTACGGTGATAACTGCGAGGATGAACAATCGAGGGTCCACTTCCTCCGAATTTCTCAATATTTGGCATCTTGAACTTCTCGGGTAACCTTGTCTTTGGGTAAGGAGATATGTGGGTGTAGTCCATGTAATTTCTGAAGATTCTGAATTGGTCTAACTTCTTAGTTAGCATCTTGAGATCTTCTTTGACCTTGTTCAACTCTTCCTCTTTTGGATCAACGATCATAGGCAAGTTAGCCCCAGGCTGGGCAAGGTTTGGCATAGGAAGCTGGGCAGGCGGCGGCCCATTAATAGGAGGGACACGGGGAACATTATGATATTCTTCGGGAACTCAGATAGGGTCAGGTGGACCCATAGCATGAGGGAATAGGGCCTCGGGCTCTTGAGGAATGGGAACCTGGTTTTGTTGCATCTCCCGAACCTCAGTCTAAAGGTT
The DNA here is from genome assembly GCA_949130495.1 of Sambucus nigra. Lineage (NCBI taxonomy): Eukaryota > Viridiplantae > Streptophyta > Magnoliopsida > Dipsacales > Adoxaceae > Sambucus > Sambucus nigra. The sequence continues at coordinate 129,936,658 of OX422213.1, read as the reverse complement.
GTCAATTTTGGACACGAGCTGAGCTAAAACTACCATCAAATCTGGTTGCGCAACTGGTTCTTGATATGTGTTCTCCATGGAAAGAGGATGGATACCGGACTGGAAAGAGGTAGCAGGGGAACGAAAAGGAACTCCGGGTGATGTGACTGAAGACCGAAGCCAATAAAGAGCCAGGCCAAGGGCGTGCGATCAACCTGAGAGGGCGTAAAACGGGATTTATTTTTTAGAAAAAGAAGGAAAATATTTTTAACATTTTTTCTTTTTGAGATTGAAAGGCAAAATAGTTTTGGATTTCTAGTAAAGAAAGGAGAAGTGTTTTTGGAAGACGAGTCTCAGCATGATTATTAATATTATTATGTTCTCACTTGTATTAAATTCTCATAAATGCAAAATGAAATGCCGACCGGGACCCGAGCTTGGAAAAATTAGGTTTGTAACATATGCAAAGCTATGGCTGGACTTGTAACTAGGCTCGCGGGCAGGGTCCCATTTTTAAAAATGCGAGGAAATTTTGGGCGGCAGGCTGACCCAAAATTTCGGCAGAGTTTTGGGTTGAAAACGAAAATCTACTATGTGTGTCCTAGTCTTGAGACCTATATGCGGGTATGCAGTTTGGTTGGTGAATCGGAAAGGGTTCCCCCCTTTGGCGTTGCTTCCACAATATAAGTCTTGCTTTTTGAGGGCAATCGGTACGTGTGGACAAGCCATTTGATATACCTGAGTGCACGTGAATTTCCTCACAATATACCTCGTGGGGATGGTACGTGTGAGAGAAAATTTGATATACTCGGTGTACATGAACGAGTTCCCTGCGATATACCTCCCGTCATGACTTCGGTAAAGCGGTACGATGCTGGGGAATCGTTCAATATACGTCGAAGATACTTGGCCAACGGAAGGTGAGAGTCATATCGCTTAGGCTAATTGCCCCCTGACGGACCAATGCCCATCACAAAGTGACCCTCCAGTTACGGGACAAAATTTGGTCAATAACAATGCTCTTTGGTGATATCGTGTGAATCATGCATGATCCTCTTATTAGTATCTTATGATGAGAGTATCTTTCTTGATCATGCCCAACAGGGAGAAAAGTATGAAAACCAATGGTATGCTAAGTACGGGTGATGCGTGCAACATGGGGATATATGTGGTCCTAGGTGCACATGGTGTGAAGTGTACACGGAGAATTTTCTACAAGTGTGTGAATAGAAGCATAATCATGAGGTAGTCATGAATAGTGAAGGGGAAAATAGGGGGATACATAAGAAATTAAAAAACCCATATAAATAGAGTCTAGCCCTAAAAAAAAAATAGTCCCCAGTAGAGTCTCCACTATGGCCATCCTCGATCCTCGCGGTGGGAGAGGATCCCTCTAGGTCCCACGTGTTCCTCTCGGGAGCACTTCGGCCGGAGTCAGTAAATGAGGTGAAAATGTAGAGAGATAGAGTCGACAATCTATTTTACTCAAAATAGACAAAAGAAAAGGAAGTCATCCCAAAGGACAGCATCCAAAGAAATTCTGATACGTACGAAACAAAAATGATTTGAAAGGGGTCCAGAGGCTAAGTTACGAAATGGGAAGGTGTAAGACACCCATTCCACCCTTACAGTCTCTCATGGCTTGTTGCTATTTTCCTTTATTTCCCCATGATATGTGTGTATGTGTATACATAGGGGAGATAGGAATCATCGACTTGTATCATGGAAGAGATAAAGCGAGTCATCCATAGGAATATTCCTAAAAGTAATATTAGAAAATAAGATTTATGTGATCCTAGCGTCGATCATTATATATATATATATGTGGGGGGGGGGGGGGGTGGATGTGTGGGTGTGTGTGTAAATGCATAGAATTTAGGAGAGTTAAGTTTAAAGAATATTGAAAAATAGGAAAAAAGTAGAAAAAGGACTCGAGTATCGGGTTTTACCCCGAGACGCCTACGTAGCCTATAGAGGCATCAAGGTCCACGTAATTCGTATGAAAAACGAGAGGTGGGTTTTATCCCATTAATCCAATCGGGGACTTCTCTTATATGGGTGTGTGTGTGTGTGTAAAAAAAGTATTTTAGTTGTGAGAAAAGTGTGAGAATTCCCGTTTGGAATTTATGAGCAAATCCTCTTTTTCTTATTTTTGGGTTTTATTTATATGAAAATAAGAGATGTGAGATAATACTAGATAAAAAGTATATTAAGATATGGAAGATGAGGGAATAAAAGTACTAAGTAACAAACAAATGAGAATTTAGGGGAATTTAACGAGAGAGTTCAGAAAATTGGACCTTCCTGAAGATCTTGATCTTGATCTTGGATGTTGGAGAGAAGCCCTTGCACTGGGATTATGATGGAGAGTACTTAATTCACCAAGTTTGATGAAAAAGTTTATGAAAGGTGAAGGTTAAAAAGGGATTTGGATGTGGAAATCACGCTGAATTCGAGAGGGGTTTTCTGAGCTTGCTAGGAGTGATGGATCTATGATTTTCCTCCTCTTTTGAATTAGGTTAGGCCCTCCTTTTTATAGGCCCAGGGCATTGTCAATCGGCATATCCCTGGTCCTGCCAATTGACAGGTGTGTTTAGTCACACTATCGATAGGCAGGGCTTGGAACCTGCCATTTGACAGTGTCTTTTAGGTTCATTCGGGAAATCAGTTATAGAGCGGGAACCGTTGATCCAAATTGTGCACGGGGTGAACCGTTGGAAAGGTATTTTAGATGAATTTGAAAGTCCTTGGACTAATCCCGGGTTAGGGAGTTGACTTTAGGTCAAATGTGGCTCGAAAGAGCTCGTCGGTCGTTTGGACGAGGCAACTCGAACGCAAATGGATCGTTCGTCCGCATGGTAAGCCAGAATCATGCACGGGGCGAACTGTTAGAAAGGTTAGGAGATGTACTTCGACATTCCAAAGATTTTGACCTGGTTCAGGTAGTTGACTTTGGTCAACTAGGACCTGGAAGTGTTCGGTGACCTTTCGGAGAAAAATGGATCGTTCGTCCGTACCGTAAGTCAGAATTGCGTACAGGGTGGACCATTAGAAAGGGTTTTCAGTAACCTTTGAAGATTCATTCAGTCTCGTTCGAGCTGAATAGTTTGACTTTTGATCAAACGGAGCCTAGGAGTGCTCGATGGCCTTTAGGTCAGTACCTGGGGTATGACTTAGGTTTGCAATGATGAAGGGAGGTGCTAGGAACCTTAGGAGAGGTTAGGGGGTATTAGAATGGGTGTGTATACACCTAACATGCCTGATTGTCACATGGAGAAGTTGTTATTGTATCCCTATTTAGACAATATTTTTAATTTGGGTTATTAATGACAACTAATTATGTTATATTTAACTAATTAGCCTTTTCTTCTTCTGAAGTTATATGGTTTTTGAGATGATTTTATGGCATGATTAGGTTTTTTTTCCTGGAAATGACTTTTGTTTTCCATTTGGAATTTAGGTTTTTGCTTATTTACTTTTCATCACTTTAGTTCTCGACCATATTTAGTCATACTATATTATATGATGGATCATTAAAGTTGAATAATTAAAACAAATTACAAACATTTTTAATGAATAAGAATATGCATTGGAGTTGTCTTCTAGGCCAGAATATGCATAATTGGAGTTGGTCTCATTTCTTGCATCAATAAGTTCATGGCAGTGGCTTTTTGTTCATAGCAGAATGGATGTATAATCAAATCATGCAAACTTTTGAGGGTTTGATTCTATTTATAATTTCTTTTCTCTGAATTAGTTGGCGAGGTTTGTTCTCATTTTCTCTATAGGCAAAATCATTTTATTATATTTGGGTTTTTGGATGTTTAGAGCACATAATCTATTTATTATATTTTCATTTTTTCTAAATAGTCAAAATTTGTAAATAGTAGGAATTCGGAATTCTATGGTTCCAGATCTATTTATTAAATATCAATCCACAAAGAGTTGATTTCACCTTGATGTAGCTGACTTGCTAATTGAGATTGATTGATTTAGATTTGATAATAGTTCGTGCACCGTATATTTATTTTTTTATTTTTGATGGAGCTAACTTGCCAGTTCAAATTTATTTTAGTACATATCTTTTATTTTTTATTTACATTTTGGTTAACGAGTGCAAAACATATGCAGGTGGGCCTGACAAGTGAGAAATAGATGTGGGTCTCCTGACCAATGCTACATTTTTCTCAACTATTTTTTAGGAGTTACAAACCGTTGCTGAAGCATCCAAAAAGAATGTTGGACTACTTTACGATGTTGTAGAGTAGGTAACCATGATGTTTTCATATCGAATGTTCATAAACTATGCATTTTATTACAAATCCCCCTTATGTAAACAATGTATTGGATCATGACAATATTTTGTCTCGGGAGACTACAAAAACTGCCCCATGTTTGTTTAGAACATTTATAATCAATGAAGTATATGATTTTAATAGCGCATTATTTGATTTGTTTTCCTTTGCTAACTATATGATGTCAATAACACTACTTGATTTGCGTATAGCATTTGTTAGTTATTTTTATACAGACTCTTATGGATAAATATCAGGTGTAAGTCTAACTATTTTGCCCAGATGAATTTACCTGACATTTAATTTCTTTCAAAAAATGTAATTTGTTTTTTTTTTTCTTTAGGATTTCTTTTGTCTGTTCTGTAATGGTGATGAACAAGGGTCATGGGTTGAGGTTTGTTTACAAAGCATCACCTATGGAAGGTTTTCAAACAAGGATAGGTTGGGGTCTGTTGTGTCACACTTACTGTATTTAGTATTTACACTAAACAAGGCTACGCTTTAGTTATGTCAGGCCTTTCACAAACTTTTTGTGTGGCATATCATTCTATTGAAATTTTGTAGCCATTGAATAATATTTGTGTGGCATACCGATTCTTATAATGATCAATACTAGAATACCAAGTTACTTTCCAATGCAAAATTCAAAACTATATTTTTAGTGCTAATAGGATTCAAATATTGGCTATTTTAGATAAGGTAACCTATTTCTTGAATGAATTTGACTTGCACAAGTAATAAGTGAGTTCATTTTTAATTTAGAATGTAAAAATGTTTGTGCATCGACAAGGATTATGTCTGTTACATCATAAATCTCTTTTAACTTTCATCTATTTCATCGACTATGTTTTTTCTCTGCAACGTACACTATAAGTTAGTGGCACTGCTGAGATATATCATTTCAGATCCTTTATATATAAATTGGATCATATACGATTTTCTTTTGGTCCATTTGTGTGTTTGATAAAATTTTCTCTTCAACCATGTATGAATGCATAAAATTTAACCGACCCTAGTTCAATGTTTGGGGTCTTTTTTTAAAATTTTTATTTTTTTATATTTATATCTGCCTTTCTCAGGTGTCAAAGGAGTAAATTCAGTTATATATTACAGGTTCAACATCTTTTCCTAATTTGAAGAAATATGTTTGAATTTTCATTAACATGCTATTATATTTTTCTAAAATGCAGGTTACTTACTTTTCAGTTTGGTATACGCCATTGACGATTTATAAATTTACTTACATATAACTCATGTCATGTTGTTGAATCTTATTTGAGGCATGTGGATGGTTCTAATAAAAATATCATTTTCTTTAGTATACTACCTATTTTACTCATATTCTTTAGAGACATGTTTGTTGTAGATAATATGTTTGTCATTTGATTTCAAGAGTAAATTATGTTTAAATTTTTTTTATTGTTGGATTTGTTTGATTTGTTGTTACCCCTTAAGAGGGCAGATAGTCCAATAAACCAAGGGGATTATGTCCAATTTAAAAAAAAAAAATACTGACACTTTGTTTATTTGAGGCACAATATGAATCCGATTGTTGAATATTGTAAAATTCATGCTATATGTGAATTTGTTTGATGAAGTTAGACTATTTGAAAGAATGTTGTTGGACTATTTATTATTTGTTAAGCAGACAGTGCTATAAATAAAGGATATTGTGGCCATTTTTTTTTACAATTACACTTTGTTTTGTTTAGGAATGAATTTTTAACCGTTTTGCAGTTATACACTTTGAAAATTTTTGTCGTTTTGCAATTACGTATTTTTGAAATTTTCTCCGTGCCTATATGTGTGTGTGTGTGTGTGTATATATATATATATATATATATGCAAGTGTGTGTGTAGCGGATATAGTTTATATATACATATTGGTTTGTGTATAAATGGGTTTTATGCATGTTTTGGAGTTGGGAAGCCATGGGGTTCCGATTTAAAAAGTTATGGAGGTCCTTTTTTAAACAGTTATGGAGGTCAGCATGTATATATATATACACTATGTGTGTGTGTGGGGGGGGGGGGGGGGTAGGTGCCAAACAGTGTGTGTATGCATTTGTTCTAGTGTTTAACATGTGTGGTAGTGTGCGTGTTTTAGTTTATGAATTAAGTGTATATATATACAGAGGTATATGTATACCAATATATGTGTTGGGACATTTAAAAGAAAAATAGGTTAAATACTTGTGTACATATGCGTGTGTGTTATGAAAAATAAGAAAAATGAGTTTTAATCACGTAAGGACCAAAATATTACCCGTAACAATCTTTTACGACCCATATAGATAATCGAAGGAAATAATGAATTTAAAAATACACGCCAAAAGGGCTAGTTCTATCATTTAAGAAAATTCATATCTTTCAAATTATTGCTTAGAAAAATATGCAAAATGTATCGTTCGATTCGCAATATTAAAATGAACATTTTAATATATAGATCTTTTATAATTGACAATATTTTTACCGATATTAAAATTAGGCCATTATGTTAATTATGATCCCGAAAACTAGTCAAACATACCATTTAATCCTCCAAACTTGTATCATAAGTATTTCAACGTTATATAACATGTTTTACTATGAATCAAAATACTCGTTTATAAATTTCATAAAATAATATTTTATTACTTTTTCTGAAAGTTATTCCAATATATTATATCATTTTACAAAAACTGGAAGTCAGATCCTGCAAGAAACTACATATACATATTTATTCAATACTCGAATATTCAATTTAGTTAAATTCAGTTTTGAGTCAAACTAAGAATATGGAAAGCTTTTATCACGATAGAAAAACACTAAATAGACTAGTAAATAGACGTTTTGTGATTATCCATAGTAACCTTTACCTTAAATCACAGTTAGGGACATCAAATCCAACTTGTACCAAACCAGTCGAAATCCCCTGAAATTATGGCGGGGGATTCTTATTGAATATTAATTCAAGCAATGCTTTTGATTTAGTCAATTATTGATATCATTATGTGAGAGTCCGAGTTTATCTTGTTCTTATTTATTAAATCATTTGTGCAGTTCAAAAATTACGTTACAATTGATTCGATTTTAAAAATATATGTTGATGTTGATACTATGATATCATTTAATATGATTTCATTGAACCTGTTCTATTATAACATATATTATATTTTTTTTAGGAATCATATCTCCCAAATAACATAAATATAACAACGGGGAATAGCCCCATGTCAGTGGCTTACATCAAATATGGGGAATAAAAGCACCTATGTTATAAAAAGTCTCTAAAATATCATTACAAAAACTAGTTTTAGTTCCATTAAAAGGAAATATATGAAAATCCATCTTAATATCCCCACAAATGAGGTCAATAATCGAAGATTACTTCATAGGTAACCCCTAGAAGTTGGATTTATTTCTCGCATACCACAAATGCCAACATATAAAGGATGGAATAATACGATAGGGAGTATTTTTTATTTTTCCACGCTTTGAATTAATCCAAAAAGTCATCAAGTTCCCATTAAAAGTGGAAGAAGCCAAACGTAAGCCAAGTATATTCGAGAATTTGTTCCAAACAGATTGTGCAATAGAACCACTCCAAAATAGATATTGTCTATCTTTTTCGCAACTGATAACACAACATCTACATTTTGAGGGCAATGGTATGTGGATGTTTTTTATATACTCATCAATCTCTATCCTTTTATGAAGTAATCGCCACATGAAAACATAAATATAGGTAAAATTCTCTTATCCATATTAGATAAATAGAGAGTTGTACACAACATTTCTTCCTCACCAAGTGCCAAGTAGATTTGATAGTGAAATTACCCTATTTTGTTAAAGCCCACTTTCTGGAGTTTAAATATACATTTTTTGAAAAGTCCACCCAAACATATTGCATTATTTTCCATACATGAGTTGAGACAGAAATGGAACCTTTGAAATTATGAGATTATAATTTTTTTATACTTGTTATGCATGAATCATGACCATAATGAGTTGCCAATAAAAAAATTCTACCATAAGTTGTTAGTATAAGCAAGAAATAAATCAAACATGCATATTAAATTTAACCCACATTCTTCCTTGGTTTTAGAAATATCAGGCCACTCCACCCATTGGAATTTTTTTTATCTTCTTATTTACCCCATATAAATCTAGCCAAAAGTATATTAATGTGATGGGGAACAATACTCGGGGGATTAATAGCAGCTAAGAGGTGAAGATGCATAGATTCCACCACATATTTGATGATATTCCACCAAAAATTTATCTTCTCCACAAGTTTGTCAATGTAAGGAGCAAAGTAAGATTTCTTTTTTCTACCCATAAAGAGGGGAATTCCTAGATAAATTATAGGTAATTTTTTTTCTTGAAACCCATAGTAGATTAAATGTACCTTCTCACTCCATGGGAAACTTTTTATAAAAGATAAAAGGAACTTTTATTAAAATTCACCACTTGGCCTAAAGCTTCCTCATAATATTTCAAGAACTCCGTCAATTTTTTAAGGGATTTCCGTGTGACAACCCGCCTACTAAAATAATAGGTGGCCAGTCCAATACTCTAATAATCATAAGAATCATAGATGGTCCATTCTCAGCATCACGGTCGATTAAAATAATAGCACTAAATAACCACTAACCATTTTAGAAAACGGACTGTCAAATTTAAAATTTTGCAAGTAAAAGAAAAACACTTAGACAATCCCATTTACAAAAACGGTGGATACCAAAAATCAACGAATAATAAAAGACAATATGATAAATAATAACCGAATAAGTTATCGGTTAACAGGCCAATACAATTAGTTACACCGACTATTACAAATTTAATATCACAGTAATAATAAATGAATACAAAGCGTGGGCAACACGCCTGAATAAATAAACTGAACATAACTAGAGAACAATGGAAAGAAGTGTTTCTAACAAATATCCTACAACATCTGCAATATGCTATAGCTCCATGACAACTGGAATGGAAAGGTCAATACGGGTGTCCTTGCGGTAGAGCACCTGAACGGACAAAGAGTTGCATACAAATAAAGAAATATAGACGGGTCAGGGCCCGGTTTGATATGATTACCATGTGACTAAAATGCAAAACAGTTAAGTGCGTAATTTTCTCGCAATTAACATGATAAAGTTTCTCACCTCTCAATCTAAAAATGCAACCTAGCGTAATATCAAATACTCTAGTTAACATAAGTACTAACGGCTAAACTTCTCCCCAGTCTCAACACTATCCCATATTCATGCGTGGGGTGTCTCACGAAGCGAAATCCAAACAAGGAACCCCCACGATACACTACTACTTGGCAAGGTCGATCGTCGAGATCCATTAGACCCTTAGCACATAATCTGACATATATATATACTCATCTCTATCATTCATACTCACTTGTACACATATCAAGTTACACGTCCGGATATATCTCCCGGAATGAGAATTCATTTTACAATATGTTTACCAACATAATTTCATTTCAAAACTTTCTTTACCAATTTTATTTCCTTTCTTCCATCCAGGAAATATATATATATATATATAAAGCAAGTTTTATTAACATAAAAATGCTTTTCTTTCATTTCATATCTTCCATTTTCCTTCTTCCATCCGGAAAATGTATTTAACCTTCCATTTCCCTTCTTCCATCCGGGAAATATATTTAAAGCCATTTTATTATCATAAAATTCTTTAATCACCAATAATGTCCCACATTATTGTCCATAGTTATATATATATATATATATATCATATTATATAACGTTTTCTAAGACTGCCCGTCCGGGTTTCCACACTGTGCGCGCACCTAAATGGCTATCATCTTCTAGGCACTATCATAAAGACAACCCGGGATCCTAACGCAACCGTCGGGAAGCGGCCATATGCCTGCGGGAGAGTCATAACCACACCCAGAATTACCTCACCATCGCAGAAAATATACAATAAACGCTCATATGGCCTACGGATATATCCACCCTGCATTCATTAGCGAGGGGGCTTCACCACACGCGCGCAACTTCCCTTATGATAGCGATTTAGAGAGGTGTGTAATCATAAATTAATATTTATAAAAATCATTTTTCTTTCCATTTGAAAATATCCATTTTTACATTCTCAAAATCGTTTTTACTTTTTCAATTAGTACCACATTTTATAATATATATTTCTTATTCTTAGAGTCATATTTTATTAATGACCTAAGACCCGAAGTGCCATTATCCTCAAACTAGTCTCCAAGAGTTCAACACAATAAGCTAAGTCATCAAAGTGAGTCTCCGTCAATAATTGTCTCCCAAAAGTCTCAACATTAACATTTTTTCTCTTTTAAATTTTTAGGTTAACTTCCTATATCATTCGAACATTAAACTACACAACTGGCCCTCGGGGTAAGCCCAATTATCCTTATATAAACCTAGGACATTAGTCTACCCAAAACAATCCTCTAGGAATCCACATTACTTCCCAAAGGAAGGTTCCTAAACCTTGAAACTTAAAGAAAAGGGGCTGAAAACTAAGCTGGAAAAACATCCTAAAAATGCAAGCTTTTCGAATCGATTCGCCCTGGCCGAATTGATTCGGTCTTGAAAGCGAATCGATTCAGATAGGCCTAATCGATTCGGTCAAGAGGACCAAACCATTCTGCATAACCCCGAATCGATTCGGAGGGTTCGAATCGATTCGTTCAACTCAGACCTGACATCTTCCCCATTACCGAATCGATTCTCTAGGGGCGAATCGATTCGGCCCTTCAGAATTCCCAAGTTTGGGCTACGGGTTGTTTAAACCCTAAAATCCCAAAACCTCCAAATCCTTGATTTCTTCCAACATCCACCACAATTAATTATACTACATCATTTCTATACTACAACTAACTTATATTTTCTCCACCAATCAGATTAAAACAAAGATTTAAGGGTTTAATCACCAAAATTAACAAAAACCCATTTATGGTTTAAATCTCCAAAAACCTAACTACGCATGCAATTGATCACATTAAATCAATATCTAACAAGTAAGAAACTTGCCTCGAGGTTGTAGTCTCGGATTCTCTTCCGGTAGCAACGATTTTCGACCTCAAATCTTCATTTCTCTCTCTTTTCTCCATTTCTCCCAAGGTCTCTCTCTCTCTCTCTCTCTCTCTCTCTCTCTCTCTCTCGATTTAGAACACAAATGAGAAATGAAAAAGGGGTGGGGAGACTTAAACGGGTCATAAAACATAAATTCCTCTCTTTTAATTGCTAATACACCATTAAAATGACTTGTAACCACATAATTGAGTCATAATCTGTCAAAAGTGCCCGAAACTCAAAAATACAACTTGACACTTATTTTGACTATCTCGACTATTCTAAAAACAACTGCACCCCCTATTTTGACATTCGAAAAAGCGTGAACTATTTTTATGTTCCAAATTCATTTTATTTCATCAATTATATTCAAATTTACATATGAGTCATAACTGTTGCTTTACATATAACGATGCAATAAAACACAATATAATGCTATTTACCTTCACATAACGGTAAATAGGCAAAACATAGTAAATATTAACCCTTAATAACACGGGAAATAATATTTACTCCAACATCCCCCATTTTATAAAATTAGCCCATCAAGCAAAATAATATAAAATAGTCGCTCAAAAGCCTGGGTTGTTACATACTCCCCCCTTAGAAGGGTTTTTTGCCCTCAAAATTCAGGTGTACCCCATAATCATACAAAGGGTATACTATTCCAAACTATCGTTCTAAAATTCCAAGAAAACCCCTCGGTAGTGCGGTGTCCCCATTGGACTCAGACTAAGGTCATCACTATTCGATCTTAGTCTACCTTCTTTGTTCTATAACGTAGTACCAAATCCTTCCTCATGAACTATCAATCCTACCATTCTACTATGGAAGGAGATACCTACACACCTCGTCACAAATTACCTTTCTTCCTGAATCACGTTATAGCCTTGCCAGGGAATAACTACACTAACATATAATCGCTCAACTCCAACACTACTTACTTCTATTCGCATTGGCGTAGCCCTTAAAAGTATACAGCGCAATGAGCCCAATCCTTAAAGAAATAATCTCTAACAACCCCAAGCCCAAGGAATATATTGTCCGTTGGTTCCATTCCAACGAGCAGGCGAATCACTTTGTCGGCTACACTAGGCCACACACCCGACACTATACTTAGAGAAAATGATCCGAACTATTATACGAAAATTCAACCCTTAAAAGCTACTACTCAAATCCTTCCTTTAAATTGAACCCACCCATCCACTTACGGGTGGTAGGATATACCCCATATCCATATGATTCCCATTTCTTTCTGGAATTTTTACCAAAACTTTTGACATGAGAAACTAGTCTTGGTCCAACGCTATTCGAATAGGCACCTTATGCGCTTCCATAACTTTGCCATGAAGAGTTGGGCGTACTCCTCTACAAATAGTCCGCCCATATTCACCGGAGAAGCGGCAATTTGGTCAAACGATCAACAATTTCCTCATATAGGATTATGACCAATTTTGCTGTCGGCAATCTAATGAAAATGTACACGGATATAACCTTCCTCATTCCACACTACTTTCTTCACACTAGTAGGAGAAATGTTCAATCACGGACATGAATGCTCTTGATGGAAATTCCTCCTATTTAGGCTCGTCCTACTTGGCTTTCCATGCCTTCACAAATTTCTCCGACGGGTTTTCTATTCGGTGCATCAGCTACCCCATTCGCATTTCCTTAGTGAAAGGGAATATCCAATTGATAGTCCTTTACAAACTTTAAACACCAACTATGCCTCCCCAACTCCATGCTTCCATATTAATGCTTCCCACTCCTAGCAGAGACTCGTTAGTTAAATCCATCTCTTGATCTTAACAACACGAGTGAAGGAGTAAAAGTCAACTCATCCTTCAACTCCTCAAAAGATAGGTTACCGACATAATGCTCTACCTACGAGAGGCCTCACCTTCTATGGCCTAACATTCTGAATCACTCGGGATCCTATACTTCTTCATTCTAGGGACCAAATCTTACATAGAGTTAACCCACAAACCTATTGTGGTCAACTACCTACCGCTTTCCAAAAATAGCGTCGCATGCCCTAAGGTCCTTACGTCCTAATAATCCTAAAGTCGATCTATATCCTAATCAAGTCGTATAAATATTACACTAATTATATCCCTAGTGTCCAAGACCTTTCTCGACTTCCGACATTCGCTTGGTTTCATGCGTGGGACGTCTCGCCGAGGCGAAATGCAAACAAGGAACCCTCCCGTTACACTACTACCTCGCATAGTCGATCGTCGAGATATAACGGTCGAAGACACATGATTGGGACCGCTAAAATCCTAACTCAAAACTCTACTAATGCACTTCTACTTCTATGTCCTACCATTTTAATTATATAAAAATTTAATTAATCTGGCATTTACTTTCTGTAAGATGCCACATATGCTTTATCCCAATATACATACACACATCTTTTTAAATGGCCTTCTCATTAAGGCATAACCATAAGTATCAATCTGATTTTCTTATCTTAGTCTCCCCCACATCGATCAGAGGGAAGGACTATTACAGTGCTCCTATATCGCACATCAACTTAGCCCTTTAATCACTCAATCACGTGATGCTCGTCTAAACCTTCCAACCCAACATATTACCAGTAAAATAAAATAAAATAAAATAAAATAAGAAAGAATAGCATCTCTCCACTCCCAATGTCGTTAAGGTTCATGCGTGGTGCGTCTCGCAAAGCGAAATCCAAACAAGGAACCCCTCCGATACATTACTACTTAACTTTGTTGGTCACGGAGATAAGGCATAATAGACACAAACCAAGAAAATGGACAATCAACCAAGACAAACAAAACAAATAATGAAAATCTCTTACCTACATCAATCCACCTCTATAAAGTCTCAACCTGTTTCCAGGAGAGAGATTATAGAACAACTAGTCCTTCTCTAGAACTAGAAATAGGATCGCCTCTCGATTTATTTGCTTGCTATCGCACCAACCAAACCAAGAATATTTCCACTCGTATATTACATATAACACGAGTAGCACATACCACCCATATACTTCTAAAATACCAACACTCGATTCATAACGAGCGAAGGAAAAATATAGAACCTCCCTACCACGGAAGTCATATAGATACACTATGTAGTGACATCATTACTACCACAAACTCAATTTACACACCCGAATCAAGGTTTAATACCACACTACTCCATCTTATCTTAAGGAATGCTCCACCCTCACCTAAGGTGGAAATTCCTGCCAACATTCATGCCAGTCTCTTTGGCCACTACAAATGGTTCCTAGACACATTATTCTAGTCTTAAGTGAATCAACTACTTCCATCTATGCCCCTACTAGGCACCCTATTCTTGTCAGTCGTCTTCAATAGACAAGATCAAAACGCGTGGTTCCACATTCCACGTCAAAAGCGTTTCTCCATCTCTAACTACCAGACGATTACCCGCGTAGTTCCCTTAACTTCCTCAACGAAGAGAACATTCTACTAGCCTCCCCGGCCTTAGCTCAATGAGTCTTCCCCGGGTGAATGTCGACCAATGGGGTCTCATGAACATTAATTCTCTAGAAGTGTTAGCAACACTTACTTGCGAGCCTATCATTTCCAATGAAGGGCTCTCTCTATGGGCAAAACTTCCTGCTCCACCAAAATATGGCGACTACCATTTCCGCCACTTCAACCTTACTCCAATGGGTGAAAGATTTTCCTCCCATCTTCATATCTGGGCACTTTTATACCCCTCTCTAGGCCAAAATTCTCGGGCCTTATGTTCTCACCGGATGAGATTACACTTCCTCCATCCAACCGAACTTCAACATGTGGTCCTCGTTAAGGACCTATCAACTCCAACTTAATGTCAAGTGGAATCCCAAGCTTAGTACCACTCTCTGCTGGCAGTGGTACATGGAAAACTATATCTACTGTACTTAGTAGTCACGATAGCAATATAAAATAATGCTACGAAGGGAGCGACCTCTAAAGCGGCCCTCATCCCCGACCACAGCTTACAGCTGTTAGTAATCCCATCTCATGACGCCTTCACAATGGCCTTCTCTGATGATCTTCATCTGTCGACTTACGTGTCTCACACGAACGCGCAAAAGATTTTCGGGGTTCTCATATCATAGCAGGAGAACGAAATCTCACAAGAGAATTCAACGATCTTAATCCTAAGTCTCTATAACAAATCAGAAGTAACGCTGAAAGCATAATACGTCTTCACAAATTCTTAAGGACTCTAGAAACTGATGCTCTGATACCATCTGTGACAACCCGCCTACTAAAATAATAGGTGGCCAACCCAATACTCTAATAATCACAGGAATTATAGATGGTCCATTCTCAGCATCACTGTCGATTAAAATAATAGTACGAAATAACCAACAATCAGTTTAGAAAACGGACTATCAAATTTAAAATTTTGCAAGTAAAAGAAAAACACTAAGACAATCCCATTTACAAAAACGGTGGATACCAAAAATCAACGAATAATAAAAGACAATATGATAAATAATAACCGAATAAGTTATCGGTTAACAGGCCAATACAATTAGTTACATCGACTATTACAAATTTAATATCACAGTAATAATAAATGAATACAAAGCGTGGGCAACACGCCTGAATAAATAAACTGAACATAACTAGAGAACAATGGAAAGAAGTGTTTCTAACAAATATCCTACAACATCTGCAATATGCTATAGCTCCATGACAACTGGAATGGAAAGGTCAATACGGGTGTCCTTGCGGTAGAGCACCTTAACGGACAAAGAGTTGCATACAAATAAAGAAATATAAACGGGTCAGGGCCCGGTTTGATATGATTACCATGTGACTAAAATGCAAAACAATTAAGTGCGTAATTCTCTCGCAATTAACATGATAAAGTTTCTCACCTCTCAATCTAAAAATGCAACCTAGCGCAATATCAAATACTCTAGTTAACCCAAGTACTAAGGGCTAAACTTCTCCCCAGTCTCAACACTATGCCATATTCGTGTGTGGGGTGTCTCGCGAAGCGAAATCCAAATAAGGAACCCCACCGATACACTACTACTTGGCAAGGTCTATCCTCGAGATCCATTAGACCCTCAACACATAATCTGACATATATATATACTCATATCTATCATTCATACACAGTTGTACACATATCAAGTTACACTTTCGAAATATCTCCCGGAATGTGAATTCATTTTACAATATGTTTACCAACATAATTTCATTTCAAAACTTTCTTTACCAATTTTATTTCCTTTGTTCCACCCAAGAAAAATATATATATAAAGCAAGTTTTATTAACATATAAATGCTTTTCTTTAATTTCATATCTTCAATTTTCCTTCTTCCATCCGGAAAATGTATTTAACCTTCCATTTCCCTTCTTCCATCCGGGAAATGTATTTAAAGCCATTTTATTATCATAAAATGCTTTAATCACCAATAATGTCCCACATTATTGTTCGTAGTTATATATATCATATTATATAACGTTTTCTAAGACCACCCGTCCGGGTTTCCTCACTGTGCGCGCCCCCAAATGGCTATCATCTTTCAGGGCCTATCATTAAGACAACCTGGGATCCTAATGCAACCGTCGGGAAGCGGCCATATGCCTGCGAGAGAGTCATAACCACACCCAGAATTACCTCACCATCGCAGAAAATATACAATAAACTCTCATATGGCCTAGGGATATATCCACCCTGCATTCATTAGCCATGGGGCTTCACCACACGCGCGCAACTTCCCTTATGATAGCGATTTAGAGAGGTGTGTAATCATAAATTAACATTTATAAAAATCATTTTTTTTCCATTTGAAAACATCCATTTTTACATTCTCAAAATCATTTGTACTTTTTTAATTAGTACCACATTTTATAATATACATTTCTTATTCTTAGAGTCATATTTTATTAATGACCTAAGACCCGAAGTGCCATTATCCTCAAACTAATCTCCAAGAGTTCAACACAATAACATAAGTCATCAAAGTGATTCTACCTCAATAATTGTCTCCCAAAAGTCTCAACATTAAAATTTTATCTCTTTTACATTTTTAGGTTAACTTCCTATATCATTCGAACATTAACCTACACAACTAGCCCTCGGGGTAAGCCCAATTATCCTCATATAAACCTAGGACATTAGTCTACCCAAAACAACCCTCTAGGAATCCCCATTACTTCCCAAAGGAAGGTTACTAAACCTTGAAACTAAAAGAAAAGGGGCTGAAAACTAAGCTGGAAAAACATCCTAAAAATGCAGGATTTCCGAATCGATTCGCCCTGGCCGAATCGATTCGGTCTTGAAAGAGAATCGATTCGGATAGGCCGAATCGATTCGATCAAGAGGACCAAACCATTATTCATAATCCCGAATCAATTCGGAGGGTCCGAATCGATTCGGTCAACTCAGACCTAACATCTTCCCCATTATCGAATCGATTCGCTAGGGGCGAATCGATTCGGCCCTGCAGAATTCCCAAGTTTGGGCTACGGGTTGTTTAAACCCTAAAATACCCAAACCTACAAATTCTTGATTTCTTCCAACATCCACCAAAAATAATTATACTACATCATTTCTATACTACAACTAACTTATATTTTCTCCTCCAATCAGATTAAAACAAAGATTTAAGGGTTTAATCACCAAAATTAACAAAAACCCATTTATGGTTTAACTCTCCAAAAACCTAACTATACATGAAGTTTATCACATTAAATCAATATCTAGCAAGTAAGAAACTTGCCTCGAGGTTTTAGTCTCGGATTCTCTTCCGGTAGCAACGATTTCCGGCCTCAAATCTTCATTTCTCCCAAGCTCTCTCTTCTCTCTCTATCTCTTGGTTTATAACACAAATGAGAAATGAAAAAGGGGTGAGGAGACTTAAATGGGTCATAAAACATAAATTCCTCTCTTTTAATTGCTAATACACCATTAAAATGACTTGTAACCACACAATTGAGTCATAATCTGTCAAAAGTGCCCGAAACTCAAAAATATAACTTGGCACTTATTTTGACTATCTCGACTATTCTAAAAACAACTGCACCCCCTATTTTGACATTCAAAAAGGCGTGAACTATTTTTATGTTCCAAATTCATTTTATTTCATTAATTATATTCCCATTTACATATGAGTCATAACCGTCGCTTTACATATAACGACGCAATAAAACAAAATATAATGCTATTTACCTTCACATAACGGTAAATAGGCAAAACATAGTAAATATTACCCCTTAATATCACGGGAAATAATATTTACTCCAACATCCCCCATTTTATAAAATTATCCCATCAGGCAAAATAATATAAAATAATCACTCAAAATCCTGGGTTATTACATTCCTCTCTCCATTAGCAAAAATAAGCGTGTGATCTGCAAAAGAGAGACATGAAATAATAAGGCAACCCGTTGTAAAAACGTAGTGAGACATCATCCCATCTTCCAACATTTTTTTAATCCCTCGATTGGAACCTCTACGGCGATAATAAATAGCACGGGAGAAAGTGGATCCCCTTATTTAACTCCCCTTATAGATTTGAAAAAACCATAACTTTTCCCATTAACACCAATAGTATACCAACAGTTCGAAATGATCCTCCAAATTAAGTTAATTACTATCTCCAATAACCCAATAAATAAGCACAACATTATATCATAGGCTTTTGACATATCAAGTTTAAAAATAATGTTGGAACCCCGCACTTTTGTTATTAAAAGAAAACATCATTTCTAGGGCCAAAAGAACACTTTCCAGGATTGATCTTCCCTTGATGAAACCAGATTGAGAAGGAGAAATGATTTTTGGGAGAATCAACCTAAAACGTTTAGCTAGATTTTTTATATAAGTTTAGAGGAAAAATTACAAAGATTTATAGGACGTAAGTCTCCAGAATTTTTAGATCTGTCAACCTTAGGAACCAAAATAATATTTCTAGAATTCCAACTAACCAGTAAGTCATCGCCAAGAAAAAAAGATGAAATTTCTCGGAGGATATCATCTTTAATAATTGGCCAACAAATTTTGAAAAAACAACAATTGAATCCATCCGGACCTGCTGCTCCTTCTCTATCGATCCCAAATATAACCTCCTATAGTTCCTCCAAGGCAGTAATGGCACACAACATGGTGTTGTCCTCCATAGAAACCAAGTGAGGAAGGCAGTCCTCCATGCGAATATGCGACCTGCTAAAAAGAAGTGATACCCGAACAGTTATAAATATGTTTACTTGATAACTTGGAATCAGTGGTACACAAAGGGACTTTGTTTATATGCGTACAGGGATCGAAAAACTGAATAGAACTGTTATTACCCCGGCTGTCAAATAGAGAACGAAAATGATCCACAATGTTGTTCTCAACTCGCTGACTATCCTGAACTCAGTTGGCATCATCCCCTTGAATTCATGATAAATTAAGAACGGCCTTTTTCTTCTTCGTGATCCCATGACATGTATTCACATAACCTTCCCTGGCCAACTTAATTCTTGCTATCTTTTTCTAGCAGTCTTCTTCCACTTTTAACGCCTTTAGGTATTCTGCTTGATAGTGATTGAATCTAATTTTGTTTTTCGAGGATGGGTCAGCATCAAACTCCACTTGATTTCTTAACATATCATCCTCCACTTTCTTAGACACCTAAGAAATATTATGAATAGGGAATAGTCTACTGTTATACCAATAGTAGTATTATTTGGTCTTGTAGTACTCAAGGTCTTGCGTGACTAGTTTATGCTTACCATATGAAATTCCTCTCTTAGTATTGGCTTAGGATAATTACTTTATCTCCAATTATTTCATATTAATTTTTTGTGCGTATGTTTATTTTCCTAATGCCTCTAAATAATCATTATGGGTTATTTGTGTAGAAATCATCCACAACCAATAACCATTCTAAACTTTATATTTCTAATTAAGCTTATATCATCATAATGTTATTTTATACTGCTTCAGATGGATTATTGTTATTTCAATTCTCCATTTCTAATACTCATTTAAATCTGCTATATTAAAAAAATATTTTATCCTTTGTTATAGAATCAGAATCATCAACTTGGCAAAGTTTTGATTATTCTGTCCTTTCTAGTTATTTTAAACAAGTACATATAGGCAATGATGAACGCTTAACAAATCAGTTATTATATAGTGACAAGGAGAGGTCTTATTAGAAGAATGGAAACATAGCAGGAGAAATACATAAATGCTCCGACCCGAGTTTGTGTCACCTTTTGGTCAACCCTCCTCGAGTCAAGGAGTTAAAGGGGAAGTGGGAAAGTCCAATTTTATTTCACAAGAAAACCCTTCTTAATTGCACCATTTATTAAAGATTGATTTACCATTTTTAAGTTGGAAAATAGAGTGGCCACTTTAAGTAATTAGGTCAATTTATAAGATTTATTTATGAAAAATCCAATTTAGTTCACAATGCTAAGTAAATAGGAAATAAAACACATTCATCCCTGTATTATTACAAACCATAAATAAAGGCCCAAATAAAATGTTTAAATTCCCAATTACCAATTTTCCCAAAACATAATTTTATTAAAATTATAAAGCCACTAACGGCGCTGATTACCTTCTGGGGTCTTATCGGTGTCCGTCTCGACGTTCCTACTTGAAGTACCTAGGGTGAGGGTGGGTGGGGGTTTTAACATAAAAAGAAAGGGTGACCAAATGCTCACTCGGGTGGGTAATATTAAGTTGTACGTTTTCTACAGTTACACTGTACATATACCATGTATTTCAATCAATTCGGAAAACGTTTAACAATTTATGTAGTATTAATGCAAATACTATGCAATGCACCCGAGAAATGAGCTTATACTCACACTTAACCATTTCACACCACCCTTTATCGGGTCTAGAGACTAATTGATCACATTTTATCTTGTAATCTCCTTTTATCACATTATATTATGTTTTCTTAGTTACTCATTTTCGAGCACAACCATTATCATTTCCATTTTTTCATTATCTTTTCTTAGCATCTTTGAATAACTGCATACATTAACGGACTTCATACCACCAGCTATGATACTATATTCTCTAGCCAATGATTTTAAGTCTTTCACCTTATAGCTTTGGGACCTTCTTAATTATTCCCGGTGTCATCCAAGTCCATATTAATATGTTTTAATTTTTTTTGTTAACGTTAACATTATTCCAACCTTTTTACCATTTTCATGTTTTCTATGATTTATTTCATCATGTCAACTTATCAACGTACCATTTTTTTCACTTTATCCACTTTTCACTAAAACCGATCGATAAGGCCTAACAAGGAAATCCAACCATTAGGATCGTCAATTTTATTAAAAATACCATTTCCCCTTTCTTTTATCATAACTTTGTGAAAAATACATTTAATTCATTATGTCACGAAACCCATCATATTCCTTTTATGATTTTATATTAAAATCATGTTTATCCTTTTATGTTTTACCACATAAAATAAATGATGTCATTCATGACTATTTTTAACCCATAGTCCATAAATTTCCTTATTATCATGTGTGACTTCAAATATCACTTTCTTCATTCTAACAATATTTATAACACGTATTTGGGACTAATTTTCTACATATAATAATTTCTTTAGAAAACTCATTTTAACATGATTTAACAAGTCTAGAATACCATTATCTGACTTACTACATGATTCTACACATTAAAAGAGGATTTCAAGCCTAGAAATATCTTAAAATTAACTTAGACAAGATAATAATCAGAGGTTTGTGTTTTCTTATGCTTTCTTCCATTTCCAAGGTAAAATGACATTTGTTTATAAAAGACCCATCTAGGGTTTATCTTTTTAAAAATTCACTTCTAAAAGACTATAATGTTTCATCAAATAACTTCATTTTTGTCATTAAATATCATCTATCATGCATCCCACGTGTTTTTAATAAATAGTAAACCTTGAATCTTAGGAAGAGAAAATCATACCTCAAGCTTAAAGAGGAGAAAAAGCGAGAAAATAGCTATGGAAGTTCCAAGCTCCAAAGATTTCGAAATCTCTTCAAATAGTTCCAAAAATCCATCCTACAAGCTTAGCTCTACCTACTTTCGCCCTTGACAATAGCTTCAAGATGGTAGATAAAGATTATAAATGGTGTGTACTAGTGTTTGGAGATGGTGTCAAATTGTCGTTATGGGGAAAGAACTTGGGGAATAAAATGGTCTTAGGTAACATTAGAGAGAGAGAGAGAGAGAGAGAGAGAGAGAGAGAGAGAGAGAGAGAGAGAGAGAGAGAGAGAGAGAGAGAAATACTGATAATTTTTTTACAGGGGAAGAACCTCCCCACTTCTCTCTTCTTATAACCCAAAAGAAACCCATACAACACCATTTAATAATCAAGGTCCAACTAAGAAATTTGTTTTTGATCATCTGGGATCATCATACGTTGACACGTCATTAGATCAATGGTCCATAATGTGATACAACAAAAGGGTATCTCGACTTTACAAATTTCTAAATAGGTCATTCGCACGAGATTGTACCTCATTCAAACGAGATTACAAATCTCATTTGAATGTCCTTCAAATGACATACTAACGAGGGTAAAATCTAAGGCAGAGGAAGTTTGTTTGTTCTTACTTAGAATCCCACTTCAAATAAGATGGACTTATCATTTGAACCAACAATGTTCTCGTTAAACGAGATACGAATCTCATTTGAACGATTCTCAATTTTGTTTGAACCATAAAAATCCTCCAAATACTAAATTCTCGCAAATAATTTCTTACAAATACCACCACGTCCACATGAATAATTAAATAACCAATAATCTTCCATATATAAATATGATTCAAATCTTAAGGTTTCCACATAATTATAATTTTACAATGAAGGGGATAAAATTGAGAGAACAAGTATCAAATTCGCCCCACCTAAGGGGATTTCATCCAAGAAATAAGAAAAACCAACTATGGGAACAGGCCTGAGTGATTTTCTTGCATATCTGAATCATGTTCCCAAACAGAACCTTCAACAACTTGAAATTGCTAAAGAACTTTTACTAAGGGTATGACCTTGTTGCATAGAACTCGATCCTCACGATCCAGAATAGATATCGATCACATGGGAAACATTACATCTTCCTCTAACTTGATGAGGTTACGATTGATGACATGCTGAGGATAAATGAGATACTTTTTCAACATAGAGACATGGAACATGTTATGCACGTGGGACAACTATAAAGGCAGTTCCAAGTGGTACGACACGTCCCTAATCTGCTCTAGGAATTCAAAGGGGTCGATGTACCATGGGGTCAGCTTCCCCTTCTACTTTAGCGTTCAACATTTTATGGTCACTTATGAAAAAATTTAGGGGTACCTAATAATTATCGACATTATTCTTTATTTGGCCTTATGCCATCATGATTATCTATCGAATTATTCAAACCTTCTCTATCATCTCTGAATAAATTTTGAATTGGTGAGATGCTTCTCACCCACCTCAACCCAATAAACTAGAGATCGAAATGGCCTCTCATAAAGAGACTCATAGGGAGACATCTCGATGCTCGCCTGATAACTATTATTGTTGACGAACTCTTATATATGTAGATTCTCAAAAAACCTACCCTGGCAGTCGAATTCACAAGTTCTTAACATATCCTCTAAAATCTAGATCGTTCACTTTGATTTTCTGTCGATCTAAGGATGATATGCCATACTCATATTTATCTCGGTACCCCACTCCTATTGGAAATTCTTGTAAAACTGATATACGAACCAAGGATCCCTATCTGAGATGGACGAGAGTGGGACATCGTGAAGTCTACATATTTCTCAGACATACAACCTTGCCAACTTAGCCATGTTGTTTATGACCTTAATCAACAAGAAGTGTATAGACTTCGTGAGTCAATCCTCTATAATGCATACCGCATCATGACCATGCTCTGATCGTGGTAATGTCGTGACAAAATCTATTATGATATGCTCCCACTTCCACTCTGCCATTGGTAGTTATTGAAATAACCCTCCTTGTGTATTCTTCTTGTCCTTCACCTGCTGACAAGTGTAGCACTTGGTTACATACGTTGCCACGTCTCTCTTGATGTCGGACAACCAAAAATCCCTACACAGATCCTTATATATTTTTATGGCACTGGGATGTATACTGAATCATGAGTGATGTGCCTCGACTATCACCTCATCCTGAAATTCATTATTAAAAGGGTAAATCAATCGACCCATGTATCTCACCTTGATGTCCTTATCCACGGTGAGGGTGTCAATCACCTTTCCATTCTGAATGTGATCACAGTACTGGACAAACTCGATATCACATGACTAGGCATCTAGAACTTTCTGTTGAATGAGTGGCCTATCCACCACACCCCAAAGGTATGCCCTATCGTTACCCCACTAAATGTGCAAGTCAAACTGCTGCAACTCACCTAAAACTTTTACTCGATGTCACCTCATCACTGCAAGGGTGAGACTAAACTTTTAGCTAAGAGCATCATCCACCACATTGGCCTTACTGGGATAATACTCCAATGAGAAGTCGTAATCCTCCATCAATTCCATCCATTTCCTCTAATGGAGATTATGATCATGTTGTGTGAGGATATACTGGAGGCTCTTATGATCGGAAAATGCCTCAAACTGTTCCCTATATTAATAATACCTCCATCTTTTGGGTTCATCTAAATAAAAAAAGAGTTCAATACACAATGATACGAATCAAAAGCGATAGCGGAAGCGACTTACTAAATATTAAATAAAACATTAACTAGGTAGGAACGTATAAGGAATGTGTACTAATAAAGCGTAAACACTCCATCACACCCGAGGATACTATTGCTCTAATACCATTTGTAATGCCCTGACCCAGGTTTGATTCACCATTCTTAAGAAAACCCTTTTTAATTGCACCATTTATTAAAGATTGGCTTACTTTTTTTAACTTGGAAAAGTGGTTACTATTTTATTAAAGTGTATCTCAACATTCCTAGTTACATCCCTTTACCCCGAGTCAGGGTGTATATTTTCTAGGTGCAACAAAACAGAGATTGAGTTGTGCAAGGAACTCAATTAACACGATCGAATATATCAATGAGCACCTGAATATCTCTTTCGAGATTATTGGTAACCCATTTGACTATATTCGTAAGTATTCTAGTCTATTTGAAATACTCATGTGTGAATTAACTTATGATTTGGGTAGAGCAGGGCTTTGATTAATCCAGGTTGGTTGACTACTCTCATGGGCCATGTTAAATTGGTCCCCATAATTCCATCTAGGTAATTATACATCATTTGACTAAGGTTTCTCATTTCTTACATGTTCAGGTCGACTACATGACAGAGAAGTATTACTAACTTTTCATTAAAGAGATAGTGAGACTGAACGGAGTTATGACACCCCGCCTAATTAAATACCGGGTGATCGGTCCTTTATTAAATTAAATTAAAGTGTACGGCTGGTTCATTCTTAGCATCACTGTCGAAAAAAAAATTCATTATTAATCACCAACTAAATAACTCAGCTAAGGGTCAAAACTTTTTCCCAATTAATTATACCCAATTAATCCATTAATAAATTCCATGCTTTAAGATATAAGCCATTCCCATTCCACAAGAATAAATACTGAACATGAATCAAATACTGAAATAAATGAGACTGGATAAAGCATTCTAGTTCAAAGTCTAAAACCAATAGAATCATAATACTCAATCCAATAGGAAAAGAAAAGATAATAAAAAAATACACTCTCTGAAATAACTAAGCTGGAAACGGGCGACATATGCCCTAACTAAAATGTCTGAACTAAGAACTGAATGAAAAGATAGAAGGATCTAGTATCAATAACCTACAACTTCCACAACAACTTCAACTCGTCGAATGATCCACGCGTCTAAGTATGATGGTGACCATGTGGCTGGACACCTGGTATAATATATATATACTAGCGGAATGCCCGTGCCTGAAGGCACGGCGAAACTTTTGAAAGTACGTAATCGTAATACGGCTAAAATATTCAAAGTACATAATTGTAAAGTGGCAAAACTTTCCTTACCCAATTTTAAAAAAATGGTCATTATCTCCCTTGTTTAAAGGACTATTGAAATATATGAACAATTTAAGTCGAGTTTTATTACAACGCAAATGTGAAATTTTTTATTAAATTTTAATTTTATTACAACACGTATCTATTTATACATACTACACCAATTTCTAATTTTATTGATTTTTTTCCTACTAAGTTTATTACTTCTAACCTAATTGATCAAAATACTAATTATATTTATGGTAAACACTTGTCGAGAGTCTTTAACTTCCTATTGCTTAAATATTTTGAACCGAAAAATGTGATCTTGAGGGGTGGTATATTTTGGCCACTTTTACTTGGTCATTTTCCATAGTTCTAATCAAAATTACAAATTGTCGGGCCAATGGTTGTTTAAATATCTAATTTTTTAAAGCACATCATTATCATAAAATGACTGCACGAGCCTTATATTTTAATTTTTATATTCCACATCAAATCTGTGTTAAATAATCCGTATAATTTTTTTTTTGATTTTGATCATATCACCTAAAATATACGAAAAAACATTGTACTACGTCCACGGTTAATGCAACAATAATAAAGATAAAAAAGGGACCCTTTAATTTTTTAACCCCCAACACATAGAATCATGTGTTTACTGAAAACTGTAAAACCAACCATTCTTTAGCTTCTATATAACAAAAACTAATAATATATATAATAATCGCTCTCACCACGAAAAACAAAAAGGTCAGTTGATTTTTTTTGTAATGACAATACAACACTATAAAGTTACCTCAGTTTATTAGAAAAGTCTATGATATAGGGCCATATCTCATAATATCTCAAAGAAGACATTGGTAAATGGACTATAATTTTCCCACACAAAAATACTAAGGTTTCCTTTCAACGTCCCACAAAACGAAAAAAATAAAAACAATTACTGTATTTTTCCTCAATGAACCTAGGAAAAAAAAACGTGCATGTTTTTTTATACAACAACATTGTTGTGCCTCGATTAACCCAAAAAAACACGTTTCACGATCACCACAATCTGCACACCACCTCGTCAATTAAAAATTGTTTTTATAAATAAAAATCTGCAGTTTTCATTCCTTCCAATCAAACATACATTCTTCTCCTAATATCACATAAAAGACCCATGAGAAGCAAAGACCCATAACCAATAATAATAATAATTGTTGATACCAATTTTAGTCTGCTGACATGTCACAATGAAGTGGAGACACATGGCAATCTGTGTGGCAATAACAAATACTTATGAACAACACCTTGACTTCGAGGAACTCAATTTCCCCGACCAAATCAGAAACTCCGAGCAGTATGTTCTCTCCGAGGAACTTACCTGCACCGAGCAACTCATGGATACCGAGATACTTAGGCGGTCCGAGAAGCTTAGGCGGTCCGAGCTGCACCTCGATCAGAGCATTTATTATCAAGACAATTAAGAGGATTAAATGCACATTAAATGCTGATTATTATCATACGGATGTATACGCTTATTGAATAGCTATGTATTACTCATTCACATGTACAGCCTCATGGCTATAAATACACTGTATCATCCTCATTGAGAGGGGACCAGAATATCTGGAGATAAATCTTACCTCGAGAGTTCCCAAACAGTCAATAATAACATAAACAGTTGACGTAGGCCATTCGTTCAAGGCTGAACCACTTTAAAATCTCTTGTCTTATTTATTTTTTATCTGTGATTAAACAATTAGAGATAATCTTTTTTTTTACATCAACAGATTGGCGCCGTCTGTGGGAAACGACTGTAATTTTCATTTTTCACCAAAAACAAATCATCACCAATGGCTGACAATCCTGAATCCAGTAATCGAAACGCTGAAAACCCCTGAAATCCATCCGCTCCTCCAAATATCCAAGATCTGGCTGGAATCATGGCCAGTTTGGCTCAAGGCCAGACAGCCATGCAGGAAACAATGCGACAACTCATGCAAACAATCCAAGGTGGAGCATCAACCTATTTAGGACAACGAAGTTGTCAAAGAAATACTCATTTACTTTCTTCACGCATTAGGCAAAGCGATTCATATCCCACTGATAAATCTGAAGATTTTTCTTATCAACCGGGTCGAACTTCGTCAGTACGAGCCACAGATACTGAACAACACATCACTCTCTCTCCCGAAAGGACTAGTGCATTGGAAAGATTAAGTAGGGTCTCCCCTTTTGATCGATTGGGCCCTAGGAAGAATAAAAGTCCTCCTAAGGCTGTGTCGAGAAACTTTCGATGACCATTTGATTTAAGAGAGGGTTCTGCCCAATCACAACCAGCTGCTCGACAAGATAGATCCCTAGAAGCCACATCCACGCGGTCAGTTGCTTGAACCAACAGGCTCGAGGAAGGAAATGATGCGTGGAAAGGCTCTATTCAGAGGCTGGAGGATAGATTAGGGGAAATGTCCAAGGCCAAGAATCCTCTACAAAGAACTTTTGTTTAAGGGACACCTTTTGTCCAAGCAATTATGGATTTTCCCACACCATCAAAGTTCAAAGCACCTGTTATGACTCCTAAATATGATGGAAAAACCGATCATGTCCTTCATATAGAGCAATACCAAGCTGCTGCCGACATCTATGCTGTGCCAGATGAGATGAGATGCAGGGTATTCTCGGGAACTATTACAGGATCTGCTCAAATATGGTACAATAATCTTCCTCGGGGTAAGATTTCAACTTTCTTTCAACTGGCCGAGCTCTTCATTGGAAACTTCTATTTTGGAGCAAAACTTGTTAAACAAGTAGCACACTTGTTAAGTGTTAGATAAAAGGCAGGTGAGAGCACCAGGGATTATATAACTCGTTTCAATAACGAGAAACTCGAAGTTATTGATTACAAGGAAGAAACAGCGATTACTGCTCTGATGAGTGGGCTGTTGCCCAACAAGTTATACTACACTTTGGCTAAAGATCCACCCAGAACCACGTCAGAATTAATGGAAAAAACGGCCAAGATCATGAATGCCGAGGAGGCTATGGCTGCAAAGAAGAATATGGATACCAAAGAAACCAAGGTGGAGGGTGATAAGGCCAAAAAGAAAGAACATAAAAACAATGGTGGTGACAAGCACTCAAAAACAAAGCCATCATGGGAGGTATTAAAGAAATTTGAAAATTATACTCCTTTGAAGGTAGACATCAACCATGTTCTAGAAGAAATCAAGAACAACGAGGAGTTAAACTGGCTAGAGAAAATGAAGTTAGACCCTGACAAGAGGAATAAGGCCAAATATTGCGAGTTCCACAAGGATTATGGCCACATGACCAAAAATTGCATAGCTCTTCAGAATGAGATCGAAGCACTCCTTAGACGAGGAAAATGGGCAAAGTATGTTCATCATAGAAATGAAAGAAGAAACAACGACTGAGCAAGAGAGAGATCTAAATCTCCTCGTCGAGCATAGGAGAATAAGAAAAGAGACCATGAAGATGATCCAGAAGACGACCCCGATCTTCCTAAAAGACCAAGGCTGCCAGAACGTGAGGTATTTTCAATACGTTTTGGATCATTTGATTGTAATGTTATTATAGGTGGAGATGCAGGAGGTGGAGACCTTACTGCAGAAAGAAAATCTTACCTCAATGAGGCTCAATCCTGTTAATATATTCAACGAATAAATTTGGCTGAAGATGATCGCCCGAGGAAGTTCAACAAAGAAAAACTGGTCATTGGTTTCTCAAAGAACGACCTCGCAGGTGTGATGTATCCTCATGATGACCCATTGGTGATCAAAATGAGAATGAAGGAAGTGATGATCTCTACGGTACTGGTTGATAACGGTAGCTCGGTTGATATTATGTTCCACTCGTGCTTCAACAGCTTAAATCTAAAATTATCTCAGTTGGAGCCTTATCATAGGCCCCTCCTCGGTTTTGCTGGCTAGAAAGTTTTTCCACTTGGGACGATCAAGTTAGATATGTTCATTGGTACATGGACTTCTTGTCGAATAGAAAGAGTACGCTTCTTCGTGATGGATAAGAATGTTCAATCAGCCTACAATATCATCATGGGAAGGGTAGGATTGAAGAAGTTTGAAGCAGTACCATCTACGGTACATCAATGCCTAAAATTTCTAACCAATTTTGGAGTAGGAGTTGTGAAGGGTGATCAAAAAGTAGCTCGGGAATGCTACTATTCATCTACCAAACAGGAGGAACTAAAGGAATATAGGAAAAAGACTACTACCTATCAGGTGGATGAGGGTGCAAAAATTGAAACATTGGATCCTAGAGACGAGTCACAACTCATGAAAGGTCAGGTGGTTGAAGATACTAAAAACATCATTCTGGACGACGAGCACCCTGAACGAACAACTCATATAGGTTCGTCATTAGATGCCTCATTAAAACAGGAGTTGATAGTTTTCTTAAAAAGTAGAAAACAAACTTTTTCTTGGAGTCATGAAGATATGCCCGGAATAGACCCAAATTTCTTATGTCACGAGCTCAATGTGAATAAGGAAATCAAGCCAGTGAAACAAAGAAGAAGAGTGTTCAGCCCCAAGAAGAACCAAGCTATACAGGAGGAGGTCGAGAAGCTCCAAAAAGCTTTCTTTATTTAAGATGTTAAATATCCAGACTGGTTAGCAAATGTAGTAATGATGAAAAATAAGAACAACAAATGGAGGATGTGCGTAGACTTCACCGACCTCAACAAGGCATGTCCAAATGACCATTTTCCCTTGCCCCGAATTGATCAACTAGTGGATGCTACCTCGGGACACGAGCTGTTGAGCTTCATGGATGCTTATTCTGGTTACAAGTAGATTAAAATGAAACTTGAAGACAGGGAAAGTACCTCTTTCATTACCCCTAGGGGAACTTATTGTTATAATATTATGCCTTTTGGTTTGAAAAATGTAGGTGCGACATATCAGCGGCTGATGAACAAGGTGTTTGCAGAACAAATCAGTCACAATATGGAAGTTTGTGTTGATGATATGCTGACAAAGAGCAAGAAAGCTGCTGACTATCTAGTTGACTTAGGCCAGACCTTTGATCAATTGGATAAATATCAAATGAAATTGAACCCGACCAAGTGTATATTTGGAGTACGAGAAGGCATGTTTCTCGGGTACATTGTCAATCAACGAGGCATTGAAGAAAACCCTAAAAAGATCAAAGCTATGTTAGGGCTACGATCTCCAACGACAAAGAAAGAAGTTAAAAGTCTTACAGGGCGAGTAGCAGCACTTAACAGATTTGTATCGCGAGCAACTGATAGATGCCTCCCATTCTTCAAAATGCTTCGAAAGACTTTTGAATGGAATGAAGAATGCGAGAAAGCTTTTCAATAATTGAAGAAATATTTGGGAGCACCTCCACTGTTGTCCAGACCAGTGATGGGAGAAAGGTTGTACTTGTATCTGGAAGTTTCGGAAAATGCAGTTAGCTAGACATTAATAAGAGTAGAGGATGGAGTATAAAAACCAATTTATTACACTAGTAAGGCCTTCCGAGGAGAAGAGATCAAATATCCAAAGCTAGAAAAGTTGGCACTGACGCTGATCGAAGCAAGTAGAAGAATGAAGCCATATTTCCAGGCTCATACCATAGTCGTATATACCGATATGCCGTTGAGGCAAGCTCTTCATAAACCAGAAAAATCAGGGAGATTGATGTATTAGGCAATAGAACTCGGTGAATATGATATAATTTATGAGCCTAGATCGTCACTGAAAGGGCAAGCAGTAGCAGATTTTATAGCAGAGTTCACTTATCCTGATACCCCCGAGGAGAAAAAGCTGAACACCGACCAACCTGTGGATATTATAGGATCATGAAATTTAAACCCCAATCAACTTAAGTTGGTGGGAGACCAAGAGGAGAAGGTTGACGAGCAGCAAAGTGTGGTAGAAATGGAGATAAAGGAGCAACAAATATTTCATCGAGGAACTTTTTCCAATAAGAAGTTTGAGGACCAGATACCTATATGGAACTTATATGTGGATGGCTCATCATGCACCTTGGGTAGTGGAGCTGGGATTATATTGAAAAGTCCAGATGAGGTCGATATATAATATGCTCTGTGCTTTCAATTTCAAGCTTCTAATAATGAGGCCGAATATGAAGCGATGATTGTAGGTCTTAGTCTGGCAAGAACTATGAATGCAGAGCATGTAATCGTATGCAGTGACTCACAGTTGATTGTAAACCAAATACTCGGTGTATATGCAGTAAAAAGAGAGTTGATGAGTAAGTACCATGCAAAGGCGATGGAGTTGGTATCGGAATTTGTCACTGTTCAACTGGTCAGAATACCAAGAATGGAGAATGCAAGAGTTGACGCTTTAGCTCGATTAGCATCAGTTACTCCTACCGAGCTACGAAGAATAATCCCAATTGAAATTCTAGCTGGTCGGAGAATAGAAGAAGATCTGACGATAAACTTTATTACCGTTGATTTAGGGCCATCTTGGATGGATCCCATCAAGGCATATATTGAGGAGGGAGAATTACTGATTGACAAACTCACGGCCAAGAAATTAAAGTTTAAAGCTGCTCGTTATGTACTGACTAATGGTATTCTATACAGACGAGGAATTATGGAAGGTTTGCAAAGATGTGTGCATCCCTCCGAGGTTAAAGACTTGATTAAAGAGGTCCATGAAGGATCCTGTGGAGCCCATGCAACAGGTCAGACGCTTTTGCAAAGAATAATAACGCAGGGATACTACTGGCCAATGATGAGGGCTGATTGTATAGCCTATGCCAAGAAATGTGACAAGTGCCAGCGCTTCTCCTCCATCAGAAGAAATCCCCAAGCATTGTTGACACCCATTACTTCCCCTTGGCCATTTGCCATGTGGGGAATTAACTTGGTCGGGCCACTTCCAACGACTAGAGGAAGATTTAAATATCTCTTCGTCGTAGTGGATTATTTTACTAAGTGGGTAGAAGCCGAGCCTCTTGTCGACATGACATACGAAAAGGTGTACCAATTTATTTGGAAAAACATCATTTGTAGATATGGTCTTCCCCACGCATTTATCACCGACCATGGAACACAATTTGACAACGAGGAGTTCACTGCCTATTGTCATCAGTCAAATATCTTGAAAATCCACTCGGCACCAGGCCATCTCTAAAGCAGTGGACAAACTGAGGTGACAAATAGAACACTGCTAAATGGCTTGAAGAAAAGACTGAATGACGCGAAAGCAAACTAGATCAATGCGCTACATTCAATACTATGGGCTTATCGTACTACCCCGACCAGCAACTGGAGCATATATACTGGCATTTGTAAGTGAAGTTGTTATACCTTCCGAGTTGGGTCTTCCAACACACAGAGTACTGCATTTCAATTCCCCTGTCAGCGACTTAATGAGAAGGTTAGATTTGGACATGCTCAAAGAAGTTAGAGAAAAAGCAACTATCAGGAATGCTGCTTACCAGCAACGAATAGCTTTCTTCTACAACAAGAGAGTGAAGAAGTGCGACCTGAAAGAAGGAGACTATGTGCTAAAGAAAGTGATTCAAAATCACAATAAACTGGAAGCGAACTGGCATGGACCTTACCGAGTTACAGAAGTTGTTCGACCAGGAACCTAAAGAATAGAAACTTTAGAGGGGGAGGAGTTTAAGAATGCATGGAATACAGAACACCTGCACAAATATTATCAGTAAAGTAAACTATCATGTAATGCTGTTTCATCAGTGTGAATAAAATCTGAATATTCTACCAAATTCTCTCCTTTTATTGAAATTTTTTCACGGAACACTAGTGTTACACACTACTCAGCAAAATCCACTAACTCCGGTTGGTCGGGAATAAAAATATTTCCCAAAAGTGCCAACTCCGATTGGTTGGGAAGAAAATACACCAACTCCGGTTGGTCGGGAATAAAAAATATTTCCCAAAAGTGCCAACTCCGATTGGTTGGGAAGAAAATCCACCAACTCCGGTTGGTCTGGAATAAAAAATATTTCCTAAAAGTGCCAACTCCGGTTGGTCGGGAATAAAAAATATTTCCCAGAAGTGCCAACTCCGGTTGGTGGGGAAGAAAATCCACCAACTCTGGTTGGTCGGGAATAAAAAATATTTCCCAGAAATACCAACTAAGGTTTGTTGGGAAGAAAAAATATTTCTAAAAATCCACCAACTCAGGTTGGTCGGGGATAAAAAAATATTTCCCAAAAATACCAACTAAGGTTGGTCGGGAATAAGAAGCTATCAACTACAGTTGGTCGGGAACATTTTTATTAAACAAAGCATGAGTATGTGATAAAAGTCAGCTAATGGCTTAGAATTAAAAAGTAATCAAGCAAAATTTTTTATACTCGTAACATTTTAAATTACCAACAAGCTGGTCGAGAAACAAAATCAATTTTGGTTAGTCGTTAAATGATTACCACAAATTCAGGATAGTCGACAAGAAGTTTTAACCAACTTTAGTTGATCGGCAAATAACACAATGTTGTTATCTTTTTAACAAATATACATACACATATGTAAAGTGTTTTACAAAATATCTACAAGACAATGGCAATCAAGATTGCAAAGAAAAATAAAAGTCTTTCTTTAAATCAAGAGCAAAATACATCGAGAATGAAATACATATTAATTATTACATCAAGATTCCTATTCAATTGGTTTCTTCCCCTCTGCCTTTGAAACAGGTTCTTCACCAGCAGGAGGATTGTCTAAGGCATAAGGGAAATTAATGAAATTTAAATCTTTAAGTATCCTGATGTTCATAACTAATGGACGATCAAGGAGGTGCTCTGGGCGAGATATCTTGAAGTTAGAGTGAAGACTGTAGTCGCCGAGATACTTTGAAATTAGGCATTGTGGAATGGCCCGAGCAGGAATCCAGCTCATATTAAGCTTGAAAGGAGGCACTGGTAGGTCGAGCAACCCAGGATTGTGGTAATCCCACAAATAATGACCTTGTTCCAACTTTAGCACACCCAAAGCATTTAAACATCCTTGTTTATAACCCACATTATTTGCATTCTGGATCCGATCATCTAAATGGTAGAGGGCTTCATTGTAACCAGCCATCCAGAACTCCCTAGGCTGTTTGTGGAACTGGTAGGTTAATCTTTCTAACTGCTCGTGGAGATTCTTCACCAAATTCGTTTTATTCTCCAAGGTAGAATTTTGGGCAGCGAGTTTCTCGTCTAAAGTTTGGATTTTCTTAGACATCTCGGCCAATGCCTGGTTCTTTGCCATCAATTGGAAGGCTTGGTTTTCCATAGCCGATTGAGTTCTTTATTCCTTGATAATAATCCGAGTAGCTCTTGGTCGTCCCCGAGTAGAGGTAGAAGGCCCAATCCTTTTCAAGCTTTCTAATTCATCCCTCTGGTTGGCATTTTCAACCTCCAATAAAGAGAATCCCTCGTCGTTTACAGGGACTAAAGCGTTTGAGGTAGAGGCTGCAGACCTCAGTTAGGATACCTCTCCTCGCAAGTTATTGTTTTCCTTCTCTAGTAGCTTGGCTATCTGCCTGTGCTCCTCGACCTCGATCTTCAAAGTTCTCTCCCTCACATCGTAAGCATCAAACAACTTATCATATCCCTTATCAGCATTCAGTTGCTGATACTTCTTATCATATCCTTGGTGCAAGAGGGCTGTAGACTTCTTATATTATTATTGAAGCTCCTCGAGAGCACCCTGGAGGTCTTCAATCATTTCATAATACGCTAAATTATTAGCCACTGCCCGGTCGAGCAGACACTTTAAATACTGGTAGGCTTCAACTGCTTGATATGAAGCATCTTGACCAAGGATATCAACGATCTGAGCTTCAGTCATATCTGAATGACCATCTTTGAAGTAATCATTGCACTTCCTCAATAATTTTGTATCATGAGCAGATAATAATTCCATCCTGGCTATAAACTAGTAAAAAGAAGAGATGGAAAGAATCAATAAGGAGCAAGAGGAAGAGAATCAACATTATGAATAGTCAAAATTTCAAATTTTATTACATCATAAAAGAGAAGTACATAGGTCAGAGTTACAATTGGCAAAAATAAACAGAGAGAAAAATCTGAACAACTCTACACCTTCTGCTTGTCTCCCAAAACTTTCTCGGAAGGCTGAGACGAGGAAGTAGGTTGCTCAGGAGACACATATGGCTGCTCATTGGGAGTTGGAAGCTGCTCGATTGAAATAATGGATGGTTGAAGTTGCTCGCATGAGGACTGGACAATTGGGGGATGAGAAATTTGATCTCCCATCACCATGGAGGATTCCTCAGAGGCAGCTTCGTCCTCTTCTTCTTCTTCTTCAGGAGTTGGAGGGGGCCAGGGATGTGTCGGTGAAACAGGTCGGAATTTTCATCAACATTCAGCTCTTTCAGAGCAGCGACCCATCCATTCCTAAAGTACTTAAGGCTACCATATTCCACCTGCGACATCATGGTAGCCAGACCCTTATTCCATCCTTTGTCCCAGCCAGCACTGAAGGACTTTTTCACAGCTAACTTTCTTTTCACCTTCTCCGAGGAAAGCTTCTCGGATAGAAGTTCCTCGGTAGCCTTCAATTTATTCTCCACTTCCTCCTTCTGACGACTTACTTCACAAAGTTTGCCCAACTCTTCCTCACCAGATTTGAGCTTACCTACAAGCTCTCCAGCATTTTGGAGCTTCCCTTCGAGCTCTTTATTCTTACTTTCTAATTCTTTTATTTTCTTCTCCAATCCCTTGGAGACCTCAACAACCTCATTCCTCTCCTGCTCGGTGGAATTAAGCTTATTCTCCCAAGCAGCCTTATCATCAACATACTTCTGACGAGAATCCTTCAGAGACTGCGTCAGACCCACCAAAGCTTCCTCTACACCTGACGAGGAGCTTGAAGCTTTAATAGCTTCATCCTTTTTTAAAATTGTATTGAAAGAGGTTACCAACTGGGAAAAGAAAATAATATCAAGTCAGTGCAAGGATATAACAAGGGAAAAATGAAAGTTTAGGACAATAATACTTACAGAAGCAATATGACAAGAAACCAATGTGGTACCTGTGACAACCCGCCTACTAAAATATTAGGTGGCCAGCCCAATACTCTAATAATCACAGGAATCATAGATGGTCCATTCTCAGCATCACTGTCGATTAAAATAATAGTATGAGATAACCACCAATCATTTTAGAAAACAGATTGTCAATAAAAGAAAATTTTGTAAATAAAAGAAAACACTTAGACCATCCCATTTGCGATAACGGTGGATATCCAAAATTGATAATGAAGAACGACAATTATCATAATGAATCACCAAATAAGCTATCGGTGCACAGACTACTACAATTAGTTACACCGAGTATTACATTTCAATATTTACAATATAGTAAATGAGTGCAACGCTTGGGCGAACACGCCCGAATAAATAAACTGAACCTAACTAAAGTACAAAGGAAAGAAGCATCTAATACCAATAACCTACAACATCCGCAATATGCTGTAGCTCCATGACAACCGGAATGGAAATGTAAACACGGGTGTCCATGCGGTAGAGCACCTGTAACGGCAATAATAGGTG
Source organism: Sambucus nigra (assembly GCA_949130495.1). Classification (NCBI taxonomy): domain Eukaryota; kingdom Viridiplantae; phylum Streptophyta; class Magnoliopsida; order Dipsacales; family Adoxaceae; genus Sambucus; species Sambucus nigra. The sequence goes on along the minus strand of OX422213.1, from coordinate 129,898,782 downwards.
CAGAAATATAGATACGGGTCAGGGCCCGATTTTATATGATTCCCATGTAAATAAAATGCATGACAGTTAAGTGCATAATTCTGTTGCAGATAACAGTAACATTTCTCACCTCTCAATCTAGCGGCAACCTAGCGCAATATCGTGAGATGTTTTTAGTTAACCCTAAGTACTAAGGGCTAACTTCTCCCCATTCTCAACACTATGCCTTATTCGTGCGTGGGGTGTCTCGCAAAGCAAAATCAAAACAAGGAACCCCCCCGATACACTACTACTTAGGCAAGGTTGATCATCGAGATCCATTAGATCCTTAGCACGAAATAATAAATAAATGTATATGTGCGTGCATACGTGTGGGAGGTCACATCTACAGCTACACAAAGAAAATATAAAATAAAACCCATCAATCATCTAATGGCACAATTCCTAATTTCTTTCTTTAGGAATATATATAAATGGTACAACATTTTATCAAATGTTTACCAAGTCAATCTCATTTACCAATTTTATTTCCTTTCTTACATCCAGGAAGAATACCTAATTTAAAGCGAGTTTTATTATCATAAAAAGTGCTTTATCCTTTTTCATAAAACCCCACTTCCCTTCTTTCATCCAGGAAGTGTAATCAAAAGTAATTTTTATTATCATAAAAATACTTTTGTATGCCATATTCTTCCATTTCCCTCCTTTCTTTTGGGAAATATTATCCGAAGCCAAACCATATATCCCATTTCCCTTCTTTCATCCGGGAAATGTAATTAAAGCCAATCCATTATCATGAATTTCTTTAATGAATCTAAGACCGTCCCTCCGGGTTTCCCCACTGGACGCGCCCCTAAATGGCTATCATCTTCCAGGGTCTATCTATACAAGACAACCTGGGAACCTACCGAAACGTCGGGAAGCGGTCATACCCCTGCGGGATAGTCATGACCACACCCAGAATCACCTATCCAGCGCAGAATAAATATACAATAACCGGTCATATGGCCTAGGGATATATCCACCCTGCTTAACAGCCAGGGGGTTTCACCACAACGTGCGCAACTTCCCTTATGATAGCGATTTAGGGAGGTGTGTAATCCATAAATTATCATTTATGAAAAACTTTACTTTTCCTTTTGAAAACATCCAATTTTTACATTCTCAAAATCATTTGTACTTATTTATTAGTACCACATTTTATCTTTATGCATTTCACATTCTTAATGTCATATTTTATTAATGACTTAAGACCCGAAGTGCCATAAACCTCAAATTAGTCTCTAAGACTTCAATATAATATTTTAAACCATCAAAATGAATCTCCCTCAAGGAGAGTCTCCCAATTGTCTCAACCTTAACATTTTATCCGCAATTTATCTCTAGGTTAATCTCCTAAATCATTCAGATATCAACCTACGCAAACTACCCCTCGGGGTAAGCCTAAATATCCCATTTAATCCTAGGGCATTAGTCTACCCAAAACCACCCTCTAGGACTCTTAATTACTTCCCAAAGGAAGGTTCCTAAACTCCGAGCCTAAAAGAAAAGAACCAAAACTAAACTAGAAAAACATCCCAAAAATGCAGGACATCCGATCCCCAAAAGCGAATCAATTCGGTAGGTCCGAATCGATTCGGTTAAGAAGACCCTAGCATTCTGCATAACCCCGAATCGATTCGCCCTATTCAGACATGTAACTTTCCCTGTTGCCGAATCAATTCGCTAGGGGCGAATCGATTCGATCCTGCAGAATTTCCAAGTATGGGTTACGGGTTGTTTGAACCCTAAAATCCCAAAACCCTCAAACCTTTGATTTTGCACAACATCAACAACAACAATTTAACCCAAATCATTTCTACACCATTACTAACTACTAATTTATCCTCAAATCAAATTAAAACCAAGAATTAAGGGTTTAATCATCAAAATTCAACAAAAATCAATATATGGTTTAAATCTCCAAAACTTAACTAAACATGCAATTTATCACATTAAATTAACATCTAGCAAGTAAGAAACTTGCCTCGAGTTTGTAGTCTCGGATTCAACTCTGGTAGCAACGGATTTCGACCTCAAATCTCCATTTTCTTTCCTTTCTCCCAAGCTCTCTCCTCTCTCTTTCTCTCCTTTGGATTCTCTCACAAAATGAAGAAAGAAGAGGGGTGGGGGGACTTAAACGGGTCTGAAAACACAATTGCCCTCTTTTAATTGCTAATACACCATTAAAATGACTCGTATCAGCATAATTGAGCCAAAACGAGTCAAAAGTGCCCGAAACCCAAAAACACAACATGGCACTTATTTCGACTATCTCGACTATTCTCAAAACAACCGCACCCCCCTATTTTGGCATTCGAGAAAATGTGAACAATTTTGTGTTCCAAATTTTTATTTTACTTTATTAATTATACCTCAATTCAAACATGAGCCACAACCGTTGTTTTACATATAACGACGCAATATATCACAATATAATGCCATTTACCTTCTCATACGGTAAATAGACAAAACATAATAAGTATTATCCCTAAATCTCACGGGAATAATATTTACTCCAAGTTACCCTATTTTAGAGTATTATCCCATCGGGCAAAATAATATAAAATAGGCGCTCAAAAAAACCTGGGTTGTTACATACTACCCCCCTTAGAAGGGAATTTTACCCTCAAAATTCAGGCATAACCCATAACCATATAAAGGTTATAATATACCAAAAACCTGTGCTATCATACTAGCAAACCCCTCTGTAGTGTAGCGTCCCCATAGGACACAGACTAAGGTCATCATTATGGATCTCAGCCCACATCATCATGCTATAATGTAGCGCCAAATCGTTCCTCATGAACTATCAATCCTACCTTACCACTACGGAAGGAGATACCTACACATCTCGGCATACCTTGCCTTTATTCCCGAATCACTTTATACCCTTGTTAGGGAATAACTACACTAGGCCACACTCTCAGTACCCTCCTCGTGAGAATCGCTTCAAACCATCATACGGAAATTTGATTCTGAAAAACTACTACTCCACTCCATCCTCATCCCACCACTAGTCTTTTCATACTAGTAGGTGAGTTGGTTAATCACAGACATGAACTCCCTTACTATAGATTCCCCTCGGTGAAGCTTGTTCTACTTGGTATTCCATGCCACGACTAAACTCTCTGACGGGTTTTCTACTAGGCGCATTGGCTACCCCATCCACATTTCCTTAGAGAAAGGGAATACCCAATTTATAATCCTTTACGAATTCCAACTTGTTGTTAGTGAAAAGACCCAAATTCCTGCCCAAGAACTAGTGCCTCTAATTCTTTAAGGCGAACACTACCGCTATGCACTTTAAATCGAGCGTGGGATGACACTTCGTATAAGTGTGAGACACATGAACAATTGGTCCATGATCCCGCACTAACACTTATCAGTCCTGGCAGAGACTCGTACGTTAAATCTACTCTCGATCATAACAACACGAGTACAGGAGAAAAAGTCATCTCATGCTTCAACTCCTCAAAAGGTAGGTTACCGACGTAACCTCTATCTAAGAAATGCCCCTCCTTCTACGGCCTAACATTCCGAATCACTCAAGATCCTAAACCTCTTCATCGTTCTAGGGACCAAATCCCACTTAGAGTTAACCCATAACCCTATTGTGGTCAACTCCCTATCACCTTCCTAAAACCACATTACATGCCCTAAAGGCCTTACATCCCAATAATCCTAAAGTCAATCTATCTATCCTAGTCTAGTCGTATACGTAAAATCCTAACTAGATCCCTAGTGCTCTAGACCTCTCCCAACTCCCGACATTAGCTCAGTTTCATGCGTGGGACGTCTCGCCGAGGAGAAATCCAAACAAGGAACCCTCCTGTTACACTACTACCTCGCATCGTCGGTCGTCAAAAAGTAATGGTCAAAGACACATGATCGGTATTGCTAAAAACCCTAACTCTAAGTCTTACCAATTCAACAGAAAAATGAAAATTTTAACTAACCGAGTGCTTACTTTCTGTAAGACGCTACAATTACCTTATCCCAATATACATACATACATCTTTTATAGATGACCTTCTCGTTAAGGCATAATCATAAGTCTAAATTTGACTTTCATATCTTAGTCTTCCCCACATCGATCAGAGGAAAACTATCACTGTGCTCATATCACGCACTTTAACTTAGGCCTCTAATCACTCATGTACGTGATTCTTGGCCAAACCTTCCAACCCATAATTTCAACCAATAGAAAAAGAAAAGAAAAAAAAATAGAAAAGAAAATGCACATCTCTCCACTCCCAATGTCGTTAAGGTTCAGGCGTGGAGTGTCTCGCCGAAGCGAAATCCAAACAAGGAACCCCTCCACACAATCCCCTTAACTAGTTGGTTATGGAGACCAGGCAACATCATACACAAGCAAGGCAAACAAAGCAAGTAAGCAATAAAAAAAACAAATAAAGCAAGACAAACAAAATAAAATAAAAATGAAAGCTAACTACACAGCGTAAACCACCTCTATAAAGTCTCAACCTGTATCCCGGAGAGGTATTATAGAACAACTAGTCCTTCTCTAGAACTAGAATTTGGATAGCCTCGCGATTTATTCACTTGCTATCACACCAACTAAGAATATCTATACTCGTATATTACATATAATACAAGTATCACATATCACACATATTACCACTCGCCCCATAACGAGTGAAAGGAAAATACAGAACTTCCCTATCCTGGAAGTCATATAGATATACTTTCTATATAAAAAAATATGGATGCTATCACAATATCGATATACACACCCGAACCTAGGATTAACACCATACTACTCCATCTTACCTAAGGAATGCATCACCGCACCTAAGTTGGAAATTCCACCAACATACTAGTCAACCTCCTTGGCCACTACCAATGGTTCCAAGACACGTCATTCTAGTCTTATCCGAACCAAACTAATTATATCAATGCCCCAACTAGGAACCCTAATCTCACCCTTGTTCTACAATCGACAAGATCAGAACGCATAGTTCCCTTAACTTCTACCAACCTCCCCGGCCTTAGTTCTACGAGTCTTCCCTCGGGTGTATGTCCACCAATGGGGTCTCATGAACACTACTTCTCCAAAAGTGTTAGCACACTTACTTACGAGCCTATAATTTCCACTGAAAGGCCCTCTTTTTATGGGCAAAATTTTTTGCCCCACCATAAAGAGGCGACTACCATTCCCGCCACTTCAACTTATTCGAATGGGTGAAAGATTTTCCTCAAATCCTCACATCTGGGCACTCCTATACCCAATCTCTAGGCCAAAACTCTCGGGTCTTATTCTCTCATCAAATGAGATTTCACTTCCTCTAACCCACCGAGCTTCAACATATGGTCCTTGTAAAAGACCCCTCGACTCCGAACTGACATTGCTTGGAATCCCAAGCATAGCACCACTCTCTACCGACAACGGTACTTAGGAAAAATATATCCACTGTACTTAGTAGTCACAGCAGCAATATAAAATAATGCTACAAAGGGAGAGACCTCAAACGTGGCCCTTATCCCCGACCACAGCCTACAGCTCATAGTAATCCCATCCTATGACGCCTTCACAATGACCTTACTCTATGCCTTACATCTAACGACATACAAGTCTCACACGAACGCGCAGAAGATCTTCGAGGTTCTCGTACCATAGCAGGAGAACGGAATCTCACCAGAGAATTCAACGACCTTAATCTTAAGGCTCTACATCAAATAGAGAGAAACGCAGAAGACGTAAAACGTCCGCACAGATTTCTAAGGACTCTAGAACATAATGCTCTGATACCATCTGTGACAACCCGCCTACTAAAATATTAGGTGGCCAACCCAATACTCTAATAATCACAGGAATCATAGATGGTCCATTCTCATCATCACTATCGATTAAAATAATAGTATGAGATAACCACCAATCATTTTAGAAAAAAAATGTCAAAAAAAGAAAATTTTGTAAATAATAGAAAACACTTAGACAATCCCATTTGCGAAAATGGTGGATATCCAAAATCGATAATGAATAACGACAATTATCATAAAGAATCACCAAATAAGCTATCGATGCACATACTACTACAATTAGTTACATCGAGTATTACATTTCAATATTTATAATATAGTAAATGAGTGAAACGCTTGGGCGAACACGCCCGAATAAATAAACTGAACCTAACTAAAGTACAAAGGAAAGAAGCGTCTAATACCAATAACCTACAACATCTGCAATATGCTGTAGCTCCATGACAACCGGAATGGAAATGTAAACACGGGTGTCCATGCGGTAGAGCACCTGTAACGGAAATAATAGGTGCAGAAACAAAGAAATATAGATACGGTTCAGGGCCCAGTTTGATATGATTCCCATGTAAATAAAATGCAAGACAGTTGAGTGCATAATTCTCTCGTAGATAACAGTAACATTTCTCACCTCTCAATCTAGCAGCAACCAAGTGCAATATCGTGAGATGTTTTTAGTTAACCCTAAGTACTAAGGGCTAACTTCTCCCCATTCTCAACACTATGCCTTATTCGTGCGTGGGGTGTCTCGCAAAGCGAAATCCAAACAAGGAACCCCCCACCCCGATACACTACTACTTAGGCAAGGTTGATCGTCAAGATCCATTAGATCCTTAGCACGAAATAATAAATAAATGTATATGTGCGTGCATATGTGTGGGAGGTCACATCTACAGCTACACAAAGAAAATATAAAATAAAACCCATCCATCATCTAATGGCACAATTCCTAATTTCTTTCTTTAGGAATATATATAAATGGTACAACATTTTATCAAATGTTTACCAAGTCAATCTCATTTACCAATTTTATTTCCTTTCTTCCATCCAGGAAGAATACATAATTTAAAGCAAGTTTTATTATCATAAAAAGTGCTTTATCCTTTTTCATAAAACCCCACTTCCCTTCTTTCATCCAGGAAGTGTAATCAAAAGTCATTTTTATTATCATAAAAATACTTTTGTATGCCATATGCTTCCATTTCCCTCCTTTCTTTCGGGAAATATTATCCGAAGCCAAACCATATATCCCATTTCCCTTATTTCATCCGGGAAATGTAATTAAAGCCAATCCATTATCATGAATTGCTTTAGTGAATCTGAGACCGTCCCTCCGGGTTTCCCCACTGGATGCGCCCCTAAATGGCTATCATCTTCCAGGGTCTATCTATACAAGACAACCTGGGAACCTACCGAAACGTCGGGAAGCGGCCATACCCCTGCGGGATAGTCATGACCACACCCAGAATCACCTATCCAGCGCAGAATAAATATACAATAATCGGTCATATGGCCTAGGGGTATATCCACCCTGCTTAACAGCCAGGGGGTTTCACCACAACGCGCGCAACTTCCCTTATGATAGCGATTTAGGGAGGTGTGTAATCCATAAATTATCATTTATGAAAAACTTTACTTTTCCTTTTGAAAACATCCAATCTTTACATTCTCAAAATTATTTGTACTTATTTATTAGTACCACATTTTATCTTTATGCATTTCACATTCTTAATGTCATATTTTATTAATGACTTAAGACCCGAAGTTGCATAAACCTCAAATTAGTCTCTAAGACTTCAATATAATATTTTAAACCATCAAAATGAATCTCCCTCAAGGAGAGTCTCCCAATTGTCTCAACCTTAACATTTTATCCGCAATTTATCTCTAGGTTAATCTCTTAAATCATTCAGATATCAACCTACGCAAACTACCCCTCGGGGTAAGCCTAAATATCCCATGTAATCCTAGGGCATTAGTCTACCCAAAACCACCCTCTAGGACTCTTAATTACTTCCCAAAGGAAGGTTCCTAAACTCCGATCCTAAAAGAAAAGAACCAAAACTAAACTAGAAAAACATCCCAAAAATGCAGGACATCTGAATCGATTCACCCTGTCCGAATCGATTCGGTCCCCAAAAGAGAATCGATTCGGTAGGTCCGAATCGATTCGGTTAAGAAGACCCTGGCATTCTTCATAACCCCGAATCGATTCGGTAGGTCCTAATCGATTCGCCCAATTCAGACCTGTAACTTTCCCTATTGCCGAATCGATTCGCTAGGGGCGAATCGAATTGATCTTGCAGAATTTCCAAGTATGGGTTACGGGTTGTTTGAACCCTAAAATCCCAAAACCCTCAAACCCTTGATTTTTCCCAACATCAACAACAAAAATTTAACCCAAATCATTTCTACACTATTACTAACTACTAATTTATCCTCAAATCAAATTAAAACCAAGAATTAAGGGTTTAATCATCAAAATTCAACAAAAACCAATATATGGTTTAAATCTCCAAAACTTAACTAAACATGAAATTTATCACATTAAATCAACATCTAGCAAGTAAAAAACTTGCCTCAAGTTTGTAGTCTCGGATTCAACTCCGGGAGCAACGGATTTCGGCCTCAAATCTCCATTTTATTTCCTTTCTCCCAAGATCTCTCCTCTCTCTTTCTCTCCTTTGGCTTCTCTCACAAAATGAAGAAAGAAGAGGGGTGGGGGGGACTTAAACGGGTCTTAAAACACAATTTACCTCTTTTAATTGCTAATACACCATTAAAATGACTCGTATCTGCATAATTGAGCCAAAACGCGTCAAAAGTGCCCGAAACCCAAAAACACAACATGGCACTTATTTCGACTATCTCGACTATTCTAAAAACAACCGCACCCCCTATTTTGGCATTTGGGAAAATGTGAACAATTTTGTGTTCCAAATTTTTATTTTACTTTATTAATTATACCTCAATTCAAACATGAGCCAAAACCGTCGTTTTACATATAACGACGCAATATATCACAATATAATGCCATTTACCTTCTCATACGGTAAATAGACAAAACATAGTAAGTATTATCCCTAAATCTCACGGGAATAATATTTACTCCAACTTCCCCTATGTTAGAGTATTAGCCCATCGGGCAAAATAATATAAAATAGGCGCTCAAAAAAACCTGGGTTGTTACAGTAACCATAGCCCGAGAAAGATTTTCTTCAATACCTTGGATCTCGGGGATGATCCAAGATTTCACAGAGCTCATGGCAGAGTTCGGAGCAATAAAAGTGGGAACACCACTTCCAGTAGTTGAAGGCTGAGAGATAGATTCAGCCAAATTGACCGAGGAGCTTTTCTTCAGCCTCCTCGGAGGAACATCAATAGTCTCGGTCAAGGATGTACTCTTAGTCGGGGATATGACAATAACCTCGCTTGGAGCAGCGGCTTTGCTCGGAGCCACTGGGGGCTTCTCGACAACCTTCACAGTAGCAACCGGAGGAGGTGCATCGATTTTTCTTGTCCCTTCTTCTGGGACATCATGTTTGCTTTTCTTTGCCTCTCCAGCAATAGAGGCAGATTTCTCGAAGAGGGCAGGAGCTCTTCTTTTCTTCATTCTTTCACTCAGAGGAATATGTGACTCAGGTGAAGAACTTGAAGAAGCTGGTACTGGTTCTACGTCACTTATCATCGGACGAGCAGTAAAAGACGAGGTGTAACTCTTATACTGCAGCAAATATGAAGCTGATCTGATATGCTCGTCGGCAACATTTTGATGCAAACCCCAGATAAGTTTCAGATGTTTTAAGTTAACTTCTGTCTTTTTTGGAGACCTTCTTTTGCTGTCAACTGCAAATAAATGAAAACTAAAACATTAGTGACACATTTTATCAAACCCAAAGAAAGCATAAATTCAAAAATAAAGTAAAGTAAAAACAACCTATCCCATTGCCATAGGGAGGGCATCTGGGATCCTGATACACATCATTTCCAGTTAGTGGGGCATGTTGCCAATTTTTTATAACAACACCATGCTCAAAATAATCCCTATTGGCATCTGGGATATTGACCACTAAAGCTCTATTTAAAAACATAATTTTTTAGTAAAAAGTACTGTCGTTGATAGCCCATCTATAGCAAAACATGATTTCTAGAATTCCTATACGAGTTCCGTGAATTTGATTTAATCTATGAACTCCGTTAACTATTCTCCACGTATTGGGGGCTATTTTTGCAGGAACCACGTCAAAATATTGACAGAATTCCAGACACAAAGGGTTTGGGAGAAAAGAAAAGCCACATTCAGCAACAAAGAGACTGGGGAACTAATGTCCCTCAGCCAAACGAAAATAATCTGAAGGCTCAGAAAGTTCCTCCAAAACAACCCATAAAGGAATAGAGAAATCAGAACGAAACTTATCAAGCGACTCAACAAGGTAAACCATGGCGAATAAAGGAAATAAAAGAGAAGGAAGAATATCTTACAGAAAAAGGATGGATCTGTTGACAACGAACGATGAAAAGGATGAACGCACAAGAGAGAGAGAAAATGGAAAACTCAAAGATACAGATTTGAAAAAGTAAAAGACGATATGATTTTCTGCAACGCTTAAATACCTTACCTTGGGAAAAGGTAAAAATAATGATTACAAAGGGAGACGTTTACCCTACCGGCGGCTAAAAGGACAAAAAGGGCGCGGAGATCGAAGCAGTTAGAGAAATTCGAAAAGTCTGATTCTTTGAATTCGAAAAGGAAAAATAAATGCAAAGAACACGCTCATAAAATTCAGGATGACTATTTAATCCCGCCATATTTCGAGAAGAATGTTCCACACTCCTCAGTCTCGAACTGTGAAACATTGGGGGCTTCTATTGATACCAATTTTAGTTTGTTGACATGGCACAATGAAGTGGAGACACATGGCAATCTGCGTGGCAATAACAAATACTTATGAACAACACCTTGACTTCGAGGCACTCAATTTCCCCGACCAACTCAGACACTCCAAGCAGTATGTTCTCTCCGAGGAACTTACCTGCACCGAGAAACTCATGGATACCGAGATACTTAGGCGGTCCGAGCAGCTTAGGCAGTCCGAGCTGCACCTCGATCAGAGCATTTATTATCAAGACAATTAAGAGGATTAAATGCGCATTAAATGCTGATTATTATTATACGGATATATACGCTTATTGAACAGCTATGTATTACTCATTCACATGTAAAACCTCATGGCTATAAATACACTGTATCATCCTCATTGAGAGGGGACCGGAATTTCTGGAGATAAATCTTACCTCGAGAATTCCCAAACAGTCAATAATAACATAAACAGTGGACGTGGGTCATTCGTTCAAGGCTGAACCACTTTAAAATCTCTTGTCTTATTTATTTTTTATCTGTGATTAAACAATTAGAGATAATCTAATTTTTTACATCAATAATAATAATAATAATAATAATAATAATAATTTTTTATATTATAAAATTAAATAAATCATCAGCTTCGAAAATTTTGTTAAATTTGTTTTTGAAAAAATATATTATTTTGGCATATTTTCTAATGTGAATAGGTTCGATTTTGAACAATTGGGATATAGTAGGTTATAATTGATGTTAAATGCTTTACTCAATTTCTTTACATTGTGTAGTAATGATGATGTTCACAACATAATTTAAACTACACCTTCATAAGAGGCAACCCATTTGTTAACTATGTATATTGACACTTTTTGACGACATCACTAAAATAGTTGTTTTAAACAACCGTGTTTGTATAATTAATTCTAACATCCATTGTACCTTTATTGCCAAATATAAAATACTCGTTTATAATGTCACTGAACAAATTATCAAAAAGAATTAAAAAGTCAAAACATTAAAAAAAATAATTTTTTATATTATAAAATTAAATAAATCATCAACTTCGAAAATTTTTAATCTTTTTTTAAAAAAAATAAGATATTTTTGGGCATATTTCCTAATGTGAATAGGTTCGATTTTGAACAATTGGGACATAGTAGGTCATAATTGGGATATAGTAGGTTATAATTGCTTTACCTTATGTAGTGATGATGATGTTCCACAACATAATTTAAACTACACCTTCATAACAGACAACATAATTTAAACTACATCTTCACTTAATCCAAAACTCATAATTTTCTCTCTTTTGATCCAAAAAGGAGAAAAAAAACCTTTCATCTTTTTTTATTTGTCTAAAAATTGTTTTTTAATAAAATTGTATTTTTACAAAAAAAGATAATTTAAAAAAAAAACTATTTTTTAACTCCTATAGACATTAATGCACAGTAATAAGGACTAAAACTATAAATAAAATATTTTTTGTCATATTTCCAAAATATATATTACAATAGATCATAAAATTACAAAGTCCCTTTTTTCTATTCCTTTTGGGTCTTTTTTATTTATCCCTATAACTTATGATTATTTCTTTACCTTAGTGAATCATTTATTCATTCTAATAGGGGGTAAGGCCTAATAAAATAAATTGTATTAATCACTCACTGCCTACGAAAAGTTTCATGGAGACGTTCTTTTGCATAAATCTACATCCCTTATATGGAAATTACTATAATATAATGGATAGTGACATTGACTTGTATACAAAAACGTTTTTTTGCCGAATTCCTACTAAAAACATAGGGTAAAAGGCAAGAAGCTTGAATAAATATACCTTGTTCGGAGCCAAGTTTGGGTACAATCAAAACAGAGTCAACTCATCTAGTTGGAGTTCACATGGCCAAATCGTTAAAAAAATATAGGAATTACAATGAAAAACAATAAAAGCTTCAATGTTTTATGCCTCTATATTGATTCCGGGCACCATTCCATAAACTCCGGCGACATCCCTCTACCACCTGCCGACCAACCTAAACTAAACAATCATGGCAACAATCCAAAACCCCCCACCTGTTTCCCCCTTCACCAGCGACACATCCCTCAACCTCTTGCCGCTCAACCACCTATGCCGTCTAAAACCCAGTTGTAAATTCCCCCTTCGTCGGCGACACATCCCTCATCATCCTTCTTCTCAACCAACGATGCTAAAGCTGAAATCACTTTCTCACACTTTAGCTGTATAGATTTTCAGCTGTCAATTTCTTAGACTTTAGCTGTACACTTTCTCAGTAAATCTGAAAACCCAAGAAAGAGTCTCCCACCTCACTTTCTCAGGAAACAAATAGAAAATTACAAAGTTCACATAAACAAAAAATCTCAATTTTTTTCAATCTTACTTTGCTAATAAATAAGCCTACTTTTCTCTGCTCCCAAAAAAAATCAACAAATCACAAACTAAAAGATTACAATTTTTTCCCGAGGAAACATACAGAAAATCGCAAAATTTACACAAACAAAAGTGATTTTCATATTTCAATATCACTTTTCTCATAAATTTTTCAGTCTCACTTTTCTGCAACAAACACCATACAAACCTTAGACGATCTGATGAAACTCTTCGACAACTTCATTGAGCTCGGCAGGGCTGAGCTTCGGCCGCTGCCCTTCCGCCATCCAAAAGATAAGCCAAAAATAAGTACCAACTAATACCTTGTACCTTAAATTGCATCCTTGTGTCATTGTGGTACCAAAAAAGTACATGCAGTGTACTTGTACATGAATTTATGGCACACCCCACCCTTGTGTTTATGTAAGCCTTAAATTGCAGCCTCCTGTCACCCTTGTGTTTTTGTTTTGTTTCAGAGTGTGGCACCATCTTTATCGTCGATACACAAATCTTTCTAGATCTAAGAATCATTCCTTGAAGAAGGATTTGAATGTATGAATGAGGGGCGTTGCTGCTGTTGCTGTAAATTGTTGCTGCTACATAAGTTTCAATGGAAATCAAATTCAAAATCCGATGCACTAACAATACGTAAGAACTATGCACAGAATAGTTAGGGGCACTTTTTAAGTAAACATAAATGGTGTTTGCAAATTTTCATAGCTTAGAGGGGTATCATTAGGATCCATTAAAAAAGGGATAATCATATAAAGAATCCATAAAAAGGTGGAAAGTCTGAACTACCTGTTGATTTGAACTTGAATGATTCGGTGCCCAAAGACCATTGATGGTGACCTGCATTGAAAATAGGTTCCCACAAATTTCAAATTTGATACAGCATGCAAGATATACGCAAAAATGATTGGAAATGTCATGACAGATGCTCGCTCGACAGGGAAATATGATCACTTTGTACGGCTAATGGGGCGTGCTTCTTCTCACATTACATTAGAGTGTGTTTTACAAACTCTTCCACACAAAAATGTCTAGGTTGCCAAAATAGAAACAGATAAAATGCTTATTCAAATGGTTAAAACTGAGCTGGAGCTGAGGAAGCAGGGAGGTGCATTTAACTGCCAGTTTAAAGGACAATCTGACTTTTCCAGGTATGAATGAAGGTGTGGTTTGCCATCTAACTTTGATGCTTCATACTGTTATACATTTGGTTATGGTGATGGAGCTCTCCTTCAGAGTGGAAAAATTGGATTAATATCATCAGTAGGGAATGTGGCTGCTCCAATCGAAGAATGGACTGTCAGTGGAACTGCGTTGACTTAATTAATGGACGTAGAGAGGAGACATGGAAAGTTCAAGCCTGTGATAAAGAAGGAAATGGTGGAGCTTGAAGGTGCTCCATTCACGAAATTCTCATCACTGAGGGAAGAGCGGACCCTTAAAAATCGATACATCAGTCCTGGTCCCATTCAATTTAATGGCCCGACATCGGATAGCATTAGCCATACCTTATTGTTGGAGCTTGCGATTCAAGCATAATCGCATAGCTACAAAAAAAAAGATATTGAGGTATTTAAAGTACCAATAATGAGTAGTTATAGAATACCAACCCTGATGTGAAAGAACTAAAAATCATTGTCAAACAAAAAACAAAATATATTTACTCTGAAGCCCATAATGAATATAACACTCAAATTGTTGGTTATTAATCCGATGAGACTATAATTGATACAAAGAATCAAAACATTCTCATCAAAATATGATAAAAAGAACAGTTGCATTTAGTTTAACTCGGATCTACATAGAAATTTTGTGAACATTTAGTTTAACTCGGATCTACATAGAAATTTTGTGAAAAAAATTTATAATAATTAGATCTACATAGAAAATTAACCTAACCAAAAAAATCGAAATCGATCCTATAACTGATATACCAACTCCCAACACAAACAGAGAGATGATTTGAACTTTGGACTACAAATAAATATTGGATAACGGAACCACATATGGACGGTTAAACAAAACTTTTAAGAGTGAATTCTAAAATAAATGCAATGGAAAAAGTTGATCTTAGACTCTGCGATTTGCATAGTTATGTACAACTCATTCCTCCAATAGAGATATACCTAGCTCATTCCTCCAACAGAGATATACCTTAAAATTCCTACAGACGTATTTTGTACTAACTGTACACCCACAACAAATAGAACAAAATTCCAAGATTCATACAGACATATCATCAAACACATGTAATGCAACAGAGAAAATGTTGAAGGTTCAAATTTGGGCTCAACAATACAAAAGGAATCAAAAAATTCAATTAATAGCTCTCAAATAAGAGCAAACACAAATACCAACTTCAAAGCATCTAGAATTAAAAATTTAAAAACAATAAAGACATGTTAAAAAAGTACTGATATGTTCATGAATAAAAATGAACATCTCTACTCATCCAAAAAAATAAAGTATACAAATGTTTATGTTATCAAGAGTTTCTTTTATATGTCTACCACGTTGTTGGGATTCTATTACAAATCACAATCCCCCGTAACAATCAAAATAGTAACCAATCCATTAAATAACATTACAAGAACAAAATGTGGGTCATTGAAGTCATAAACTGAATTCGAATGACTTTCCTTTGCCATGACATATCGTTGTAAAGCAATGGATGCCAGAACAATTATTCACGTATATTATGATATTTGAACATCCAAAGTAGTAGCTGAAAAATAATCAAAGAAAAACCTAATGGTCAATAAACAAAGAAATTTAGATCTACATAGCGAAACTAAAGGTCAATAATTAAATAAAATCCTATAGCATATAATCAGATATATAAATAAAATCCTATCTAAATGTGATTTGTATTAACTGAAAGAGCTTACCCAAAATAAAATGACAAATTGAACAAAAGTAATCATTGTGAAATACTAAAGAGTCACAATACCACTACAGCTAGCCAATCTTCGACATAAAATATCTAGGAAACCAAAAGCCAAGATAAAATAAGAGCTTTTGACTAATCATTCACAGAGTATTACAAAAGGCAAAAACACATGCTCTTTGTCTAATATAATAAAGAAAAAAAATGATATTTACATTGCATAATAGAGGCATACCATGACAAAGTGGTGGATAATATGTGATTCGTAAAATGAGCCTTTCCATTACTGATATCCGTAATTTAAAAAGTATGCATCACAATTTCTTTAACAATAAAAGAATGACATGTATAAATATTACAATACTTCAATCAGCACACATACTTTCTAAACCCTAATTTAAAACTCTAAAAACACTAATTCATACATACTAGAAAAGGAAATGCCTTAAATTTTGGAGGGTGGGGGATAAAAAAGATTCTCAAATGGGTAACAAAAATATATTAGCAAGGGCAAAACCAAGTTACACATAAATCATCCCTGGAACATATTTGAATCTCAAAACTCCTAAAATTTGAAAACTAATTAGAGTGAGTGAGAGTCAATATGTGTGTGTGTGAGATAGATAGATAGAGAGAGAGAGAGAGAGATTAATGTGGGATTCCTTGGAAAGTTTAGGGTTTCTCAAATTACCCAAACAAAACATAAATACATGATTCCAAACCAAATATTAGGGTTTATAAAACTTTAATTTGAAAAAAAAAAACACAAAATCTCAATTGAAGAGAGAGATGGAAAGTTTACTTGATAGATCTGGAAAAAATGTAAAAAAATATCTGCAAAAAAACATAAAACTAAATTGTCAAACCTGAATATCAAACATCATAACTCGAAAACACCCAAAATGTGGGAAGACTACATACCTTCGATTTAAATCTATACATCGTGTGGATCTCCATTTGAAACCTAAATAGAAACAAAATACACAAATTACCCAAACATAAACCCAAAAAAAACATAAATACATGATTCCAAACCAGAGATTAGGGTTTATAAAACTTTAATTTGAAAAAAAAAACACAAACTCTCAATCGAAGAGAGGGATGGAAAGTTTACCTGATGGATCTCCAAAAAATGTAAAAGAAGATCTGCAACTCGAAACCAACCAAAATGTGATAAAAGCCCTAATTTATACCTATCGGTAGCGAGGAAAAGAGGTTGAAGGTGAGGACGGCAGTGGGGAGAGGGCAGTAATGGAGAGACGGTGCAGGAGCGGATAGGGTGCGACAATAAATTCGTTCCCAATCGTTGATTTTTTGGAACAGTAAAACACCCGCTCTCATATATATATATATATATATGTAGCAAAAGTGAAGAGAAATAACAAGAAATGGGTCAGGGTCCAATTTGTAAAAATATTTGTTTTAGCAAGTATTTAAAACTGCATTATTGCAATTATTATGTGCATATTAGTTCCGAACTCTCACCTAAAATCCTCACCCCTCCACTAATGTGCACACCTAGAGTACGTCTACTCTAACCTAGTCATTTATAATATTTCCAACTAGGTCATGGACATATACTACTAATTATAGCTCATAAGAGACTCCTTACTCCAATTAACTGCATTTGATATTCTCTGTTCTAGTAATAAATAATTTATCCCCTTAAGTTATTTTGTTTACCCACATCTACACATTTGCTAATTTCACACATTAGGATTATTATTATTATATATATATTCAAATCATCCCTATACATATATATACAAATCCTGCGCCCTTTAGTTAGGGCCACTTGGCGCAATGCATACTCTGCTATCATGTCTGGTGCATCGCTCGCTGCATAAAGGACAACTAGTTTGGCGTCTCTCACGAACCATAAATCTCATAACACAAATATTGGAGTCGAGCATACTCACTAACTAAATGGGTTACGCACATACCTACGCTCCCATTCAACCGTCGAAACTATCTTACGTAACATATAGCACGTATTCAAGTTCATATGCTCTGGGTACAAGTCAAATAGCCCCCCATTGGGTCACCCAGGATAAGATTGTCCACTACGCGAAACCTCCTCCCAACATCAAGAAACGTAGGTATGCTATACACACAATAATGATAAACATATAGTGATAGGCATTCCCGAAGCCTTATAAAGATTCAGGTATTCACCCAACCCATATTTATATTTTTCTACACGTAGTATACTTCTCCTTACTACTTACGCAATTAACTCGATTATTCACATTTTCAAAATTTCCAGGGTTAATTCACCTATTCAATACTTAAGGTATTATCCTAGGAATGCTTCCCAAATAATTTTGCACCAAACTAATATCAGTAAATGGAAGTTTTCCTAACACAATTAACTGTGTAACATGATATGAGGAAAATGGGAATTTCTGGGTTTTTCTGGAACCTGTAGTTCGAACGATTTAGCAGGTCATTTGAACGACTCTTCTTCTCGTTCGAACGAAACTCCATCTCATTCGAACGAGATGAAGTCTCTCTCGGGTTTGACCAGACCTGTTACGTTTTACTGTTTATACTTCGTCTTCCTAAAAAATTTCAGTCCTAAAATCTCTAGATTTCTCAACCCCAACACCAAAACAACAATCCTAATTAATGTTCTAACATGTATAAATGATTTCCCTTAACTTTGAACCATTAATTCATCATAAATTAGTTATAAAATCCAAAGTCCCGAATTTAACAATTCAAAATCCTAGTTCATCAAATTTCCATACAAGAACATCAATTTCAATTTCGTCGATCATCAATCCTCATCAATTTGGGATTTCTAAACTATCTACATGAGGGATTCATCATACTTTAATCTCCAGATTTTAATAAATTCCATTAATCCTCCAATTTCATCAAAACTTAAGAATCAAATAGTGAATATTATACACCTACACTAATATGAACATGCTTGTTGCTATAAATTGCAAGACTCAAACACTTACCTTAACTTCGACGGTCTGATCCACTATTGATATGGCTATGGGTGCGTTCCTCGTCTCGCGATCTACACTTTGGTATAGTTTTTTGGGTGTGTTCTTGAGTTAGGCACCAAGAACTCCTATGGCTTATTCTTCCTTCCTCTGTGCCTTTCTCTTTTCTCTCACGTATGTTTAGAGATGATAAGTCCCCTCTAACCCATGTACCTACTTATTTAATTTCTTAATTTTTGTCCATAATATCACCCCAAAATTCCAAAGGACAAAAATGCCCCTACGAGGTGCCGGTTAGGCCTAAAACTACCCCGAAGTCCAAATAAAATGCCCGGATAGGGTTTTTTTACTATCTCGACCCTTTAGGACTCAATGGCACACTCAAAATTACCATACAATTTATACAAAAATAATTTATCTTTTTTCCAAACAATTTGTCCCGACACGACTCGCACGCGCGTCCTGACTTAAAATACCAAACTGTCGTATTTGGAATTATTTAATATCATAAAAAATATGGGGTCTAACAGGAGTGTTGCTCAACATTATTTCCTAATGGAATAAAATCTTTGTGTCCCACTTCTGGCAGAGTTTTCAAGAGGCGGTGGGGACGAAATTGCATTTGTTCACGGCATATCACCCATAGAACGATGGACAGATAAAGAGGATGAATCAAATTCTTGATCATATGATGAGGACATATATTATGGATTCCAAGGGTAGTTAGGATCAGTATCTAACATTGGTGAAGTTTGCTATTAATGAATCATATCAATTTACTATTGACATAACACCTTTCGAGGCTTTGTACGAGAGAAATTATCATTTTCCCTTATGTTGGTTAGAGGTTAGGGACAACAAGCTTCTTTGGCCTGACATGAGTTTGAATACGTGAACAAAGATCGAGATGAACAGGAGTCATATTGGAATGGCTTATGACCATCAGAATAGTTATGCCGATGTGAATCGGAGGCACTTGCACTTTGATGTGGTTTATCAAAGTGTTGTTGCGTGTATCTCCCCTAAAGGGTATGATGCGATTTAGAAAGAAGGAAAATCTAGCATACAGATACGTGGGGACTTTTCCCATCATTGAGAAGGTATGGACGGTTGCATCTTACTTTATCGAAGCACTTGCTATAGATTCACGATGTATTCTACATGTTGTCATTGAGGAAGTATCTCAAGGATGAATTATCTTATCAACATATAGTATTAGAGGAGATAGACTTCCAGTCAGACATTACTTATGAGGAGAGACATAATCGTAGTGAGTGAAAGCTTTAGTCAAAGGTGGTTCCATATGTACGTGTGTAGTAGAGAAATTACAATACCGCTGAATCAACTTGGGAGCGTGAGGATGACATGTGGGAAAAGTATCCAAATATCTTCATGGGAGGTACGTTCTAATTGCGTGTATGAAATTCCGTTGTTAGGGGGATAATGTAATACCCCGTACTATTAAGAGTATTTTATTCCACATGTGCATTTAATCTATTCATTTAATTGTGAAATTAAATTGGTTTCAGTAAACG
Organism: Sambucus nigra; assembly: GCA_949130495.1. Lineage (NCBI taxonomy): Eukaryota > Viridiplantae > Streptophyta > Magnoliopsida > Dipsacales > Adoxaceae > Sambucus > Sambucus nigra. The sequence goes on along the minus strand of OX422213.1, from coordinate 129,878,345 downwards.
TTAATTGACGATTTTAAGATTAATATTTTTGATTAAAGTTATTTACTTGCATGTAATAAGTAAATAACTATTCGAATTATTATATTGCCATTAGAGAGATAAAACGACGAATTTGAAAGGTTTAAGGGTGATGTGTAATATACACATATGTCAGTCCCAGTTAATGTGATGATGATATATTTTAAGTTTGGTGCCTCGGATGGCCTTTTGAGTGCACCAGTGATCCGAAATGGGTCAAAATATTCCAGAATAGGTAATTGGGTGTTGTAGTTGGGTTCCAGGGGTTTTTTAAACATAAAATGACCCGTATAGGGGTATGGTTGTCTTTTTACCTTGAAGCTTAACTCAAATACGAAATTAGGGGTTAATTAAGAGGGATTTAAGTGTTAGAGGTGTGGATGGCAACTTCATTTAACCTTTTCTTATTACAAATTAAGGGAGAGATCAAAGAGAGAAGAAACTAAGAGAAAGGAAGAGGAAGAAAGCTTAGAGAAGGGAGGAAGAGACACATCTAGAATCAATTCATCTATAACGTGTGAAGCTTTGAATTTTAATCCATTGAGGCATGTGTTTACTTACTTTAGATTTTCATTTCAACAATTATTATGTCTATTGTTAATTATTGATTAATCTGGAAATTGAAGATGTAGTCAGTGGGAATATTCAAGAGGTTTGATTTGTGTTTTTACATATTAATATGATTGAGAAGTAATATGGATGAAATTTGTGATTTAAATATACGAATATGATCATGAAGATGATAACATTGATTGGGTGTTAGATCAATGGGTTTTAAAGATCGATTAAATTTAGATTGGATGAATTGAATTAAAGATTAGGTTTCCTTGGGATAACATGTTTGATTCGGATTTATATCGAATTTAAAATAAATCTGGAATATTTATATATGTATTATTTCGGATCTTAATCTATCATTTTGGGAGGCTTAAAACCTTCATTGATGGGTTTAGGAGGTGAAATCCTGAGGTTGAAAATGAGGGGCAACCCAACAAATTGAACCAGTTCATTGGGGGTAACGAAATGGTTTGCTGGACCAAAAAGGTTCGGTTAGCTAGAAAATTGGTTCGATTTTCTAGCTTGTACCAATTTTTGTTTTGCATTGTTTTGACCCATTAGTGTTGTATAAATGGGTGTATAAATTTTTGGGGTAGAATGGGACTTCCGAGAATAATATTTTGGAGTTCGTAAGTGTTTTAGGACAACTAATTTAATCGAGTGAGATGAATTGGTTAATAAGTGAGTGAATACATAATTGAAAATATGGAAGTTGGTTTGAACTTCAGGATTATCATACTAGAATGCTATGATTTTTCCATATGTAATCAAGAGTCTCTCTCTCTCTCTCTCTCTCTCTCTCTCTCTCTCTCTCTCTCTGTATATATATATATATATATATATATATATATATATATATATATATATATATATATATATATACATATTGTGTGTTACTTATATATATGCGATTGTGTGTATTTGTTTGAGATTTCGACTCGGTGGCCCAATTACGGTGCGTGGTATACCTGGATCCTAGTAGCACATGAGGTCCACGAGGTCCTTCTCTATGATGAAGTATATACTTATAAGGTGAGTGATATATGTGTATGTGAATGAGATAGTTGGGTGAGTATCTAATTATAACATATGTATAGCTATGTAATACTTATGAAAATATACCTGGTGAAGGTAGTGAATATTAGCTAATGGTGATTATTAGTAGGATGGGCTATGTCAGCGGTCATTGTCCTAGTTAGACTGGGTAGCATTATTAAAATAATGAAATGGATGCATTAGGTGCAAACAGTAAATGAGAGGTGAGGAAAGGTCCCAAGTGAGTCAGATTGGAAAGTTAATCATGAAGTAAATAAAGTGCACCTTTACATTTAATTTATTTAAATACTGGAAAATATTTTTCAAATAATTTTTTCGAGCTTTGACCCACTGGAAAATATATTTTTCAAAAACCTAGGTTTTCAGCAACAGGGACAGCAAGGTTAGTCTTTTCATCATTCCACTACATACATTAGCTGTGGATGCTGCGCGATTTAATTCTATAAACCTCAGTTCATTATATTTAGATAGGATTCAGTTTTCAGTATTTTCCTTTAGGGCGTGTTGTCGTATATGGATAGGACTTTACATTTGAGTCAGATATTTCCTATTATTTCTGATTAACATATTTACATTTATATTATTTGTGGCAACCAATGGTTTATTCGATTCATGTTATTTATGACTATTCTCTCATCAATTCTACTTCCATTTTATTTGGTACATATTTATGTTGGTTGGGTTTACATATTTGTTATGACAGTGATACTAAGAATGAAATCAAATTTGATTCCCATTTAATTTTAATAGAGGCTTGATCACCTGATATTAAAATATGCGGCGTGTCACACTAGTAGTTTTTCCCAATCTTTAAATGAACTCCTGTTTATCTTGATCTTGCTATTACTCTCTTAATGAGAAAATTTATCTCTAAATAGGGAGGTTTATAAATGAGCCCCTCTTACAAGATTATTCTCGTGTTTACTCTTATACACAATATACAACCTCACATAATCTCAGATCTACAATTAATTTAAGTTTTTACGTGATTAAATCTTGCATAATTGCAATTGAAATGAACAAATTTGACTAAAACTCACATAATTCACAGATTAACTTGAATTTGGATATAATTGAATCTGATCACTTAGCATACAGCTGTAATTAAACTAAAAGGCTTTCGAATTCAATTTCAATTGATCTCAAAACACTTTTCATGAACTTAAAATTGTATTTAATAACTTTAAGGGTAAGGGTTTGATAAATTGCCTAACTGAGTGTGAGTTTGAATTTCATTTTGGGAATAAAATATTGTTATTGCATTTTATAACAAGAAAATTTTTAACTACTCGTATTAAATTCCAAGTATGTCAAATGTAATATGCAGCCCTAGAAATAAATATTTTAATTATAATTGGGTATTTTATTTTGAGAAATAATTTGAAGAAAATATATGCAGGAGTAGTGAGCCAAAATTTAACATAAAGTGACGCATCGTGTAAGGTGATTAAAAAGAAATTTCACGTTGCATGGTTCGCATAGATGAACATTCATGTTCAATTAAATGGGTACGAGGATGTCATTAGAGCACTACGTGAATTTTTAGAGGAACAAATGAGATACAAATGCGAGTAAACGTAAGGTGTCATAATGCCAGTACATGACACACTAAAACATAACGTTGGCAATTTTTGTAGAACCCTCAAGGATGACAAAAATAATTTCACCGAATATTTAGGGACCTAAAAATATAGAAAGAAATACCAAGGTTTCCATGTTGGAAAAAAGATGTGGTTTTGAACATAGGACCCGGTCAATCGGCCCCCTATCCGCGATCGACCGGTCCAAGAAGTTATCAGACGGGTCCCTTATATTTTTGTGCACAATCATTGTAACAACCCTTGGTTTTGGTGTGTTGTCGATTGGAGAACAAGTTGGGTCCTGATATGGTTGTATTATGGGATATGAACCTTTCCTTTTAAGCTATATAGGTTTGTAGTCTTATTATAAGAGAGAGAGAGAGAGAGAGAGAGAATCGTATATGCCCATAGACATAATCCATTTTTCCTTTAGACTTAAACTCTCTCTTTTTATCTAGCTTTGCCCCCATTAGGTAAAACCCTTCTTCCCTACAAGATTTCCACCAAAATCCCACACTCCTATGCCTCCCTCTCTCCATTAAAGACTATATGCAAGATCCCAAACCCTTATAGGAGCCCTAGTTGGCCGTATTGCAATGCAGAAGATGCTGTTCTTCAGGCCTTGATGGGTATTTGAAGATGGAGTATGAATAAGGTTCCTTGGAGGTTGAAGAGAGAGATCACATGAACATGGGGTCATGGAGACAAGCTTGGGTGGGCTTTTAGATACCCCCTTTAGGACACCTTTGGAGGTGTGTGTGTGGGGTGGGGGGGTGGGGGGGGGGGGGTCCTCCACCTTGTTTATCATTTCCACCGTTGTTGAGCTCCATTTGAGGTGGGTTTTGCTAACCTTTGTTTAAGGTTTATGTTATGTATAAATTTCATATTTATTATTTACATATTTTAGGCTTAAAATATGTAAGATTTGTTATAGTTTACATCCATGAAGTGTCTTGGTAGATTTATGTGATCTCATGAACAAATGGGTCTCAAATAAAAATTTTAAAGTGGGTTTGAATTAGACAAAAAATTCAAATTACTATTTTCCACCATTCAAGTGTAAAAGTGTGTTGAAAATTGACTATAATTGATTATTGGGTTTATGAAGTACCAATTGATGTTTTAAAGAAAAATGAACAATTAACTGAAGGTTTAAATGAGTTTTAAAAGTGTTATAAAATTCATAGTACTATTCATGGATATTTTTATGAATAAAAATGTTAGAAAGTGTCATTTGGTGTATTTCTAGTAAAAAGAAATAATATACATTTTTATGGAATAAAAATGTAAGAAAACATTAGTTTTATGTATTTTCCAGTAAAAGAGATAATATACATTTTTATGGAATAAAAAGATAAGAAATAGCATGCTTGGTGTATTTCTAGGGAAAATAAGTAATGAGAATTTTTATGAAATAAAAATGTGAAATGATGTTGATGTTCAAATATTTATGAAATAAATATTTTTAAGTTTCTTGAAAAATGGTGACTTTGTGAATAAATGGACATTTGCCAAGATTAAAGAAATTGATGAAATGTCTTTATTTCATGAAATGCATGTTTAATCCACTTGGTAGAATTTTAATATATAAAGTCGGATTTCTATGCATATAAACTTGTATTATTTTGATAATAAATATGTGAACTAGTTTAAAGAAGACTTTATTGGATTAAACATGAAATGATGAAAGTTGGAATTTTAGTCTTCAGATTGTATCTAATTGGGACTAAAAGATATAGTGGGTATTAACTTAAAAGACTACATGTTAATAAAAGAAATGGTATTCTCTTGTAAAAAGTAGTCTTAAGAAAGAAATGCATTTCTTGAATAAAGAAGTAAAGAAATATGAATGTTGATAAAACAAAAAGTGTTAGTTAAGTGTTAATGGGCAAACACGAATTGGTTAGTAAGTGTAACATACTAATGTGGTGAAATATTAACAGTTGAGAAATGGAGTAAAAGGTCACTTTCGAAACAAATGGGTAAAATGGTAATTTTACTTAAAGTGGAATATTTTTATGAAATAAAAATGTTGGAAAGAGTGTTACAAAGGTTAAAGTGTAAGGGGCATGAAATTGTTAATTTTCAAGTGTAACACAAATTGGGGCGGTAAAGTCCCAGGCTTTGGCCTAGGTCAGATAAAAATAAAAAGAGATTATGTGGACATTTATAAAATGTTAAAACGCGTTAAAAGTACTCGGATGACACCGGAATAAAGCAAGAAGTTTCGGAGCCCTTGGGTGAAAATCCCTAAACCACCAGCTAAAGCATATGGTGTGCATACCCGTCGGTGTAGAGCATGTATAAGTATGCGGTATTGGAAGATTTCGAGAAAAGATTAAACGAAAAGTGGGACACGAATGAAGAAATGGGTTGTGTGGTAAATGTATAAATACAACCTAACTTGAATGAATGAAATAGATATGCCGGTAAAGGCTAAATGGACAAGTTAACGCAAAAATCTACTAATGTCCATAAGATAAGGAAATAGGTAAAAAAAATAGAGTAAATGGGTGGTTAAGCAACCGAAATGGTTAAACCCATATTTAATACAAGAATGTATGGTGAAAAGGTTTTTTTAATAATAAATAAGTATTTTCTTACACTAGAATTGCGTGAGTTGAAATGGGGATTTTCAATGAAAATACTAAAGGATATCTAAATGAATAAAAGAATAAATTCCGGTAAAGGAATGGCATGCTAAATTAAGTGTAAAGATTTCAAGTGTTGAACCGGGTGTGTTGAATAAGATTAAGGTTAAGGTTAAATAAAGTGGGAAATGTTAAATATGAACAAAAAGAACCTTTAATAAGATTAAGGTTAATTAATCCGAACAAATAAGGTTTTCAATAATGAATTGATTGTTGCATCGAAACACGCATGTTTAACGGTATACGTATGTAGATATATACATATTTTTACATGCATTTCCTTTCTGCCGTTAGTTTCCATATTACTTTTATAAATCCCACTGAGCATAGGCGCACATACCCACTTTGTTACGACATGTTGGGAGCGGCTCCTTATTTTGAGAGCGTTATGAAGGTAAGTATATTTTATTTATGTTTTACGTTAGTAGATCTGTTTACTTGGATTCTAGGGTGCTCCCCATGGGTCCCTTTCGTAGTTTATATGGAAATTGACATCGCATGCTAACAAGTGAAATATTAATTAAAATAAAACTAGACTAGCAACATTACTTAGGTTGTTCTATTGAACTTCACACCTAATGACTCGACGTGAATCGGGTTGACTCATGGGTAACCCATAAATCCACGTCAGGGCGTTACAAATGGTATCAGAGCTCTAAGTTCAAGGTTCCTTTCAGGTGTGATGTGGGGAGGTCGGTATTAGATCTTTCGATGTCATTATGGTTCGGGCAATCATGCTACTTTGATGACGGTTTAGTTTGTGTACTCGACGATAAATTCAAAGAGGTTAGCATGAAAAATTAGATTATTTCCAAGCGGCAAACGACTAGATTGATGTTTATTAATCCCCTTTACGTTTTTATTAGAATTGTGGTAATCTACGGATGTTCATGTAAGCCTATGGTCGTGACTCCGTAGTTGTTAGTGTGAGGCGCTTCTCTTAAGATTTGGTGATATAAAATCAATTGAGATGTCGATAGAATGAAGGGACGCCCATTGGGTAAGTGGCACAAGTTGCTTATAGTCAACAGTAGAGGTGGATGGTGAGGGTGTCTCAAATAGGCATAAATGAATTATGATTGAAGGATGTGTGTATCACCCTTAGATGCAGCGCCGAAGGATACTTAACGCTAGTGAGGTAATTAGGAAAATTAGATCATTGGCGTGATATCACAATTGATAGCATTTCGGTAAACACATTTCGGTAAACACATGAAGCTATGTAGGTGGATAGTGACCACACTATAATCCTTGTGTGAGAGGTGTCTTTAGTTGACTTTGGTTGTAAGAGTAGCCTTGTAGTGGCAACAAGGAATAGTATTTACTACAACCTGGTGGTAAAGGTAGTGTATCTCATTTTTGGAGACTAAATAGTTATGAGATTAATAAATATTGAATTGACGTGAGAACATATTAGTTCTTTGGTTGAGAACTTAGGTTTAAATGTAATTACAGGAGTTAGTTCGGGGTGAGGTCTAAAAAAATGTTGGGCGTGATCTAGGCGTGGAGTCCAAGCCTTAAGCCTTAGAAGCCTAGGCGGGCCTTAGGCGTGAGAAGGCGTTTAGGCCTTCTTAATATAATTTAAGATTTTTTAACCAGAATAAGGCTATTAAAATACTAAAATTCTACATATCATAAAAATATGTCTGAATATATGCAAATTAAAATATTGTTTGATTATTTTGGATGAGATAATGGTTCGGTTAGTTAAAAAATTCTTTAAAAGGCGATATCGTTTCACTAAAGCATTATTATTTTAGCAAAAATTGTGCCTTAAGGGTTTTACCAAGAATAAGGCGTAAAAAACTTAAGGCGGGGAGTTTCTCTCAAGCCTTAAGCCTAGGCGGGTTTTTTAGAATAGTGGTTCCGGGTAAGGAAGTAGTAGGTCCATTCGTTGGGAAACTTGGGTTAGTGATTCTCAACTTTATGACACCCCGCCTAATTAAATACCGGGTGATCAGTCCTTTATTAAATTAAAATCTAGGTGAACGATTGGTTCATTCTTAGCATCACTGTGACAAAATAAAAAAATTAATTTAAACACCTTAAATAATTAAGCTAAGTGTCAAAAAAATTTAAAACCTTATTTCCATTTTATTAAATCCTAATATGAAAACCTTTTTAAATAACCAACATTTTAAGAATTCCGAAATGCTAAGCATGGATAATAACACACAAGAATTTGAATCATCCAGATAAACCAAACTAGTGTGAAACTACAAATAAAACCATCCTGACAATAATTAAATCTGAAAGAGTACCAAATACTAGAAATATAAAGGAACATAAATATCTGACAAAAATCCAAACTGAATAGAGAAACGAGTGACACATTCCCTAACTAATAAGAACTAAAAATATGAGTGGAGTCAACAATGAGGTCATCTAAGCAATGGCCTGCAACTCCCACATAAGTTGCAGTGCATCCGATCCAAGAAATCTAAGCATGACGCCCCTGGGCACCTGTAATATATACATATATATACAAGAGAAAGGAAATAACAAGAAATGGATCAGAGCCCGAGTGTAAAACAGTTTAAAATTTTAGTTTAGCAAGTATTTAAAATACTTACTGGCTAATGTAACAACCATGTTAGTATGCCTCACTCTCTTGAGAAATTCTCACCTCTCATCTAGTGTGCACGCCTACCGTACTATTAACCTCAAAAGTTTATTTTAACTTAACTTTCCCATAAAGTTTCATACCGCTAACTACGATGGCTAAGATAATTAATTTATGAAATTTAAGCTCTCACATATATCTTATTTTATATAAAAAATAGCCCAGTGTTGTCACAAAATTCTCAAACACTTATAATAAAGTCGGAGTATTTATTCATTACTTAACTACTTTTATGCACAGTAGAAAGTTCCCATACTTAAGTATAAATATATATATTATCCACTCATATAATATATAAATATAGTATAGGCACCCTGCATAAAATCTATGGTGCTGGGATACTCTGCTATCAAGTCCCCGTATCACACATATTAAAGGAAATACTAGTTCGGAATCACTCTCAAACTGTATTAACATAAAACACATGCAAATGGAGGTGAAGCATAGTTTCAAGTCATTAAGAGGTCAGCACATACCCTCACGTCTCTTAGTACCGTCTGACTTTCAATCAGATAGCCTGTACAAAGGAATCCTATTGTTGATGTAAAAAACTAGATTGCTCTAATTATTCAATCACAGATAAATAAATAAGACAAAGATTTTTAAAGTGGTTCGGCTAGGAATAAAGCCTACGTCCACTGTTATGTTATTGCTGAGTGTTTGTGGAATTCTTGATTACAAGTTCTCTCAAGAAATTCCGGTCCCCTTTGAATGAGGATGATACAAGGTATTTATAGCCTTGAGGCTGTACATGAAAGGTTCGATACATTAAATGACATACATATGAAAGGGTAATACATTTAATGCAGAGTGCGTGCCAAGAATATAAGCATTCAATGAATATCTGAACTGTTGATTATCTGGCAATTAATGATACGACCGAGATGCAGCTCGAACCGCCATAGCTGTTCGTTGATTAGGAGTTCCTCGGAACATTAGAGTACCTCGGTGCGTTAGAGTTCCTCGGTGTGATAGAGTTCCTCGGTGTATTCTCGTTGCTCGGAAAGAAGCATGGTTGGTCGGGAAATGATCTTCCTCGCTGCTATTGTGCCACGTAGATTGACACGTGTCTTCGTATTATTCGTCCACATCAGCATATTAATTTTGGTATCAACAGAAGCCCCCAATGTTTCATATTTCGAACTTTGAGGAGTATGGAACATTCTTTCTCGGTATATGGCAATATTAAATGACCTTCCTGGGTTTCAGGAACATTGTATTCAAATTTCCTTCTTATTTCGCTGTTTTCCGCCTTTTTTATAAGCGTTTCGATCTTCGTGCAATTTTTGTCCTTTTAGCCGCCGGAAGTTCAGTAGTTTCTTTTTGGTAATCATTTCTTTCGCCGCTTCCCAATGCAAAGTATTTAAACTTCTTTGGTAACCATACCGTCGTCTACGTTTTCCATTTTCTGCATTCAAGCTTTCTATTCTCTTCTTCTCTCTTGTGCGTTCGTCCTTGTTTCCGTTCGTTGCCAACATACCTCCTTTCTTTCTGTAAGATCTTCTTCCTTTCTTCTGTATCTCTTTTATTCAATATGGTTTATATTGTGGAGTCTGTTGAGAAATTCTGTTCTGATTTTTCCATTCCTTCGTGGGTAACTCTAGAGGTTCTTTCTGAGCCTTTAGATTACTTTCGATTGGCTGAGGGACATTGGTTCCCCAGTCTTTTTGTTGCTGAATGTGGTTTTTCCTTTCCACCAAACCCATTATGTCTTGAGTTTTGTCAATATTTTGATCTTGTTCCTGCAAAAATAGCCCCCAATTCATGGAGAATAATTAATGGGGTGCACAAATTAAACCTAACTCATGGGACTCGTATTGGGATCCCTGAAATTATGTTTTGTTATAAATGGGCTGTTCTAGATAATATTTATTATTTAAAAACTAGGTATCTGAATAGGGCTCTTGTAGTTAATCTCCCTGACTCAAATAGAGATTATTTTTAGCATGGGTTGATCATAAAAAATTGGCAATATGCGCCTTTAGCTGGGGATGAAGCGTACAACGGTCCCAGATGCCCCCCATATGGCAATGGGATAGGTTTATTTTTCATTTTATTTTACTTATAAAATTATGCTTTCATCATGTTTGATAAAATGTATGACCGATATTTCATTATGTATCTATTTGCAGTTGATAGCAAAAGAAAAACTCCAAAGGAATCAGAAGTGAATATTAAACATCTGAAACTTATCTGGGGTTTGCATAAGACGATTGCTGACGAGCATATTAGGTCTGCGTCATATTTGCTACAGTATAGGAGTTACACAACCTCTTATACTGCTCGCCCTGTTGAACCAGCTTCAACTCCAGAAGGTTCATCTTCAGATTCTCATATCCCTTTATCTCAAAGAATGGGCAAGAAAAGAGCTCCTCCTGCTCTATTTGATAAAATTTCTTCTGCTGTTGGAGCCAAGAAAGGCAAAACTAATGTCCCAGAAGGGACTAAAAAAGTAGATGCTGGGTCCTCCAAAGCTGCCGAGAAGCCCCCAGTGGCCCCGAGCAAGAAAAATGCTCCTGCAGATGTAATTACAATCTCCCCGACCAAGACCTCTCTGGTTGAAGGTTCTGTCCGCCCGTTGAAGAGATTGAGGAAATCATCCTCGGTTACTCCGGCTGAAACTGCCTCTTCTTTACCTGCTAGTGGTACTGATGTTCCAAACATCATTCTTCCAAGCTCTGCAATGAGTTCGGTTGTACCCGAGGTCCATGGTCTTGATGAAAGAATTCCTAGGGATACGCTGACATCCCTAGCTGCTCGTCACCTTGCTTCAGTAAGTTTCTCACACTTATGATTTCTCTTTCTTTCTCTGAAACCTTGCATTTTGTATTGACTTTTCTCTTTCTCTCATCTTTCAGCTGGTGAATTGTTTTAATAACATTGTGAAGAAGGATGAGGCTATCAAAGCTTCAAGCTCCTCGTCATGTGTAGATGATGATTTTTTGGGTTTGACCCAGTCTTTAAAGAGATCTCGTCAACAGCATATTGACGAAAAAGCTGTTTGGGAGAAGAAATTAGCTGTGGTTGAGGCTGAGAAGGTGAAAATGGCCGAAACCTCCAAGAATTTGGAGGAGAAAGTTAAAGTTTTGGAGGTTAAACATCAGGAATTTGATGATAAGTTGAAGAAGGCAGAGGAAGAATTATCTACTCTGCGAGATATCAAGGTCAAGAAAGAGGAATTGGAGGTGAAACTCTCCTCGGAGAGATTGAGGAGAAAAGTCGCAATCAAGAAACATTTCAGTGCTGGTTGGGAGAAAGGATGGGAGAGAGGGATAGCTGCAATGACATCCCAAGTCCAATATGGGAAGTCGAAATACTTCCATGAAGGCTGGGTAACTGCTCTGCAAGAGCTAAAGGTCCAAGACGATTCTGATCTATTCCAACAACATCTCCCTGGTCCTCCTCCATCAATTGTGGAAGAAGAAGAAGATGAGCCTGCCTCAGATGAATCTTCTATAGCTACGGGTGACCTAATCTCTGCCTCTCAACCTTCTATCAACGAGGACGTTTCTTCCATGCCTCCTCCTCCCGAGAAGATTCCTGCTGATCAAACTGTTCTTACCACCGAGCAACCGAGCTCCTCGTCCCAGCCTCCCGAGAAAGTCGGGGACAAGGAAAAGGTGTGAAGTTGTTCGGTATCATTTCTATATTTCCTTACTTGTAATCGAACAATGTAACTTTTTGATGATCTAATAAAATACATCTTCGTTTTTCTTCTTTGTTGATACACTGTCTGCTCTTATTTATTAATTCCTGCTTCCTCTTCTTTATTAGTTTTTGGCCAGAATGGAATTGATATCTGCTCCTGATACTGAATTGATGCAACAATGCAATGGCTATTATAAAGCTGGTCATATAGACCTAAGTGTATCAGAGATTGTCGACATCCTTGGTCACGGTGCCTCAGAACAAGCAGTTGAGGCTTACCAGTATCTGAAGGATTTGCTTGATAGATCTGTGGTCAATAATGTGGCGTATTACGAACTGATCGAGGAACTTCATGGTTCCATAGAGGATCTCCAAGGTCAGCACAATGAATCAATGGCTTTGTTACACAAAGATTATGAAAATAGATACCAACAACTTTCTTCTGAAACAGGCCATAAGAAGATCATTGCTGGATATGATATTAGGGAAAGGACCCTAAAAGGTGAAGTTGAAGCTTGCAGGCAGATTGCCGAGATCCTGGAACAAGAAAATAATAATTTACAGAAAAAATTGGCTCAATATGAATCTGCTGCTTCATCTTCTACTGGATTAATACCAGTTACTGATGAAGGCTTCTCGTTCTTAGAGGTAGAAAACGCCAAACTAAGGCAAGAGCTGGAGGACTTAAGAAGATCTGCCATTTCTGGAACTGCTCGGGGACGAGGAAGAGGTTCTCGGGGGCGAGGAAGAGCCCTCAGCCAAAATGTTGAAGAGGCTCGCACTCAGTCTACTCTGGAAAATCAAGCATTCCAGTTGAAAGTAAAAGACCGTGCTCTGACTGAAATGTCCAATAAAAATCTGTCTCTGGAAGATCAGCTTACATCGACGAAATCTGCCTTGCATAATAAGGATCTTTTTGCCAAAAGCCTTCATGAACAATTGGATAGATTAACCTTCCAATTCCATAAACAGCCAAGGGAATTCTGGATGGCAGGATACAATGAAGCCCTTGTTCACCTGGATGCTCGTATTGAACATGCCAACAATGAAGGTTACAAGCAAGGATGGTTGAATGCACTGGGTGTGTTAAAATTGGAGCAAGGGCATTTTTTATGGGATTATCATGCTCCATCATTATTAGACCTGCCTGTACCGCCTTTCAAATTGGACATGGCATGGATCCCAGCTCGCTCCATTCCTCGCAGCCTAATTTCAAAATACCTTGGTGATTATAGCCTTCATTCCCAAGTTGAATTATCTCATCCTGAGCATCTCTTGGATACACCTTCTGTTATGAACGTCAGAATGCTCAGATATATTAATTTCATCAATTCTCCCCTTTGCCTAGAAGACCCTCCTGCCGGCGAGGAACCTGTTTCTAAAGCTCAGGGCAAGAAACCAATAGAATAGTAATATCAATGTAACAATTAGTACATTCTTGTATCCTGTAATCTTAAATTTAATGAAAGAATTTCATTTTCTGTTTGCCAATTTTGCTATTGTCTTGTGTTTATCAAACACCTTTATATTTGTGCATATGTATCTGTTAAAAAGATAACAATAATATTGTTCATTAAGCAACTTAATAAAAAGTTACAAGTATTAGTAATGTTTCTCGATCACTTAATAATAAAGTAATGAGTAAAAATGTTCAAACTGTGTCCAACCAACCAAGGCGGGTAAATAATGTTTGTCGACCAACTACAGTTGATGGGTTTTTATCCCCGACCAGCTATACTTGGTTCAATTATAAAAATGTGTCCGACCAACTAAGATCAATAATTTGTCTTCGTTTATCAAATACAGTTAGTAGGTCTTTATCCCCGACCAACTCTACTTGGTATATTTTGGAATATTTTGTTCTTCAAAGAACTTTTTGTAATAATATTACCTCCCGACCAACATAAGTTGTAATATGAGAGTACATTTTTATCATACCAACCGTAGTTGATCATGCTGGTGTACACCTTTTAACCAAAGGAATATTTCTTGGCTCCTTAAAGCTTTTGTCTACTTATAGCACTTTTTGGCTCCTTAGAGCTGTCCTCCTAACCAAAGGAGGTTGGCTACTTATAGCACTTTTGCTCCTTAGAGATGTCCTCCTAACCAAAGGAGGTTGGCTACTTATAGCACTTTTGCTCCTTAGAGCTGTCCTCCTAACCAAAGGAGGTTGGCTACTTATAGCACTTTTGCTCCTTAGAGCTGTCCTCCTAACCAAAGGAGATTGGCTACTTATAGCACTTTTGCTCCTTAGAGCTGTCCTCCTAACCAAAGGAGGTTGGCTACTTATAGCACTTTTGCTCCTTAGAGCTGTCCTCCTAACCAAAGGAGGTTGGCTCCTTAGAGCAGGAGGTTGGCTACTTATAGCACTTTTGCTCCTTAGAGCTGTCCTCCTAACCAAAGGAGGTTGGCTCCTTAGAGCACTTTTTGTTGTGTAGTGTATTACACTAGTATTCCCCAAAAAACTTTCAACCAGAAAGAAAATGGCGAAACATCCTCGTTTTATTCATAATGAAAGAAATGCTTTACATTTGACATCACTGATAATACTTGCGCAGGTGTTCAGCATTCCATGCGTTCTTAAATTCCTCTCCTTCTAGAGTTGCTATTCTGTAAGTTCCTGGTCGAACAACCTCTGTAACTCGGTAAGGTCCATGCCAGTTTGCTTCCAGTTTATTCTTCTTCTGAATGACCTTCTTTAGCACATAATCCCCCTCTTTTAGATCACATTTCTTTACCCTTTTGTTGTAAAACAGAGCTGTTCGTTGTTGATAAGCAGCATTCCTAATGGCTGCCTCTTCTCTGACTTCTTCGAGCATATCAAAATCCAGTCTTCTCATCAAATCACTGATCGGAGAATTGAAATTTAACACCCTGTGTGTTGGTAGGCCCAACTCGGCAGGTTTCACAGCCTCACTTCCAAATGCTAGCATATATGGTGATTCTCCTGTTGCTGCTCGGGGAGTTGTTCGGTAAGCCCACAAAACTGACTGTAGCTCATTAATCCAATTTGCTTTAGCCTCACTTAACCTCTTCTTCAACCCATTTAGTAATGTTCTGTTCGTCAACTCAGTCTGTCCATTGCTTTGGGGATGGCCTGGTGCTGAATGAAACTTCAAAACGTTCGACTGATGACAATAGGCAGCAAATTCTTCATTATCAAATTGTGTTCCATGGTCTGTGATGAAAGCGTGGGGGAGACCATATCGACAAATGATATTCTTCCATATGAACTGATACACCTTCTCGTACGTCATATCAATTAGTGGTTCAGCTTCCACCCACTTAGTAAAATAGTCTACTGCTACGACGAGATACTTGAACCTTCCTCGGGTCGTCCCTAGTGGTCCAACCAGATCAATTCCCCACATGGCAAATGGCCAAGGTGATGTTATGGGTGTCAACAATGCCTGTGGAGTTCTTCGGATGGAGGAAAAATGTTGGCACTTGTCGCACTTCTTAGCATATGCTATACAATCAGCCCTCATCGTCGGCCAGTAATATCCCTGTGTCATCACCCTTTGCAGAAGAGTCCGACCTGCTACATGAGCTCCACAAGATCCTTCATGGATTTCTTCAATAAATTCTTTGACTTCTGATGGATGCACACATCTCTGCAAACCTGCCATAATTCCTCGTCTATACATAACGCCATTAGTTAACACATACCGAGCAACTTTATACTTCAATTTCTTGGCAGCTAGTTTGTCCTCCGGTAGCACTCCTTCTTCAATGTATGCTCTGATAGGATCCATCCAAGATGGTCCTAAATCAAGGGTAATAATCTTCACCGTCAGATCTTCTTCTATGCTCTGACTTTCTAATACTTCAATTGGTATTGTTCTTCGCAGCTCGGTGCGCGTAGCTGACGCTAGTCGGGCCAATGCGTCTGCTCTAGCATTCTCCATTTTCGGTATCCTCACCAATTGAATAGCATCAAATTCTGTTAATAACTCCATCACTTTTGCATGGTACTTCACCATTAACCTTCACTGCATATATTCCCATCATTTGATTCACAATTAATTGAGAATCACTGAAAACAATTACTTGTTGTGCCTCCATAACTTTCGCCAAATGAAAACCTGCTATCATAGCCTCATATTCAGCCTCATTATTGGAAGCTTTGAATTGGAATCTCAAGGCATACTCCATGTCAATATCATCTGGAGAGTTTAAAACAATCCCTGCTCCACAACCAGCCGTGCAAGATGATCCATCTACATATAATCTCCATGTATGTAACTCGTCTTCAAATTTCTTATCTGTTAGAGTTCCTCGGTGAAATATCATCTGTTTTCTTTCATCATCCCCGGGTATCCTTCGTTCCTCGTCGATCATTTGTTCGCGCCCTTCTACCAACCGGAGTTGGTCGGGGTTTGAATATGATGATTTTTCTACATCCACAAGTCCTTTTACCAACCTTGGTTGGTCTGGATCTGTGTCTCTTGATCCTGTATTGTCCATAGGTAGGTCAGTAAGCACCTTTTGCTCCTCGGGGGTATCAGGGTATGTGAACTCTGCTATAAAATCTGCCACGGCTTGCCCCTTCAACGATGATCTGGGTTCATACACAATATCATATTCACCGAGCTCTATTGCCCAGTACATCAATCTTCCTGATTTTTTTGGCTTGTGAAGGGCTTGTCTTAACGGCATGTCGGTATACACAATAATGGTATGGGCCTGGAAGTATGGCCTCATTCTTCTACTTGCTTCAATTAATGCCAGTGCCAATTTTTCCAGCTTTGGGTATCTGATTTCCGCACCTCGAAAGGCCTTGCTTGTGTAATAAATTGGCTTCTGGACTCCATTCTCCAATCTGATCAACGCCGAGCTAACTGCATTTTCTGATACTGCCAAATACAAGTACAGCTTCTCTCCAGTTATTGGCCTAGACAACAATGGTGGGGCTCCCAAATACTTCTTCAAATCTTGAAATGCCTTCTCACATTCATCAGTCCACTCAAAACTTTTTCACAGTGTTTTGAAGAATGGGAGGCATTTATCAGTTGCTCGGGATACAAATCTGTTGAGTGCTGCAACCCGTCCGGTAAGACTCTGCACTTCTTTCCTCGTCGTCGGGGATCGCAGACCTAAAAGAGCCTTGATCTTTTCTGGATTTGCCTCAATACCTCGTTGGTTGACGATGTATCCGAGGAACATTCCTTCTCGTACTCCAAAGGTACACTTCGTCGGGTTGAGCTTCATTTGGTATTTGTCCAGTTGATCAAAGGTTTGACTCAAGTCAACTAAATGATCAGTAGCTCTCTTGCTTTTGGTGAGCATGTCATCGACATAGACTTCCATGTTGCAACTGATTTGTTCGGTAAAAACCTTGTTCATCAGCCGCTGATATGTTGCACCTGCATTTTTTAAACCAAAAGGCATAACATTATAACAATAAGTTCCCCTTGGGGTAATAAAAGAAGTACTTTCCCTGTCTTCAGGTTTCATTTTGATCTGGTTGTAGCCAGAATAGCATCCATGAAGCTGAGTAGCTCGTGTCCCGAGGTAGCATCCACTAGTTGATCAATTCTGGGCAATGGAAAATGATCTTTTGGACATGCCTTGTTGAGATCAGTAAAATCAACACACATTCTCCATTTGTTGTTCTTCTTCTTTACCATCACCACATTCGCCAACCAATCTGGATATTTCACATCTTCAATGAATTGGGCTTTCTGGAGTTTCTCGACCTCCTCTTGTATGGCCTGGTTCTTCTCGGGACTAAACACTCTTCTTCTTTGCTTCACAGGCTTGATCTCCTTATTCACATTGAGTTCATGACATAAGAAGTTTGGATCTATTCCTGGCATGTCTTCATGACTCCAAGCAAAAGTATTCTTCCTGTTTCTCAAGAAAGTTATCAACTCCTGTTTTATTGAAACATCCAACGACGATCCTATCTGAGTTACTTGTTTAGGATGCTCGTCGTCCAGGATAACAATTTCTGTAGATTCCACAACCTGCCCTTTTACGAGTTGAGATTCATCCCTAGGGTCAAGAGTTTCAATTTCTGTACCTTCCTCCACTTGGTAAGTAGTAGTCTTTTTCTTTGACTCTTCAAGTTCCTCTTGATCGGCAGACGAATAATAGCATTCCCGAGCTACTTTTTGATCACCTTTCATAATTCCAACTCCAAAATTCGTTGGGAATTTCAAACACTGATGTACTGTTGATGGAACTGCCTCGAACTTCTTCAATCCAACTCTTCCCATGATGATGTTGTAGGCTGACTGCACATTCTTATCCATCACAAAGAAGCGTATTCTTTCGGTGCGACAAGCAGGCCAAGTTCCAATGAGTATATCCAACTTGATCGTCCCAAGTGGAAAAACTTTCTCTCCAGCAAAACCCAGAAGGGGTCTGTGATAAGGTTCCAATTGAGATAATTTTAAATTCAAGCTATCGAAGCATGAATAGTACATGATGTCTGCCGAACTACCATTGTCTACTAACACCCTTGAAATGACCACATCCTTCATCCTCATTTTGATCACCAAAGGATCATCATGAGGGTAAAGAACACCTGCCAGGTCATTTTTTGAAAAACCAATCACTAACTTATCTTTGTTCACCTTCCTCGGACGATCATCCTCGGCTAGATTTATTCGCTGAATATATGAACAAGCTTGAGCCTCTCCGAGGTAAGCTTTTCTTTCTGCAGTAAGGTCTCCTCCTCCTGCATCTCCTCCTGTAATAACATTACAATCAAATGACCCAAAACGTATGGAAAATACTTCTCGTTCAGGCTTCCTTGGTTTCTTGGGAAGATCGGGGTCATCATCTGGATCCTCTTCATGGTCCCTCCTCTTTTTCTCCTCTGCACGACGAGGAGATCTAGATCTCTCTCTAGTTCTATCATCATTCTTCCTTTCACCTCTGCGATCTACATACTTTGATAATTTTCCTCTTCGGATGAGTGTTTCAATCTCGTTCTGAAGGGCTATAAAATTTTTGGTCATATGGCCATGATCTTTGTGAAACTCGCAATATTTGGCCTTATTCCTCAGGTCGGGATTTGTCTTCAGTTTCTCTGGCCACTTGATTTCCTCGTTATTCCTGATTTCTTCCAAAACATGATTAATACCCATTTTCAATGGAGTATAATTATCATACTTCTTTAGGACTTCCAACTTCATCCTGTTATTCCTGGAATGTTTGTCACGACCATTACCTTTCTGATCTTTCTTCTTAGAATTGCCGACCTCCACTTTAACTTCTTTATCCATATTCTTCTTCGCAGCCATAGCCTCCTCGGCATTCATGATTTTGGCCGCCTTTGCCATCAACTCCGACATATTTTTAGGTGGATCTTTGGCCAAAGTGTAGTACAGCTTGTTAGGCAGCAAACCACTCATCAGAGCAGTGATTGCTGTCTTTTCTTCATAATCTATGACTTCCAACTTCTCGTTATTGAAACGAGTTATGTAATCTCTAGTACTTTCACCTGATTTTTGTCTAACACTTAGCAAGTGTGCTACTCGCTTTACCGGCTTTGCTCCAAAACAAAAATTGCCAATAAACAACTCGGCTAACTGAACAAAAGTTGAAATCTTACCCCGAGGAAGATTATTGTACTATATCTGTGCAGATCCGGTAAGAGTTCCCGAGAATGCTCTAAACCTCATCTCGTCGGGGACAGCGTAGATATCTGCAGCAACTTGGTATTGTTCTATATGAAGTACGGGATCTGTCTTTCCATCGTACTTGGGGGTCACTACAGGTGCTTTGAAATTCGACGGTGTAGCGAAATCCACAATGGCTTGCACAAAAGGTGTCCCTTGAACAAAAGTTCTCTGTAAGGGGTTCCTCGCTTTAGCCATTTCTCCCAGTCTATCCTCCAACCGTTGAATGGAACCTTTCCATGCTTCATTCCCTTCCTCGGGCCGCTTAGTCCGAGCAACTGATTGCTCTGACGTAGCTTCCTGAGATTTATCTCGACGAGTAGTTGGTCGCGATTGTGCAGATCCTTCTCTCAAACCTGGTG
Organism: Sambucus nigra; assembly: GCA_949130495.1. NCBI lineage: Eukaryota > Viridiplantae > Streptophyta > Magnoliopsida > Dipsacales > Adoxaceae > Sambucus > Sambucus nigra. The sequence goes on along the minus strand of OX422213.1, from coordinate 129,858,218 downwards.
GTGGTCGAAAACTTTTCGACGGAGCTCTAGGTGGATTCATATTCCTCCTTGGTCCTAATCGACTGAAAGGAGACGCCCTGCTTAATCTTTCCAAAGCGCTGGTTCTTTCCGGAGAGAGTGTGACACGTTGATCTGTATCCCGTATCGATGATGTTCGCCCAGGTTGATACGTAGAATCAGTAGACTCCCCATTGCGATATGACCCAGTACGTCTGGATTGTGATTGCCCACGATCACTCCTATACCCTGAATAGGTAGGTGCACCGCCTTGAAGAGTTTGAATGAGTTGCCTCACAGATTCTTGCATGGCGGTTTGTCCTTGAGCCAGATTTGTCATAATTCCAGCCAGATCTGGAGGTGCAGATGGATTTGGAAGATTTCCAGTATTTCCAGCATTTCGATTACTGGATTCGGGATTATCTGCCATTGATAACAAATGATTTTTGGTGAAAAACGATTGCAACAGTCGTTCCCACAGACGACGCCAATCTGTTGATGTAAAAAACTAGATTGCTCTAATTATTCAATCACAGATAAATAAATAAGACAAAGATTTTTAAAGTGGTTCGGCTAGGAATAAAGCCTACGTCCACTGTTATGTTATTGCTGAGTGTTTGTGGAATTCTTGATTACAAATTCTCTCAAGAAATTCCGGTCCCCTTTGAATGAGGATGATACAAGGTATTTATAGCCTTGAGGCTGTACATGAAAGGTTCGATACATTAAATGACATACATATGAAAGGGTAATACATTTAATGCAGAGTGCGTGCCAAGAATATAAGCATTCAATGAATATCTGAACTGTTGATTATCTGGCAATTAATGATACGACCGAGATGCAGCTCGGACCGCCATAGCTGTTCGTTGATTAGGAGTTCCTCGGAACATTAGAGTACCTCGGTGCGTTAGAGTTCCTCGGTGTGATAAAGTTCCTCGGTGTATTCTCGTTGCTCGGAAAGAAGCATGGTTGGTCGGGAAATGATCTTCCTCGCTGCTATTGTGCCACGTAGATTGACATGTGTCTTCATATTATTCGTCCACATCAGCATATTAATTTTGGTATCAACACCTATGTTCCAGGGTACGAGTCAATATCCCCCATAAAAGGCCCAATCAAGTTAAGACTATCCCGACGCGAAAACCCTCATGATAGCAGTCATAACGGACGCTATGACCTGGGAATATACTCGCCCTACTCCTCAAGCTAGGGGATTCATCCAATACGCGCAACCTCCCCCCTATAGCACTGGAGTATAGAATAATAATATCTAACCACTGATATTAATGCACACACACTATATATATACTATCACACACCGTATATATATATATATATATATATATATATATATATATATATATATATATATATATATATATAATATCCCGGCTACACCGTGTACTAAATCCGTAACACGGGCCTATTTAAATTATTAAGAGTTTATGGTCCAACCCTAATTATTAATTAATTTGCACATTAATTAATTAAGTTACTTTTGATGTCGCTCCCACCATAAATTTGGACTTACTCTCGTAGCCCGAAATAACCTCACCCGAGTCTAAATCCCCGACTCTAAATTATTTAGCCTTTACCTAAATAGAATTTACGCTTTGGTATCACTCAACCATTATTCCCGAACTTATTCACTATATCCATACTTAATCCTTTCGAACAAACTTTCCTAAATTCAACCTCAGTGTGTCACACCTAATTTCTCCAAAACCCAACAAATTTAAATTATGATGTCACACTAAGCCGCCTTCAAATTCTAATTAATTTTATTCACTATTAAATAGATTTTAAATCCATGTATTAATTACTCAACAATTTAAGGCATGGAAAAAATGTTAAATTAAATTTTCCTACATATAAAGGAAAACTGGGTGAACTGTCAAAATCTGTCGACCCTCGATCGATCGATCGAGCAGGTCTTCGTCTTCTTCGCGAAGACAGATTCTGCCATGGACGAATATCTTCAAAACCTAATTTCTTCTATCAGTCCTCTCAAGCCCTCTTAACACTATTACATGTTAGAAACCTTATTAGGGATCTCCAGAATGTCCACCAACATCATTAATTCCTCCGTTAACCACTGATTTCTAAATTTGTGGAAAAATTCATCTTTAACTCTTAACCCATTTACACCCCAAATTCCTTCATCAAATTCATTTCTAATTGTAAACGCAGTTGGAGAATCCCCGGGTTTGAAATAATAATCTCAAATTAAAATTATTTAATTTCCTTTTCAAACAAATGCGGAAGCGTATATAAGTGATGGTTCAACAAAACAAAACAAGTCCGGGTTTTAATATCTTAAGAAGCAAATTAAAACAACATAATTCAAGTCCTAGAAATTTGCCTAAGTCATGATTAACAATTATATCCAAAGTTAGGCGAAACCAAATTAATGCAAGTGACTTGAATAAACCAATTAAATTAACGTCCCAATTTAATTTAGTGTGATTGTAAAACCAAATTTTATCTTGAAATTAATCTAGCATGCGTTCTAGGTGATATAAAGCAAGATAAAATAGACAGTCACACAACACCGCGATGTACGAGGAAAAACCCACTAACGGGAAAAAACCTCGGGACGGCCCTAGCCTCAAATCCACTAAAAACGGTATTACAAAATACAAGACAAAAGACTTACTTCCTAGACTCGAACCCTCTCAAGCCGTGATGCTCCTTCTTGTATCAACCTCCAATTAGCGGATAACCAACGGAGCTCCACCGTGGTCTCGAAATTCATCGATCGGGCAATTAGGCACACCGTCACCCTAACATGGAGCCTTTCTCCAAATGGGTAAAAATGTAACAAACTTCTCTTTCATTCGGTGTAGAGAAAAACCGGTGCCAAAACAATCTCCAAGCAATTGATATCTATATATGGAACTTGGAATAAACAACAATGGGTGTAAACTAAGTGTTTAAAGATTTTTCTTTAAGTTGAAGAACACTTAAAACATGAACATTTTCCTTTTTGGAATGATCTCTCAAACTCTCTCTAGGAGATGTATTAGAATGGAAAAGTTATTTAGGAAAATGTGGTTCCCGCACATAATAAAGTATGAAAAAGTTGGTTGAAAACCAAGTGGAGAAGTGGGGAAAAAACTGTCAAAAACTGCTCAAAACCGTTCCCTCCTGACGTCTCGTTCAAACGAACTTGACTCTCGTTCGAACGAGACTTCTAACGAGCGACCAGCCTGGGCTCGTTAGAATCTCGTTAGATATCTCGTTAGAACGAAAACGCGTTCGAACGACCTATCGAATGACATATCGAACGACTGACCAGATTAGGGTCGTTGGCAAACTCGTTCGAACGAACCTGGTTCGAACGACAAAACTCGTTCGAACGAAATCTGGTTCGAACGAAAAAACTCGTTCGAACGACATTTGTAACGAACGTCCAGAAAGTTTGAAAATTTTGATTTTGGCCCAGAAACTTTTATAAACTTTTATATACTTAATTTTTAAGTTTCTAATTGATTCTTTCTGAAAAATAAAATGCAGTTTTTATTAACCTAACACCCAATACATATTGTTCCAAGCTCCTATATACATATAAGTACATTCATACCTTGGGAGCATGGAACCTAAGTTGATGACGTACAAACGAGGCACATAAACTACGGCATGTTGATGATGTTCTTTGCCGCTACGTCTTCAACAAACACTTCATAGGTCTTGAAATATTACAATTAAATAAAATCCTATGAAAAAATGTTTTTGTCCGGAATTGAGCCAAAACTATATATGGACTCAATTGGAAATTTGTGTCCTTACAAATCTCCCCCTTTGGCTATTCCGGGACAAAAACCAAACAAAAATCCTAAAGGGACGTCAAGCTCTACTAGACTCAAAACATACCCCGCCCAATCTTGACTCAACCCAAGGATCAAACGCTTTGCCATAGAAAGATGCCGCTTTAGAATAATTCCTGCACACTTAAGCAAACTCATCAAATGCATAGGGAATATCAAAATATTAAATGCAATTAATTAATTACTCCCCCTAAATTAATTCTCCCTTTAAACACATGACCTACTTAGAAAGACGTCTCCCCCTAAGATAAATCTCCCCTAAACGAAGATACGATAATAATAGGATTAGATACCATTTCTCCCCCTATCATCATTCTCCCCCTTTTTGTTCGGGAATAGGCAAAGGATAAAGAACTAAGAAACAATAAGTGAAAGCTTAAAGTGATAAGACATGAAAGCATATGGGCAATTAAAAACAAGGCAAAGACAAACAAATATCATATATATATATACTAGAAATATATCAATGAACCACTTGCATATATATATAGATATAAACACACACATGACACAAAATACAATAAGTTTGCACACTCGTATGGCAAAAATGTGTCATATGGAAACGGAAGTGTAGGGGTGTGAACTAGCAACAATTAAATTTAGACCCAACCACTTAAGAAACGTTCACGGAGTTCTCATTTGATTGCAAACTTCATCACAGTTAAATACAACCTCATGTGACAATATAAAGATTGAACTCAATGAACAAACATACACAATGCATACAAGCCTAGCATGATGATGATTCTACAAACCAAATAGAGTCATGACATTAAAGACAACTAGGATAAACGGACATTGTGCAAACCATTGATATACCATCCAATTCTCCCTCGATGAGCATATATATTCTTTTGTTTTTGAATGAATATATCATACAAACATAGGCCTTGGCAATTGCTTTCTGTTTAATGCCAAATATTCTTTTTTTAGGCCTTTGGATCACGTATTTCTTTTAGATCCAATCAACGGTGGCTTACTATCGCAAAGGATTTAATTCATCCTTTCGGAGCCCTTCCCCGTGCATATATTTATTTATCATGTTTTCATTTTTCGCACAAATCTCACATGCAACGGATTTTGACATGCACTAGTCCTCCTAGGTCATAGATATGTAGATGACTAGATTGATAGGAGAACACCTCAAAAATCTCAAATATGACATGTGATATTAAGATTTCAAAAGAGCTCGTGCATGTGTGAATAGAGGCATATAGAAATAGAATCCATTTAAACAATACAAAATCCAACTACTCCATATAAAACATGGTAAAGAACAGTTTAAGGATTGAAAATCTAAACCAAAAGTTCTAGCCACATGGAAGCGTAAACGATAGGATTCAAACACAAATATATGCCACATAAAGTGTGTCAAACAAAATACACACAAAAAAAACAAAATCTTTTTGAGTTTTTAACATTTTAATCAAGAATAAAGATATATACTCAAAAGACTAAACAAAAACCATTTGTATTTTTCATTAAGCTTAAATGAAATAAATAAAACACAAATGATAAACAAAAATCTTTTTATATTTTTCAGTTAAATCAAACACAAAATATAATACAAAAGGATAAACAAGTCATGATTTCTAGCATGAGATATGAAAATAGGCAATGACTAGAAAATGACTAAACAAGCATACATTTAGCATATGATTATGGCATGAAGTACAAAAACTAAAGTATGCAAACACTAACACATTCATCCATTAGATTTAGCAAGGGAGGAAGTATGTGTAAGTAAATGAGAATCAAAATCCCTATTTTGTAAGGCAACCAAGTCGGATTTCCTAACCCAAATAAATGAAGTATTACTATCTTGGGGTGTAGGAACGTTAGCTATCGTGGTTACTTTACTATGGGATTTTCTAAGAATTCGTTTAAGATCTAAACAAAATTGCCTAAGATGACCTTTTCGACCACAATGAGTACAAGTAAGAACATGTCGAAAAGATTTATCTAAGGAGTGATCATTAAATGCATTCCTAGAAGATTCTCCTAAAACATTGGTTTTGACTTTAGGGTTAAAATCATTACAAGAATTGAAGCCTAAACCAAAAGTGTCATTTTTAATTTGGACCGTTCCTAACATTTTATCTAGTTTTTTTGAACGACATTCCAAATCAAATTTGACATTACTAGAATCTTTTAATTTATTTTCCAATTCAACAATGTTAGATTCTAGTAAAGAATTACGCTCTTCAAAAGCAAGAAGATCCTTTTTCAAGGATTCCATTAAACCCCTAAGGCTATCTCTCTCGCCTTCTACATATTTAAGCTTCTCTTGAAGAGTCCTCACATGTGTCCTAAGGTCTTCTATTAAGGCACTTTCATCAATGACCTTGACACTCTCTCTTAAACTTGCTTCTAACTTCAAATTAGCTCTTTTCAATTTAATAGATTCTTTATATAATTCATGAAAAGCATTTTGAAGATCACTCATATCAACCTCTTCTTCATTTTCACTCTCTTCTTCTTTTTCACTCTCACTATCATAAAAAATAAGAGAATCATGTACAATGACCTTGGAAGTGGCATGTGCTATAATTTCATCATCCGATGAGTTCTCATTATCACTCACATGTGCCATAAAAGCCACAAAATTTTCTTTGTGGGGGAATCGGGCTTTTCTTCCTTATCACTATCACTAAGGGCCGCATTATATGAAATGGGTCATTTACCTTCTTTCCTTAGTTTAGTGGGGCACTCAAAAGCCCTATGGCCATAACCTTCACAACCAAAACATTTATTAGACTCGTCCCTATCAATATTGTCATTACTAGGTTTAGGGATCTTATCGGCTTTAGAAATCTTCTCGTTTTTATCATGTTTAGAAGATTCAAATTTCTTAAAATCATTTTTAACTTTATCTTTGTTAAATTTAAGAAATTTTCTAAATTTACGAGCAAACAAAGCCATATCTTCCGAGTCACTATCACTATCGCTCTCTACTACTTGTTTGACCTCTTTTCGGGCTTTTAAAGCAACGCCCTTTTCAATTTTCTTTTCAGTTTTAGAGGGAAACATATCTAGTTCATAGGTTTGTAAATCACCTACAAGCTCTTCTAATTTCGTAGAGGCTAAAGTGGGTAAAGAATTTAAAACGGTCACCTTAGGAATAAATCTATCGGGTAGGGACCTTAAAATTTTCTTTACTACACGGTCGTCAGGAATTTTCTCTCCCAAGTTAAAGGATGAATTAACAATATCAGAAAGTCTAGCATAAAATTTATCAAAAGTTTCTTTTTCATCCATTTTGATAGTTTCAAATTGAGTGGTGAGGTTTTGGAGTTTAGAAGCTTTAACGACACTTGTTCCTTCATGAGTTAATTGTAAAATATCCCAAGCTTCTTTAGCGGTCTCACACGTCATAATGCGTCGGAATTCATCCGGTGTGACAGCGCTAAATAAAGCATTTAAACCACGGGAATTAAAATTTGCAAGCTTAAACTCATTTTCGGTCCATCTATCGACGGGTTTGGGAACATGTTCATTTTCAATTAAATGTGTTGGTGGGGTTCAACCGTTAACAACAGACATCCAAACACGTTCATCGATAGATTTAAGTGCCGATTTCATTCGCGCTTTCCAATATGCGTAGTTAGAACCATCAAAAATAGGAAATTTTGAAAATGGGGAAAAATCCATTTTAGCCAAAAATCAAAGGATCTTAACGAAATAATTTATCGTTTTTGGCTCTGATACCAATTTGTAAACGCAGTTGGAGAATCCCCGGGTTTGAAATAATAATCTCAAATTAAAATTATTTAATTTCCTTTTCAAACAAATTCGGAAGCGTATATAAGTGATGGTTCAACAAAACAAAACAAGGCCGGGTTTTAATATCTTAAGAAGCAAATTAAAACAACATAATTCAAGTCCTAGAAATTTGCCTAAGTCATGATTAACAATTATATCCAAAGTTAGGCGAAACCAAATTAATGCAAGTGACTTGAATAAACCAATTAAATTAACGTCCCAATTTAATTTAGTGTGATTGTAAAACCAAATTTTATCTTGAAATTAATCTAGCATGCGTTCTAAGTGATATAAAGCAAGATAAAATAGACAGTCACACAACACCGCGATGTACGAGGAAAAACCCACTAACGGGAAAAAACCTCGGGACGGCCCTAGCCTCAAATCCACTAAAAACGGTATTACAAAATACAAGACAAAAGACTTACTTCCTAGACTCGAACCTCTCAAGCCGTGATGCTCCTTCTTGTATCAACCTCCAATTAGCGGATAACCAACGGAGCTCCACCGTGGTCTCGGAATTCATCGATCGGGCAATTAGGCACACCGTCACCCTAACATGGAGCCTTTCTCCAAATGGGTAAAAATGTAACAAACTTCTCTTTCATTCGGTGTAGAGAAAAACCGGTGCCAAAACAATCTCCAAGCAATTGATATCTATATATGGAACTTGGAATAAACAACAATGGGTGTAAACTAAGTGTTTAAAGATTTTTCTTTAAGTTGAAGAACACTTAAAACATGAACATTTTCCTTTTTGGAATGATCTCTCAAACTCTCTCTAGGAGATGTATTAGAATGGAAAAGTTATTTAGGAAAATGTGGTTCCCGCACATAATAAAGTATGAAAAAGTTGGTTGAAAACCAAGTGGAGAAGTGGGGAAAAAACTGTCAAAAACTGCTCAAAACCGTTCCCGCCTGACGTCTCGTTCGAACGAACTTGACTCTCGTTCGAACGAGACTTCTAACGAGCGACCAGCCTGGGCTCGTTAGAATCTCGTTAGATATCTCGTTAGAACGAAAACGCGTTCGAACGACCTATCGAACGACATATCGAACGACTGACCAGATTAGGGTCGTTGGCAAACTCGTTCGAACGAACCTGGTTCGAACGACAAAACTCTTTCGAACGAAATCTGGTTCGAACGAAAAAACTCGTTCGAACGACATTTCTAACGAACGTCCAGAAAGTTTGAAAATTTTGATTTTGGCCCAGAAACTTTTATAAACTTTTATATACTTAATTTTTAAGTTTCTAATTGATTCTTTCTGAAAAATAAAATGCAGTTTTTATTAACCTAACACCCAATACATATTGTTCCAAGCTCCTATATACATATAAGTACATTCATACCTTGGGAGCATGGAACCTAAGTTGATGACGTACAAACGAGGCACATAAACTACGGCATGTTGATGATGCTCTTTGCCGCTACATCTTCAACAAACACTTCATAGGTCTTGAAATATTACAATTAAATAAAATCCTATGAAAAAATGTTTTTGTCCGGAATTGAGCCAAAACTATATATGGACTCAATTGGAAATTTGTGTCCTTACACTAATTATCTAGATATCATCCTACCAGATATGTACCAACTTACCAATATCATATTTTACATAAATCCTCACTCAAATTCGTAAATCAGATTATTGTTTTCAAAATCCCATGTTTATGTCATGAATACCCAAAACGAATTTTAATCAATCACATCACATAAATATGAATTGAAAAACAGATTCAATACGATTGCAAGTTATCCTCTTGCCTTAGGTTTCGTAGAGTCTGATTTTGGAGATGAATCCCAAGGTTGCAGATGACTCTTTTTGGCTCTCTTTTGATCCCCAAATCTGCCTTTAACTGCTATTAGGGTTCCGTAACACTCTAAGCTTTTTCTAAACTCACATCAGTCGTTCTCTTATTGCTTCTAATATAATAATTAACCTAAATCCCGTTTTTTGCTTAATGGGCCAAGCCCAAGTGACCCAAATACCCCCGTGTGGGCCCAGCTATGTCTAAAAACGCCCCGTGACCCGTTTACTACCCCCGGGTACACTTTTCTGACTATCTCGGCCCATACGGACTCAACTGTACACTTAGAATTGGCAACCGAATTAATTTGTAGAAATACTTATTCCCCACCGCTTTTAGTCTATACCGACTCCCGGTTGAGATAAGTGCATACCCCATCATTAATACTCGAAATGACGTAAATAAATTATAACTATTCACTTAGTAATTAAATCCCCCTAAATATTAACCACTTACTCACCGATTAATATTTAAATATATTTTGCCATAATTAATTCATTTAAAATTACAACACACTAGTAATTTAGAATTCTCGAATTAATTAAATATTAAATGCACAAAAAAATACAGGGTGTTACATACTCCCCCCATTACAAAGGAATTTCGTCCCCGAAATTAGGTCATACCTGTGATGAAAAGCTCTGGATATTGTTCTCGCATATCCTCTTCCCGCTCCCAGGTAGACTCATCAACATTGTGATGGCCCCACTGTATTCTAACTAGTGGAACAATCTTGGATCGTAACTTCCACTCGCTACGGTCTAGAATAGCCACCGGTCTCTCCTCATATGAGTTATCTGGCTGTAAATCAATTTCCTCGAGTGGAATGTGCCATAAAGCCCTCTCGCTCCTGCGATATTTCTTCAGCGATGCTACATGGAACACGTCGTGTATCCGCTGAAGGTGCTCCGACAATCCCAACCTGTAGGCTACAGGACCCACCCTCTCGATAATAGGTAAAGGTCCCATGTACCTCGGTGCTAACTTACCCTTCTTGTCGAACCTCATCACCCCTTTCATAGGGGAGACCCGGACCAATACCCGATCCCCAACCTCTAACTCCACATGTCTCCATGAAGCATCAGCGTAACTTTTCTGCCTATCCTGAGCTATCTGAATCCTCCCTCGGATCAACTCTATCTTGGAAGATGTCTCCTGAACAATCTTCATCCCCAATAGTTTGTTATCCCCCACCTCTAACCAGCAAGCTGGTGAACGACAAGGTCTCCCGTATAGTGCCTCGAAGGGTGCCATGCCGATCGTGAATTGGTAAGAGTTGTTATATGAAAACTCTACTAGAGGAAGATATTTATCCCAACCTCCCCCAAAGTCTAATATGCACATTCTGAGCATATCTTCCAGCATCTGATTGACTCTCTCAGTCTGTCCGTCAGTCTGTGGCTGATAGGCTGTACTCAAATGTAACTCTGTGCCCATGGCCTCCTGAAAACTCTGCCAAAAGTGGGCCACAAAGATCTTATCCCTATCTGACATAATATTTATCGGTACCCCGTGCAGCTTAACAATCTCTGCTATGAATAGCTGCGCATAATGCATCATCTCCAAGTCTGTGCGAACCGACAGGAAGTGGGCCACTTTGGTCAACCGATCCACAATGACCCATATGGAATCGTGGCCCTTCTGCGATGCCGGTAACCCTGTAATGAAGTCTATGGAGATGCTCTCCCACTTCCACACGAGAATTTCAAGTGGCTGTAGCATCCCTGATGGTCTCTGATGGTCAACTTTCACGAGCTGACATGTGTCACATTTCGAAACAAACTCTTCTATGTCCCGTTTCATTCCTGCCCACCAATACTGCCTCCTCATATCCCGATACATCTTATCCCCACCGGGATGTACCGCGAATTTCGACCCATGAGACTCCGTCATAACAGCGTGCCTCAACTCCTCATCCTCTGGCACAATCAACCTCCCATTAATGCGTAAGCCTCCCTCCGAGATGATCGAGTAACCCTCTTCTCCCTCAGCTAGCAACTAGCTCACCGTATCCCAGTAGGTCTGATCCTCTGCCTGAGCCCTCACAACCCGCATAATAATCTCAGGTGTGATGGACAATGCTGACATACAAGCCCTGGCTACATCGTCCTTATATTGAAGTTCTTTCCACTTCGCTTTCCATATGTCTGATATTTCCCCAGTCGATCTCCGACTTAATGCATCTTCTACCACATTAGCCTTACTAGGATGATACTGAATATCAAACTGGTAATATTTCACGAATTCTAGCCATCGTCGCTGCCTCATATTCAGATCCTTCTGAGTGAAGAGATACTGAAGTGATTTGTGATCCGTGAATAACTTGAACTGCTCCCCCAGAAGATAATGTCTCCATATCCTCAAAGCAAAAACGACCGCTGCTAACTCCAGGTCGTGAGTGGGGTAATTCTTCTCGTGCGGTTTTAGCTTCCTAGATGCATAAGCTATCACCCTTTCCTCCTGCTGAAGCACACCCCCAAGTCCCTGTAAGGATGCGTCAGTGTAAACCCGATATTCTAATCCTCCTTTTGGCAACGCAAGTACGGGTGCAGATGTTAACTTGTCCTTCAGCTCGTCGAAAGCTAATTGACAATGATCACTCCAAGTGAAAGGTACCTCTTTTCGGGTTAGATTCGTCAAAGGGCCCGCAATCTTTGAGAATCCTTTGATGAACCGCCTGTAATAACTGGCCAATCCCAGAAAATTGTGCACTTCAGTCGGTGACGTGGGCTGTCCCCACTCCCTCACCGCCGATACTTTACTCGGATCCACCGCAATACCCCGGTCTGACACCACGTGGCCAAGAAACTGAACCTCCCGTAGCCAAAATCCACACTTACTGAATTTGGCATAGAGCTGGTGATCCTGCAATGTCTGTAAAACTATACGCAAATGCTCTGCGTGCTCCTTCTTGGTACGCAAGTAGATCAGAATGTCATCAATGAACACTATGACAAACTGATGAAGAAACTCCCTGAAAACCCTATTCATGAGGTCCATGAACACTGCTGGTGCATTGGTGAGCCCGAATGGCATCACCCTGAACTCATAAGATCCATACCACGACAGGAAATAGGTCTTAGGAACATCCTCCTCACGGATACGTTGTTGATGATACCCTGACCTCAAGTCGACCTTAGAGAAGTAAGACGCCCCTCTTAACTGGTCAAATAGATCATCAATCCTAGGCAACGGATACTTATTCCGTATCGTGGACTTATTCAGCTCTCTATAGTCCACGCATAACCGTAGTGAGCCATCTCGCTTCTTCATAAATAACACTGGTGTACCCCACGACGATGTACTCCGTCAAATGAAACCTTGACCGAGAAGTTGCTGAATCTGCTCTCTCAACTCACGCATCTCTTAAGGGGCCATACGGTATGGGGCCCGAGCAATCGGCCTCATCCCCGGTGCTAAATCGATCACAAATTCGATTTCCCTTCTAGGTGGCAACCCTGGTATCTCATGAAATACATCCTCAAAGTCTCTAACCAGTGGGATTGAGTTCGACGGAATAGCCACCTCCCGTGAGGTCTCCTCCTTAATGTAATACAAGTGTGTGGGTGACCCTCCCTCAGGTAGCGACATTTCTATCAAGAACATATCCTGCCCTGGAATGGAGAACACGATGGTCCTCTCGTAGCAATCCACCGTCGCCCGATAACCTGGCAACCAATCCATAGCCAAGATGACATTGTAACTCTCCATATCTAACACTAAGAGGTCTGCTGCTAAACTAAGTCTCCCAATCAAAATGTCCACACCCTGACAAATCGAGTGAATCGTAGCCCCTCTGCCTACTGGCGACTCTACACACATCCGAAGACTACCCACGGTCTCTAGTAGTCCGACCCGTTTAGCAAAATTTAATTTAATGAATGAATGTGATGCTCCCGTATCAAAAAGAATACTACCCTCATAACCATGAATGAGAAACATACCCTCAACTACTAGCGGTGCTTGCTGCGCTGGGGGATTGTGAACATCCCGAACGTTATACACATGCCCGTAGTGCATCTTCCCCTACTGTGGTGGGGCGGGTGGGGCTGGTGCTGGTGCTTCTGGTGATATTTTCCCCCATTGCCTCTGTTGGGCCTCCTGCTGTTGACCTCAACCCCTCTGTGGGCACTCCCTCTTGAAATGTACTGGCTGGCCACAGACAAAACAACATCTCTGACCATCCCCCTGTCGTTGGCCCAGTTGGCTCTGATGCGGCTGGCCCTGGCCCTGTGGGCCTCCCCCATTGTTCCCTTGGCCCTGACGGCCCTGAGGAACCCGCTGTTACTGATTCGAGCCCGGCTGCCCCTGCCTGAACCCCTATCCTCCTGGTCGGAACCCACTAGGCTTAAACTTCTTAGCCCGATTCCCCTGCTGACTGCCCGTCTACTGCTGAGTGCCACTTGTGTCACCACTATTAACTGCCTTGCCCTGTTGGCTAGGCTCCCCTGTTCTCTTGCTCCCCTTCGCATGGAAGTGATGATCCTGGCAGTGTACAAATGCGACATTAACGACATCTGTATACGTTACTAATGCCATATTCCCAATCAAATGTTGCCTGATCCGCCATGCTAAACCATCCATAAACCTCGATTTCTTCTGCTCCTCATCGCTAACCTCATTTGGCACAAATTTTGCCAAATGGGTGAACTCTTCCTCATAGTCTGCCACTGATCGGTCACCCTGTACTAAATCACTGAATTTCTTCCTCATCTCAGCCTCTACTGCTGGAGGAAAGTATTTGCGGTCGAACCGCACCCAGAACTCTGCTATTGGCATCAAGTCTCGCTCCTCGGCGGTGGTAACTAACTCCCACCACTGTAAGGCTGCCCCCGACAGACGAAAAGTAGCAAGCATCTTTTCTGTACCTTAGTAGACTCCAGCATGCACAGATGGCACTGAATGTTCTTTTTCCAGTCACAAGCCTCTACTACATCTGTGCTACCCCGAAACTCAGGTGGGTCACCCTTAAGAAAGGTCTCCCTAACTCTCTGCCAAGATGGTGAACCCACTAGAGCCTGAACTGCTGGTGCCACTGGAGGCGGTGCCTGGGGCTGGGGAAAATGAGCTGCCATAGCTCCCATTGCTGTCTCGACCGATTGTGCCACTATCGCTGCCACCTGAGTAGTGGAAATCAACTCGGGTGCGGGTGGGGGTGGCGGTACCTGTGGCTCCTGGTGAGCCTCCCTAACCTCATCCCTAGCCTCAGCCCTTTCCTCTCCCAGTCTCCTCGGTGGCATCTGAAATAGATTGAATCGTATAAGTACACAATTTACATAAAAATATTCACAGCAGAAATACGATATCTCACAAGCAGAAAAATGAATCAACGGTCCTAATAATAGGGCTCTATAACAATCGAGTGCTACGCTAAAACGTAGAAAGCCACACAGATCCTAAGGACACTAGAACCTGAGGCTCTGATACCATCTGTGACACCCCGCCTAATTAATCCCGGGCGATCATTCCTAAATCAAGTTAGAACAGGTTTCTCAGTTGGATCATTCTTAGCATCACTGTCGTCTTTTTAATTACTTACCACCTATGTCAGAAAAATAGACTGGTGCCAATTTTTATATTTCAATTAATTAAATAAAACTCATGAGGAACATAAAATGATACACAATCATAGTAAACTGAAATAACCATCCACAAATAAAATACCTAATCGAATAAACCATCGGTCCAAATATCCAATAAAAGTAAAGACAAGAAGACAATCTCAACACGTCTAACACTAATAAATGAAATGTGAGCGACATGCTTAGAGAACTACTAAAGGGTCTCTACACGAATGAATGAATGAGACGTCTATCAAAAACCCCGCAACATCCACATGTGCTACAGCAATGGATACCTGGAATAGAGTCAAGCCTAGCGTCCCTGTGGCTGGACACCTAAAAGGTTTTTAAATTAATTTATAGCAAGGGTTAGTACCCAAAAACATTTGAAAACATTTAACAAATGATTAACTTGCAGTAACAAATAAATATGCATGCTCTTCATATTTTAATTAGTACCGCACTCTCTTGAGGACTTCCTTATCCCTCCTCTAATTTGCACTACTGATGCATTCATTTAATTTACCTAGGCCCTACTCTCCTGACCCAACACTCATGTTACCCCTTGCTTTTAACCTACTCCAACCGAGTATACCTTAAATCATGATTTTTAAGTTATTATAAACATCAACTTAATTAAATCATTACCCTTTTTAATTTCCTATAACACTCACACCTGTTATGCACATAATACATTTCTCACTATGTATTAATTATCCCATATATAATTATTTACCTAATTATATATTTAAATCATATTGCAGTATTCACAAACATACTTGAAACAACATTTAATACTAATATCCAACCGAGTAAAAATACTCTCACAATATAATTTCTCTAAAGTGCTATCCCACTAGGTATATTCACATAACCTAGTTACCCCAAATCAGAATCGCTCACTAACTTGGTTTAACATACGATTGGAGGCGGTCATATTCCTTCCCTGAAAGTGAGATGCCCCTCACCCCATATAACGGACGCTATGACCTGGGAATATACTTGCCCTACTCCTCAAGCTAGGGGATTCATCCACTACGCGCAACCTCCCCCTATAGCACTAGAGTATAGAATAATAATATCTAACCACTGATATTAATGCACACACCGTATATATATATATATATATATATATATATATATATATATATATATATATATATATATATATATATATATACTATCACACACCGTATATATATATATATAAAATGTCCCGGCTGCACCGTGTACTAAATCCGTAATACAGGCCTATTTAAATTATTAAGAGTTTATGGTCCAACCCTAATTATTAATTAATTTGCACATTAATTAATTAAGTTACTTTTGGTGTCGCTCCCACCATAAATTTGGACTTACTCTCGTAGCCCGAAATAACCTCACCCGAGTCTAAATCCCCGACTCTAAATTATTTAGCCTTTACCTAAATAGAATTTACGCTTCGGTATCACTCAAACATTATTCCCGGACTTATTCACTATATCCATACTTAATCCTTTCGAACAAACTTTCCTAAATTCAACCTTAGTGTGTCACACCTAATTTCTCCAAAACCCAACAAATTTAAATTATGATGTCACACTAAGCCGCCTTCAAATTCTAATTAATTTTATTCACTATTAATTAGATTTTAAATCCATATATTAATTACTCAACAATTTAAGGCATGGAAAAAATGTTAAATTAAATTTTCCTACATATAAAGGAAAACTGGGCGAACTGTCAAAATCTGCCGACCCTCGATCGATCGACCCCAGACCTTCGATCGATCGACTGAGCAGGTCTTCGTCTTCTTCGCGAAGACAGATTCAGCCATGGACGAATTTCTTCAAACCCTAATTTCTTCTATCAGTCCTCTCAAGCCCTCTTAACACTATTACATGTTAGAAACCTTATTAGGGATCTCCAGAATGTCCACCAACATCATTAATTCGTCCGTTAACTACTGATTTCTAAATTTGGAGAAAAATTCATCTTTAACTCTTAACCCATTTACACCCCAAATTCCTTCATCAAATTCATTTCTAATTATCTGGATATCATCCTACCAGATATGTACCAACTTACCAATATCAGATTTTACATAAATCCTCACTCAAATTCGTAAATCAGATTATTGTTTTCAAAATCCCATGTTTATGCCATGAATACCCAAAACGAATTTTAATCAATCACATCACATAAATATGAATTGAAAAATAGATTCAATACTATTGCAAGTTATCCACTTGCCTTAGGTTTCGTAGAGTCTGATTTTGGAGATGAATCCCAAGGTTGCAGATGACTCTTTTTGGCTCTCTTTTGATCCCCAAATCTACCTTTAACTGCTATTAGGGTTCCTTAACACTCTAAGCTTTTTCTAAACTCACATCAGTCGTTCTCTTATTGCTTCTAATATAATAATTAACCTAAATCCCGTTTTTTGCCTAATGGGCCAAGCCCAAGTGACCCAAATGCCCCCGTATGGGCCCAGCTATGTCTAAAAACGCCCCGTGACCCGTTTACTACCCCCGGGTACACTTTTTCAACTATCTCGGCCCATACGGACTCAACTGTACACTCAGAATTGGTATCCGAATTAATTTGTAGAAATACTTATTCCCCACCCCTTTTAGTCTATACCGACTCCCAGTTGAGATAAGTGCATACCCCGTCATTAATACTCGAAATGATGTAAATAAATTATTACTATTCACTTAGTAATTAAATCCCCCTAAATATTAACCACTTACTCCCCGATTAATATTTAAATATATTTTGCCATAATTAATTCATTTTAAATTACAACACACTAGTAATTTAGAATTCCCGAATTAATTAAATATTAAATGCACCAAAAAATATGGGGTGTTACATACTGGTCTTCTCTATATCCCATTATACTCGAACAATAACAATCAAGGGTTCCTATGCATTTTAATCGGATTAAACCAACGGACGAGAAATATGCAATTTTACAGGAGGGGTCGGTCGATCGAGGAAAGAGGGTCGATCGATCGATGTTCTTGGTCGATCAATCGATCAAGCAGTTTTTGCCCATAAACTGCCATTAAAACCTACGAATTTCATCTTCCAATTTTCTCCAAAACATCATTAACAACTTCCTAATTCTCACATAACATCACCACAAGTTCTATATACATATATGCAAGATTTCCTACGTGAACATGTATAAATTTAACAACGGAATTGAATTAATGGGCCAATTTATTTTAGTTATCAAGAACCCTAACTTTCATCAAAACTTCCATTATTCTGTCTTTTTCTAGATTTATCACTTCTAAATTAATCAAACTTCGTGGGTAATCCTCTACATATGATTGGGGTGTCCAGAGTTTATTTATTTTCCCTACAACATGTGATTGGATCCTCTAAATCCTTGAGTTCTTCCATGAAAAATAGGTTCAATCATCCTAATCTAGTAGGGTGTGACAATTAACTAAAAGAGAATCAAGATAGATATTTTCCTGGAATTTGAGTTTCAAATTGTGGATGAAAGTGGTAGGGTTACGTTCCTTGTTGCGCGATCTACGCTTTGGTGGTGGTGGCGGTGGCGGTGTAAACGATTGAGTCCTTGGCCTTGAGTTGTTTGGAAAGCTCTCCAACCTCTTATCTAATGGCCGTTATTTGATTTTGTTTTTGTTAACCCTAGAAGGAAAATCCTAAAGGATAATTTATCCTTAGGAAATTCGTGGGTTTAATTACCCAAAATGTAAAATATCTAAAATACCCTCCCGGGATGCCAATTGGGCTTAAAAATGCCCCGAGACCCAAACTAAACCCCCGGGTACATTATTTTGACTATCTCGACCCTTTTGGACACATTGGCACACTCGAAATGACTATCCGGGTGACTTATAATTTATTTACTCTTAATAATAATAATTAAATCCCGACACGACACAGGCGCGTCCCAATTTAATTTCCACACTTATCAAATTATACACTCATGATAATTTAATAAATTCGATTATACATATTATTTTATCCATTAAGTAATAGTCAAAAAATTCCCAATAATTACTAACTCTCATAACACTAGTAAATATTTAATAAAATTTTCGAATTAATACTAAATTTATATCTCAATTTAATTTAATAAATCCCCAAATTTAAAAATCATAAAAATACGGGGTATTATAAACTTCCCCCCTAATAACGGAATTTCATCCCGAAATTAGGATAATAAGGCATACTTGGTAAGAATAAATTTGGGTATCTCTCGCACATATATGCCTCGCGCTCCCAAATGGATTCTTCCACATTATGATGCTCCCACTGGACCCGTACAAGTGGGACTACCTTCGACCTTAATTTCATCTTTCTATGGTCTAGGATAGCCATTGGTCTCTCCTCGTAAGAGCCGTCGGGCTGTAAATCAATCACCTCTATCGCGATGTGAGTATGGGCCATGTCATCGCGAAGATATCGTCTCAACGACGAGATGTGGAACACATCGTGAATGCAGTGTAAATGCTCTGGCAGCCCCAATCTGTATGCCACCGGCCCAATCCTCTCGATAATGGGAAATGGTCCCACGTACCTCGGAGCCAACTTCCCCTTCTTTCCAAACCTCATTACTCCTCTCATAGGATATACCCATAGTAATACTTGGTCCCCGATGCTAAACTCTCAAAAAAACTGCTTCGCAATAGCGTAGCTCTTCTATCTGTCCTGTGCTATTCGAATGCGACTCCTTATGAGCTTGATCCTAGATGAAGTTTCCTGAATCACCTCAGGTCCGAGAAATTTGTTATCCACCACCTCTAGCCAATAAGCGGGAGAACAACAAGGCATGCCATACAACGCCTCAAATGGAGCCATGCCGATCGTGAACTGATAAGAGTTATTGTAAGAAAACTCCACCAGTGGAAGATATAACTCCCATCCTCCTCCAAAATCAAGGACACACATGCGTAGCATATCCTTCAACATCTGATTGGTATGCTCTATTTGTCCATCCGTCTGTGGGTGATAAGATGAACTCAATCTCAACTCTGTATCCATGGCCTCCTGAAAGATCTCCCAGAAGCGCGACACAAAAATTTAATCTCTATTAGACACAATATCCATGGGCACCCCATGTAGCCTAACAACCTCGGCAATGAACAACTGTGCATACTGGCCCGTGGTATAGTCTGTCCGTACTAGCAAAAAATGAGCCACCTTGGTAAATCGATCCACTATAACCCATATGGGGTTGTGACCCCGCTGTGATGTAGGCAGTCCAGTAATGAAGTCCATGGAAATACGCTCCTACTTCCACATAGGTATCTCCAATGGCTGAAGTAACCCTGACAGTCTCTGGTGGTCTACCTTTACCATCTGGCAAGTAGAACACTTGGACACGAACTCCGTAATGTCCTTCTTTATACCACTCCACCAGTATTTCCGCCTCATATCTTGGTACATCTTATCACCTCCGGGATGTACCACAAATCTGAACCCGTGAGATTATGTCATCACTACATGACGTAAGTCTTCTCCCTCTCGGACCACCAATCTCCCATTAAACCTCAAACCTCAAACAGAACTTACTGAGTAGGACTCAGTACCTTTAGCTAAAAGTCGTACAATCTGTTCATGACAAAATGAATCCGCTCACTGTGCCTGTATGACACTCGTAATAATCTCTGGTGTGACTATCATGGAAGATACAAAGGAGCGGGCTACTGGGTCTTGGTGACCCAACTACTTCCACTTCGCTTTCCAGATGTTCGCTATATTGCCCACTGGTTTACGACTTAACGCATCAGGAACTACGTTAGCCTTTCCCGGATGGTACTATATTTCGAATTGGTAGTCTTTCACAAACTCCAACCATCTGCGCTGACGCATATTCAGCTCTCGATTGTGACACCCCGACTAATTAAATACCGGGTAGCTAGTCCTTTATTAAATTAATACAAAATGCCAAGTTGGCTCAGTTCATAACATCATTGTCGAAAAACGTTTTAACATTTACTAGCCACCTAATATTTAAAAGTGAGTCGTCAATTTTAATTAAGTCCGAATAACATGCAACAAGTAAATTATGAAATGCAAACACAACCACCATAACGAAACGATAATAGTATAACCATACCATAATAATGAGTCTGTAAGAATACTCCTCACAACAAACCAAATACAGGATTAATAAATACTAAGTTTGAATCATAATTAATTACAACCCGAGATCTGAAATAAACTGAATAGATAAAATGTTTCTAAAAGAAATGGGGCAACATGCCCAACTGATGAGGAAATCTACTAATAGAGTCAAGATCAAAAGTGGAGGCGTCTACTGTCAAGGTCCTGTAACTTCCACATCAGCTATAGTACGTCACCTGAATGGAACTCCTATGCATGGTGTCCTTGTGGCTGGGCACCAAAAAGGTTTTTACAAGAAAATATATTTGAAAGCAAATGGGTCAGAGCCCGATTGTGGAAAATAGTTTAAAATATAGCAAGTGTTTTAATGACAATAAAACAATGAATGCGAAATACATGTTAGGACGTGCTCTCACATGAAATACTCACCACTCGACTATTTCTGCACTCCTAACGTACCCATACCCATTCTAGTTATTCCTATATCTAACTAGTCCAAAATAAATTCTAACATTACTATACGATTCCCGCTTTAAACCCGACATTTTCATTTAAATAGAAAGCTTTACATTTATTCTCGGTTTCCCATTATCGTAATACTAATTACTAGAGATCATCCATTTTATCCTTACAGAACGTTGCTATAATTATACTCACAATTAAACATGATAGTTCATTTCAATTAACAGTATATTATTCTCATCATAAATATAAATTACTAGCACCCCGAGACTAAGCTGCGGTGCACACATACTCTGCTATCCAATCCCGGTACATCACATACATAAGGACCACGCATTCCGAATCTCTCAGGAATCGTTTTCAAATAAAAACAATCACACACATTGGAGGCGAACATAGTTCACATCACATGGGTCACACACATACCTACGCTCCCATGATCAGCAGAGTTATTAACTTCTCAATAAGTCCTTCTCTGACCTATGTCCTCGAGGTACCAATCTAAATCCCCCCGTAGGCACACACAGATTAGATGGCCCAAATCGAACGCAGACCTCCCATGATAGAAAGTATGGCAGGTATGTTATACACATAAAACCACATATACTAAGAATTCGCACATCTTAGATATCTCGTATTATTAATATAGGTATACATCTCGTTCTTATACCGTCATTTAATGTTATACGATTACAAGTCCCCGATTTGTATATTAACGTTATCAACCCTTCTCACGTCATAATTAGGTACTCGTTTCCTACTCCACAAATGTCATCCGATTTTATTATAAGGTTCTAAGTTCTACTCCTCAACGTACCCCAATTCTCACAATTATACCCACTAATTAATAAGGGAAGTCTAATACTCCAATTAAATAAGTCTACGGGACATTTGAAATGAAATCAGGCCAAAAAGGCCATTCTGTCAACTCGTTAGAAGTCTCGTTCGAACGAGTGTCGTTCGAACTAAAGGCTTCGAATGAACTACCAACTCGTTAGAAGGGATACTGTCATCTCGTTAGAAGCTCGTTCGAACGAGGTCGTTCGAACGACCTGGGCAGGCCTTCTAACGAGATGGCAGACTGCGCCCAGAATTTTCTCCAATTTGTTTTTCTTCAAATTTCTCTTCTCTAAATCCCTACTAAGATCATCCCAATTAATTTTTAACGTTATTAAACTACTCGAATTCCTCCTAGGTCAATCTTTAACATATAATTGGGGTCAATGCTTCCTAAATTAACATGTAATCATCAAAATTTCCAAACCTTGTCCCAAACCCTATAAACATTAACCCAGAATTTGATGTCTACAATTTCTCCTTATAAATCCATTTTTACATCATCCAAAAGATATATTTTGTATAAGACATTCATCCAATAACATTCTACATGCAATCCCTATATCATATTATGAATTCTACCTCCAATTACATGGGTTTTCATCAAACTTCCAATATAAGACAAATATTCAATTCTAAGCATGGAAGAAACATTCACTTGAAATTAATGTAATTAAACCACTTTCCTTAGATGTTATGATTTGATGTTGAAGGATTTAATGTTAATTATCCTCCCTCTCTCTACAATTTCTTCCAAAGATAGTGATGGTGGCTAGGTTTTCCTTTTTGGAACTTCTTCCAAATCCCCCTATAACTACCGTAGCCCTCTAACTTCCCAAATGCTGATAATGGCTTAGTTCGTTATTTTCTAATATTAAAATAATCTCTCAAATTCGTGGGTTTTAATTCCCCTATTTTTGAAATTACCAAACTACCCTTTTGGGTTGCCGGTATGGCCTAAAAATGCCCCGGGATCCAAAGTAAACCCCCGGCTAGTGTTTTCTGATTATTTTGACCCTTCCGGACACGTTGGCTCACTCAAAATGACCATTCAGTTGATAAAAATAAAATTCACTTTTTAATTCAATTAATTACGTTCCTGACGCGATTGACACGCGCATCCCAATTAAATTTTCCAAATTGCCGTATAGTTACCTCGAGACAATTTAAATACCATCAATACTCATGTATTACCATACATACTCGGAAATACTAAATTTTAACATCATAATCGAATACCAACCCACATCTCGTTAGTATTTATACCCGGATTAATTTCCAATTAATTCTCATTTAATTTAATTAATCCCTTAAATAAATATCAATAAAATTACGGGGTATTACATACTTCCCCCCTAATAACAGAATTTCATCCCGAAATTCGGAACTAAAGAGTACCTGGTAAAAATAACTCTGGATAACGCTCGCGCATCTCATCCTCGTGCTCCCATGTGGACTCCTCGGCATTATGATGCCGCCACTGAACACGTACTAATGGTACTATCTTTGACCTCAGTTTTCGCTCGCCTTGGTCCAAAATAGCAATCGGCCCTTCCTCATAGGAACTATCAGGCTGAAGATCGATGTCCTCGATAGTAATGTGAGTATGGGCCAAATCATCCCTAAGATATTTCCTTAGCGAGGAAATATGGAACACATCATGAATCCTATGCAAGTGATCCGGTAACCCAAGTCTATATGCAACTGGTCCAATTCGCTCGATGATAGGAAATTGCGCCACATATCTTGGTGCCAGTTTCCACTTCTTTCCAAAATGCATAATCCCCTTCATAGGAGATACTCTGAGTAAAACCTGGTCCCCCAATTTGAATTCTCTGAAGAACCTCTTGGCATCAGCATAGCTCTTCTGTCGGTCCTGAGCTACCCGAATGCGACTCCGTATCATCTATATCCTTACCGAAGTATCCTGAATCACTTTCGGCCCAAGGAGTTTGTTATCCCCCACTTCTAACCAACATGATGGGGAACGACAAGGTCTACAGTACAATGCCTCAAATGGAGCCATACCAATGGTGAACTGGTAGGAGTTGTTGTAAGAAAACTCCACTAGTGGAAGGTACTGCTCCCAACCCCCTCCAAAGTCTAGGATGCACATACGCAACATGTCCTCCAACATCTGATTTATCCGCTCGATTTGCCCATCGGTCTGCGGGTGATAAGCCGTACTCAACAGAAATTTAGTGCCCATGGCCTCCAGGAAAATCTTCCAAAACTGTGAAACAAATATCTTATCTCGGTCAGACACGATATTTAGAGGCACACCGTGAAGTCTCACTATCTCTGCAATGAAAATCTGGGCATACTGTCCCGTAGTGTAATCTGTCCTTACGGGTAGAAAATGAGCAATTTTGGTCAACCGACCCACAATTACCCATATGGAGTCGTGACCCCTCTGTGACGTAGGTAACCCCGTGATAAAGTCCATGGATATGCTCTCCCACATCCACGTTGAAACCTCTAATGGCTGTAGAAGTCCTGCCGGTCTCTGGTGATCCACCTTTACTAGCTGACAAGTGGCGCATTTAGAAATAAACACAGCAATATCTCTCTTCATCCCGCTCCACCAATACTGTCGTCTCATGTCTTGGTACATTTTATCCCCACCAGGGCGTATCGCGAACCGTGAGCCGTGCGACTCTATCATCACCTCGTACTGCAAGTCTTCCCCTTCTGGAATGACTAGTCTTCCATTAAAGTGTAATCCCCTGTCTGAACTAACGGTATAGGACTCGGCTCCCTCTGCTAGTAATCGAACTATCTGTTCCTGAAAGAATGAGTCAATTGCCTGGGCCTTTATCACTCTCATAACAATCTGCGGTGTAACAGTCATCACAGACATGAATGATCGGGCCACTGCATCCTGGTGTCCCAATTCCTTCCACTTAGCTTTCCATACCCCGGCCACCTCATCTACTGGCCTACGGCTCAACGTGTCTGCTACTACGTTAGCCTTCCCTATGTGATATTGGATATCAAACTGATAATCCTTCATAAACTCAAGCCACCGTCGTTGACGCATATTCAACTCCTTCTGCGTGAAGAGGTACTGTAGAGACTTGTGGTCCGTGAACAATCGAAACTTCTCCCCCGGGAGATAATGTCTCCAAATCCGAAGGGCAAATACAACTGCCGCTAATTCCATGTCATTGGTGGGGTAATTCTTCTCGTGAGACTTTAGCTTACGAGAAGCATAAGCTATGGCCTGACTCTCCTGCTGCAATACACCTCCAAGTCCTTGTAAGGATGCATCGGTGTAGACTAGATACGCAACTCCCGTTCTTGGCAATGCTAACACAGGTGTTGAGGTCAAGTTGTCCTTTAACTCATCGAATGCCAACAGACAGGTATCGCTCCAGATGAATGGAACACCCTTGCGAGTGAGATGTGTCAAAAGACTCGCTATCTTTGAGAATCCCAGAATAAACCTCCTGTAGTATCTTGCTAGGCCCAAGAAACTACGGATCTCAGTCGGTGTCGTGGGCTGTCCCCACTCCCTCACTGCAGATACCTTCCCCGAATAAACCGATATCCCCCGGTCTGAAATGATATGCCCCAAAAACTGAACCTCCTTCAACCAGAACCCACACTTCTCATACTTTGCATAAAGCTCGTTCTGACGTAATGTCTGCAAAACCTACCTCAAATGCTCAGCGTGCTCCTCTTTTGTCTGGGAGTAAACCAGGATGTCATCAATAAAGACGATGACGAACTGGTCTAGGAACTCTCTGAACACCCTATTCATCAAGTCCATAAACACGGCTGGAGCGTTGGTCAAGCCAAAAGGCATAACCCAAAATTTGTAGGAACCATACCTCGTCAAGAAAGCAGTTTTTGAGACGTCCTGCTCCCTGATACACAACTGATGGTATCCCGATTGCAAATCAATTTTTGAGAAGAAGCGAGCTCCTCTCAGCTGGTCGAATAAGTTATCGATTCGGGGAAACGAATACTCATTCTATATCGTGACCTTATTCAACTCCCGTTAATCTACACACAATCTCAACGATCCATCCCTCTTCTTTACGAACAACACAGGGGCACCCCACGGCGAAATACTCCTCCGGATAAACCCCTGTCCCACCAACTGCTCTATCTGATCCCGTAGCTCTCTCATCTCTGCTGGAGCCATATGGTAAGGTGCGCGGGCAATAGGCCGAGTGCCCGGCGTCAAATCGATCACAAAATCTATCTCTCTACTCGGAGGTAGTCCAGGTATATCCTGAAATACATCGGCAACCTCTCTAACAACTGGAATCGAATCGAGTGGTATCACCACTTCCTTAGAGGTCTCCTCCTCTATATAGTAAAAGTGAGTGGACGATCCTCCATCAGGGTGAGGCATCGCCACTATAAACATCTCCTGCCCGGGAATGGCAAAGATAATACTCCTACTGAAACAATCAATCATGGCTCGGTACGCAACTAGCTAATCCATACCAACAATCGCATCGTACTCAGTCATCTCTAATACTAACATATCAGCGGGTAAAGTAAACCTCCCGATCTCTATATCCACACCTCTATAAATAAGTGAAATCACAGAACCCCTACTCAACGGTGAATCTACACAAGTAATCGTGCTCTCTGCAGTGTCTAACACCCAATAGTGCGTGCAAATCTCGTGGCAATGAAACAATGTGTGGCCCTCATGTCAAATAAAATACGCCCCATAGTCCCCTGAATAGAGAACATACCCTCAATAGCAGGTGGATCCTGTGGGACTGCGGCATGCTGGAGCTGGTACACTCTCCCATACTCAAGCTGTCCCTGCTGGAGTGGGACCACTGGAATGGGTGGTAATGCTGCCATCTGTGGTGGTGCTGGGAGGTAGGCGGGAAACATAGGCCTCTGTGGCTCATGTCGAGCACCCTGTTGCTACTGCTGTGGGGCCCTTCCCCTATCAGGACAGTCCTGGAACTTGCACTTCCCCGGGAAGTTTCCCCATCGCTGTCCCTACTGCCCACGGACCTGATGGCCGTTACCATTTCTCCCCTGGCCGTGCTGGACCTACTAAAACTACTGTTGCTGGCCCTGCTGACCCTAATGGCCATTATGAAAACCTCCCTGTCCATTTCTGAAACTCCCAGATCTGAACCTCTTAGAATCCCCCTGCTGGGAACCCTGATCTCCCTGCCTATGCTGACCCTGAGCAGATTGTGCCCTGCTGGCACCATTTCCCCCTATCTTGCCCTGATGGCTGGACTCTCCTGATTTCTTACTCTCAGTCATGTGAAAGCGATGATCCTGGCAGTGAAGTAGTGCCGCGTTAACCACATCAGAATAAGTGACCAACGAGAGGTTTCCCAATAAGTGCTGACGGATCCTCTAAGTCAATCCATCCATGAACTTCTGAATCTTCTTCTCCTCAGTCAGAATCTCATCCGGAACAATGTTCAAGAGATTGGTAAACTCAGCATCATACTCGGCTACGGTCTTTCCCTCCTGCTTGAGGTTCATCAACTTCCTCCTCATCTGAGTGTGATTAACTGACGGAAAATATTTGCGGTCGAACCGCACCCAGAACTCCTGAATAGTGAGGGCGTCCCTCTCCTCCCCGGTGGTAATGGACTCCCACCACTGCAATGCTGATCCTACTAGCTTAAAAGTATCCAGTATCTTATTCTGAACATCCGTGCACTCGTACATCCTTAAGTTCCTTTGAATGTCCTTCCTCCACTGACTGGATACCACAACGTCGGAGCTACCTGCAAACTCCGGAGGGTGTGCTTTCTGAAAAACATTATGAACGTGTTCCCAAGCAGACGGGAATGCATGATCCTGAACTGGCGTGGCCACCGGCACCTAGGGTGGTGCTTGCTGCACAACTACGAGGGCGGCATTTACCACTTGGGCTATAATAGCTTCAACCTCTGTGGCATTCATGGTGCCCTGAACTGGTGCAAGCTGTGGCTCGGGCTGAGCATTCCTAGGAACTCACTGCGCATGTCGTGGAGGCATCTGAAATGAGAGTAAAGTCTTATAAGTTTGCAGTTATTATCTCAAAATAACTGAAGAACAAAACATCGACAAAAGAATACAACATTCCTAAAATATAGGGCTCTACATCAAAGAAAGCTCAGCGGAAACATAACAAGCCGTACAGATCCTAAGGACACTAGAACCTGATGCTCTGATACCACCTGTGACACCCCGACTAATTAAATACCAGGTAGCTACTCCTTTATTATGTTAATACAAAATGCCAAGTTAGCTCAGTTCATAGCATCACTGTCGAAAAACGTTTTAACAATTACTAGCCACCTAATATTTAAAAGTGAGTCGTCAATTTTAATTAAGTCCGAATAACATGCAACAAGTAAATTATGAAATGCTAACACAACCACCATAAAGAAATGACAATATTATAACCATACCATAATAATGAGTCTGTAAGAATACTCCTCACAACAAACCAAATACAGGATTAACAAATACTAAGTTTGAATCATAATTAATTACAACCCGAGATCTGAAATAAACTGAATAGATAAAATGTTTCTAAAAGAAATGGGGCGGCACGCCCAACTGATGAGGAAATCTACTAATAGAGTCAAGATCAAAAGTGGAGGTGTCTACTGTCAAGGTCCTGTAACTTCCACAGCAGCTATAGTATGTCACCTGAATGGAACTCATATGCATGGTGTTCTTGTGGCTGGGCACCTAAAAGGTTTTTACAAGAAAATATATTTGAAAGTAAACGGGTCAGAGCCCGATTGTGGAAAATAGTTTAAAATATAGCAGGTGTTTTAATAACAATAAAACAATGAATGCAAAATACATGTTAGGACGTGCTCTCACATGAAATACTCACCTCTCGACTATTTGTGCACTCCTAACGTACCCGTACCCATTCTAGTTATTCCCATATCTAACTAGTCCAAAATAAATTCTAAGATTAATATACGATTCTCGCTTTAATCCCGACATTTTCATTTAAATAGAGAGCTTTACATTTATTCTCGGTTTCTCATTATTCGTAATCCTAATTACCAGAGATCATCCATTTTATCCTTACATAACGTTGCTATAATTATACTTACAATTAAACATGACAGTTCATTTCAATTAACATTATATTATTCTCATCGTAAATATAAATTACTAGCACCCCGAGACTAAGCTGCGGTTCACACATACTCTGCTATCCAATCCCGGTACATCACGTACATAAGGACCACACATTCCGAATCTCTCAGGAATCGTTTTCAAATAACAACAATCACACACATTGGAGGCGAACATAGTTCACATCACATGGGTCACGCACATACCTATGCTCCCATGATCAGCAGACTTATTAACTTCTTAATAAGTCCTTCTCTGACCTATGCCCTCGAGGTACCAATCTAAATCCCTCCGTAGGCACACAAAGATTAGATGGCGCAAATCGAACGCAGACCTCCCATGATAGCAAGTATGGCAGGCATGTTATACACATAAAACCACATCTTAGATATCTCATATTATTAATATAGGTATACATCTCGTTCTTATACCGTCATTTAATGTTATACGATTACAAGTCCCCGATTTGTATATTAATGTTATCAACCCTTCTCACGTCGTAATTAGGTACTCGTGTCCTACTCCACAAACATCATCCGATTTTATTATAAGGTGCTAAGTTCTACTCCTCAACGTACCCCAATTCTCACAATTATACCCACTAATTAATAAGGGAAGTCTAATACTCCAATTAAATAAGTCTACGGGACATTTGAAATGAAATCAGGCCAAAAAGTCCATTATGTCAACTCGTTAGAAGTCTCGTTCGAACGAGGTCGTTCGAACGAGTGTCGTTTGAACGAAAGGCTTCGAATGAACTACCAACTCGTTATAAGGGATACTGTCATCTCGTTAGAAGCTTGTTCGAATGAGGTCGTTCAAACGAACTGGGTAGGCCTTTTAACGAGATGGCAGATTGCGCCCAGAATTTTCTCCAATTTGTTTTTCTTCAAATTTCTCTTCTCTAAATCCCTACTAAGATCATCCCAATTAAGTTTTAACGTTATTAAACTAATCTAAGTCCTCCTAGGTCACTCTTTAACATATAATTGGGGTCAATGCTTCCTAAATTAACATGTAATCATCAAAATTTCCAAACCTTGTCCCAAACCCTATAAACATTAACCAAGAATTTAATGTCTACAATTTCTCCTTATAAATCCATTTTACATCATCCAAAAGATATATTTTGTATAACACATTCATCCAATAACATTCTACATGCAATCCCTATATCATATTATGAATTCTACCTCCAATTACATGGGTTTTCATCAAACTTCCAATATAAAACAAATATTCAATTCTAAGCATGGAAGAAACATTTGCTTGAAATTAATGTAATTAAACCACTTGCCTTAGATGTTATGATTTGATGTTGAAGGATTGAATGTTGATTCTCCTCCCTCTCTCTACAATTTCTTCCAAAGATAGTGATGGTGGCTAGGTTTTCCTTTTTGGAACTTCTTCCAACTCCCCCCTATAACTCCCGTAGCCCCTAACTTACCAAATCCTGATAATGGCTTAGTGGGTTCTTTTCTAATGTAAAAATAGCCTCTCAAATTCGTGGGTTTTAATTCACCTATTTTTAAAATTACCAAACTACCCTTTTGTGTTGCCAGTATGGCCTAAAAATGCCTCGGAACCCAAACTAAACCCTCGGCTAGTGTTTTCGGACTATTTTGACCCTTTCGGACACGTTGTCGCACTCAAAATGACAATTCAGTTGATAAAAATAAAATTCACTTTTTAATTCAATTAATTACGTTCCTGACGCGACTGACACGCGCGTCCCAATGAAATTTTCCTAATTTCCGTATAGCTACCTCAAGAAAATTTAAATATCATCAATACTCATGTATTACCATACATACTCAAAAATACTAAATTTTAACATCATAATCAAATACCAACCCACATCACGACCTCCTTAGAGGTATCCTCCTCGATGTAGTACAAATGGGCGAAAGAGCCTCCCTCTGGGCGACGCACCGCTACTAAAAACATATCCTTCCACGGAATGGCAAAGATGATACTCCCACCAAAACAATCTATCATGTCTCTGTATGCAGCGAGCCAATCCATGCCAATAATAACATCGTGATCATGCATCTCTAAAACTAGCATGTCAGCTGGTAAAATCAAGCTACTAATATATACTCTCTCACCCCGGCATATAAAGAAAATCAAAGACCCATTCCCCAGTGGTGAGTCTACGCATGTCACAGTGCTCTCTACTGTGTCTAATAATCCTAAGGCCTTTGCAAAATGAGTAGCTATAAAAAAGTGCGATGCCCCAGTATCAAATAAAACTCGACCCATAGTGCCATGGATAGGAAACGTACCCTCAATCGTGGGTGGTGCCTGAGGTGCTGCTGCCTAATGGACATTGTAGACACATCTGTACTGAAATTACCCCTTCTGAACTGGAGTTGCTAGGATGGAGGGTAAGGCTGGAGCCTGAGCTGGCGCTGGGAGGGCGACTGGAAAGAGTGGCCTCTGTGGCTCATCACGGGTACCCTGCTGCTGTGGGTCCCTATCTCCCTCTGGGCAATCCTGGCGCCTATGGCCATTTTTGCCACATCGAAAACATTTGTCCCTGAAGTTACCTCCCCTCTACCCCTACTAACCACGACCCTGTTGGTCGTTACCACCCCGCCACTGACCCTACTGGCGGTGTTGGCCCTGTTGGCCATGCTGATTAGATTGGCCCTACCTGAATCCCCCAAATCCCTCTTTGGAGTCACATGATCGGAACTGCTTAGCAGGGTCCCCCTGATGGGAACTCTGCTCACTGTGACGGGTCTGCCCTGGGCTGTTGGTGCCCCACCAGTACTACTGCCCCTATCCTGCCCTCCTGGCTGGACTCCCCTACTCCTTTGCTCCCCTGCAGATGGAAGCGGTGATCCTGACAGTGTAACAAAGCAGCGTTGAGTACATCAGTGTAGGTACTCAATGATAGATTTCCCATGAGGTGCTGACGGACCCTCTAGGCCAATCCATCTACAAACAACAGTATCTTCTTCCCCTCTGTGGATGCCTTATCTGGCACTATAGTAAGAAGTCCAGTGAACTCCTCATCGTACTCAGCAAGAGTCATATTCTCCTGTTTCAGATTCAGTAACTTCCACCTCATTTCAGTCTGTACAATGGATGGGAAGTACTTGCAGTCAAATCGCGCCCAGAATGACTGAATCGTGATGTTGTCCCTCTCCTCCAAGGTGGTGGTGGACTCCCACCACTGCAAAGCGGCCCCCACTAGCTGGAAGGAAGCCAAAACCTGTCTCTGCACGTCAGTGCACTCATACATGCCCAGATGCCTCTGGATATGTTTCTTCCATTGGCTGGCAACTACTATGTCCGAACTACCCAAGAACTCCGGGGGATACGCCTTCTGAAAGGCATCCCTAACCCTCTCCCATGCAGATGGAAGTTGTGCTGGTACTAGAGCCACTACCTGAATCTGGGGTGGAGCCTGATGCACTACCGCTAATGCGTCATTCACCACCTGATCAATAATAGTGGCTACCTCAGTTGCGTTCATCATTTCCTGAGCCGGAGTTGCTGGCTTCTCGGCCTGGGCATTCCTGTCTCGGGGTGCGCATCTCGGAGGCATCTAAAATGAGAAGGAAGTTTATTAGTCTATAGTTATTATCAAATCTCGAATAGCTGAAGACGTAAGCGTAAATACAAGAATACAATAGTCCTAAAAATATGGCTCTATATCAAGGACGTTAAGATGGAAGCGAAATAAGCCGTACAGATGCTAAAGGACACTAGAACCTAATGCTCAGATACCACCTGTGACCCCCGCCTAATTAAATACCGGATGATCAGTCCTTTATTAAATTAAAATCAAGGTGAATGGTTGGTTCATTCTTAGCATCACTGTCGCAAAAAAAAATTCAATTTAAACACCCTAAATAATTAAGCTAAGTGTCAAAAAAATTTAAAACCTTATTTCCATTTTATTAAATCCTAATATGAAAACATTTTTAAATAACCAACAGTTTAAGAATTCCTAAATGCTAAGGATGGATAATAACACACAAGAATTTGAATCATGCAGATAAACTAAACCAGTGTGAAACTACAAATAAAACCATCATGACAATAATTAAATCCCAAAGAGTACCAAATACTGGAAATATAAAGGAACATAAATCTCTGACAAAAATCCAAACTGAATAGAGAAACGGGTGACACATGCCCTAACTAATAAGAACTAAAAATAAGAGTGGAGTCAATAATGAGGCCGTCTAAGCAATGGCCTTCAACTCCCACATAAGTTGCAGTGCATCCGATCCAAGAAATCTAAGCATGACGCCCCTGGGCACCTGTAATATATACATATATATATATATATATATATATACAAGAGAAAGGAAATAACAAGAAACGGGTCAGATCCCGAGTGTAAAACAGTTTAAAAATTTTGTTTAGCAAGTATTTAAAATGCTTACTGGCTAATGTAACAACCATGTTAGTATGCGTCACTCTCTTGAGAAATTCTCAACTCTCATTTAGTGTGCACGCCTACCGTAAAATTAACCTCAAAAGTTTATTTTAACTTAACTTTACCATAAAGATTCATACCGCTAACTACGATGGTTAAGATAATTAATATCTGAAATTTAAGCTGTCATATATATCTTATTTTATATTAAAAATAGCCCAGTGTTATCACAAAATTCTCAAACACTTATAATAAAGTTGGAGTATTTATTCATTACTTAACTACTTTTATGCACAGTAGAAAGTTCCCATACTTTTGTATAAATATATATATTATCCACTCATATATATATATATATATATATATATATACTATCGGCACCCTGCATAAAATCTATGGTGTTGGCATACTCTGCTATCAAGTCCCCGTATCACACATATTAAGGGAAATACTAGTTCGGAATCACTCTAGAACTGTATTAACATAAACCACATACAAATGGAGGCGAAGCATAGTTCCAAGTCACTAAGAGGTCATCACATACCCTCACGTCTCCTAGGACCATCTGATTATCAATCAGATAGCCAGTACCAAGGAATCCTATGTTCTAGGGTACGAGTCAATATCCCTCATAAAAGGCCCAATCGAGATAAGACCATCCCGACGCGAAAACCCTCATGATAGCAAGTAGCCCGAGTATGATTTTTATACATATATATAATATATGCACAATCACACAGTCATATATATATAAATATCCAGATTTCTAAATTAGGTACGCTCATGACACATAATTATAATTATCCGTTATTAACACATTATACTCGATTATTTTGCACAATAGACTCGTCATTTTTATTCTCATTTATAATTCACTTCAAACTCACTTCTCCTCTCTCGAAGTATTCTAAGTATAATTTCAGTAGGCATACCCTCACTTATTTTCTGGTCTAATTCCCTTACGAATCTCGATCTTTTTATTAAATGTACGCATGATTTCTTATACACATGAATAATCCCTCATTAACCCAAAATCTCATTCTACACTAAATTTCACTCAACGGGGTCTACCTAGGCCCTACTAGTCTTCTCTATATCCCATTATACTCCAACAATAACAATCAAGGGTTCCTATGCATTTTAACTGGATTAAACCAACGAACGATAATTATGTTGTTTATAGTAGGGGCAATCGATCGAGGAAAGAGGGTCGATCGATTGATGTTCTTGGTCAATCGATTCATCAAGCAGTTCTTGCCCAGAAACTGCCATTAAAACCTACGGGGTTGATCTTATAATTTTCTCCAAAACGTCATTAACAACTCCCAAATTCTCAATTAACATTACCTCAAGTTCTATATACATATATGCAAGATTTCCTATGTGAAACATGTATAAATTTAACAACGGAATTGAATTAATGGGGTAATTTATTTTAATTATCAAGAACCCTAACTTTCCTCAAAACTTCCATTATTCTGTGTCTTTTTCCAAATTTATCACTTCTAAATTAATCAAACTTCGTGGGTAATCCTCTACATATGATCGGGATGTCCATAGTTTATTTATTTTCCCTTCAACATGTGATTGGGTCCTCTAAATCCTTGAGTTCTTTCATGAAACATAGGTTCAATCATCCTAATCTAATAGTGTGTGACAATTAACTAAAAGAGAAGCAAGATAGATACTTTCCTGTAATTTGAGTTTCTGATTTGTGGACGAAAGTGGTATGGTTGCATTCCTTATCGCGCGATCTACGCTTTGGTGGTGGTGGCGGTGTAAACGATTGAATCCTTGGCCTTGAGTTGCTTGGAAAGCTCTCCAACCTCTTCTCTAATGGCCGTTCTTTGATTTTGTTTTTTTTAACCCTAGAAGGAAAATCCTAAAGGCTAATGTATCCTTAGGAAATTCGTGGGTTTAATTACCCAAAAATGTAAAATGTCTAAAATACCCTCCTGGGATGCCAATTGGGCTTAAAAACGCCCTGAGACCCAAAATAAACCCATGGGTACATTATTTTGACTATCTCGACCCTTCTGGACACATTGGCACACTCAAAATGACTATCCGGGTGACTTATAATTTATTTACTTTTATTAATAATAATTAAATCCCGACACGACACAGGCGCGTCCCGATTTAATTTCCACAATTATCAAATTAGACACCCATGATAATTTAATAAATTCGATTATACATATTATTTTATCCATTAAGTAATAGTCAACAAATTCCCAATAATTACTAACTCTCATCACGCTAGTAAATATTTAATAAAATTTCCGGATTAATATTAAATTTATATCTCAATTTAATTTAATAAATCCCCAAATTTAAAAGTCGTAAAAATATGGGGTATTACACACTTATGTACCTTTACTATAATGTCGGATTAGATAATCCTGATGATTCAGCTAACCTGGAAATGAACCTAGATAATCAGGGTAACTTGGTATGAAGCAATTTGGTTGCGATGTTTTAAGATTGGACTCCTTGTGGAGTTGTTAGAGTGGGCTTCCTCTCGGGCGATACCCGATGTCCCTTATCCTACTAAAACCCTATATTTTATTAATTTATATTTTGGTGATTATAGTGTAGTATTGAGGAATAGGATCTCGTGCGGCATTTGGAGTGGGAGCATTGGTGTTTATTGGCAATACCCGACGTCCATATCCTACCAAGTTCAGAGAAGTTATGTTTTACTTATGTGTTCGTACATAATGTGATATCCACATAGCAAGGCAGTTTGAATGCCATAGTTGAACAGTTATTGAAGATTTGGGGTTCATAGGCTGCAGGAGGTGTCATGTGTCCTGCCATAAGTGATGATAGGAATAATTATAGTTTACACATGAGCTATAGTCACAGCCGTTTAGGATAAGGTAACATTCGTATTTGAGTGTTAAAACTCATTTATCCACCGAGATAATAGTTAGGTGAGAGGAAATCCTAGTGTGTGGATAGTTCATAGGCACATGGAGTTGCCCATAAGAAGAATGTGTGTGTGGCATCATCAAGGATAAATATCAAATTTTATGATGTCTTGAGTGTTTGAAGATTTAGGTGAACTATGATTAGAATCTCATGAAATAGTGTCCTTGCGAGCACTAAGTAATATCGATATGGTTATTGAAAGGTTTGAAGGGTATACCTAGGATGATAAAGATGTAAACGATGAAATATCGACAAAAATTAGGCTTTCAAATGAAATTTGTTTAGTGTTTTGAGAAAACCAACTAAGTCCGGCAAGCACTACACCAAATCATGCGAATGGTCACGCCCAGTGGGTCACGGCCCAAGTTCGCAACCAGCTGGTCGCAGACTTGGGTCGTGACCCACTCAATATTTGGCGTGACCATATTTATTACCACACTAAATTATCGATGCTCTAGAAGTGGTCACGGCCCAAGTTCACGACCACTGTGGTTGCGGACTTGGGCCGTGACCAGATCGTGACCATCTTGGCCCCAAACTCGCGCCAAAATTCCCTCCAAGATTGTTCGCGGATGGGTCACAACCCAAGTCCGTGACCCATGGCATGAGGAAGAAGTGAGTACACACATTAAGGGTCACAGCTTAGGACCATGACAAATTTTGGGCATGGGTCACGGCTATGGGCTGTGACCATACCTCATTCAAGCACTATATGGTGGATGAGAAGGGTCGCGCATCACAGGTTGTGACCATGTCTTGGTATGGGTCACGGCTATGGGCAATGACCATACCTCATTTGATAGCTGCTGTTGGTTGCGCAAGGGGGTCACGACTGTAGGCCGTGACCATTCTTTGTCAATCAGGTCTCAGAACTCCAAGGGGGGGTTACGATGGTGGGTCACGGCTTTAGGCCGTGACCAGGTCATTCCTAAAAAATAAAAAGGCACAAATTTAGTTTTTCATTTGCCCGATTCTCTCTCTCTCTCTCTCATCAGATGTTGATGAACTAAACGCTTCTCTCTATCTCTCGTCAATCAGGTAGCGGTTGGAGTTCTAAGGAGGTCCGCCCTAGCTCCGCCCCAGCTCTCTCCCTCGTAAATTTTATTTTTTTTCTCCATTAATTTATGTCGATTCCATTAATATATGTATATACAGTTTACATATCTTTACAATTTATACACAGTATATATAGTTTATATAGATAATTTATATGATTTGAATTTGGGATAATATTGTGGCAGAGGTAATGTAAAAGTAAAAATAGTGTGAGATAATGTTTTTGAAACTTTAGTCTTACAACCTACTAGGTCGTTAATATTAGTAAAAAAAAAATTTGGGTAAGCCAATTTATATCACATATTTAGATTTTAGGATGTTAATATTCATATTAATCGATTTTAGCTGAACTACTAGAGCTATTTTAGTATATTTGGTATTTTAGTCCTAATTTTTATTTTTATCATTTTTTTCCTTTTTGTATTATATGGTTAATGGAAAACCTCGTAGAAAGTACATTATAGGAAATGGTTGCAGAGTTGATTACTCAAGTTCCTGAATCTACTAGGTCTCTTTTGAGACAGATTGAAACTATGCAGGTTCATAAGTAAATTATATTTACATTTGTTTCTTGAATATTATGATTTACTATACTAACTTTACAGTCATTTTCTTTGTTTCATGTTCCTGACATGAGTCCTTTCTCTACTGGATTAACCAGACCCTCATAGTGTCCCTGAAATTAACCTAACCAGACCCTCATAGTGCCCCTGGAATTAACGGTTCAGGGGCAATATGTCGTCATAGTGACCCTCATATTTTAACGGCATATAGTCCCTGAAATTAACGGAGTATTTAAATTAACCAATTATTTTAACGGAGTGTAAATATTTTTTTAGATTTGGTATTTCATAGTGAGTGAGCATCCGGATAGGGGT
Source organism: Sambucus nigra (assembly GCA_949130495.1). NCBI lineage: Eukaryota > Viridiplantae > Streptophyta > Magnoliopsida > Dipsacales > Adoxaceae > Sambucus > Sambucus nigra. Next base: position 129,819,513 of record OX422213.1, on the reverse strand, counting down.
GCAACGCTACTACCTACACATATCATGGTAAACTTTATGATATTTTTTATTTGTTCATCCAATTTTATAGAAATTGAATGCTTACATACATTATTACGTACCAATTAGATACTAGTTCTTTATTACATACCAATTCTTCATTACACACCAGGTACTCTTTATTTTAACTAAAGTGGTTATATAATTGATATACATTACCTATTAAATCTTTTAGATGATAGAAGGAGTACGGGATAATTATTGGTTGTTGACTTGTTGTTGGATAGTATGTTAGAAGGAGTATGGTATAATTAGAAGGAGTACGGGATACGATAATAACTTGCTAATGTCTAGACTCAAACTTAAAAACATGGCACCAACACCTCTCACGGGACCAATGTAACACGTGGAAACTTACCCCGCGATCACAGGACTCCTGGTTTGAGAATACGACAATAATTTAAAAATATTAGGACTTAAGCTTAAAAACTAGGCGTTAGATAGAAAAAATAAGAAACAACCCTCGTACAGACCCGTGAGAGGCACCAACACCTCTCACGGGACCAATGTAACATATAGGAACAGACTGCGCGACCACGGGACTCTCGGTTTGAGAATACGATGATAATTTTAAAATATGAGGACTTAAGCTTAAAAATAAGGCGTTAGATGGTGAAAATCTGAAACAATCCCCGAACGGCCCCGTGAAAGGCACCAGCACCTCTCACTCAAGCAATGTAACTCGTAGGAACTGACCACGCGATCACGGGACTGCCGGTTTGAGAATACGAGGATAATTTGAAAATATAAGGAATTATGTTTAAAAACATGGCCATAGATTGCCAAAACCCGAAATAGCCCCCGAACGGCCCCGTGAGAGGCACCAACACTTCGCATAGGACCAATATAACTCGTAGGCACTGACCGCGTGATCACGGGACCCCGGATTGATAATAGGACAATAATTTGCATATATAAGGAATTAGGCTTAAAAAATGGCGTTAGATCGCAAAACCCTGACACAGCCCCCGAACGGCCCCGTGGGTGGAACCAACACCTCCCACGGGACCAATGTGACTCGTAGGAACTGACCGCGTAGCCCCGGGACTCCCGATTTGAGAATTCGATGGTAATTTGCATATTTCTAGACATAGGCTTAAAAACATGGCGTTAGAGGGTGAGATCTAGAAACAGCCCCCGAACATCCCCGTGGGTGGCACCAATACCTCCCAGGGGACCAATGTAACTCGTAGGCACTGACCTCGCAGTTGTGTGACACCCGGTTTGAGAATACAATGGTAATTTTCATATTTCTAGACTTAGGCTAAAAAACATGGCTATAGAGGGTGAGAACCCGAAACACCCCCCGAACGGCCGCGTGGGTAGGAACTGACCGTGCAGCCGTGGGACTCCCGGTTTGAGAATACTACGGTAATTTGCAAATTTCAAGACTTAGGATTAAAAACACGGCGTTAGAGGGTGAAGATCCAAAACAGCCCCCAAACGGCCCCATGGGTGGCACCAACACCTTCCATGGGACCAATGTAACTCGCAGGAACTGACTGCGCAGCCGCGGAACTCCCGGTTTTAGAATACGACGATAATTTGAATGTTTCTAAAATTAGGCTTAAAAATGTGGCTTAAGAGGGTGAAAACCCAAAACAGCCCCCGAACGGTCCCGTGGGTGGCACCACACCTCCCACGGGACCAATGTAACTCGTAGGAACTGACCGCGTAGCCTCGGGACTCCCAGTTTGAGAATACGATGGTAATTTGCAAATTTCTATACATAGGCTTAAAAACATGGCGTTAGTGCGTGAAAATAAAAAACAGCCCCCGAACGGCCCCGTGGGTGGCACCAACACCTCTCACGGGACCAATGTAACTCGTAGGAACTAATCGCGCAGCCCCGGGACTTTCGGTTTGAGAATACGACTATAATTTGCATATTTCTAGACTTAGGCTTAAAAACTTGGCTTTAGAGGTTGAGATCTTGAAATAGCCCCCGAACGTCCACGTGGGTGGCACCAACACCTCCCACGGGACCAATGTAACTTGTAAGAACTGACCCCACATCCGCGGGACTCCCAGTTTGAGAATACGACGGTAATTTCCATATTTATAAACTTCGTCTTAAAAACATGGCGTGCGAGGATGAGAACTCGAAATAGCCCCCGAACGGCCCCGTGGGTGGCATCAACATCTCCCACGGGACCAATGTAACTCGTAGGAACTGACCCTACATCCTCGGGACTCCCAGTTTGAGAGTAGGACGATAATTTGCATATTTCTAGACTTAAGCTTAAAAATATGGCGTTAAAGGGCGAGAACTCGAAACAGCCCCCGAACGTCCCCGTGGGTGGCACCAACACCTCCCACGGGATCAATGTAACTCGTAGGAACTGACCCCGCAGCCGCGGGACTCCCGGTTTAAGAATACGACGATAATTTGCATATTTTTAGACTTAGGCTTAAAAACATGGCGTTAGAGAGTGAGAACTCGAAACAGACCCCGAACGTCCCCGTGAGTGGCACCAACACCTCCCACGGGACCAATGTAACTCATAGGAACTGACCCCGTAGGCGCGATCCTCTCGGTTTGAGAATACGACTATAATTTACATATTTCTAGACTTAGGCTTAAAAACACGGCGTTAGAGTTTGAGAAATCGAAACATCCCCCGAATGTCCCCGTCGGTGGCGCCAACACCTCCCACGAGACCAATGTAACTCATAGGAATTGACCCCGCAGCCGCTGGACTCCCGGTTTGAGAATACGATGGTAATTTGCATATTTCTAGACTTAGCCTTAAAAACATGGCGTTAGCGGTTGAGAACTCGAAACAACCCCCGAACGTCCCCGTGGGTGGCACCAACACCTCCCACGGGACCAATGTAACTCGTAGGAACTGACCCCGCAGCCGCGGGACTCCTAGTTTGATAATACGAGGGTAATTTGCATATTTTTAGACTTAGGCTTAAAAACATGGCATTAGAGGGTGAAAACTCAAAACAGCCCTCTAACGGCCCCATGGGTGGCACCAACACCACCCACGGGACCAATGTAACTCGTAGGAACTAACCCCGCAGCCGTGGGACTCCCGATTTGAGAATACGATGATAATTTGCATGTTTCTAGACTTAGGCTAAAAAACACGGCATTAGAGGGTGAGAAATCGAAATAGCCCCCAAACGTCCCGGTGGGTGGCACCAACACCTCCCACGGGACCAATGTAACTCATAGGAACTGACCCTGCAGCCGCGGGACTCCCGGTTTGAGAAAACGACGGTAATTTGGATATTTATATACTTAGGCTTAAAAACATGGCGTTAGAGGGTGAGAACTAAAAACAGACCCCGAACGTCCCCATGGGTGGCACCAACACCTCGCACGGGACCAATGTAACTCGTAGAAACTGATCCCGTAGTCACGGGACTCCCGGTTTGAGAATACGATGGTAATTTGCATATTTTTAGACTTAGGCTTAAAAACATGGCGTTAGAGGGTGAAAACTCAAGACATCCATCTAACGGCCCCGTGGGTGGCACCAACACCACCCACGGGACCAATGTAACTCGTAGGAACTAACCCCGCACCCGCGGGACTCTCGGTTTGAGAATACGATGGTAATTTTCATATTTTTAGACTTATGCTTAAAAACATGGCATTGGAGGGTGAGAACTTGAAACAACCCCCGAACGATCCCGTTGGTGGCACCAACACCTCCCACGAGACAATATATCTCGTAGGAACTAACCCCGCAGCCGCGGGACTCCCGGTTTGAGAATACGACGGTAATTTGCATATTTTTAGACTTAGGCTTAAAAACATGGCGTTAGAGGGTGAAAACTTGAAACAAGCCTCTAACGGCCCCGTGGGTGGCACCAACACCTCCCACGGGACCAATGTAACTCGTACGAACTGACCCCGCACCAGCGGGACTCCCGGTTTGAGAATACGACGAGAATTTGCAATTTTCTAGACTTAGGCTTAGAAACCTGACGTTAGAGGGTGAGAACTCGAAATAGCCCCCGAACGTCCCCGTGGGTAGCACAAACACCTCCCACAGGACCAATATAACTCATAGGAACTGATCCCGCAACCGCGGGAATCCCGGTTTAAGAATACGACGATAATTTGCATATTTCTAGACTTAGGCTTAAAAACATGGCGTGCGAGGGTCAGAACTCGAAACAGCCCCCGAACGTCCCCGTGGGTGGCACCAACACCTCCGATGGGACCAATGTAACTCGTAGGAACAGACCCCGCATCCACGAAACTCCCGGTTTGAGAATAGGACGGTAATTTGCATATTTTTAGACTTAGGCTACCAAACATGACGTTAGACGTTCAGAACTCGAAACATCCCCAGAATGTCCCCGTGGGTGGCACCAACACCTCCCACGGGACCAATGTAACTCATAGGAATTTACCCCGCAGCCGCGGGACTCCCGATTTGTGAATACGACGATAATTTGAATATTTTCTACACTTAGGCTTAAAAACGGCGTAAGAGGGTGAGTTCTCAAAACAGCCACCGAACATCCACGTGGGTGGCACCAACACCTACCACGGGACCAATGTGACTCGTAGGAACTGACCGCGCAGCCCCGGGACTCCCGATTTGAGAATACAATGGTAATTTGCATATTTCTAGACTTAGGCTTAAAAACATGGCGTTAGAGGGTGAGAACTAGAAACAGCCTCCGAACGTCGTCGTGGGTGGCACCAATACCTCCCACGGGACCATTGTAACTCGTAGGCACTGGCCCCGCAGTCGCGGGACTCCCGGTTTGAGAATACGACGATAATTTGCATATTTCTAGACTTAGGCTAAAAAACATGGCTTTAGAGGGTGAGAACCCGAAATAGCCCCCGAACGGTCGCGTGGGTAGGAACTGACCGTGCAGCCGTGGGACTCCCGGTTTGAGAATACTACGGTAATTTGCAAATTTCGAGACGTAGGCTTTAAAACATGGCGTTAGTGGGTGAAGATCCAAAATATCCCCCGAACGGCCCCATGGGTGGCACCAACACCTTCCACGGGACCAATGTAACTCGCAAGAACTGATTGCGCACCCGCGGGACTCCCGGTTTGACAATACGACGATAATTTGCATGTTTTAAAAATTAGGCTTGAAAACGTGGCTTTAGAGGGTGAAAACCCAAAAAAGCCCCCGAACGGCCCCGTGGGTGGCACCACACCTCCCACGGGACCAATGTCACTCGTAGGAACTAACCGCGTAGCCTCGGGACTCCCAGTTTGAGAATACGATGGTAATTTGCAAATTTCTAGACTTTGGCTTAAAAACATGGCGTTAGTGCGTGAAAACCAAAAACAGCCCCCGAACGGCCCCGTGGGTGGCACCAACACCTCTCACGGGACCAATGTAACTCGTAGAAACTAATTGCGCAGCCCCGGGACTTCCGGTTTGATAATACGATGATAATTTCCATATTTTTATACTTAGGCTTATAAACCTGGCTTTAGAGGGTGAGATCTCAAAACAGCCCCCGAACGTCCCCGTGGGTGGCACCAACACCTCCCATGGACCAATGTAACTTGTAAGAACTGACCCCGCAGCCGCGGGACTCCCGGTTTGAGAATACGATGGTAATTTACATATTTAAAGAATTAGCCATAAAAACCTGGCGTGCGAGGATGAGAACTCGAAATAGTCCCCGAACGGCCCCGTGGGTGGCATTAGCACCTCCCACGGGACCAATGTAACTTGTAGGAACTGACCCTACATCCTCGGGACTCCCAGCTTGAGAATAGGATGATAATTTGCATATTTCTAGACTTAGGCTTAAAAACATGGCGCTAAAGGGTGAGAACTCGAAACAGCCCCCGAACGTCCCCGTGGGTGGCACCAACACCTCCCACGGGACCAATGTAACTCGTAGGAACTGACCCCGCAGCCGCGGGACTCCCGGTTTGAGAATACGACGATAATTTGCATATTTCTAGACTTAGGTTTAAAAACATGGCGTTAGAGAGTGAGAACTCGAAACAGCCCCCGAACAGCCCCGTAGGTGGCACCAACACCTCCCACGGGACCAATGTAACTCGTAGGAACTGACCCCGCAGCCGCGGGACTCTCGGTTTGAGAATACGACGATAATTTACATATTTCTAGACTTAGGCTTAAAAACAAGGCGTTAGAGGGTGAGAACTCGAAACAGCCGTCGAACGTCCCTGTGGGTGGCGCCAACACCTCCCACGAGACCAATGTAACTCATAGGAACTGACTCCGCAGCTGCTGGACTCCCGATTTGAGCATACGATGGTAATTTGCATATATCTAGACTTAGGCTTAAAAACATGGCATTAGAGGTTAAGAACTCAAAACCACCCCCGAACGTCCCCGTGGGTGGCACCAACACCTCCCACGGGACCAATGTAACTCGTAGGAACTGACCCCGCAGCCACGGGACTCCCGGTTTGATAATATGATGGTAATTTGCATATTTTTAGACATAGGCTTAAAAACATGGCGTTAGAGGGTGAAAACGCTAAAGAACCATCTAACGGCCCCGTGGGTGGCACCAACACCACCCACGGGACCAATGTAACTCGTAGGAACTAACCCCGCAGCCGCGGGACTCCCGATTTGAGAATACGTCGATAATTTGTATATGTCTAGACTTAGGCTTCAAAACACGACGTTAGAGGTTGAGAACTCGAAACAGCCCCCGAACGTCCCTGTAGGTGGCACCAACACCTCCCACGGGACCAATGTAACTCATAGGAACTGACCCCGCAGCCGCGGGACTCCCGGTTTGAGAAAACGATGGGAATTTGGATATTTATAGACTTAGGCTTAAAAACATGGCGTTAGAGGGTGAGAACTCGAAACAGACCCCGAACGTCCCCGTGGGTGGTACCAACACCTCGCAGGGGACCAATGTAACTCGTAGGAACTGACACCGCAGCCGCGGGACTCCCGGTTTAAGAATACGACGGTAATTAGCATACTTCTAGACTTAAGCAAAACATGGCGTTGGAGGGACAGAACTCGAAACAACCCCCGAACGTCCCCGTGGGTGGCACCAACACCTCCCACGGGATCAATGTAACTCGTAAGAACTGACCCCGCAGCTGCCGGACTCCCGGTTTGAGAATACAATAATAATTTGCATATTTTTTGACTTAGGCTTAAAAACATGGCGTTAGAGGGTGTGAACTCGAAAAAGCCCCCAAACGTCCCCGTGGGTGGCACCAACACCTCCCACGAGACCAATGTAACTCGTAGGAACTGACCCCGCAGCCGCGGGACTCCCGGTTTGAGAATACAATGATAATTTGCATATTTCTAGACTTAGGCTTATAAACATGGCGTTAGAGGGTGAGAACTAAAAACAGCCCCCGAACGTCCTCGTGGGTGGCACCAATACCTCGCACGGGACCAATGTAACTCGTAGGAACTGATCCCGCAGCCGCGGGACTCCCGGTTTGAGAATACGATGATAATTTGCATATTTTTAGAGTTAGGCTTAAAAACATGGCGTTAGAGGGTGAGAACTCTAAAAAGACCCCGAACGTCCCCGTGGGTGGCACCAACACCTCGCACGGGACCAATGTAACTCGTAGGAACTGAAACCGCAACCGCGGGACTCTCGGTTTGAGAATACGGCGGTAATTTGCATAATTCTAGACTTAAGAAAAACATGGCGCTGGAGGCTGAGAACTCGAAACAACCCCTGAACGTCCCAGTGGGTGGCACCAACACCTCCCACGGGACTAATGTAACTTCTAAGAACTGACCCCGCAGCCGCGGGACTCCCGGTTTGAGAATACGACGGTAATTTGCTTATTTTTAGACTTAGGCTTAAAAACATGGCGTTGGAGGGTGGGAACTTGAAACAATCCCAGAACGTCCCCGTGGGTGTCACCAACACCTCCCACGGGACAATGTAACTCATAGGAACTAACCCCGCAGCCGCGGGAGTCCCGGTTTGAGAATACGACGGTAATTTGCATATTTTTAGACTTAGACTTAAAAACATGGCGTGCGAGGGTAAGAACTCGAAACAGCCCTCTAACGGCCTCGTGGGTGGCACCAACACCTCCCACGGGACCAATGTAACTCGTACGAACTGACCCCGCAGCCGCGGGACTCCCAGTTTGAGAATACGACGAAAATTTGCATATTTCTAGACTTAGGCTTAAAAACATGACGTTAGAGGGTGAGAACTCGAAATAGCCCCCGAACGTCCCCGTGGGTAGCACAAACACCTCCCACGGGACCCATGTAATTCATAGGAACTGATCCCGCTGCCGCGAGAATCCCGATTTGAGAATACGACGATAATTTGCATATTTTCAGACTTAGGCTTAAAAACATGGCGTGCGAGGGTGAGAACTCGAAACAACCCCCGAACGTCCCTGTGGGTGGCACCAACACCTCCGACGGGACCAATGTAACTCGTAGTAAGAGACCTCGCAGCCACGAAACTCCCGGTTTGAGAATAGGACGGTAATTTGCATATTTCTAGACTTAAGAAAAACATGGCGTTAGTGGGTGAGAACTCGAAACAATCCCCAAACAGCCCCGTGGGTGGAACCAACGCCTCCCACGGGACCAATGTAAATCGTAGGAACTGACCCCGTAGTAGCGGGACTCCCAGTTTGAGAATACAACGATAATTTGCATATTTCTAGACTTGGGCTTAAAATCATCGCGTTAGAGGGTGAGATCTCTAAATAGCAACCGAACATCCACGTGGGTGGCACCAACACGTACCTTGGGACCAATGTAACTCGTAGGAACTGACCCCGCAGCCGCGGGACTCCCGATTTGAGAATACGATGGGAGTTTGCAAATTTCTAGACTTAGGCTAAAAAACATGGCGTTAGAGGGTGAGAACTCGAAACAGCCCCCGAACGTCCCCGTGGGTGGTACCAACACCTCCCACGGGACCAATGTAACTCGTAGAAACTGACCCCTCACCTGCGGGACTCTCGGTTTGAGAATACAACGATAATTCGCATATTTTTAGACTTAGGCTTAAAAACATGGCGTTAGAGGGTGAGATCACGAAACAGCCCCGGAAGGTCCCCATGGGTTGCACCAACACCTCCCATGGGACCAATGTAACTCGTAGGAACTGACCCCGTAGCCGCGGGACTCCCGGTTTGAGAATGCGATGGTAATATGTATATTTAAAGACTTTGGCTTAAAAACATGGCGTTAGAGAGTGAGAACTCGAAACATCCCCCGAACGGCCCAGTAGGTGGCACCAACACCTCCCACGGGACCAATTTATCTCGTAGGAACTGACTCCGTAGCCGCGGGACTTCCGGTTTGAGAATACCACGATAATTTGCATATTTTTAGACTTAGGCTTAAAAACATGGCGTTAGAGGGTGAGAACTCGAAAAAGCTCCCAAATGTCCCCGTGGGTGGCACAAACACCTCCCATGGGACCAATGTAACTCATAGGAACTGACACCGCAGCCACGGTTCTCCCGGTTTGAGAATACAACGGTAATTTGCATATTTCTAGACATAAGAAAAACATGGCATTGGAGGGTGAGAACTCGAAATAGCCCCCGAACGTCCCCGTGGGTGGCACCAACACCTCCCACGGGACCAATGTAACTCGTAGGAACTGACCCCGTAACTGCGGGACTCCCGGTTTGATAATAAGACGGTAATTTGCATATTTTTAGACTTAGGCTTAAAAACATGGCGTTAGAGGGTGAAAACTCGAAACAATCCTCTAACGGCCCCGTGGGTGGCACCAACACCTCCCACGGGACCAATGTAACTCGTAGGAACTGACCTCACAGTCGCTGTACTCCCGATTTGAGAATACGATGAAAATTTGTATATTTCTAGACGTAGGCTTAAAAACATGGCGTTAGAATACGATGGTAATTTGCATATTTATAGACTTAGGCTTAAAAACATGGCGTGCGAGGGTGAGAACTCGAAAAAGCCTCTGAACGTCCCCGTGGGTGGTACCAACACCTCCCAGGCGACCAATGTAACTCGTAGGAACTGACCTCGCAGCCGCGAGACTCCCGGTTTGAGAATAGGATGATAATTTTTATATTTCTAGACATAGGTTTAAAAACATGGCGTTAGAGGGTGAGAACTTGAAACAGCCCCGGAACGCCCCCGTGGGTGGCACCAACACCTCCCACGGGACCAATGTAACTCGTAGGAACTGACCCCGCAGTCGTGGGACTCCCGATTTGAGAATACGACGGTAATTTGCATATTTCTAGACTAAGGCTTAAAAACATGGCGTTTGAGGGTGAAAACTCGAAACAGCCCCCGAACGTCCCCGTGGGTGGCACAAACACCTCCCACGGGACCAATGTAACTCGTAGGAACTGACCCCGCACCCACGGAACTCCCGGTTCGAGAATACGACGGTAATTTGCATATTTCTAGACTTAAGCAAAACATGGCGTTAGTGGGTGAGAACTCGAAACAGCCCCCGAACGGCCCCATGGGTGGCACCAACACCTCCCACGGGACCACTGTAACTCGTAAGAACTGACCCCGGAGCCGCGGGACTCCCAATTTGAGAATACAACGATAATTTGCATATTTTTAGACTTAGGCTTAAAAATATGGCGTTAGAGGGTGAAAATTCGAATCAGCCATCTAACGGCCCCGTGGGTGGCACCAACACCACCCACGGGACCAATGTAACTCGTAAGAACTGACCCCGGAGCCGTGGGACTCCCGATTTGAGAATACAACGATAATTTGCATATTTTTAGACTTAGGCTTAAAAATATGGCGTTAGAGGGTGAAAATTCGAATCAGCCATCTAACGGCCCCGTGGGTGGCACCAACACCACCCACGGGACCAATGTAACTCTTAGGAACTAACCCCGCAGCCGCGGGACTCCTGATTTGAGAATACGATGATAATTTGCAAATTTCTAGACTTCGGCTTCAAAACACGGCCTTAGAGGTTGAGAATTCAAAACAGCCCCCGAACGTCCCCGTGGGTGGCACCAACACCTCCCACGGGACCAATGTAACTCATTGAAACTGACCCCGCAGCCGCGGGACTCCTGGTTTGAGAAAACGACAGTAATTTGGATATTTATAGATTTAGGCTTAAAAACATGGCGTTAGAGGGTGAGAACTCAAAACAGACCCCGAACGTCCCCGTGGGTGGCATCAACACCTCGCACGGGACCAATGTAACTCGTAGGAACTGACACCGCAACCGCAGGACTACTGGTTTGAGAATATGATGATAAATAGCAAACTTCTATACTTAAGCAAAACATGGCGTTGGAGTGTCAGAACTTGAAACAACCCCCGAACGTCCCCGTGGGTGGAACTAACACCTCCCACGGGACTAATGTAACTCCTAAGAACTGACCCCACAGCCGCGGGACTCCCGGTTTGAGAATACGACGGTAATTTGCATATTTTTAGACTTAGGCTTACAAACATGGCGTTGGAGGGTGAGAACTTGAAACAACCCCGGAACGTCCCCGTGGGTGGCACCAACACCTCCCACGGGACAGTGTAACTCGTAGGAACTAACCCCGCAACCGCGTGACTCCCGGATTGAGAATACGACAGTAATTTGCATATTTCTAGACTTAGGCTTAAAAACATGGCGTTAGAGGGTGAAAACTCTAAACAGCCCTCTAAGTACCCTGTTGGTGGTACCAACACCTCCCACGGGACCAATGTAACTCGTACGAACTGACCCCGCAGCCGCGGGACTCCCGATTTGAGAATACGATGAGAATTTGCGTATTTCTAGACTTAGGCTTAAAAACATGGCGTGCGAGGGTGAGAACTCGAAACAGCCCCCGAACGTCCCTGTGGGTGGCACCAATACCTCTGACGGGACCAATGTAACTCGTAGGAAGAGACCCCGCAGCCACGAAACTCCCGATTTGAGAATAAGACGGTAATTTGCATATTTCTAGACTTAGGCTTAAAAACATTGCGTTAAAGGGTGAGATCTCGAAATAGCCACCGAACATCCACGTGGGTGGCACCAACACGTACCACGGGACCAATGTAACTCGTAGGAACTGACCCCGCAGCCGCGGGACTCCCGATTTGAGAATACAACGATAATTTGCATATTTTTAGACTTAGGATTAAAAACATGGCGTTAGAGGGTGAGAACTCGAAAAATCCCCCAAACGTCCCCGTGGGTGGCACTAACACCTCCCACGAGACCAATGAAACTCGTAGGAACTGACCCCGCAGCCGCGAGAATCCCGGTTTGAGAATACGATGATAATTTGCATATTTCTAGACATAGGGTTAAAAACATTGCGTGCGAGGGTCAGAACTCGAAATAGCCCCCGAACGTCCCCGTGGGTGGCAGCAACACCTCCGACGGGACCAATTTAACTCGTAGGAAGAGACCCCGCAGCCACGAAACTCCCGGTTTGAGAATAGGACGGTAATTTGCATATTCTAGACTTAAGCAAAACATGGCGTTAGTGGGTGAGAACTAGGAAACAGCCCCCGAACATCCCCGTGGGTGGCACCAATACCTCCCACGAGACCAATGTAACTCGTAGGAACAGACCCCGCAGCCGCGGGACTCCCGGTTTGATAATACAACGGTAATTTGCATATTTCTAGACTTAGGCTTAAAAACATGGCGTTAGTGGGTGAGAACTCGAAACAAACCCCGAACGTCCCCGTGGGTGGCACCAACACCTCGCACGGGACCAATGTAACTCGTAGGAACTGACACCGCGGCCGCGGGACTCTCAGTTTGAGAATACGATGGTAATTTGCATACTTCTAGACTTAAGCAAAACATGGCGTTGGAGGGTGAGAACAGGAAACCACCCCCGAACGTCCCCGTGGGTGGAACTAACATCTCCCACGTGACTAATGTAACTCCTAAGGACTGACCCCGCAGTCGCGGGACTCCCGGTTTTAGAATACGACAGTAATTTAAATATTTTTAGACTTAGGCTTAAAAACATGGCGTTGGAGGGTGAGAACTTGAAACAACCCCGGAACGTCCCCGTGGCTGGCACCAACACGTCCCACGGGATAATGTAACTCGTAGGGACTAACCCCGCAGCCGCGTGACTCCCGGTTTGAGAATACGACGGTAATTTGCATATTTTTAGACTTAGGCTTAAAAACATGGCGTTAGAGGGTGAAAACTCAAAACAGCCCTCTAAGTGCCCCGTTGGTGGCACCAACACCTCCCACGAGACCAATGTAATTCATACGAACTGACCCCGCAGCCGCGGGACTCCCGATTTGAGAATACGACGAGAATTTGCGTATTTCTAGACTTAGGCTTAAAAACATGTCGTTAGAGGGTGAGAACTCGAAATATCCCCCGAACGTCCCCGTGGGTGGCACAAACACCTCCCACGGGACCAATGTAACTCATAGGAAGTGATCCCGCAGCCGCAGGAATCCCGGTTCGAGAATACAACGATAATTTGTATATTTCTAGACTTAGGCTTAAAAACATTGCGTGCGAGGGTGAGAACTCGAAACAGCCCCCGAACGTCCTCGTGGGTGGCACCAACACCTCCGATGGGACCAATGTAACTCGTAGGAACAGACCCCGCAGCCACGAAAATTCCGGTTTGAGAATAGGACGGTAATTTGCATATTTTTAGACTTAAGCAAAACATGGCGTTAGTGGGTGAGAACCCGAAACATCCCCCGAACGGCCCTGTGGGTGGAACCAGCACCTCCCACGGGACCAATGTAACTCGTAGGAACTGACCCCGCAGCCGCGGGACTCCCGGTTTGAGAGTACGATGATAATTTGCATATTTTTAGACCTAGGCTTAAAAACATCGCGTTTGAGGGTGTGATCTCAAAACAGCCAACGAACGTCCACGTGGGTGGCACCAACACCTACCACGGGACCAATGTAACTCGTAGGAACTGACCCCGTAGTCGCGGGACTCCCGGTTTGAGAATACGACGGTAATTTGCATATTTATAGACTTAGGCATAAAAACATGGCGTTAGAGGGTGAGAACTAAAAACAGCCCCCGAACGTCCCTGTGGGTGGCACCAACATCTCCCACGGGACCAATGTAACTCGTAAGAACTGACCTCGTAGCCGCGGTACTCCCTATTTGAGAATACGACGGTAATTTGCATATTTCTAGACTTAGGCTAAAGAATATGGCGTTAGAGGGTGAGAACTCGAAACAGCCCCCGAACGTCCCCGTGGGTGGCACCAACACCTCCCACGGGACCAATGTAACTCGTAGAAACTGACCCCTCACCCGCGGGACTCCCGGTTTGGGAATGCAACGATAATTTGCATATTTATAGACTTAGGCTTAAAAACATGACGATAGAGGGTGAGATCCCGAAACAGCCCCGGAACATCCCTGTGGGTGGCACCAAAACCTCCCACGGGACCAATGTAACTCGTAGGAACTGACCCCGCAGCCGCGGGACTCCCGATTTTAGAATACGACAGTAATATGAATATTTAAAGACTTAGGCTAAAAAACATGGCGTTAAAGGGTGAGAACTCGAAACAGCCCCCGAACGGCCCCGTGGGTGGCACCAACACCTCCCACGGGACCAATTTATCTCGTACGAACTGACCGCGCAGCAGCGGGACTCCCAGTTTGAGAATACCACGATAATTTGCATATTTTTAGACTTAGGCTTAAAAACATGACCTTAGAGGGTGAGAACTCGAAAAAGCCCCCAAACGTCCCCGTGGGTAGCACCAACACCTCCCATGGGACCAATGTAACTCGTAGGAACTGACCCCGCAGCCGCGGTTCTCTCGGTTTGAGAATACGACGGTAATTTGCATATTTCTAGACTTAAACAAAACATGGCGTTGGAGGGTGAGAACTCGAAATAGCGCCCGAACGTCCCCGTCGGTGGCACCAACACCTCCCACAGGACCAATGTAACTCGTAGGAACTGACCCCGTAACTGCGGGACTCCAGGTTTGATAATAAGACAGTAATTTGCATATTTTTAGGCTTAGGCTTAAAAACATTGTGTTAGAGGGTGAAAACTTGAAACAGCCCTCTAACGGCCACGTGGGTGGCACCAACACCTCCCACGGGACCAATGTAACTCGTAGGAACTGACCCAGCAGCCACGGGACTCCCGATTTGAGAATACGACGAAAATTTGTATATTTCTAGACTTAGGCTTAAAAACATGGCATTAAAATACGATGGTAATTTGCATATTTATAGAGTTAGGCTTAAAAACATGGCGTGCGAGGGTGAGAACTCGAAAAAGCCTCTGAACGGCCCCGTGGGTGGTACCAACACCTCCCACGAGACCAATGTAACTCGTAGGAACTGACCTCATAGCCGCGGGACTCCCGGTTTGATAATAGGACGATAATTTGCATATTTCTAGACTTAGGCTTAAAAACATGGTGTTAGAGGGTGAGAACTTGAAACAGCCCCGGAACGCCCCCGTGGGTGGCACCAACACCTCCCACGGGACCAATGTATCTCGTAGGAACTGACCCCACAGCAATGGGACTCCCGATTTGAGAATACGACGGTAATTTGCATATTTCTAGACTTAAGCTTAAAAACATGGCGTTAGAGGGTGAGAACTCAAAACAGCCCCCGAACATCCCCGTGGGTGGCACCAACACCTCTCACATGACCAATGTAACTCATTGGAACTGACCCCGCAGCCATGGGACTCCCGGTTTGAGAATACGACGGTAATTTGCATATTTCTAGACTTAAGAAAAACATGGCGTTAGTGGGTGAGAACTCGAAACAGCCCCCGAACGGCCCCGTGGGTGGCACCAACACCTCCCACGGGACCAATGTAACTCGTAAGAACTGACCCCGCAGCCGCGGGACTCCCGGTTTGAGAATACAACGATAATTTGCATATTTTTAGACTTAGGCTTAAAAACATGGCGTTAGAGGGTGAGAACTCGAAAAAGGCCCCAAACGTCCCCGTGGGTGGCACCAACACCTCCCACGAGACCAATGTAACTCGTAGGAACTGACCCCGCAGCCGCAGGACTCCCGGTTTGAGAATACGACGATAATTTGCATAATTCGAGACTTAGGCTTAAAAACATGGCGTTAGAGGGTGAGAACTAGAAACAGCCCCCGAACGTCCCCGTGGGTGGCACCAATACCTCCCACGGGACCAATATAACTCGTAGGAACTAACCCCGCAGCCGCGGGACTCCCGGTTTGAGAATATGACGGTAATTTGCATATTTCTAGACTTATGGAAAACATGGCGTTGGAGGGTGAGAACTCGAAATAGCCCCCGAACATCCCCGTGGGTAGCACTAACACCTCCCGCGGGACCAATGTAACTCGTAGGCACTGACCCCGCAGTCGCGGGACTCCCTGTTTGAGAATACGACGGTAATTTGCACGTTTCTACTTGGTTACTGATAAGTTTAACTCATATATCCAATTTTTCAACTTGATTAATTTTTTTGTAAAACTACTTGGTTAGTGATATTTTGTTTATGTATCCTATCATTTGTAGGATTTTTGCACGCGAAACAAACGAAGGAGGCAATGGTCTACAGCATGAAGATTGTTTAAATGTTGTGGACATTCAGGATTTTTGTTTTTTGTTTTATAGCTGTGCGGGCTTTTATTGTTTAGTTTTATGGCCGTGCTGGCTTTTATAATTTGATTGTTGAATTTTATGGCCGTGCGGGCTTTATAATAAGTAGGTTTTACATTTACAGGTTTTGGAATGTCAAGAAAATAGAGGAAACTCTGCCTAATTTGTTTTTTGTCTGTGAATTATTAAGACGTGTAATATTTATAAGTTTGTATATATATTTATTTATTAACAACGTTCTCGATTCCCAATTTGTGATTTTTTTTTATTGTTTTGCCAATAATAAATATTTGTAACACCTCGTACGCATCAAACGTTACACGTAGCAACTGATGGTGCACTCACAGGACCCCCAATTTTAGGATTGGACCAAAAAAATACATTTTTTTAAAAATTATAGTTAAATATGGTCATGGACCTTTTCGATGGCCATTTTTATTTTTTCATCACGCGTGAAAATGGTCGCGGCCAAAGTCCGCGACCATTTTTTTTATTTTTTTTGTCACGGTTGTGGTCGCGGACTTTGGCCGCGATCAATTTGTCACGGTTGTGGGTCACGGATAAGGGCCGCGACCATTTTTTTTAAAATTTTTTATCACGGTTGTGGGTCACGGATAAGGGCCGCGACCATTTTAAATTTTTTTTTTGTCACGGTTGTGGGTCACGGACTTTGGCCGCGACCAATTTGTCACGGTTGAGGGCTGCGACCCGTCACGGCATGGGTCACGGCCGAAGTCCGCGACCATCTGCCGTGACCCCTCTCGGTCGTGACCATTTTTTGGTCACCGACTTGGGCCGCGACCCATGAAAATGGGCACGCCCAAAATGGTCACGACCCAAGTCCGCGACCCACAGCTTTGGTCAGGGATTTTGGCCTTGACCAATCGCCAGTTTTGGTGTAGTGAAGAAGAGGCAATATAATTCTAGTAATAATAGTTGTATACTTTTACGAGTGATGCTCGGGCGTTACAAATGGGGCATTATGGAATGACAAGTATGAGTGCGGTGATACTCAGGTCCGAAACATATTAGGTAATGTATTTGAGGCTTACAGTAATGACACCATGTGGAGGATTTCAAATGGTGACTAAGGTGGGTAGCATCGAAACATGATTATGATGTCAATGTGTCGACAGTATATGCTAGGGTAGCTTTAGCAATGTGAGAACTAATTTTGGACACATCCTGTCAAGCTGGTACAGATTAGTAGGCATATACTAGTTTGATATTAATTACCCTTAGGGTTCCAATGACGGCGGGTGTGGTCGTCATGTAATGTTGTAGGGGTGAAATATGAAGGAAAAGTGGTGGAAATATTTTGTGTCCAAAAGGACTCAGTTAGATTAGTGCCTTGTTTGACTAAGCAATGAAAATGGGAGTTTAGGATCGACGTAGAAAAGGTGTGAGATATCTTCCAATCAGAATGATTCATTTACACTAAGGGTGTAAAAGTTAGGACCTTTCTCCTAAGGAGGGAAGTTGAGAATTGACTTCCTCAAGGACTACTGATTTGTAAATTGTGATCATATTCGTGTTGTGAGAGTGAATATTCAAGATTCAATTCATCACGGTTAGTGATCCAGACTAGGGTGTGTGTCCAGAAGAAGTACTCGGTGAGAGCTGTGTGAATGAGTAGTATGACTTCGAGTATACAGTATAATTTTGCTCTCATAAGTCAAAATCTGGTGCTTAGGGGTGAAACTCCTCGGGACGGTTGCCAGTCCCTCTGACTTAAGTGTATTCCTATCGGTTTCGGTAATCAAAACTTAATGTTTTCACCTCCATGATGGCTCAAATAGGTACCATGTCATGCTACGACGCCGTTAAGATCGGGAGAGTGCGGTGGGACGGGTTTGCTCAATGCAGCTCGATAACTAGGTGCACTTATTTGAGATAAAATTTCTATTGCATAGGGCTTTGCGTACAGTGGTCATGGCTCCGGTCACTCAATTTATTTGTAATATCAATCTCCATTAGGCTAATGGACGCTAGACTAGGCGGCTCGGCAGTTAGTGACTCGAATTGTAAAGAGCGGGGAAATGGTTTAAGGATATAATATAGTTCTAGAAATCATGGAAGAACTTAGCACAGTTCTGCTTTGCCACAGTGAGTGGATTAATGTTAGAGTCAAGTGAATACTCAAGAATGAGACACCTAAGGTAGTGTCTGGTTCATTAGAGTGCGCAGCGGAAGGCGTAAATCGGGCATGCAATAATGGTTTGGTGATATTAGCATTGAGGATATTGAGGGTCTTATTTTGGAGGATTTCTAGGACTTAGGGTAGAAGTTGGTAGACCCTATGGGCTTGGCACTTTATGGGACAAAAATTTTTAGGATGAAATTCCCCAAGGAGGGAAGTTTGTAATATCTTGCCCTAGAAATAAATATTTTAATTATAATTTGGTATTTTATTCTCATAAATAATTTGAAGAAAATAGATGCAGGAGTAGTGAGCCAAAATTTAACATAAAGTGGCACGTCACGCATGGTGATTAAAAAGAAATTGCACGTTGCATGATCCGCATGGATGAACATTCATGTTCAATTAAGTGGGTAGGAGTATGTTGTTAAAGCCATACACGAATTTTTAGATCAACAAATGAGATACAAATGCGAGTAAACATAAGGTGTCATATTGTCGGTACACGACACACTAAAACATAACGTTGCGTGATTTTTGTAGAAGCCATCGAGGATGACAAGAATAATTTGACCAAATATTTAGGGTCCAAAAAATATAAACAAAAATAAAAAGGGGTCAAAATTGAAAAAAAATGTGGTTTGGAACACGGACCCGATCGACCGACCCCTTGGCTATGGTCGATCGGTTGAAGCAGTTATCATACGGGTCCCTTATATTTTTGTGCATTGTCATTGTTACAACCCTCGGTTTTTGTGTGTTGTTGATTGAAGAACAAGTTGGGACCTGATAAGGTAGTATTCTGGGATATGAACATTCCCGTTTAAGCTATAGAGGTTTGTAGTCTTGTTATAAGAAAGAGAGAAAATCATATATGGCCATAGACATACTCCATTTTCCCTTCAAACTTATACTCTCTCTTTTTCTCTAGATTTGGTCCCATGAGGGAAAATCCACCTGCCCTAGATGATGTCCACCAAAATCCCACACTCCTAAGCCTCCATTTCTCCATTAAAAACTATATGCATGTTCTGAAACCCTCATAGAAACCCTAGTTGGCCATTGTGCAATGCAGGAGATGATGTTCTTGAGGCCTTGATGGGTACTTGAAGATGGAGTATGAATAGGGTTCCTTGGAGGTTAAAGATAGAGATCACATGAAGATGGGGTTATGGAGACAAGCTTTGGTGGGCTTTTAGAGACCCCCTTGAGGCCACCTTTGGAGGTGGGGGGTCCTCCAACTTATTCACCATTTTCACCATTGTTGATCTTCATTTGAGGTGGGTTTTGCTAACCTTAGTTTAAGGTTTATGTTATGTATAAATTTCAGATTTATTATTTACATATTTTAGGCTTAAAATACGTAGGATTTGTGATAGTTTACATTCATGAAGTTTTTGGTAGATTTCTATGATCTTATGAACAAATGGGTCTCAAATAAAGGTTTTAAAGTGGATTTGAATTAGATAAGAAATTTAGATTACTATTTTCCATCATTTAAGTGTAAAAGAGTGTAGAAAAATTCAATAATTGATGATTGGGTTTATTAAGTACACACTTGATGTTTTAAAGAAAAATGGGCAATTAAATGAAAGTTTAAATGAGTTTTAAAAGTGTTGTAAAATTCAAAGTACTATTCATGGACATATTTATGAATAATAATATTAGAAAGTATCATTTGGTATATTTCTAATAAAAAGAAATAATATACATTTTTTATGGAATAAAAATGTAAGAAAACATTGATTTTGTGTGTTTTCTAGTAAAAGAGATAGTATACATTTTTATGGAATAGAAATATAAGAAATATCATTCTTGGTGTATTTTTAGTGAAACGAAGTAATGGGCATTTTTATGAAATAAAAATGTGGAATGATGTTAATGTTGTTAAAATATTTATGAAATAAATATTTTTAAGTTTCTTGAAAAATGGAGACTTTATGAATAAATGGACCTTTGACAAGATTAAAGAAATTGATGAAATGTCTTTATTTTGTGAAATGCATGTTCAATCCACTTGGTAGGATTTGAATATTTAAAGTCCACTTTCTATGCATATAAACTTGTAGTATTTTGATAATAAATATGTGAACAAGTTTAAAGAAGACTTTATTGGGTTAAACATGAAATTATAAATGTTGTAATTTTAGTCTTCGGAGTGCATGTAATTGAGACTAAAAGACACAGTGGGTATTAAGTTAAAAGACTACATGTTAATAAAAAAAATGGCATTTTCTTATAAAAAGTTGTCTTAAGCAAAAAATGCATTCTTGAATAAAGAAGTAAAGAAATATGAATGTTGATAAAAAGTATCGGTTAAGTGTTAATGGGCAAACCTGAAATGATTAGTAACTATGGCTTACTGATGTGGTGAAATATTAACATTTGAGAAATGGAGTAAAAGGTGAGTTTGGAAACAAATGGGTAAAATGGTAATTTACTTAAAGTGGAGCATTTTTATGAAAAAAAAATGCTGGAAAGAGTTTTTCAAAGGTTAAAGTGTAAGGGACATGAAATGGTAAATTTTCAAGTGTAACACAAATTGGGGCGATAAATTCCAGGGTTTTGGCCTCGACCGGGTAAAAAGAAAAGGAGATACTCTGGACATTTTTTAAATATTATAACACATTAAAGGCACTCGGATGACACCAGGATAAATCAAGAAGGACCCAGAGCCCTTGGGTAAAAATCCCTAAACCACTGGCGAGAGCATATGTTGCACATAGCTATTGGTGTAAAGGCCGTGTAAGTATGCAGTATTGGACGATTCTGAGAAAAGGTTAAAGGAAATGTGGGACGCGAATCAAGAAATGGGTTTTGTGGTGAATGTGTAAATACAACCTAACTTGAATAAATGAAATAAAAATCCTGGTAAAGGTTGAATGGACAAGTCAACGTGTAAATCTACTAATGTCCATAAGGTAAGGAAAGAGGTAAAAAAATCGAGTAAATGGGTGGTTAAGCAACCCAAATAGTTAAACTCATATTTTTAATAACGTGTGGTGAATTTGTTTTTTAATAATAAATAAGTATTTTTTTACCCGAGGATTGTGTGTGTTGAAATGGTCATTTTCAATGAAAATACTAAAGGATATCTAAATTAATAAAAGGATAAATTCCGGTAAAGGAATGGCTTGCTAAATTAAGTGTAAAGGTTTTAAGTGTTGAACCGGGTGTGTTGAATGAAGTAAAAAATGTTAAATATGAACAAAGGGAACCTTTAATAAGATTTAGGTTAATTAATCTGGGCAAATAAGGTTTTCAGAAATGAATTGATTATTTCATCGGAACATGTATGTTTAACGGTATACATATGTAGATATTACATATTTTTCACATGGGTGTGGTTGTAGCGTGTGAGTATTCCTTTCTGCTGTTACTTTCCACACAGCTTGAATAAATCCCATTGAGCATAGGCTCATATACCCACTTTGTTATGGTAGGTTAGGAGAAACTCCGTATCTTGAGAGCGTTATGCAGTTAAGTATATTTTATTTATGTTTTACATTCGTAGTTCTATTTACTTAGATTCTGGGGTGCTCCCCATGGGTCACTCATGTAGTTTTTATTGAAATTAACATCACATGCTAACAAGTGAAATGTTAATTAAAATAAAATTGGACTAGCAACATTATTTCGATTGTTCCATTGCACTTCACACCTAACGACTCAACGTGAATCGGGTTGACTCACGGGTAACCCATAAATCATGGTCGGGAGTTACATCAAATTCATGCTCCCCCCCCCCCTTTAGAACTAGCACATCAAAGTTTCTTGTTTTTAGAATCTCTTTATCTAAGGATCAGTGTGTCAAGACACTTGATTAAATAGAGAGGATGATAAATGTATCTTATGCTTCGGCGATGGGATACCTCATGTATGTTATGTTATGTACAAGATCAGATATATGATTTAATATTCATATGATTAGCATATTCTAGTCTAACTCGGGCGAGGAATGTTGGAATGTAGTAAATAACATTCTCAAGTACTTGAAAATGAATATAAATTATGTATTGGTTTACTTAACAGATAGTCTTATACTCAGTAGGCACATGAACTCGAATTTTATATAGGATAGTGTGGTGACAATTAATCTCAACACAAAATAATAAGCAAAGGCGATCACCAGAATAAATAAAGAACTCAAAATAATGGCAATCACACACAAAATAGGATATACGTGGTTCGTCAAAAAGGCCTACGTCCACGGTGGTGCTCTTTGTATTTTATTTTTGTTTACTTCAAGGGAGTGTTTATAATTACATGCCCTTTGCCTCAAGTCGAGGGTTTAATTTATACATGTCATTTCCGGAGAGTGGGGGCGTGGACTCCTCCACGTTAGCCCATAATCCCTAGAATATCTCTTGAGAGATTTTAGGAGTTGAATGTGTCATAACCGAATTAGTTAAAGCACAAGACCTCTAGATTTTGGGTCAGGCTTAATCGGGCTACTCATCTGGGTCGGAATAACTAATCAAGGTTCCCACATTTACCCCTAAAATTTTTGGGTCACAATTGGGGTTCAATAATTTTAAATGATTGCCTTAATGGAATTTTTGTGAATCGTGTAGCACCTAGGGATTGAAGCGTCCTTCTTGGGTAGATTTTGACGGCAGATTGCTTCATTTCCAGTGTGTCATGATTGAGAGGGTTTAAACTAGCTTGAAGAGGTCATTCCCTGGTGTCGCTTCAAACTTCTTTCCGTTCTCTAGATTTTTCCAACCTCTTACTGTTGCTTTCTCACTTCCAGGTCTCGTCTTCCATCTTCAAGCTTCTTCCTTATACTCTCATTTTCCCTACTTGTGGTTTTGCATTGTCTCAAGATGTTTTTTACTTCATAAGTTCTTCACACTCCTTCTATTTTCTTTTTCTGTTGGAATTTATTCATTATCAATACTAGGGTTTCTCTTTTCTTATGATGAAAATTGGCACTTGGTTGATAACTGAGTTTAGGAAGTTCAAAAATATTCTAAACTGGGTAGACATTGTTTGTTCCCCTATTCCTCATAATGTCAGGGACATTGAGTTTGGTCACTGGATACATGTTCTTCTGTTATCCCAGGGGGGCTTACTTTTCTCCCAAATCGCTTGTTTTTGCGTTTTTTTAGTTACTTCTATATAGTTCCTGCACAGTGCTCGCCAAATGTTTGTAAAATTGTCAATGGTGTGCATAGAAATAATTAACTCTATAGCACCAATCTAGGGCTTTCTGATATCTACTATTGCTACTCTTTTTCTCGAACAAGCTCTGGTCTTCTTTATCTCAAAGCTAGGAGGCCTGATAGGGTATTGGTAGTAAATCTACTTGATTCCCACAAGGACTACTGGCATAAGGGGTTTATTTCCATAAACTAGTAGTTCCCTCCCCGAGCTGAAGGGGAGAGGTACAGGGGACCTGTGATTCCATTTATGGGGAGGATTACATAGGTAGGCATAGCTCTTGTTCTACTCATTGACTTTTCTATTAGTGTACTATTTTTCTTATATCACCCTCTTCATCTTTTTTAGCAAAGATAAAGAACACATAGACTGCTTTTCGCGAGGTTCGAGCTGCTGAACTGATCAAGACTTGGAAGATCAGGGAACACTTAGCTGACGGCGAGCATCCTCGATTAGCGGTATTTCTCCTGGAGTACAAGAATATTGGATCAAGATTCATTGCCCATCCTACGGATAACATTCCTCATCTAGATACCACATAAGAGGTTACTGCTGACCCAATTTAATTGGATGAGGAGGAGATTAGCTGTAGGGAAGAGAGTGAGGGAGCTGATAGGGGTGGAGCTGAAGGTGGACATAGTGAGGAGAGTTCCAATGGTGAAGAATCTTCCAGTTCTGAGGAGAGTTCAAAGGTTTCTTCCTCAAAAGATTCAGAAGATTCGGACGATTTTAGCGATGAAAAAATGGCTCCTCCTAGGAAAAATCTGGTCTAAGATGATGATGAAGATATTGTGATGCTTGCTCGTAGGTTGAAGAAACAGAAATCTGGGAGTGGGGATGTTGCCATTGGTTCTCAGACAGTTGTTTACGAGCGGGAGAAGAAGAAGAGAGAGGCGGCATTGGTGAAGGAGAAAGAGAGAAAAAGAGAAAAAAAAGAGCAAGAAGAAGGAGAGAAAAGAAGAGAGAAGAAGGGAATAAGTGAGGACCAAGGTAGTGCAAACTTTGGTTCCCGTATCTTCCTTCACTTAGGGGGCTTCTGTTTCCCTCTCCCCCCAGTTGGCTCCAGTGGTGCTCGAGATAAAAGTTCTGCTGGTTGATCACCAGAGATCAATAGGGACTGACTAGTTAGCCCTGAAGGCAAGTTAGGGGCTAGCCTTGGTAAGTTTATTTTTTCTTCTCTATTTTCATAGTGCTTCTTTTAATATCTCTTTTATTAATGTCCTTTTTTCTTTCTGCAGCTCGTGTATAATTTCACTATCCTATACCGCAGTCGTGATGAGCTGGCGAGGAGAAACGTCGAGTTGGAGGCTAGTTTGAAGACTGTCAATACTGCTCAAAAGTCTTCTGATCTTGCCTTGACCAAAGCCAACAAAGCAAAAGAGGCAGTGACCAAGGAGCTTTAGAAGATGAGGCAGTCCTATGACTTGGTCTGCACGAGCAAGTTTGCGGTGGTTGAAGAGAATAAGGTGCTTACGGGGAAGGTGAAGAAGTTGGAATCTGAGGCTGCCACCCTTAAGGAGAGCTCGTACAATGCAGGGTGGGTCACAGCGTACGAAGATGTTGAGGCTGAGATTGACTATATTGGTCGTCTCAACTTTAAGAAGTGTTAGGACAAAGCCTTACTTGCTGTCAAGGTGGATATTGATTCTCCCCTCTTTGACGAGCACGACCCTAGTCCCAAGCTCATTATTGATGAGGTGCCTCTTCCTGCTACTAACGAAGATGCCCCAGCTGTCCCGACCACCACTGTCGATGCTCCCCTTGACCAGGGGAGGGAGACTATTCCATCTGAAGGAGGAGTGCCTGGAGTTGCTGCGGATAAGGGGAGGCAACCAGCATCCTCAGAATAGACTGAGGTCGCTAACTAGTCTTCTTTGGAGCTTTTGTATTTTTTGTAATTTTGTTGTTCTTTACTTCCCTTGCTGATGTACTTGGACTTCTTTTTAATGAAATGAAATTCTGTTTACTTCTGCATACTGGTTTATTTGCTCATTACTGCTTATATATTTTTGTAGCTCATTGATGTTGAGGAATACATTCCTGCTTCCTCTCAATTAGGGAAAATTCTTTGCCCTGATGTGAGCAATCGAGTTCGTTGCACCTTCGTAAGAATCTGTAAGTCCCTTAGGTCAAGGAATCAAGAGTACAAGGACCAGTCAGAGATCGTTACCGAGCTGAAGGATAGGCTCCAGGAGATAGAGGAGATCGACGCTTCTGTTCAAGAAGAAGTGGATGCTCTGAAGGCTAAGCTTCTGGACGTCTCTAAGGTCAATCAAGTTAGAGAGGTACTTCAGCAAGATAACGATGATCTAAGGAGATAAGTCTCATGACTTAGGGATAATGCGCCAGGCATTACTCCTCGAGTTTTACGTGGTTCCTCTTCATCGACTAGACAGCAACCTGGTATGGATGACAGTGGTTCAGCTAGGGAGATTTTTTAGCTTCGAGGTGATGTTCATCCGACATATGTGTTAGTTGCCGGTCTTCAAAGAGATTTTACCTTACTGAGGCACCTGTTCAAGAAAGGTCATCAGCGAGTGTGGGTTGATGGTTATGATCAGGGTTTGATCGATGCTCTGACTAAGTTAGGGGAGGTTGAAGATTTATCCTTTATTAGAGGATGGATGAGTGATCTTAGGGAGTTGCAGGTCCCTAGGAACTCTGTCCTCCGGTATCATCATGAGATCTCCCCCTCAACTTTGATATTAAAATCCATTCAGGAGGGATGATCAATGGGTCCCCATAGATTCTATCCTAAGGAAGCTATTGGAACCATATTCAAATGAAGTCGAGGATGAATTAGCTCCTTGCCCAGGTGATGGCCGAAGAGCGCAAGTGGCTGACTATCTTGCTCGGAGACCTAATCCTCATTAGGATTTATTTTACTCAGCACATGTAACTCTTTGTATATGTAATGATGTAATAAAATAATTATGTTTTGGGAGATTCTCCGACTAAACATGTGTTGTGTATTTTTTACTTCATTGATTTTTTATTCGACTATCTTGGGCTCCTCTTAACCGACTAGATTTAATATAGGCAGAGTTGTTTTGTTGAGTGAGTATCCCCTAGTCCAGTATGCTTATAAGATACCCTTCTGCCTCACATTACCTTTTAGGTTGTGTCGTCACACTCCCTTAGGCCTAAGTGTGGCAATGGCGAGGACACGCCTGGTGTTAGATGTTCTATCCAAGAAGGTTTTTTGAGCCAAACATTATTTGGCGACCAACCTGGACTAGCCGAGCTGCCTAAGGGTCCCCTATAAGGCTTCATATATTGCTAGGGGCAATGCTAGGAGGTTATTCATGTTTAATGATGAAAAACTGAGGAGGGTAATACCCTGATTTTATATGTTAAGAGGAGAGCCTTTAACTTGGAAAAGGTGCATGACTTAAAAAGTATTTGGGAAAAAATCAAAACTTTATAGAATTTCACTGCCAAATATTTTTTATTAATCATAAATGAATTGTAAATTTCAACATTGGGTTAAAAGATCAAAAAAAAAAATAGAATTAGCATTTCTTCAAATTGGATGCGTTCCAAGCTCGAGGTGTCTCCATGCCCTCCAGCGTTTCTAAGTGATAGGCTCCTTGTAGGTCCTCTCTTATTACCTTGAATGGCCCCTCCCAGTTTGGCCCTAGCTTGCTATATGATGGTTTTATTGCGCTGTCAAGAACTTTCCTTAGGATATAGTCCCCAACTTCGAATGCTCTTAGATTGACCTTCTTATTGTAGTGATTTGCTAACTATTGTTTATAACCTGTTAGTTTCACTAGGGCCAACTCTCTTCGTTCCTCAGCTAGGTCAAGTTCAGTGAGCAATGCTGCATCGTTCTGGCCTCCGTCACCAGAGTGGACCTCTTGGTGGGGAGGCCAGCTTCCAAGGGGATGATTGCCTACATACCATATGTTAGTGTGAATTTTGTTTTCCTGATTGCTCTCCGTGGGGTAGTGCGATAAGCCCATAGGATATGGGGTAGTTCGCTCACCCATGCCCCTTTGGCTCGCTCTAATCGCTTCTTTAAGCCATCAAACACTATTATGTTGAAAGCTTCAGTGTGTCTGTTGCTCTAAGGGTATGACATAGAGCTGAAACAGTGTCTGATCCCGTGGTCGTTACAGATCCCCTAAAAGAGGCCACTTTCGAACTGGGTTCCATTGTCAGTGATGATGGTCCTGGAGATCCCAAAATGGGTGACAATATTCATCTATATGAATCTTATCATATTCGCGTCTCTAATGTTTGCCAGCGGATCTGCCTTTATCCATTTGGTGAAGTAGTTCGCCGCGACCAATAAATACTTACGACTACCTGCACTGATAGGGAGAGGGCCAACGATGTCCATTACCCATTGGGTGAAAGGCCATGGGATGATAAGTGAATTTAGGGCACTGACTGGCTGATGAACCATAGGAGCGTGAAGTTGGCATTTTTTCACTTGCGAGCATATATCCCAGAATCCTTCTGCATGTACGACCACCAGTAGCCTTCGTTCATTTCTCAGAAAACTAGAGACCTGCCCCCAATATGACTCCCACGGACTCCCTCATAGATCTCGTATAGAACTCTTTTGACGTCCTTTGGGTGAACACATTGGAGGTAAGGACCAGTGAAAGACCTCTTATACAGTTTTCCCTCAGTAGATAAGTGAAAGCGAGCAACTTTGACTCTTATCTGATGAGCGGTCTTTTTATCATCTGGTAGGGCACCATCTTTCAAATAATCCCTTAATGGGTCCATCCAACTGGGGGCTAACTCAAATCTGGAGAACATGACCTATGTTTGGTAGTTGGTCGATCTGGTTAATACTTGGCTGGGCAAGGAAGTCAATTGGAATTATTCTCTTCAAGTCAGAATTGATTGCTAAGCTCAAGGACACTAGGGCGTCAACGTGGTTGTTCTGTCCTCTAGGAAACTGTTAGATGCTGACCTGTTAGAAGTTATACATTAATTTCTTTGTTATAGTGAGGTAGGCCGCTATTCTCTCATTCTTAGCATTGAAGTCACCACTTATTTGGTTAGAGACCAGTTGTGAGTCACCGAACACTTGGATTTGCTTTGCCCCTAGCGCGTGTGCCTTCTGTAGACCTTCTATCAGTGCTTCATACTTTGCTTTGTTGTTGGAGGCTTAAAATCCCAGACTGATTCTTTACTCGAGGATTGCATCTTCAGGGTTAATCACCACGATGCCTACTCCTTCCCCTTTGGAATTGGAGGCACTATCAACGAACAGTCGCCAGACACCTAGTTCCGAGGGGTTCTCCCTTTGATTAATAGTTTGAACTTGGTCGCAGGGATGTTCTCCGATAAATTATGCAATGAAATCGGCAAGAACTTGTCCCTTGATGGCATTCCTTGGCTTAAACTAGATGTCAAATCACCCGAGCTTGACTGAACACTTTCATAGTCTACCGGACAGATCTGTTTTTCGCAGGACTCCCTTAAGGGGTGAGATGTAAGGACAATGATGGAGTGGGCTTCGAAGTAATGTTTTTATTTCCCCGAGTCTACCACTAGAGCAAAAGGAGAGATTTTCTAGTGGTAGGTATTGCTATTCGGCGTCCAAGAGAAATTTGATCATGTAATAGACTGGGTACTGGATCCCCGTTCTTTCGCATACTAGTGTAGAACTTACAGCATGACTGGAAACTACAAGGTACAGGTATAGAGAGTCATTCTCTTGAGGGATTATGAGAAAGGGTGGTGTATTGAGGTAATCCTTGAGTCCTTCTAGCGCCAGCGAGCATTCCTCATTCCATTCCCCATCTTTGCTTTTCTTCAAAAGTTAGAAGAATGGTTGGCACCTCTCGAATGACTTTGAGATGAATCGGTTCAGGGCGGTGAGCATTCCTGTGAGTTTCTGCACGTCTCTTATCATACAGGGGCTGCACCCTATTGATGGCATCAATCTGATCTGGGTTGGCCTCGATACCTCTCTTTCTTACTAAGTACCCAAGGAATTTTCCTGACTGGACACCGAAGGATCACTTGCTTGCATTGAGCCTCATTCGGTACTTCCTGAGGATTTCGAAGGTTCTTGACAGGTCATAGAGTTGGTCTTCCTTGAGCTTTCTCATGACGAGCATATCATCGATGTAGACTTCCATAGTGCTCCCCATTTGATTTATGAACATTTTGGTGACCAGACGTTGGTAGGTGGATCATGCGTTCTTTAGCCCAAAGGTCATAACCTTGTAGCAATATAACCCAACTGTGGTTATGAATGCTATTTTGTCTTGATCTGGCTCATACAGAGGTATCTGGTGATATCTGGAGTATGCGTCGAGGAAACTCATTCTTTCATGTGTTGCAGTGGTATCCACTAGATGATCAATCTTTGGGAGGGGGAAGTTGTCCTTAGGGCATGCCTTGTTGAGATCGATGAAATCGATGTAGACTCTCCACTTTCCGTTGCTCTTAGGGATAACTATTGGGTTGGATCACCATTTGGGTAACTGAACTTCCCGTATGGATCCTGCGTCCAGTAGTTTTTCAACTTCCTTCTCCGCTGCTTTGGATTTTTCCGGAGGAGTACATCCATCTTTTTGCATAATTGGATTGAATATTGGGTCGACGTGCAATCGATGATAGGTGACGCTGGGATCTATCCCAGGCAGCTCGTATGGCTCCCATTCAAAGACATATAGGTTACCTCGGGGTAGGGTGATCAATTACCTTTTTTCATTATCAGTGAGTGAGGTTCCAATCAGGAATTTTCTTTCACTTGAGTTTCTACTAAGACTTCTTCTAGGTCCTCGATGACTCTTTCGGAGGGGAGGAGCCTGGTCTCCTCCACTCATGGTCTTCTATACCTTAGTTGCTATTTGAAGGTCATCAGCTTCTCCTGCTCTTCTTCTTTGCTTATAACTTTATCTACCTTCTTCTCTGGCTTGGGACAGATGGCTGCTATGAAGCACCTTCTCGCCATCGCTTAGTCCCCATGAATCTCCATTAGTCCTCGCTCAGTCACATATTTGAGTTTCTGATGGTAGGTAGAGGGGACGACCTTCATCGCGTGAAGACACCCTCTGCCAAGGATCGCTTGGTAGGGTGAGTTAGTATCGACCACCAAAAATTCGATCATCTTGGAGATGTTTCCTACCCTCACAGGAAGTACAATCTTTCCCAAGGGGATGGTTATTTTTCCAGCAAAGCCAACTAGAGGGACGAGATACATTAATTTCCAAATAGGTCGAGATACATTGCTTCGGATGAACTACCTTGGTCGATGAGAAACTTGTCAACATCCTAGTTAGCTATCCTGACTATAATGATCAGGGGCATCATGATGTGGGGTCCTTACTCCCACTAGGTCTTCTTCCGTGAACACAATTATTGCTGTAGTCGACGTCATCTACTCACCGACGCTTTCCTACCTACGTTTTCGCTGGATCAATTTGAAAAGCTTGCATTACTTCCGTAAGATTTTTGAATTCGATCCGAGCTGTCTTTCCTTAAATCTTCTTTGGGTTGGACGCCCTATGAAATATAGCGAACTCATGGTCGATGTCCTCCTCGAGCACGTTATCGGGTCTTCGATATCCATTGGCAGCTACCTTCTCTGCCTTTTTTTCTACGAACTCATTCAAGTTCCCAATTTAATAGCTTTGCAATGCTCAGTTTTGTGCCCACCCTCCTTGTGGAATGAGCATCTCAGTGCGTTGTTTCTCTTCGAAGGGTCTCCACCCATCTTCCTGGGCCATTTGATGAATGGTTCATCCTTGATCTTTGCCAAAATCTTATAGATTGGTTCCTTAAAAACCGTGTTCACTGCTTGGAATGCTTTTGGGGCATCGCTCTTATTCCCATTTTTAGGGTCGCTCCTGCCCCCATTCTTACTTCCTTTCTTTTGATTCTCAACTTTTTCGCTACCCTTGTCGGCGAACTTGGCTCGACCATTTTCACCTGCATTGAGATTGGTCACATCTTCAACCTTGGCGTATTTTTCAATACAGGCCATTAAGTCATCGATGGTCATGGCTTCCTTCTTAGTGAGGGACTGGTGAAAGAGGCAGGAGCTGGGTAAATCAATCTCAAAGGATTCCACGGTGACCTTCTCCGAGCAGTCTTTGACCTCGTTTAATATCTCCCAATATCTCTTCACGTAGTCTCTCAGGCTCTCCTGGGGCATTTTCTTCATTGTCAACAAAGCGAGCTATGAAAAGCTCTTCCAGGGACTCAAATATTCTGATGGATCTGTGAGGGAGTTTCTCAAACCACTTCTGGGCCACGTCATGCAAGCTTGACAAAAATATCCGGCACATCAATGCGTCCTTATGGTTCTAGAGGGTCGTGGCCTGCCTATACTTCCTAACACAGTTGATAGGATCAGTATTTCCATCGTAGATCTTAAATTTGGGCATCGCGAACTGATAGACAGGGTTTTTCCACGGCGCGAGAGTCACCTGCGAGTTGGTCATTTTGAATTCGGCTCACCTGAACTATATAAAAACCTAAACTTATGGCTACACTCAACGGGTGAGTATAGCGGCCAAGTCCGGGTATCGAAAATCCATAGAGACGAGTTACTAGAATTTATCGGGTTTAATACTTCAGAAATAAAACTGTAAAAGATGATTATACACAAAAAGGAAAAGATGCACAAAAGGGAAATATTAATCTAGGCGAGTATTTAAACTATACTAATAAAGCGAGTAAAAACTATAGGTTGCATCGAATATCCCTCACTCGAGTTAATTAGCATAAAATGATTACATGGGTCGATGAGCTATTACGAATGCGTCTTGTTTCGACAGTTAATTAAATAAAGGGTTGTCACACCCCTAAATTCGCATAAAATCCTAATATGATTTTGGCGTCAACAAATACCCCAGAAATTATGCACGCAAGGTCGTAAGAACAGAGCATACATGATATACCCCATCAAATCTCCTAGACGTAATAACTAGGACAACGTACCCGAAATAGACCCGTAAACTCCATCACCAAAGCAAAGCAACATGTCAACCCGAAAGGAGTTCAATCCGACACAACCTAGACTAATTTAGCTAGAAAGCATATTAAACATGTTGTAAATAAACGCGATAAATCTACAATAGAAAGAAACAAATGAAAGCATGTAAATAAATCATGTAAACTAAATTAGAAAGCAAGAAATTAAGGAAATAAACAATATATTAATGGAGAGGGAAGATGAAAAGTTTAACTTACAAACCCAAATGTTGTCACACCAAATGAGGAAGAAGATATGGGCTCTCAACTCCCAAACCGAAACCTAAAACTATCTAAAACTAATTATCTCAATGTATTACAACAAAATTGGTTTATATAGTAAGTGGAATAAAAATAGAAAAGAAAAGGGAAAAGAAAAGAAAAGGGGAAAATATCTGCAGAAAACAAGGGATCGATCGATCAATCCCTTTGATCGATCGATTGATCGATCGATCAGATATGAGCCCACTGCAAAGATCAAAGAATGAAAATTTAGGGATGGATCGATCGATACTTCTGATCTATCAATCGATCAAGCAGGGTTCCATCAATCTTCCTCCTGTTTTGGTTCACTTGGCTTTCTCTTCCACTAAAATCGTCCTAACTTCTTCGTTAGGGATCGGAATCATGCACCATTCACATCCACGTGAAGCTCGTATAGAGGGATATAACTTCCGTGAAGATGTTAATCCAGGTGCCCAAACTTTGAATTGACCGAATTGCCTTTGAACGTGCGATTGCGTACGAAAATTAGCCGGAATGAATCTAAACTTCACACTTAGCATCCAAATACCTATAAAAGCTCAATTAACCCCTACAAAGCATGTTAACATAGAAATTCGAGGTTGTCTGGTTAACGAGCATAAATATAAGGAATAAGATACCCAAGGGGGCTAAAATGCGTAGGTTCGAGGGAAGAAACACGCAATATTTGTGTATTATCACACCCCATAACTTACACATTGATATTCCCTAACAATGAAATAGGATACAAATAGAACTACAAGCAAACCAAAAGCACGATAAAGTACAAAAATATGGTATAAAATCATAAGGCCACTTTCTCGGGTGATTCAATTGCATTTAGCGTATGCAATAAGCCGTTAAACCCCTAGGTTACCCTAGTGGACGAGTGTCGTCTCGTGAGGGTTTTCAGGGATGAAACCCACAATCATCATATGGTTTCCTCAAAATATGCCCAACCCAACATGCGACAAGCCCAACAATAGCGAACAAGATTTCATACGCATTATTAGCGAAGTAAATGAATTCACACAAAAGATCAAATCATTAACATTATATAATGCACCTCATAGAATTGAAACCTTAAAATGTGGGAGGGGAGTGAGCACATGCAAAGTATGATTTGGTAAAAACTTATATAAACCGGATACTAAATAAATCAAGCATATATACAATACTCACGGGCATTACACTCATCAAGTGAATTCACTCGAAATAGGGAGGTAACACACGGAACATGCGGGCATAACGAGTAAATGTACATGGAAATTGAAAAATTATAATCTCAATGAAAGATACCGCACATTAAAAGAGGCGAAATGTATTTTTACAGATTAACAAACTATTTTAACTTTTAAATTAAATGCACCCTAATATCATATAGGTCTTGTATAGGGTTATAATGTAGGCTAGGCTAGGGTACGAGATGAAGAATATGTATGTACGGGTTCAAAGTGTTCGGAAATGAAAACTTGGGATAATGGGAAGAACGCGAGAAATATCAAAAATTGGAAAACAAGTTCCAAACAAGCATTGGATATAACAAATGGGGAGAGTAATCAAAGCTTATTGAACACTATACACAACATATACAAACTTCTATTTCTTTTCTTTTCTTTTCTTCTTTTTGTCATGTTTTCTTTCGTTTTCTTTTGTTTTCTACTTTCTCTTTTTCATCACCTTTTTTCACATCTCTTTTCTTTACTTTTCTCACTCTCATATGACTAAATTGCAACCGCAACACAACAACATCATTCAATCCTAAGTAACATTCCAAACAAAGGTATGGAATGTAATATGTATGGTTTAAGACTCCAATTTGGAGTTGGTTATGGGATTTTGGGTAATGAAATGAAAGGCTAATATTTAGAATTAAAAGGGTTGACGAGGGTAAACATATAAGGTGAGGTCAAGGCTAATATGGGTGATATAACAAAGAGGGCCTATGATCATTTCCTAAAGTTTACGCAATTCTCGAGTCAAAACAAACTTTGAAAATCATGCTCAAGTAATACATTAACGGTCAAATGTAAGAATAGAGAGATTACCAATGACTATAACGTTTTCAAAGAGGAAAGAATAGTGTATACACTCACAAATGATGAAAGGTACAAAGCTTTCTCGGTGTAAATATATACAATGCAACAAAAGATTATCGAGTTATAAAAATCTTAAATTAAATCAACATGGCAAGAAAAGTGTATGTGTTCATGGGTTTAAAGTTTAATTCATGAATTTATTCATAATATTAATGATTGAGGACTAAAGTCTAATAACTTCTAAAATCGAGAACATGCATCGTTGAGTTGTCTATTGGATCGGGCAATTATTAAAGTTTATCATCGGAAACAAAGTCAAATGCCCAATAAAGAAGAAAAAAGAAAGAAAATCTTTTTGAAAATTTTGAATTTTTCTAAGAAAAGCATACTAAGTAACTAACATGTGAGCAAAAACATGGACTAAATAAAGAAATGGATAGAATATCCCACACCCCCTAACTTAAAACCTGACATAGTCCTCAATGTGAATTAAGAACCAAGTTAAAGAGAGGAAAAGAGCGATATTACCCAAAATTGGAGCGATTCCCATAAGAACAAGTCCAAAGAATCTACAAAAACAAGGTAGTACCGAGCATAGAAAAAACAAATAACAAAGAGTTAACTAATTACTCTAGACTAAATTAAAAGAAAGAAAAAAAATAAAAAGAAAGAAAGAATAAAAAGCTAACTATATACAACCTACTATTTAGGCTTCACACTAACTATACACTAGAAGTCTAAATAGTTGAGGTTCCACCATGAAAACGATTTGACTTTAGAGGGTGGCCGGTGTACCCTCACTCTCAAGCATGCCTTCTGAAAAATAAGAATTTCGTTTGAACGATAGAAGGCATATGTAAGGCGAAAGAAATGAACCATCGTCGAACGATGGGGGATTTGGATTGAACGGGTAACAAAAACATGTGGGGACCGAGAAAAGCAGAATATCCTCCCAAGGATTTTGAAATTGGAATGGGAGGTGGTGCACATGAAGGCAAAGATGCGTTCATGGAAGGCAACTCAATCAAGTACTCCTCGTCGGCGAAAAGGTTTAACACATTAAAGTTTGAAACTGATTCATCGGGTACTTGTGACGGTGTGATAACAGAGAATGAAAATGGGGAGGGAGGAAATTCAAACTGAAGAGATGCATCATCATCGCTTGAAGATTGAGTTTCGAAAGAAATAAGATCATTTTCAATGAAATGTTCTTCCTTGGGGTCCAAAGAAAAAATCATTTCATTATAAATAGATATTATGTCATTTTCATCCTCACTTTCAATATCTATTACGCAATGGGAAACGTCGACAATGATTTGTTCCAAAGTAGGCGCAAAGTCCTCATTTGGTTCAAAACATTCCTCGACTTCAAAAGTCTCGAAAGAAAAATCATCATCGAATTCAAATAATAAATCCAATTCATGCTCCCAACAACGATTTTCTTCCCGATAACGATTTTCAATTTTCTCATTCTCAAGCATACGCAAGCCCTCACCGAATGTCAT
Source organism: Sambucus nigra (assembly GCA_949130495.1). Lineage (NCBI taxonomy): Eukaryota > Viridiplantae > Streptophyta > Magnoliopsida > Dipsacales > Adoxaceae > Sambucus > Sambucus nigra. The sequence goes on along the minus strand of OX422213.1, from coordinate 129,782,950 downwards.
AGGTTGAGGAGCGGATTCTTGAAAATGCGAACTTTGAAAATTACCATCGAACTTAAACTTAAACTCATTATTATAAGAATTTTGAAAACTATTGCAATTCGTTTCAAAATTCCTACTATAAGGAATTAAAGGCCCAACATCATTATCATCATCATCAAAATTCCAATAACCCAAGTTTTGACTTTCGTTATACTCGCCCAAAGTCATATTTGAATTTGTAATTTTTTGGGACTCTAAGTATTGATCGAAAGTCATAGGATTACATGCATTTTGAGACTTATAACAATGATTATCGAAATAATTGGAATAAGACATGCTTACCCCAAAAATGGCTCGAAGTGGCGAATTCCACCAAGTAGATGCGCGTGTGAGAAATTCAAGTGTTTCTTCGTGCTCAAATGTAGATGTCCTACAAAAAAATGCTAGGCAAATAATACAAATAGAAAAAAAATACTATGAAATACTAAATCAAATAAATTCTAAAACAAACAAGTTCCCGACAATGGTGCCATTTTGATAGACAGGGTTTTTCTGCGGTGCGAGAGTCACCTGCGCACCGGTCGCTTTGAATTTGGCTCACCTGAACTATACAAAAACATAAACTTATGACTACACTCATCAGGTGAGTATAGCGGCCAAGTCCGGGCATCAAAATCCATAGAGGCGAGTTACTAGAATTTATAAGGTTTAGTACTTCAGAAATAAAAGTGAAAAGGTAATTACAACGAAAAAGAAAAGATGCGAAAAGGGAAATGATTAATCTAGGCGAGCAAAAATAAATCTAGACTAATAAAGAGAGTAAAAACTATAGGTTGTGTCGAATATCCCTCACCCGAGTTAATTAGTATAAAATGGTTACATAGATCGACGAGTTATTACGAATGCATCTCGTTTCGACAGGTAATTAAATCGAGGGTTGTCACACTCCTAAATTCGTATAAAAGCCTAATACGATTTTGGCACCAACAAATACCTCAGAAATTACGCACGCAAGGTCGTAAGCACGGAGTATACATGATATGCCCCGTCAAATCTATAGGTGTAATAACTAGGACAACGCACCCGAAATAGACCCATAAACTCCATCACCAAAGCAAAGCAACATGTCAACTCGAAATGAGTTCAATCCGACACAACCTAGACTAATTTAGCTAGAAATCATATTAGAAACGCGATAAATCTACACTAGAAAGAAATATCTGAAAGCATGTAAATAAAGCATGTACACTAAATTAGAAAGAAAGAAATTAAGGAAATACAAACTATATTAATGGAGAGGGAAGATGAAAAGTTCAACTTACAAACCCAAATGTTGTCACACCAAATGAGGAAGAAGAAATGATCTCTCAACTCCTAAACCCTAACCTAAAACTATCTAAAACTAATTATCTCAATGTATTACAACAAAATTGGTTTATATAGTAAGTGGAATAAAAATAGAAAAGATAAGGGAAAAGAAAAGAAAAGGAGAAAATATCTGCAGAAAATAGGGCATTGATCGATCAATCCCTTTAATCGATCGATTAATCGATCAGATATGAGCCCACTGCAAAGATCGAAGAATGAAATTTGAGGGATTGATGGATCGATCAAGTAGGGCTGCATCAATTTTCCTCCTGTTTTTGTTCACTTCATTTTATCTTCCGCTAAAATCATCGTAACTTATTCGTTATGGATCGGAATCGTGCACCGTTTGTGGCCACGCGAAGATTGCGTAGAGGGATACAACTTCCATGAAGATGTTGAGCCAGGTGCCCAAACTGTGAATTGATCAAATTTCCCTTGAACGTGCGATTGCGTATGGAAATTAGCCGAAATGGGTTCGAACTTCACACTTAGCATTCAAATACCTATAAAAGCTCAATTAACCCCTACAAAACATGTTAACACAGAAATATGAGGTTGTCTACTTAACGAGCATAAATATAGGGAATAATATGCCCAAGGGGGTTAAAATGCGTAGGTTCGAGGGATAAAATACGTAATAATTGCGTATTCTCACGAATTTCTTAGGGGCTTCTTCTTCTTCTTCTATCTCAAATAAGAAAGGGGATTTCATCTGGGTCCTGAAAGCTCACCTCTCTAGCTCTCTGGTCGATCTGGCACCCCGATGTGCTGGGTGTTGGTCCATTTCTCTCCTGACCAAATTTCGTATGTCATCATTTCCGCGACCTGAGATCTTGTAACGATGAGCTAATTATTGTTGCTCAAGCAAGTCATCATCTGACTTGTATTCCTCAAATCTTTGAGATCCACGTCTAAGTATCCTTCCTCGGCTGCGAGATTTGCTCGCCTGAGGGCTAGGAGTGCGGTAATGACGTTTCCTTATGCTATGATGGAGTTATCTCTCCATTTTCTCAAATCTTCTCTTAAGATGAGTGTTCTCAGCTTCTTGCTTGCGAGTGGCGTCCTCTTGATCTTCGAGCCTGGCTTCATAGGCATCGATTAGCCTGGAGACCTGTGTGGACCTGGTTAGTCCTTGACTTTCCTCCAAAGCTTATCGTTTTGGGCGAGCCCTAGGATTTGAGCATCGAACTTCAGATCTGACCCTGCGAGGAGCAGGTTGCTCTTGAATATCCCCTGCTTGAGGGGCATTGCTATTGTGACCAGACATTCCGAATTCTTATTGGTGAAGGCTTTCTTAACGGAAAATAAACGTTTCCCACAGACGGTGCCAATTGTGGTGACAATTAATTTCAACACAAAATAATAAGCAAAGGCGATCACCAGAATAAATAAAGAAGTCAAAATAACAGCAATCACACACAACACAGGATATACATGGTTTGATAAGAAGCCTACGTCCACGGTGGTGCTCTCTGTATTTTATTTTTGTTTACTCCAGGGGCGTGTTTATAATTACATGCCCTTTGCCCGGGCTGAGGGTTTAATTTATACATATAATTTTCAGAGAGTGGGAGTGTGGGACTCTTCCATGTTAGACCATAATCCTTAGAATATCTCTTGAGAGATTTTAGTAGTTGAATGGGTCAAAACCGAATTAGGAAAAGTGCAAGACCTCTAGATTCTGGGCCAAGCTTAATCAGGATACTCATCTGGACCGAAATAACTAAGTGAGGTACACATAGATAGAGATTCAAGGAAGTTTAGCTTGCGATATGTGTTACCCTGGGATACGGTGCCATAAGTTGTTATCACTTACAAAAATTTTAAGTGTTCATGACTGATTCAGAATTGTTAATTTAACACATAATAAGTACTATAGAACACGTGATTGCATCGTTTATACCACTTCCTTACCTCCAAAGTGTTAAAAAAATACGCCGAGATTTTGGAACAATAATTTATTTATTTTTGGGAGAAATAAATATTATTTTAATAAGAGAATAATTTAATTGGAATTGAGGTCAAAATTTGAAGATGTTAGAAAGTGATTCGAATAACAATTCTGAGGGTGCGGTTGTTTCCGGAAGGGTCGAGAAAGTCAAAATGACTGTACTTGGGGCTTATTTGGGTTTCAAAATATTTTGACTTCGTTTGGCTCGAATTAGAGTGATCGAGTCATTTAAAGTGTGTATTATCATTTAAAGTTGTGTATATTGGGAGTTAAGTCTTATTAAGCCTACGGGAGAAATAACTCTCATCAGAGAGAAAGATAGAGAGAAAGAAAGGGAAGAAGGAAAGAAGAAGAGAAAGAGGAGAAGTGGGATTTCCGGCCATTACGTGATCCCGAGGAAGATTCAAACTCTACGAATTTGAGGCAAGTGATTAAACTTGCTAAATAATTATTGTGTATCATTTATTTCATGATTTGTGGACAAAATTATGGATTTTGGGTTTAAAATGTTAAAACCTAGATTTTGGGTAAAATCTTAGATTTGATGTGTATATATGGATTGGAGGATATAAAATAGTTGGGATGAGTTATATAATACATTTTGATGATATATATATATATATATATATATATATATATATATATATATATATATATATATATATATATATATATATATATATATGTTTGGGTTGATGAAAAAGGTTTAGAAGATGATAAAAATGGTTTTGGGGAATTTTTGGTTTTGAAGAAATATAACCCATTTCGTAGCTTGCTGAACAAACCGAATCGATTCGTCCCTTCCTAATTGATTCGGCCTATTACAGAACCGACAGGTCTTTAGGGCTGAAATGATTCATCCCTTATGAATCGATTTGGTATGTAGCAGACTTACAGGTCCTTTGGACCGAATCAATTCACTGGCGCCGAATCGATTCACTGATTGGGACCGAATCGATTCGGAGGGGCCGAATCGATTCAGAAATGAGACTGTTTTGTGAGATTTTTCTAGACTGAGTTTCGCTCTGTTTCCTTTAGGTTTATCAATTGGGAATATCTATAGGAGTTATGATAAGTGTGTTTCGGAGACTTTTAGGGAGTTTCCTTTATGAGGAATTATTGGAGTCATCTTGACTTAATTCGAGAGAATATCGATTGGAGAGTATCGTAGAGACTAGTGGGGAAGCCCACTATCATTGTGATTTATATTGGGAGATATTATGGGTTTATAAGGGAGAGTTAGAATGTGCTTAATGATAATGTATTTTAGTATTATATCCCAAATGGGATAACTTTAATGGTTAATGTGATTTACTTAACCACATTATGGATTGAAAATAATAATGTTGATCGATGTGCATATGGATATAGAGAATATCCATAACGTAAATAGAATTGAGAGATGAATCATATAAATAGATGTGAGGTGTGAACTTCAAGTGAGAAATAGTATAGTGCATACTAAGTGGGGAAGTTATGTGAGTTATTGACGAATAGTATATCGAGAGTAAGATATACTAAATAATGATATTATTTCATCTACGCCTAAGAGCGTAATAAGAGTACGTAAATAGTGTGATATATATATATATATATATATATATATATATATATATATATATATATATATATATATATATATGTGAAGCATACCCCCTCTATGCTATCATGGGAAGTTTCGTGATGTGGGTGAGGCCCCTAGCTTGAGGAACAGGGCGCGTATAGTCCTTAGGTCATAGCGTATATTTATTATTATGTGATTTTTATTAGGGGTGAGACGTGGTGGGTATGTTTCGTCTCATTTTCGGGGAGGAACTATGACCGCTTCCCGTACGTTGTGATATGGTTTTTGCCAAGGCGGTGTGAGATTTCGACCGTTGGCACCCGGGATGATATTTTAGTGATTCCATGGTAGATGATAGCATTGAGAACCTGCATCCATGAGTTATAGCTCGCCGGTATGGTTACTATTATACTTGTGTGAATAGTATATTAATTGTATATGATTATGTGATATCATTTATCTCTAGAGTAAAGATATATAAAAAGATTGATTGAATCTCATTCCGAGAGATTTTAACCGGACAAATTGTGATGAATTTATTAAAGTGGAATTGTAGAGTAGATAATTATATGAGTATAGTACTTTGGGTATCGAGGGCATAATGGACCTCAACGACCAACATTGACAAGGAGTAGTGTATCGGGGGGTTCCTTATTTGGATTTCTCTTGCGAGACGTCCCATGCACGAAACGCGGTGAAATATTGGGAGTTAGGAGAAGTTAGTCCTTAGTGATCATATTTATATATTAGTATATCTCAACGATCGATAGTGACAAGGAGTAGTGTATCGGGGGGGGTTCCTTATTTGGATTTCGCTTACGAGATGTCCCACGCACGAAACGTCGTGCACTATTGAGAATTGAGAATAATAAATCATTTATTGTATAAGAGAACTTGGGTTATACGCGTCATGAATTGAAGGCATAATGAATCTTGACAATCAATACTGCCAAGGAGTAGTGTATCGGGGGGGGGGGGTTCCTTGTTTGGATTTCGCTTGCGAGACGTCCCACGCACAAAACGCAGTGCAGTATTGAGAATTGGGAGAAGTTTAGTACTTAGCACTTAGATGTTAATAACTCATATATATATATATATATATAACTAGAATATGATAACTTCTAGTAAAAGAGAATGTTTATGTATATTTTATATGTTTAGAAAGTGGGCAAATAGATGAGAGTTATAATATTTGAAGTTGGGAGATAATTTAGATGGATTTTAATTGAATATAAAAATTGGGAGTAAGTTAGATTACTTTGCCCTTAGATAGATTTGGGCAATTACTTGGAGATCATATGCATACGTTAAGATGCGCGCTTTAGATGAGAGGTGAGATAAATGTCATAATGCATTCATAATTATTATGCATTTTAATGCACTTGCTATAAAATGTTTTCACGCCTCGGGCTCTGACCCGTTTATATTTTCTCTTGCTATGTATATATATTGTATTATTCTAGGTGTTCCTTCGCAAGGACGCTATTGATGTTATCCATCCAGTGTATTCGTGGAGTCGTGGCAGTAGCGGACTATTGCAGTATTTTGATATAGTCGATTCCTATCTTTTTTGTATCTAGATTAGGACTCAGTTTGTATATCGGGTTTATACCCAAGTGTCGTAGTGTAGCAATTTTATATTTTCTCTCTCAGATTTATGTATTATCTGTGACCCGATACCATATTCGAGTATTTTATTTTGTACATTATGGTGTACACCTTATTAGTCTCTTTTATATTATTTTTATTATGTGTGCATCTCTCATTATATTTAGAAGTTATGTTGTTGTTTAGTTGTTGAATGGTTTGATTTAGTAAAGTTTTAAATAAATGTTTTAAAAAAATTTGTCACCCTCTTTTTGTAGTATTGGGTAGTTACCCGTGTTTATTTTAGAATTGTCAGTACATGCTGAGAAATATCCACTTGAGATTCCTGATTATTTTAGTATAGGGATGGCCACCCGTTATTATTTTGAGCGGGGTGTCACAGGTGGTATCAGAGCATCAGGTTCTAGTGTTTTTAGGATCTGTGTGGGTTTACTGAGATCTCCCAAAAGCGTTCTTGATGTAGAGCCCTATTATTAGGATTGTTGTGTTCATACGTCCATATTTTCTTCTGTGATTAGAAAACATTTGAAAGGCATTTTGATACAATTTTTCTTGTTTCAGATGCCATCGAAGAGAAGTCATTCAGGCAGGGAAAATAAAGGGGATGAGAGTGTGGAACCCCATATGTCTCAAAGGACTATGACTACAGATAAAGTTGCCAGTATTATGGCACAAGCAGTAACTGCTACCATTTCTGCGATGGCCCATCAATGTGCAGTTCAAGCAGCCCAAACCCATTCAGGACAGTCTTCGTGGGAAAGAGTGCGAGAAGATTTTAGGAAGGGACATCCTCCAGAGTTTTTAGGGGGAGTTGATGCGAGGGCTGCAAGTCGATGGAAGAATAGTATGCACAGGTACCTCTTTATGGTTGAGTGTAGTGAGATGCAGAAGCAATTTCTAGCCACCTTTACGTTAACGGGAGCATCTCTCCAATGGTGGGAGTCTGTTACCATCTGAATAGAGAGATACATTGCTTATAACAAATTTTTGGGAACTCTTTGACCGAAGGTATTTTTCTTCCCCGATTCAGAAGGAATTCAGGAGGAAATTAATGGATATGTTTCAAGGTAATAGAATAGTGACAGAGTACTAAGAAGAATTTACTCGATTGGCAAATTTAGTCCCCGAGGAGGTGAATTCGAAGGAGAAGCGTATAGCGAGGTTCGTGGGAGGTTTAGATGGGCATATTCGGCAGCGTTTGTTAAAGAACCCAGCGTTAGTGACTTTCACCGAGGTAGTGAGTGTGTCACTGTTACAGTGTCATGAATATCGTCTTCGTTCGCAAGGGGGTAAGAACTTTAGAGATTCGGGTTCATCAAGTAGGTCTGGCAAAGAGAATGTCAGTAATGCTAGTGGGTATAAGTCGGACTATAGAGGGTCGCAACAGCGTTATGTTCCTCAAGGTGGGCAGAGAGGATTTGCGGGTAGATGTTTCTTTTGTAAATAATTAGGCCATAGAAAGAGATATTGTCCTAAAAGAAGTAAAGGACCACGTTTTGAGGAAGTTTTGGAAGTGCAACCCTTACAGCAGATTCGAGGTCATTTTAGGCCAGGGGACTTTGTGTGGGAACCCAATGATGAGGAGATGAAATCGGACTAGAGAGGTATGGTGTAAGTTATTTTCCTTTGTGAATAGGATTATGATATATAAAGCTTTGGGAATATCGTATGGGAGATAGTTATGAGAGGGTAGTGCTATAACCCAATTATGTATGGAATGACCCGAAAGGGAATGTTGAACAAGTGAGGATCTTATATCATTATCTTTTGAGAGAATAGATTATTTTTTAATGTGCTCATAGAGAGCTATAACTTTGTTGTGAATGTAAGAATTATTGTAATGTGTTAAGTAGTAATGGTAAAGTTATTTGTTTTATAGTCGTGCTAGACTTACATATTTGTTATATTCCAGCAATGGAAGAGCCTAGTGTATGGCAATATATTAAAATGATGTGAAATATTATTACTGAAATGATTCAGAATTTAGTAGATTATTGTTGAGCGAGAGATTCTAGCTCATAATTATGTTAATTTTGAGAACTATATATTATTCTGAGTATGAGAATTGTTAAAACCTTGTGCCTCGAGCATAAGGTATTTTAATTAAATGTCGAAAGACATAAACCGTTTTTAAAATAAACTGTTTCAAAATAAACTTTTTATAGGCCTTTGGGCCATATCAAAAATGATTTACATAGAAATATTTTAAACTCTAGTCCCAATCTAACAAACTCTCAATCCCCGACGTCGCTACACATTAGTGTATTACGAGGGTTCCTAATTTGGATTTCGCTTGCAAGACCTCCCCCGCATGAAAGTAGCGAATTTCAGGAATTGATAGGAGTTAAATCTTTGGACCTTTCAAAATTGTTATATTATTAGTATGTTCATATTATTTAATATATTTTTAGAGTTATTGTGTTATTTAAGGCAAGTGAAGCCTAATTTTGCTTATACGAGTAGAGCTCGAATAAAGGAGTCTATGGGAGCCCTAATTGTTAAAATTAGTTTTATAAAAATTAAAATAATTCGTCGTGAGAAGATAGAGGTTTGACTATAGTGTTAGTGAGATTAAGTGTAGTAAGAACCAGTTGAGGTTTGGAGTATTAAACTTAGCTTCATTTCGCGAATGAAATTCTTGTAAGTGGGGAAGTCTGTAATACCTCGAGATTTTGGGATGATAATTTATTTATTTTTGGAAGAAATAAATATTATTTTAATTAGAGAATAATTTAATTGGTATTAAGGTCAAAATTTGAAGATGTTAGAAAGTGTTTCGAATAACAATTCTGAGGGTGCGGTTGTTTCCGAAAGGGTAGAGAAAGTCGAAATGACTGTACTTGGGGCTTATTTGGGTTTCAAAATATTTTGACTTCATTTGGCTCAAATTAGAGTGACCGAGTCATTTAAAGTTGTGTATATTGGGAGTTAAGGCTTATTAAGCCTACGGGAGAAACAATTCTCATTAGAGAGAAAGAAAGAAAGAAATGGAAGAAGGAAAGAAGAAGAGAAAGAGGAGAAGTGGGATTTTTGGCCATTACGCGATCCCGAGGAAGATTCAGACTCTACGAATTTGAGGCAAGTGATTAAACTTGCTAAATAATTGTTCTATATCATTTATTTCATGATTTGTGGACAAAATTATGGATTTTGGGTTTAAAATGTTAAAACCTTGATTTTCGGTAAAATCTTAAATTTGATGTGTATATATGGATTGGAGGTTATAAAATAGTTGGGATGAGTTATACAATGCATTTTGAAGATATATATATGTTTGGGTTGATGAAAAAGGGTTAGAAGATGATAAAAATGGTTTTGGGGAATTTTGGGTTTTGAAGAAATATAACCCATTTCGTAGCTTGCTGAACAAATTGAATTGATTCGCCCCTTACGAATTGATTCGGCCTGTTGCAGAACCTACAGGTCTTTAGGGTGAAATCGATTATCCCCTTAGGAATCGATTTGGTATGTAGCAGACTTACAGGTCCTTTGGACCGAATCGATTCGCTGGGGCCGAATCGATTCGTTGATTGGGACTGAATCGATTCGGAGGGGCCGAATCGATTCGAAAATGAGGCTATTTTGCGAGATTTTTCTAGAGTGAGTTTCGCTCCGTTTCATTTAGGTTTATCTATTGGGAATCTCTATAGGAGTTATGAGAAGTGCGTTTCGAAGACTTTTACGGAGTTTCCTTTATGAGGAATTAATGGAGTCATCTTGACTTAATTCGAGAGAATATTGATTGGAGAGTATCGTAGCGACTAATGGGGAAGCCCATTATCATTGCGATTTATACTTGGAGATATTATGGGTTTATAAGGGAGAGTTAGAATGATCTTAATGATAATGGATTTTAGTATTATATCCCAAATGGGATAACTTTAAAGGTTCATGTGATTGATTGAACCACATTATGGATTGAAAATAATAATGTTGATCGATGTGCATACGGATATAGAGAATATCCTTAACGTAAATAGAATTGAGAGACGACTCATATAAACAGAAGTGGGGTGTGAACTTCAAGTGAGAAATAGTATAGTGTATACTAAGTGGGGAAGTTATGTGAGTTATTGACGAATAGTATATCGAGAGTAAAATATACTAAATAATGATATTATTTCATCTACGCCTAAGAGCATAATAAGAGTATGTATATAGTGTGATATATATACCTTGTGTGATGGTATACATTTATATGATGTGATGATGTATGTATATGTTGTGTGAATGATATATATATTTATGTGAAGCATACCCCCTCTATGCTATCATGGGAAGTTGCGCGATGTGGGTGAGTCCCCTGGCTTGAGGAGCAGGGCGCATATAGTCCCCAGGTCATAGCGTCCATTTATTATTGTGTAATTTTTATTAGGGGTGAGACATGGTGGGTATGTTACGTCTTATTTTCGGGGAGGAACTATGATCGTTTCCCATACATTGTGATATGGTTTTTACCAAGGCGGTGTGAGATTCCGACGGTTGGCACCTAGGATGATATGTGAGTGATTCCCTGGTAGATGATAGCATTGAGAACCTGCATCCTTGAGTTATAGCTCGCTGGGATGGTTATTATTATACTTGTGTGAATAGTATATTAATTGTATATGATTATGTGATATCATTTATCTGTAGAGTAAAGATATATAAAAAGATTGATTGAATCTCATTACGGGAGATTTTAACCGGACAAATTTTGATGAATTTATTAAAGTGGAATTGTAGAGTAGATAATTATATGAGTATAGTACTTTGGGTATCGAGGGCATAATGGACCTCAACGACCAACATTGACAAGGAGTAGTGTATCGGGGGGGTTCCTTATTTGGATTTCGCTTGCGAGACGTCCCACGCACGAAACGAAGTGCAATGTTGGGAGTGAGGAGAAGTTAGCCCTTAATGATCATATTTATATATTAATATATCTCGACGATCGACAATGCCAAGGAGTACTGTATCGGGGGGTTCCTTATTTAAATTTCGCTTGCGAGATGTCCCACGCACGAGACGCCGTGTACTGTTGAGAATTGAGAATAATAAATCGTTTATAGCATAAGAGAATTTGGGTTATACGCGTCATGCATTGAGGGCATAATGAATCCTGATAATCAATACTGCCGAGTAGTGTATTGGGTCCTTGTTTGGGTTTCGCTTGCGGGATGTCCCACGCACGAAACGCAGTGCAGTATTGAGAATTGAGAGAAGTTTAGTCCTTAGCACTTAGATGCTAATAACTCATATATATATATATATATATATATATATGTCAATAACTAGAATATGAGAATTTTTAGTAAAAGAGAATGTTTATGTATATTTTATATGCTTAGAAAGTGGGCGAATAGATGAGAGTGGTAATATTTGAAGTTGAGAGAAAATTTAGATGGATTTTAATTGAATATAAAAATTGGGATTAAGTTAGATTACTTTGCCCCTAGATAAATTTGGGGAATTACTTGGAAATCATATGCATACGTTAAGATGCACGCTTTAGATGAGAGGTGAGATAAATGTTGTGGAGAGTGCGACTCCACTTTAAATCATGTCATAATGCATTCATAATTATTATCATTTTAATGCACTTGCTATTAAATGTTTTCACACCTCGGGCTCTAACCCGTTTATATTTTCTCTTGCTATGTATATATATTGTATTATTCTAGGTGTTCCTTCGCAAGGATGCCATTGATGTTATCCGTCCAGTGTATTCGTGGAGCTGTGGTAGTAGCGGAATGTTGCGTTATTTTGATATAGTTGATTCCTATGTTTTGTGTAGCTAGATTAGGATTCAGTCTGTATATAGGTTTTATACCCAAGTGTCGTAGTGTAGCACTTTTATATTTTCTCTCTCAGATTTATGTATTGTCTGTGATCCGACAGCATATTCGGGTATTTTATTTCGTACATTGTGTTGTACTCCTTATTAGTCTCTTTTATATTATTTTGAGTACGTGTGGATCTCTCATCATTTTTAGAAGTTATGTTGTTGGTTTGTTGTTGCATGGTTTGTTTTAGTAAAGTTTTAAATAAATGTTTTAAAAAATTTATCACCCTCTTTTTATAGTATTGGGTAGTTAGCCGTGTTTATTTTAGAATTGTCAGTAGATGCTGAGAATGATCCACTTGAGATTCCTGATTATTTTAGTATAGGGATGGACACCCATTATTATTTTGAGAGGGGTGTCATATATATTTCTCTTCGTTTCCCTCTTTTTCATTTTTATCTTTTTATCTTTGGCTTTAAACATATTTTGTGCCCCTCGAAACACTTGAAACATATATCTCAAAGAAAACCTAGTCAACACAAATCTCAAACCATCCCACTAGCTCTCTATCTCCTCTCACGCGGTCAGTTAAAAGCCGCCATTTGAGATTATCATCGATTTTTGTCTGTTAATCAGGAGACCTAGGTTACTATCATTAGATCTTATGTGATTATTTTTTTATATGGTTTGGTTCTTTATGTTGACTTTTGTGTGGTTTTCATTTTTTGATTAGTTAGGTTTTGATTTAGGTTTATTTTTATGTACTCTAGTTGAACTATTGATTTTTGTGAATGAAAAGTTGGGTTTAATGTCTTTTTAAGTTTAAATTGTTTAGTTAGAGTTACTTGATTGTGAGGATTTATGGTAAGTTGAAGAAATTCGGGAATATTTCTATGGTTCTCTTTACAAACAACTTACAAGTTGTTTCCTCTAAAATTGGAGCTTAAAATTTGTCTTTGTATGTCATTATAAAAGCAAAAATATACCCCAAAGCTATAATAAAATTGGTCCTGGAAAGAGGTTGTGTCATATTGGTTTCATGTTGTATCTTATATTTTAATCATTAATGGTTATGTTGATGTAAAACATTGGGTCTCTATATTAATACAAATGATTGCTGATGTTTCCTTTTGTCTTTTCGAGGCCATAAAGGTTCGCGTCCAAACACAACTTAGGTTTGCTAGAGGTTTATCAGATGGACTTCCGATGTTTTTCAAGTCTCATTGTGATCTTGGGTATGATTCTCATGTTAATTAAATCGAGACTTAGTACGTAGTAATGTTTGTCTAGTTGAAATTGGTTATTCGTTTAAGGTTCCAATGCCTAATTGTTTGCTCGTCCTTTTATAGGGTTTACAAAGGGATTATACCTCTTTAGGATTGACAAATTACATGTAAGATGACATATATTTACTATTACTTTTAAGTAAACATTGTTAGCATGTGATTATACTTGTATATCTGATCTTTTATATATATGCATGATGATGGTGATTAATCATTCAGTCTAGTATTTGGTAGTCTCTTTATACACACACAGAGAGATCATAACCAAAGAAATGTCAATATACAAAAATAGATATGCAAGTTCTTGATATGCATGAGGATTTCTATTTATTATTTGGTCTACTTGTGTTCTTTTTTTCCATTTCATCGCTATCTTTTACTAATCTAAATGCAATAGTTGTTTCGCACATATTTAATGTATGCGTTTACATTTTTGTACCTATTGTGGAATTGTGGATCACTAAAATAATATTGTAATAGCTCATTCACACTCATTTAATCCTTTTTTAAATTCTCATGAGTTTAGGGTTTCATTAGGGATGATAGGATTATGAATGTGCTGAGGATGTTCAAGGTATGGTTTCTTGATATGAGGAAGCTAAGATTCCTCTAGAGGTTATAGGGACAAATATCGATTACATGGATGCTTATAAAGATTTGACATTAGACCCCATTACCTTCCCCTTCGACAAAATGAAGAAATTTTCCGATACACTTCACCAAAACGATCAGAAATATGTGCTCATCCTTGATCCAGGTAACATCCCTTATAGAGAAACGGAACAACATTTTCTCTCTTATTAACTGATGTGAAGTATATATATATATGATGCTTTGAATTAATTAATTCAATGTGGATTGCGGTAGATGATTTTCAACATATTGTGAATTATAGATTAAATTGAAGATTTATTATTTACATATTGTTGTAAATATAATTTAGGTTTTTACAGTCTAGTCCCTTGACTGGACATTTTGGAGTTTTTAATAGGCCAAACGAATTTAAACAATTAGCTCCATATAACTAAAATCTTATATTTCTTTCTTTCGCTTCTGTCAAAGAGGTTCGCTCTCTCCAATAACTTGGGTTCTTATGATTTCTTTTCACTTCTGTTCAACCATCTTTGTTCTCTCAAAGAAATAAGTTATCAATTTGTTCGAAGAAATCAATTATTTTCACTTTGTTTAACATAGATTTTCCTTTACGGTAATTCGATCATTTGTAAGTTTATACATGTTATGAAGAAATGTTTTGCATGTCTATCAATTAAAATAGGTTGATGTACTTCCTTCACATTAATTCAATTATTTGTAAGTTTATACATGTTATGTAGAAATATTTTTCATGTCGATCAATTAAAATAGGTTGGTGTATTTGTTTTTGATAATCAAATAATTGTAATTGTGTAAATTATGTGCTGAATTAACTCGAATATTGAATGAATGATTTGATTGTTTGTTTTTATAATTTTATTTTAATTCTATATGAATATATTTTAACTTTGTGTTTTGATTTCGTAACAGGTTTTGTATGTATATGTTTTGATTGTGTGTCCATGTGTGTGTGTACTTTATGTATATACATGTTGTTCATGCATATACCTCAAATGATCATTGCAATAAAGTACATGTAATTTGATATAAAGTACACGTGAGTTTTGAACTTGATCAATTATGATTTATTCTTTTGACATTAATTTTATATAATGTTAATGTGCGTTTACTTTGTTGCTTTTAAGTAATTACTTAATAGACTTGTCAAGTATTATACGGGTATGTGTTTGTGGGTCTGTGCCAGCAGCATTGACCAGTCTTGATGTTTTACAATAGTAAAGTACTTCGTATATACATGAGTAGAAAATTGCAGTAAAGTACACGCCATTTGATCTAAAGTACACGTGATTTTTTAATGATTAATTATTATTTGTTTTTTTACATTAATTCTTCAAAATGTTAATGTGCATTTACTTTGTTACTATTAACTGATGCTTAATAGAGTAGTCATGTCTTTATTGGCCATGTGTTTGTGGGTCCGCTCCAGCGACATTAATTAAATTTGAGATTAAAAAAAATATTGTTTTATTTTAATTTAATGTAGGTGATAATGGAAAGTTGTCGGATTGCCCGGTTTTGTTATTTAGATAATATGGCTTGCATTGAAATTTTTTAGCACAGCTCATTAGATTTCATATTCAATGAGTTATATAGTAGGTTTATGGATTTGAAAGATGGATCTTTTTCATTGAAGTACGACTTTGGTAATGAAATTCGATTCATGTTAGTTTGTGATAAAGATGTTCACTGTATGTTGCGGCCTCGAGTAATTCTCAAAGCTAATTTTCTTTGGATATATGTCTTTGATTCAACAACTTTGGCGACTAGTGCAATTCACGAATGAGTTGAATGTACGTATAGAATTCGTGAAACGGTTGACCTCAATTATACAAGTTGCGAGAGGGTTGAATGCAATGGTACAAGCAAAGAAAGGGTAGACTATAAATCATCATCCACTGCGATTGATATTAGTAGTGGAGTTGAAAATGATGTTTATATTTGAGGTATGGAGCCGAGTACGTCAAGAGTTTATATCTCTAATGATTGGAAGACATATATTAATCATGAAGAGCAGTGTTTTGAAGGAGGTGCGGTTGAGTTTTGTGATAAGTTGCAAAAGTTTGCTATTGAGGTTGGTTTCAATTATATATATTTGAAGAATGTTAAAACTCGGCTAACTATAGAGTATTCTAAAAGGAGTATTGAGAATTGCATGAGGTGAGTTCATGCTTCATTATCAACAGCAAATGGTTACTTTTATATAAAAAATTTGAATAATGAGCATACTTATAGGGGTGTATATCATATCCCATCAAATCAAATGATGGACTCCAAATTGGTTTCAATATTGCTTGCTGATGAGCTACGAGATAAATCACTATTGAGACCAATTTATTTAGTTAGAGATATGAAGAATAACTACGGTCTTGATATAGGCTATCATCATGCGTGGCATGGAAAAGAGATGGCTACTGCTGAGTTGCATAGTGATGAGAAAGTTTCCTATATATTAATCAATGATTATAGGGAACTTCTATTATAGTATAATCCAGTACGCATTGCATTCTTGATGTCGAATCTGAGAGAAAATTATTCAAAAGAATTTTCTTAATGTTTGCAAGATCCATTAATGGATTTCAGTACAACAGGCCTGTTTTGTTTCTCGATGGTGCCTTTTTGAAGAGCATGTATCGTGGAACAATTTTATCGGCAACTGCAAGGAATGGGAACAATGGTAAATATAAAGAATTAAAGTTTAATTTATAATATAAAGCCTTTATTTTGGAATCCTTTGTATGTTCTTTCAATAAAATATAAAGTACAAGTGAATATATGCGTGTAGTTTATGTCTTACCCATGTACTTTGAGGTCAGTTTTTGTTATTTGCATAGAATCCCAAAGTACACGCATTAGGTAAAATAGTACACATGAATTTCTATTCTATGTCACGTGTACTTTGTAATGTCATGCGCGTACTTTAGGATTACTTATTTGTTTTGGGACAACAGTGCAAAGTACATGCATATCATTAGAAAGTACCGTGAATTTCTATTCTATGTGACGTGTACTTTGTAATAATATACTTGTACTTTAGGATTCCTTGTTTTTTTGGCCAACAGTGCAAAGTACATGCATATCATTATAACGTACACATGAAATCTTGTTTACACTTTATGTGTACTTTGTAATGTTTTGCGTGTACTTTGTGATTCTTTATTTATTCTGGTCAAATGAAATAATAAATTACACCCATATATATTAAAGTACAAGCATACTATGTTTATACTTTACATTTGCATAGCCTATCACTACAAATATATTTATTCACTTGTATAGACTTCGTGTTTATTGGTCCGCGCCAGCGGAACCATTTTTGGTGCTCATCATAGAATCTGTATGTACTGATATATTTCATTATAATTTCAGGCCTTTATCCTCTTGCATATGCAGTTGTTGATTGAGAGACGGGGGATAATTGGATGTGGTTTCTCATTAATTTTCATGATGCACTAGCTCATCAAGATCGAAACATCACAGTCATATCCGATCGGAACAATGGTCTTTTTGAAGGTGTTTCTAAGGGTTTTTCAATGTCTGCACATTCCTATTGTATACATCATTTATAGGGAAATATAAAGAAGAAAATATGGGGGAGTGGGAACTTTTAGAAGAAGATCATTCAAGATTTCATGTGTTGTGCATATGCTGTAACAGTTGACGAATTTTAAAAGAACATTGATGCCCTGGAGAAGGTGGAGTTGGTGTCTCTGATTTTCATTATAACTTGCCTCTGAAAAATTGGTCTTGTGCATATTTCACCGGCAAACATTATGGTGACATGGCATCAAGTGTTGCGGAATCATTCAATGGCATCAAGTGTGGAGGAATCATTCAACTCTTGGATCCTAGAGGAAAGGCATTTATCGATAATTAATATGATAGATAAAATTAGGATCAAGATTGTGAGTTTCAATGCAAACAAACTTGTTGAATCTGAAACATGGTCAAATGAATTGTGTCCTCATTTTGATAAATCACTGACTGAAAATTGGAAAACAAAAGTAGACATTGGAATATTAGTCTCTCAAATAAACATGTGTTCGAAGTTCATTCAGATGTATGGGACATGGTTGACTTAACACAAGGAATTTGCTCTTGTAAGAGTTGGAAGCTACAATGCTTTCAATGTTCTCGTATTATTTTTGTCATACGGAAGATAGGTGGAAGTATTTATGATCATATTGAGAATTATTATAAGTTTTTTTCTACAAAAAAATCATACTCATCACCTATAGTTCCTCTTCTTGATTTGATGTCCCTAAACTTCCATTATCTGAAAATCCAGCAATCCTTCCTCCATTAACAAAGTGACCGTGAGAGAGGCAAAGAAATAAGAGAATAAAATTTGTTGGAGAGGTTATAATAAGAGAAGTTACCTGTTATAGGTGTAGTAAAATGGGTCATTATAGGTCCACGTGTAAATAACCAATTTGATTTCTCTCAATATTGTCAAATTCATTCATTGTAACCGTAGTTTTAAATAAAATCAATGAACATTCATATTGGAATAAATTTTTGTAATTTTATTGTTGAGTGTTCATTTCAGTATTATTTGTTTGGGAATGGGATCAACACAAAATACACACATATTTTTATAAAGTACATGCACATTGTAATGACCAAAATCTATTTCAATATGAGTGTACTTTATATATTATACGTGAACTTTTATAAACTACACATATAATATATAAAGTACATGCATTTAGAAAATAGTTTTGGTCAGTACAATGTGCATGTACTTTATGTACTGTAAAATTTATATTTCCTATTTTTCACGTTTACTTTATGTATTATTGCATTTACTTTAGATTTATTGTATTCATTTTTTATATTATAATTTCTATTATTAATTTTTTTTAAATATTTTTCTTCTATTATATTATTTTTCAACATTTAATGAACAAGTCACTCATATTCTCACATTCCTACGTGTATTATGGTCCGCACCAGTAGTATTATTATCAAAGTATTGTCAAAATATTCTTAATTTATAAAATATATATGCTCTCTATATTTAATACATGTATTTCCATACAAAAATATATTTAATGTACATTACAAAAATGTTATCTCCGTTTTTAATGTATTTCGTTACAAAAATGTACTTTACAAAAAGTGTATTTTATGCATGTATTTTATAAATAATATATTTAAATTTGCTAATGTGCGTGTATATTAATAAATAATGTGTGTACTTAGTTAAAGCACACACATAAAACACAACGTACATGCACATTGAGTTTTTTAAAGAATCTTAAGGGTTTAGTTTCATTTTTTAAGATTTATTTGTATCCACTCCCATGTCTTTAATTTTTTAGTATTAGTCCTATTATAACCACTATGGGACAAGTGTCATTCTCTGCAAAAAGAAAGATGAGCTACAGAGTAATTATAGATAGTTTTGGGAGGTTATGGGACTTTATTATAAATGTTTAATCCTAATTGATTTTTTAGTTGTGTTTTTTGTCATTTTTAAATAATTGTCAGTACTATTATCATCAAAATTAATAATTGTATACTTTAATTGTTAGTTTAGTTGATGAAAATAATTAATTGAGTAGATGAATTAGAAGGAGTACGGGATACACATTTGTTGCTGACATTGCTGTTGGATTATAGTGGATTGATGTTGGGTTGGTTAGTTTTAAAAGTGGCATGACCACTGGATTATTGTCCATATGGGGGTGGGTTTTTTCAACTTTTTTTGAAAATTACTTTGTATATCGAACAATATATATATAGTATGATAATTAAATGAAACATACTTGAAATTACATATAGTGCGCATAGATACTAGCCTTCTAGTTCTTATGCGTATGCATTCAATATCCCTTAGACCCGTTCAAGAGTCATTACCCCTGTAATGAGATCTCTCGAATTGTCCCGTTTGGACAGCTTGGGACTGCATAATTTCTGTATAATATTCTTAGTGGCTTAAAGTTGTTACTTCTGGAGGAAGTTCTGTAGTCGTATCCTAATGTTCTCTAGGTACATACTAGATTGACAAGTGTGACTATTATTTCAATTAATCAATTGAAATAACACTCATACTTGCCAATCTACATCGTGCACTTGGAGAACTACGGAGGTATGCTGCTATAATTTTTTCAAATCGTAACAATGTGCATGAGCTGTTAAGTATATTACAGAAAAATGCGGTCTTGAATGGGATAGGGCCACTCACCCTTTAAAAGAGATGGAGGAAATAGAAATTTCTATTATAAATTGAATTTGAATATAAATAAGACATAATTAAATGAAACATACTATAAATCTAAGTTTTGTTTATACTAATCCATGAATATACGCTTTGTACCTTTAATAGGTGATTAGTTGTGGTAGCTGTGATGGGATATCCGAAATACAAAGAGTGGATGGGTGAGACAAATAGAATGGGGGATGTGTTTCGTAGAGGTGCTAACGAATTTATGAAATATGCAAAGAAATGTCATAATGATGAAGAGTTTCCGTGTCTATGTGCTAGGTGTGAGAATGGTAAGGTGTTTGAGTGGAAAAAAGTTGAACTACATTTGTTAAGATCGGGTATGCAATATTGTTATCGATTTTGGAGTTTTCACGGTGAATTGAAAGTTTCTTTTGTCCCCGACCAACCTTCACAACAACCTTCAATAAGTAGGATAGATGTAGAAGGGGACGACGTAGATCATAATATGTTGGAGGATTTAGTTGATGATGCGTACCGAGTTTATAAAGTAGAAGAGAATGAAGTTACCGATGATGTACAAGGTTCAAGTGCTCGTGAAGATATCACGATAAAACTTGACGATGACTACCAAAGTTTAAAATTTAAGGTGACCCAATCATTATAATCTAGTTGTTAGAAAGATCAAACAACTTTACATGCCATGGTTGGTTTGGATAGTTTGAAGATGCAATACGATTTGTCTGGCAATAGCGTGACAGGAATTCTGAAATGGGTGAAGGGCTTATTACCCAAGGAGAATACACTTCCAAATAACTATCCTATTATAAAGAACATTTTGAAAGGTTTGGGAATGAAGTATAAATCGATTCATACTTGTGTGTATGACTGCATACTATACCGAAAGGAGTATGAAAATCTCGATCATTGTCCGGTATGCAATGAACCTAGATATGTCCAATCTACTAGTAAGGAAGACACAAGCTTAAAAGTTCCTCAAAAAGTATTAAAATATTTTCCCGTTGGGCCTAGATTAAAGAAATTTTTCACAGTACCATGGATAGCGAAGGCAATGACTTTGCATGCTAGGGAAGAAGTAGGGGGTAATATCATGCGTCATCCTACTGATTCTACTGCCTGGAGGAGGATGAATTATGAGTATCCCGATTTTGTTCGAAGAACAACGCAACATTCATTTGGATATATCAACAGATGGTTTTAATCCATTTGGAAATCTAAGCACCAATCAGAGTGTATGGCCAGTGATCCTAGCCCCACTCAACCTCCCTCCTTCACAGTGCATGAGACCTGAATTTTCGATGATGGATTTATTGATACCTAGGCCAAAGGCACCAAGTGATGACATCGACGTATACCTAGATTCTTTGGTAGAAGAATTAAATGAGTTGTGGGACGAGGGTGTGCAATTATTTTACTCTTTTAGAAAAGAAGATTTTACGCTGAAAGCTATGTTGATGTGGGCAATTCATGACTTCCAGCTTATGGGACATTATCCGGTTGTGTAGTATATGGTTATTTGGGGTGTCCTATTTATGGAGAGGAGACTAAATCTCTTCGTCTATTCTTTAGCTCAAAAAACGTATACCATTTCCACTGGAGGTTTTTACCCCTGGCTTATAGTTTCGGATTTCAGAAAGGTTCCAATTTTTTATTGTGCAGGTTTAAACATAGGCTACTGCCGAGATAACTTTTAGTTCAGAAATTGAATGTAAATCGTCTAAATTTGATCCTAATATGCCATGTTAGAATCCCAAATTTAAGAATGTCAAGCATAAGAAGACCCCAATTGGGAATAAAACTGAGACAAGAAAGGCATGGTCTAGGAGGTCAATTTTATTTGACTTTCCTTATTAGAAGAATAACCCGGTGCACCATGTATTGGATGTGATGAATGCAGAGAAGAACTTTGCTGAACATATTGTGGGCACTTGCCTTGGGGGGGTCATTCTAAGGAAGGAGAAAATGCACGAGAAGACCTTGAATCGTTAAAACTTAAGCCACAACTATGGTTGAAAGAAGACAGTAGTGGAAGGACAATAATTCCCCCTGGTGCGTTTACTTTGATGAGTGGGGAAAGTAAGGTGCTTTTAGACACAATATATAATTTGAAGGGACCATTTACTTTTTCGTCCAACTTGAAAAGGATTGTGAATTATGCTACTCATGATTTACATAAGTGTAAGTCCCATGATTGGCATGTGATCATGCAATTGGTTCCTCTATTGTTTAAGCACTATTTATCCAAGCACAAGGATTTGCGGAGGGCTATTATGCAAATTAGTATTACCTTCTCACTCTTGTGTGAGAAGGTAGTCAATCGAGAATACATAGTGGCGGCAAAATTAGCAGTGACCGAAGCAATTTGTGTGTTGGAGAAGTACTTTCTCCCAGCATTCTTTGACATAAGTGTTCACTTGTTAGTACACCTATGCGACAAGGAACTTCTTTGTGGTCCAGTTAGATATTGGTGGATGAATTCGTTTGTAAGATTGATGAAAGTTTTTAAAGATTACATCAAGAATACGCGATACCTTGCAGGATCAATTGCAGAGGAATACATAACCGTGGAGTCATCAATATATACTAGAGAATATATTCTTAATTCGACTAGCGTTAATGACACTGATGAGTTCGTCGATGATGGAGGTCATGTGATGGGAAAATGAGTGAAATTAACGAGTTTGCAACATGAACAAGTAGCTCGTTATCTATTTGACACACATGAAGATGTCGAAGAATAAAAAAATTAAGTTTCGATTATTATAATGTTTAATATTATTTTAGATTATTTTATACATGATTAATTTTGTAATATGCAGAAAATATGAAGCCTGTGAGAACAAAAAAAGACGAAATATAATGGTACAATCAGACAGCAAATTTAGGCTGTGGTTGACACAAGAGGTAATTATAATGAAAATGGTCATTATATAACGTTACATTACACTCAAATTTTACAACTAATATTAATTTATCTATATTCTCAGCTCTTAAAGACGGGTGATGCGACATTAAGGCTTGCTCGTCTAGCCACTGGACCCTTGTTCATGGCACAAGATTACAAAAAGTATCGATTGAACGGTTACATTTTCGACGTTAAATTGATGAGGAAAGTACAAATGTACAGAACTGGGGCATTTCATACACGGCTCTTACTTTCTTTCGAGCGAGCGCAAAAGATAAAAATCTCATTGAAGCTGAAATGACTTACTATGGTGTAATCCAAAATATATTTGAATTGGATTATATAAGCTTCAAAGAGGTTGTATTTTACTTTGACTGGGTAAGAGTTGAGCATAAAAATACTTGTAAAGTTAATCCTATCACCAATTTGATCATGGTTGACTTGTCCAAGTTGAAGAGCAACGACCACGTGAACGATGAGCCGTTTGTTTGTGCATTTTAAAAGGTTAACCAAGTTTTTTACTCGGAGTATATCAACAACGAGCCATGGTCAATTGTCCAACACGCGCCAAAACGTCTAAATAGTAGTGTGGATGACTTGGATGCTCCTACCGAATATCGATCCATTTTTTATGATAACCCAAATTTTAAATAATTTTTCAATTTGTAATCAATATTCCAATTTGTATCAAAATATTCCAATGCGTTTGGACAGTTTGGGACTGCATAATTTATGTATAATATTCTTAGTGGCTTAAAGTTGTTTCTTTTGGAGGAACAGTCCATTATAAATTGAATTTGAATTTGAAATTTAAGTTTTGTTTATACTAATCCATGAATATACGCTTCTTACCTTTAATAGGTGATTAGTACATAGTTATTTGGGGTGTCCTATTTGTGGAGAGGAGACTGAATCTCTTCATCTATCCTTTATCTCAAAAAATAAAGCGAGAATTTTCTTCATATTTGAACACTAAGAAATGCCATAATCCTATGGAGTGATGCTCTTCAAATTCCTTCAACTGGTGAAGTTTGGCTACACAACGGTTGGAAGGAATTTGTAGAGCATAACTCCATAGGATTATGGAATTTCTTAGTGTTCAGATATGAAGGAAATTATATTTGACACGATTTCCCGAGGTACATTAGTTGGAAGGAGGTGCCATATGAGCTCAAGTTAGCTGTTTGGGTGGAACTACAGGTAATGTATTTATATTTATATGAATATTTCAATTTCAATTTCGATTTCATTTTATATTTACATTATATTATTCTGATTTCAATTTCCTTGTTGTTAGCCCACCCCTTATGATAATCCTGGCTCCGCCCTTGGTTATGCCACATGTTTATTGAAGCTTCTTCGAAGGATTTTCAATGTAAAGTCTCTTTCATTATCTTGTCCTACCATGTTGGTAAGCTATAATATCTCTGCTATTGTTTCTTGCATAAATGACTATATTTTTTAGATTTATTACTTTTCATTTCATTTATAAAATCTCTCTTGTGCAGTGTCTTGCAGTGGTTGATTCTTATAGTGGAACTAGAACTGAAAATTGGTGCTGAATTTTCTCAAAAGTTGTCCTCTTCTAGAGGTTCTTATCTTTAAGGTACGTCAAGGGTTCATAACATCTTCCAGCTAAATAGTTTGTAGATTTGAGATAATTGATGGTGATGTTGCTTCTTCTTATATAAGGGTTTTTCATTTTGTTGTGAACAAATCGGGGCATCGTGATTGGAATGGTATGTACCTGATTGTTTGATATCACACCTAAAGACAATCGAAATTACGAGATTGGGGTTGAACAATGGAGTTGAACAGTTCAAGTACTTTGTGAAGAATGCCAAAGTTTTGGAGAAGACTATAATAAAGATGACGGGTGGTGCTGAACAATTAAAGCTTCCAAAGTGTTCAAAGCACATGATTAGTAAAATAAGTAAATTAATAAGAACATTGAAACGACAAAAATATGGCATGACGCGAAGTTGTCCCTCTTGCATATTGTTTCTATTTTGAATTTATATTTGCATTATCTCTAGTTTATTTAGATATATGATGTTTGAAAATGTACAACGTTGCTATAACAGGTACAAATATACTGCTGGGTAGTGGTAGTGGCCATACTGCCTAGCAGATTTTTTTTCAATTCTGCCCAGATTTATCATGGTCATTGACCATGACAAGTCCGTGACAAAGTAAGTTGTCACGGACTTGTCACGGTGAATGACCGTGACAATTTTTTATAAACTGTCACGGGCTTGTCACGGTCATAAACTGTGACAAACTTGTCACGGTCAGGGACCATGACAATTCTAACGAGCTTGTCACGGTTAATGACCGTGACAAAAAAAGTTGTCTCACCCAGAATTATCACGGTCATTGACCTTGACAAGTTGAACTTGTCAAGGTCAATGACCGTGACAATTCGGCAGATTTGGTGTAGTGAACATGAAAATATTTTAGGTAGTACGCGTACTTTGTAATGTCATGCATGCACTTTAGGATTCCTTGTTTGTTTGTGAGAATTTTGGGGTTTAGTCCTAGTTGTCAAGAATTATTTGGTCTAACATTGCAAAGTACACACATATGATCCAAAAGTACACGTGATATTATTCTTTTACATGTAATTTGTGGTGTTTCTCGTATACTTTTGGATTCTTTCTTTGTTATGGGCAAACAAAGCAAAGTACACACATAATACTACAAAGTACACATATCATATGCTTGTACTTTACAGGTTAGACTATAATTATTCGTACGTGTTGAATGGTCCATATCGGCGGCACCATTTTTTACTACAAATTATATGGAACTACATTGAATAAACAAATAACAAAAAATTATAAAAAAAATTACAATCATTTGTGTTAACAAAAAATTTCAAAAAAAAAATTATAATTATTTTTCCTCCTATTAACAACCAGGAATAAAAAATTCATTAGCTATACATGATCTTTGTTGAAGAATTTCGTCGTCTTCAAATGATGTTTTGAGCGCATTTCTTTTGACAATTTATTCGATGACGTATATACAGTACACCCCACAGTCAACACTGAAATTATAACAAAACAAATATATCAGTAAACATAATGTGAATGAAATTTGTTGAAATGTGTCGTGATGAATTATGTGTGTATTTTGACAAAACTGTTTCATCTTACTCATTATTTTGTCTCACGAATTCATTATCTTTGAGTATTTCAAAATTGACATCATGACTTAAGAGCTAGTCTATTGTTATTTTTCCTCATTAGATAGTGCATTTTCAAATTTCACCCCTTCAAAGTATCTTGTTATTGTACCTCTTTGACTTATTTGTGTTGCTTGGTGCTTCAATTTGCACAACTTTTCTTTGAAAACAGAATTCTCTTAAGAGGAAAAACCATGAGTATATATAAAATAAAAAAGTACATGTAATGTAAATAAGTTTAGGGCGTAACCATTTTGATTGGTCTCGTTGTAGTATAATAGGATTGATTGATTTCCAACGGGCGGAGAGAGTACATATGGAAAACTGTATTTTCTTCTTTATAGATAACTAATAATGTAAAATTTCTTGCATTATCTACGATTGAATGTCTTATGGGAATGAATAGAATATCATAATTTCTAAAAAATTCCAAAATGTGTTTTACTATTTGGTCTTTCTGCATTTTACTGTCATTTTTTCGAACGGCTTCCTACTAAAAGTAATAGACTTGTTAGTAAGAAAAAATATGATAATATATATTTCAAGGTGATGGAAAAAACTTTAGATTTTATTTTCCTTGCCCAAGCATATAAGTTAAAATCATGCATAGATCGAAGCCCATTTTTATTCATTTGTATCTCCATTAAACGGGAGAAGCATTGAATTATCTATTTCATGAATTTAAAAAGATGAGGATATAAAGATGCATATTTAATCAATATACTATGTTTCTATTACATATCTAGTTTTATATTTCTTCACCTTTAAGCAATTCTTTAATATCGTTGACGCAAATGAATGGTGAGTCTTATGTTGTATAGAGACAATTGCTAAATTTCAAGGCATAAAATAATTTTAAAATAATAAATTAAACATGTATATAATCTATGATCATTAAATAATATGTGTGTACTTTAATAAATATGCTTGTACTTTATGAAATATGAGTGTATATTTTTAGTTCTTTTCACTTCTTATTCGTGAAGATTCAGCCTCAACGTCACCATTTCTACATCCCCGTCTTTCAATTTTTGCACTATATCTTCATAATTTTTTATGAGATTTAAATTACTCTCAGATAGATAGGCATTTGTTTGTTCCAACATTCTTGATGACTCAGCCTATTTTTTCAATGTTTCATTCTATCTTAGTCATTCATTGTTGCTTGAATAAGTTTATCATTCAAATAATTGTTTATGATGATAACAAGGCTAGCATTTTAAACCTCTAACTTATTCAGTAACTCTTTTTGTTTCAAAAGTTGGGAAATTTCCACCTCCAACTTCTTAACTTTCTCTTATGTTTCTACAAGTTGACGATTATCTAACTCCAACTTCACATTAAAAAAAATAAGTCTTGCATTCACCACCCCCAAAGTTTTCACCTTCTCAAGTGAACAATCAAATTATTCAGCTACTTTAGATAGTTCAAATTTTTTTTCCAACAACTCCTTCTTCAATTCAATATTTTTTTCATGCAAATTTACCTTCTCAGCATTATCAGAATCTCATGATTCAAAATTTTCAGTATCTTTTTGTTAATCATTTCCCTTTTTTTTTATGGAATCACATAGTTTTTAAGGGGAATATTTCAACTGATGAAAGTGCATTTTTATTAAAATCTTCAACAGTTTCATCGGACGATGAATAAATATGTATAGGACTTGCTTCAGATATGTTCAAAGAGAAACTGGGCCCTTCACTTTGAGTTTTACTACTTTTCAAGGTTCTAAAAAATGCAGGGTGTGATCGAGGTGTGGAGGTCAAGCCTTAACCCTTAGAAGCCTAGGTGGGCCTTAGGCATTAAAAGGCGTGAAAAGGCGTTTAGGCCTTCTTAGTATATTTTAATATTTTTTAATAATAATAAGGCTATTAAAATACTAAAATTGTACATATCATAAAAATATGTCTGAATATATGTAAATTAAAATACTATTTGATTATTTTGGATGAGATAATGGTCCGGTAAGTAAAACAATTCTTTAAAGGGCGAAATTGTTTCACTAAAGTACTATTTTTTTTAGAAAAAGTGCGCCTTAAGTGTTTTACCAAGAATAAGGCGTGAAAAACTTAAGACGGGGCATTTCTCCCAAGCCTTAAGCCTAGGAGGTTTTTTTAGAACAGTGCTTTTTTTTATGCCCTTGTTGAGATCAGCTTCACTTTCTATTGCACTGTCCTTACTGGATTCTTCATTTATAGTCTCCTTCTTCAAATTTGTTGAAGCGATATCATTCTCAGATAACCAATCTTTTAAAGATGACAAGTTCCATCTAAGAAATTTTTGTATTTTCTCAACGGGTGGAATCATATCAAACTTCTCGCATACCCAATACTGTGATCATGTAGAAAAAATATGATATTAATAATTTTATTATCTAGTTTTCATAATTGGAATAACACATATACTTTATAAATATCACATGTATTTTCAAAGTACACGTGATATTTATAAAGTACACGCGTTTATTTTGTAAATATCACGTGTACTTTCGAAGTACACGTGATATCTAGTTATTCCAATAATCATAGGCAATGAAATAATGCGTGTACTTTATAAATATCACGTGTACATTCAAATTACACGTGTATTTACAAAGTACGTGTGTGTTTGTAAATATAACGTGTACTTTGAAAGTACACATGATATTTCAATGACCATGGTCAATAAAATTACGCGTGTACTTTATAAACATCACGTGTACTTTGAAAATATATGTGTATTTACAAAGTACACGTGAACTTAGGTTTTAAAACAAAGTTATAATTTATTTGTTAGGCTAATTGAATTAGTAAGTTTTTCTCACCAATAGTATAATGACACATCCAGTTGTTGTGCTTGGCTGTGAACTTGTTGTTTTGTCGAGTGAATTGATGAGAAAACAATACATAGGAGATGCCCAATCATATTTAATCATGTCATCAATACTGTTGATGTATGGTGTAAAAAATTCTCTTAATGTGAAGTTTGAGTTGGAGAAAAACAACATCGTCGTGAAGTGGAGACAAACAAGTTTTACAAAATTGGTAATGCCTTCATATGTGCCCAACTTTATCGATTTATTCAATTTTTTTAACTTTGAGCTATCGGGCAAGGAATTTAGGTTTTGGACCAGATGCATTCAATCTCTTTTTGAGATTTATTTATTGTTGCCCCTCTACCAATAGGATTCCAAATATTTCACTTATAGATTTTGGGATTATTTTGGAACTTGTCTTCACGTCAAAAATCTTCCTTTCCTTTTTGTAGAGTTTGATAATGGATTGAATATTTTTATCGATTTTTTTGTGCTGAATTTCTACTACTTCCTTACTGTAGTAGGCATTGAAAAGATCAAAGAATGGAGTCTTCTTAAGAAGTTCAGTAAGCCTATCATTTATTTTATTTTTAATAGCAGAGAAATCATGATAGAAGCTAACAACATTCGACCTATACTAGTCGTGTTTATTCACACCACGCGTAGATTTCACATCGCTGCTTGAAGAACTTTCTTCATCACTGATCTTCTTGTTGTTCTTTCCTTTTCTTGCCATCATCTTCATCCCCATTATAATAATCTAAACACATAAAATTTCAATTACAAACCTATAATGATAAGTTACGTGTACAACAAAAAATACACGCGAATTGGAATAAAATAAAGGCTCAAACAATAAAGTACACAAGTATTTAACAAAAGTATATGCAATATTCACATAAACACTTCTTACAAATCTGAACAAAGTACATGCTAACCAAGGATATACCTATCATTCGTTACATGGTAATACCTAATACATTTTGTTCGAAAAGTTATAAACCAAGATTCTCTGGTTTTTAACATATTCTAAAAAGAAATGAAACAATAGATCCATGCTAAACGCGCCAGCACATTCAAAACCTCTTAAGCAATACTGCTCAATTCGTTTTCTTAAATCCTTCACTTTCGATTCAGTTACTTGAAGCTTTTCTACATCAAAAGTACACTAAATGTCTTCATAGTAGTTAAAAAACTAAGTAACCTTTTCGTTCTATCATTGATGTAAAGCAGAAAATAAATTTCGTCATAAGTAGTATTGACTGTTAATGTGAGTTTTTGTATTGTATAAGATCTTCAAATGTGCAACCAATAATTTTTTAGTTGAACATACTTGATGGTATGGTTCTTATACGATTACACAACCATAATACTTCTTAAAAACAGTGGAATATCTTTCAAATGTCGTTGGCGTGGACCACAATAACATATAATCTTTAAATATGGAGATGACATATATACTACATAGAGTACTCGCATAGTACATAAAAGCACGCGCATTTTGTATTGAACCAAATCAATTTCAATGTGCATGTACTTTATGAATTTGCATGTACTATTGGAAAGTACACGCAAATTCATAAAGTACACGCACATAATACAAGACTTATACACAAGTAAGAGTGTACTCTATGAATTTGTGTGTGTTTTGCATTTAAAATCAGGGCAACAAATGTATTTTTTCATATCATGAACAAGAATAATGTTATTTTATCAGTCCATGTATAATGTCTATAAATTTATACATATGAGAACACAAATTACATAATAAAATAAGGAAAAAGTTATATAAAATCCAAGAACATAAAAATAGTACATGGAATACACAGCATAACACTCAAAAGTAAGGACAAACACGTGATATTAGAAATAAAATGCTAATAACATAACATATACACAATATTACATTTAATTCACAATAAATTAAACCAAATACATATATATGTGAGCATGTATTTATACCTTTTAGTCTTGTTTGGCTAAATTTGATTGAGAATGTGAATCGTTTGTTAGAATTTCCACGATTAGGGTTTTGATCGTTTGAATTTCTATGAAATATGTTTGTTTTGGAATTCAAGGTTATATATACGTTGTTGTTGGACCAAAATAAGATTGAGAATGAGAATCATTTTGGGGTTTTGATCGAAGAGACCGTACGCTTAGGGTCATGATCGATTAGATGATACACACTTTTTGGCACTTGAATTTCTGTGGAGTGTGTGTGTTTTTCAATTCGGGGGTATTTATAGTTTGGACCTAAACATTTAAAAAAAAATGGGCTTGCGTTTAGATTCCAAAATTGTTAGTCCAAGTACTCGACAGTAAAAGTCCCAATATAATTTCGTACTTAAATAACTAATTCATAATAAATTGAAATTAATCATCACAATGGGGAAGAAAGCATTATTTACTTTCTCGAATTAAAATTATCGGAACTAATCACATGTATCTGGGTAAATGAGACACATTGGACCTACATATCACGGTATGATATTTTCATAAAACACAATGGTATTCCTTACCGGGGTGAGGTTTGGCCTGTGCCAGTTTACTACCCAGATTTTTTAAAATCCATCGAGTGGAAACTTTTGGGGAAGTGACATTAGTAGATTCCACAATCTTTTTTCCTTCAATGGAATTTGGATTGAAATGAATGAGGTTTTTAACTTATAACTTCCTCCCCCACTCCAATAACTACACTTAATGACCCTCCCTATAAAATAAATAATTTTGGATTCCACATTCCCATTAACAATCGAACTATGCCTATAACTCCTTTTCATTTTAGTAATGTTACATCATATAATGCTCATAATGTTATGGATTGTTGAAATCGAGAAGCACTAATTAGGCTTTGATTGAAGGAACTATGGCCATTTATGATCTCTAAATTGAATTTTGTGGGGTCTAGCAAAAACACAACACATTGGACTAGATAGAATGTTTCCACTTGGGATGATTTAGCATATTCAATTCTAGGTATATTAAATTCAAGGTTGTTTAAAATTCCTGTGGTTGGAGTAGATATATGTGGATTTTCGAGAAATACTAATGAAGAGATTTGTTGTCGTTGGATTCCGGCATGCTTTCGGGGATTTTATATGAGATTTGAAAATTTTATCAAATTCAATAATTACAACCTTGGAAATTTTCTAAGTAAATGGTTATTTAAAAATCCTTCTAATGAGATTTTCTGATGACAATAATGGGTGATTAACTTTGCATCTTGTGAGACTATTGTAGAGCTCCAATACAAGCATGCTATCCCGACCCAAAATAATAGTGTAGCAATTATTTACAATTTAGAGTATTCTTTGGTGGTGGTTATGTGGCTAGTGTATTAGGTGTTATTGTATCACACCATGTTGATAACCTAGTCTCGTTTCTCAATAGTACCAAGGGGTAATTTTGGGTGATGTGAGTGAAACATATTTGTATTTTTTATATACATATATGCACATGCACACTTATGATTTTTTAAATTTGATATGTTTATGTTGAGTTTCAGGTTGTAATGAATCTTAGCATTTGCACGGTCTCTTCCATTTGTATAGTAATGATTGTGAACCAAAAAAATTCCCTCTTTTAATTGCAACTTATAGTTTTCTGCTATGGGACTATGATAAGTGAACATATTATCATATAAGCAACATAATTTGATAGCAATTATTATCAACAACCTAAAATTACGAGATGTTCTCATTATTAGCTTCTTGATATTCTAACAATAATAAATCACTTCTATTTTTTCATTATGCTCTTGATTTTATCCTCTATGGGTTAAGTAGCCAAGTTTGATGCTTGATATTGAATCTTCTTATGGTAATGAATCACTTGTGTTTTTTCATGCTGGATGTTTCTCTTCAATTTATGACACAAGTATATATTATATACTCATAACAGTTGGCCCTCAGTCATGACCATTATATGGAGTCAAATAAATTGATGGGGACTCCTTTTCATTTTAGGAAGTTAAAAGGCTGACAATTTATGATTGCAAGACTGCTAATTTTGTCAATTTATCACAGTTGGGGAACACTTTCTCGTATGAGGCCAATCATAGCTCCTTGACATGTTCTTATCCCTTATTTTTTCTATTAAAACCTTTAGACTTTTCTACCTCTTAAATGTTGCTAGAGAAAAAGATGAAACTTCTATGCTCTGTGTAAGGAATGACCAATATTCTATTTACACATGTATTACTAATCTATGTTATAAAAAAAGATCCAAGTTTCTTCTATTTTCATCCATATTGAGTTCTATATCTAGTTTATGCATTCAAAATTAAATATAATCCACATAATATTCTAATAATATGTAGCATATAGTTTTGTTGCCTACAATTGAGTCTCTTGTTTGATCTCTAGTTTTCATGAATGATGTGTGTTTCTAGATTTCATTGACTATCATGAAAAAAAGTGAGGCCATTATGTTTGACTTATTGTCTTTGTACTGATTTTAGTTCGAAACACTTATGTTTGTTCTATATGTGAGTTTTTTCCTGGAGAAACATTTTAAATTTCTTTGGAATTTTGTTTAAAATCCTTCATTAAGCATTTGTTTTCTTTGATGGCACTCAATGCATTTTGTTGTAGTTTTATATTTTCAACATGAAAGCCACAAACCTTCCTTTAAATGTTTTAAAAGAATACAACTCGACTGATGTCTTACATTACAGGATTGTTCTTTTAGGTGGACATTATTAGTTGGCCTCTTATTTGTGATCCTAAGGCTTAATTATTAATGGGGTTTAATAATTTGGTGTTGAGAATGTAAAAGCATGATTTCTATCATTTGCTCATAGCTTAGGATACATTTAACTTTTGGTGGGATATCCAATTGATTCGAGCCATCACGAAGAATCGATTTTCCATCTTCTCAAAATTCATGAAGATATTGACAAAACAAAGGTATAAAATAATTTAGGATTTTGAATTTATTTATGTTTATGTTTGGGATTTTTTTTTTAAATCGAGACATTTTTATAACATTTTTCAGGATTTAAAAATTTTCAAAATACGCGCATATCGTTAAAACGAGATGGGAATCTCTTTCAAACTTTTATTCAATCTCATTCGAAGTGGTCGTTTGAAGGTTCCTTCAATCGAATATTTAACGAGGGCATAATATTTTGTCATGTTTGAAGCTTGTTTGAATATCATTCAAATGAGATTAGGATTTCATTAAAATGACCTTTTATAATATTTTGACGAGGCTCTTACAAAATCGATTTTTGAAAATCTGCTGCAAAATTTCTCACTTTCTTTATTTCAAAAATCTATTTTGATTCACAATCATCACTCCCAACTATATATGTGAATCAGTTTAAAAGACTAGATAGTTTTATATTTGAGTTATACTTGTGGAGAGATTCTTATCATAGCGGACCGTTGTGGTTCTAGAGGGGATCACTACTGAAAGGAAGACCAAGGCTGATAGGTGAATACTTAGGGTTGACCGCCACCTATGGATGACTTTGGAGTGAGCTGTATTCTATAGATATTTTGTAAACTGCATCTTGTAAAAGCTCTATAGTTCTCATAAAAAGGCTTTTCTCGTAAAGGATATTTCCTCAATTTTCCTTCTCATGTATGCATGTTTATTTTTATCTACTTTATCACTTAATTTCTTATTTAGGGTAATAAGATAAAATTTGGACCAGTGTGCTTTGGACACTAAATTATATAAATATTCCATTAAGATCATCATTGCGTACTCTCAAATTGGTTTCAGAGCCTATTGCAAAAATTTACTGTGTGAACTTTTTTGGCAAAAATATTTTTCTCTTGATATCAATTTGTTTAAAATTATTGATCGTTGAAAATTTTAATTTGATTGGAAAATTTGTATAATCGAGGGCCCATCTTTGACGGTACAAATTATGAATACTGGAAATCTAGGTTGAGGTTTGTCTTGAAAGCCATGGATGAGCGAGTCTGGTTAGTTTGTGAAAGAGGATGGACTCTTCCCATGATCATTGTCGATAATGTCACCAATCCTTAACCTATTTCTTCTTATACTGATGAGGAATTTAAATGCTGTAATTTTAATTCTCATGGACTTAATGAAATTTTTAGAGTTATCACCCCTGATGAGTTCCAGCACATCATGACATGCACTACGTCTAAGGAAGTATGGGATACTCTCTATCTTACTTACGAGGGTACCAATGTTGTAAAGGCATCAAAGCTTCTGAATTTGACCACCTAATTTGAGACCATCACTATGTTTGATCCTGAGTCATTCGATGAGTTTATGCGCATTTATCGGACATTGTTAATTCGAGTTTTAATTTGGGTGAGAAAATTCCAAAAATGAGAGTTGTAAAAAAGATTTTGAGGTCACTCCCCGCCCGTTATATTCCTAAGGTCTCCATACTCAATTTGTTAGGTATTTTAGACATTCTTTAGTTAAAAAAACACATAGGAGACCTTTAGAGTTATAAGATAGATATGTTCCCATAAACCATTAAGCTTAAGAATATAGGGGTTACTTTAAAGACTCGTGATAAGAAGAAGAAAAATGAGAGAGTGTGTTAGTCTGAATCTGAGGGTGAGGTTGATTTTGATGATTGTTTTCGAAATTTTTAAAAAAATCTCAAATTTTTTAAAAATAATTCTTCCAATAAAAGGATTTTTGAGAAAAACAATAATAAGAATGAGGTCATGGATAGCGGTGATGAAGAGGGGGAGATAAGGTGTTATGAGTGCGAGGGTAAAAGGCACAAGGCACATGAGTGTCCCACTAAGTTAAAGAGAAAGGGCAAAGAGATTGCGAATAAAGACACTTTTAGCGATAGTGATATCAAATCGGTTGATTCATGGTAAAATCACCACATAAACCATGTGTTGAGTTTATTCCTAGTCACATGAGCACTTCTAGTTTATCCCTCGACGATGAGGATACATGTAAATATGAGATCCTTGATGATGTTTTCATGTTTACATGTCTCTTGGGGTTCTAGATTTGGAGAGAGAGGTGAAATCTTTAAGGGTGTGTTAGGCATCGGCGAGTCAACTCGAGAAGGTTAAGGTTTCTTTATGTGTGTATCTGATTGTCTTAGGTAGGAAAAAGAATGAATTGACCAACACCATGGCTACTCTTATGGGAGATCTTTCAATCTTCATTGGAGACTCGTGAGAATCTTGAAGCCCATGTATCCCAACTCGAGATAAATCTCTAACGTGCCTGGAATGTCAAGGCAACTTTAGAGGATACATCTAAGAAGGTAGGAAAGATGCTCCTCATTCCCTCTTTAGGTAATGTTGAGAGGGTAGGATTAAGTTATGACGGTGCGTCCACTTCCCATGTTCACCCGAGCCAGTTCGCGAGTTTTTATTAAATCCATATAGTGCTCGACCTAACCCACCTAGGCGTTCGAATCCACGTAGGAGAGATCGAACTAAAATTTTTGAGAGAGGTGAACCTAAGCTCATGTATTTTGTTCCTATCACAAGGAAAGAGGTAACCTTTGGGAATATTTCTTTAAGTTATGGAAAGTGTCTCATAGGTATCTTCATATGCTAATATAAGTTTTCCCACACGCACTCCCATAGATATTACTCTGCATGCTCCCGTACATCACATAAATAATTTTGAGAATTTTTGAGAGAAAATAGAGTGTTTGGTTAAGACTTCACAAGATTTGATGGATATTTTTTTATAGGATGTTATCTCCTTTGGAGAACTCCTCCGGACCTAATGATTGAGATTTGGATTTATTTTCTAATAGAGGATGTTTTTCATGCTTATATCTTACATACCTATCGCTAGATTGTACTACCATTGTATTATCATTGTATTATCTTTTTTAATTTTGATATATTTTTTGAAAAATCCAAAAGATTTTTGTTTTTCTTGAAATTTTTTGGAAGAATACAAAAATATTTTTGATCCCTTTTTAAGAAAAAGTGAAAAATCCAAAAAGATTTTATTTTGATAAATTTTTTGAAAAATCCAAAAAGAGTTTTGTATTATTTTTTTAACACTATATGTGGATGAACATTAAAGATGTCTGAGTCACCCATTCACTCCATATCCACGTGGCTATTTTATGGTGTTTTGAGACATGCCACATTTTATTTTTGTGCTTTATAATGTGTGGAGTCATTAAGATGTGATATGATGACTACTTGCTACATGTTTGACTCCTTGTCACCTTTAATCGGCATGAACACTGACTTATCTGAGCATTACACTTATCTTTCACGTGTCGATTGTAGTGTTTTGATCTCAATATGGATTTTCAAAATGAACGAAATTTGAGAAATGAGATAATGAAAGTAGTGCATGTAAGAACCATTGCCCGGATTGGAAAATAGAAAATCATATCTCCAAAAAATCTGGTATATTTAATACAATGGAATAGGGCTGTGAAAGACGGGTGATTTTTCATAAATAGGCACCCTTTTAAAAAATGAAAAGAGCCTAAAAGATTAAAGGCACATAAAAACAAGAAGAAAGTGCTAGGCCAATTTCAAATAACATTGATGCTTGCTACATATGAGCATTGATTTCTTCAAAAAGATGTAAGAGAAAAAAATTCAATACGTGAGTTTTTAGGGAGTTAAGTTCAAGATCGATGGGTTTGCACGTCCTGAAAAAATCTTGTAAAGCATTACATATTTTTGGGCATTATTGGTGTGAAATCACTCACGATCTTGATTAGTTGAACATGTCAAGTCTTTTTCACTTTAGTTCACAATTTTTTACACCTAAGGTAGACTTTGAGATCTAGCGATAGTGGTTTCTTTGTGCACATAAGTTATGTTTCTCTACGTTGATTAACCTATAGAATGTGTTCACACCCCTACATTCCACTTTCATGATTTGGTTATTTTTGTATATCTTCATGGTGTGTTGTCTTTGTAAAATTTATTTTATTTGAAAATTTTGAAAAATAAAAATACCTTATGTTGTATTATGAGATTATCATTGCATGATTATTTATGCATATCTTGTTGTGATGATATATTTTTATGTTTGGTGATATTTTTCATGATTAGTTATTATTCCTTGTCTATTTCGGACAAAATAAAAAGGGGGAGAACAAATTACGGGGGAGTTTGATTTATTGGGGAGATTTTCATATCTTTGAGAATTTTTTGATATATTTCAAACTCAATGCATCATGGGGTATTTTCCTTATTTCATGTGTGTAGGTACTTTTAGAAGAACATATTTGGATTACACTTGATGAAAACAAACTGTTTAAGAGAAGACAAAAAAAGAAGTGAAGATTTGATGACTTTGTTTTGAAGATAGCTCTACCTTTGTACCTATCCATTTTAGGGTTTAATAGGGTATTAGGATATTGTATTCGTCTTAGGGGATTGTTTGTAATTTGGATTTCGATTTTATGTTTGTATCGGAATAGCCAAAAGGGGGGAGATTTGTAAGAGAATGATTTTTATCATTTGCTCATAACTTAGGCTACATTTAGTTTTTGGGATATCCTTCTACCGATTGATTCCAGTGGTTATGAAGAACATATTTTCCATCTTCTCTAAATTCAAGACTATCTTCATAAAATGAAGGTATAAAATAATATAGGATTTTGAGTTTATTTACGTTTATATTTAGGAGTTATTTTATTTAAAATTGAGGCATTTTTTTTATCATTTTTTCGGATTTAAAAAATTTCAAAATATGCACATATCGTTCAAACGAGAGGGGGATCTCCTTCAAATGACAATGCAATCTCGTTTGGAGTGGTTGTTTGAAGGTTCCTTCAATCGAACATTTAACGAGGCCGTAATATATTGTCATGTTTGAAGCTCGTTCAAATGAGATTAGGATTTCTTTCAAACGAGAGTCTTTTCTTGTTCAAACGAGGTTTATATTTTATTCGAATGACTGTCGTCACCTTGAATTTTGTGTCGCCTTATAAATACCTATTCCATGCAGTATTTTGATGAGACTTTTACTAAATCGATACCTGAAAATCTGCTATAAAAGTTCTCACTTTCTGTAGGTCAAAAACCTATTTTTATTCCCAATCATCACTCCCAACTATATATGTGAATGAGTTTAAAGCCCTAGATAGTTATATATCTGAGTTATACTTGTGGAGAGATTCTCTTCACTGCTGAGGGTTGTGGTTATTGAGGGGATCACTACTAAAAGGAAGACTAAGGTTGATCTGTATATACCAAGGGTGGACCACCCTGTGTAGATGACTTTGGACTGATTCATATTTTGTAAAGATTTATGTAACTTGCATCATGTAGAAACTCTATAGTGTTGATAACAAGGTTTTGCTCTCAATGGATTTTCCGCAGTTTGCCTTGTAGTGTTAGCATGTTTAATTTTATCTGCTTTATCACCTAGTTACTAGTTTAGGGTCATGAGATAAATTTTGACTTGTGTGTGTTGGACACTAAATTATATAAATATTAAGATCACCATTGCTCACTCTCAGAGAATATTTCCTCTTTTGTCTTACTTTTAGGAAAACGAACAAAGAAGAAGAGGAAGTGGAAGCATTACTCCTTTGCAACATAGTGACTATTAAAAGAGGAAGTTAAAGTCTCGTGAGCGAGATATAAATATACCTATAGTCTATACTGCCATAAATTAGAATGTAAATTTCTGCAATTGGTTACTGTATTATTTTCTTTTCATTTCATTTTTTGAATTAAATTAAAATGTTAAAGAGATTTATGATTCTATTTATTTGTTCTACTTTTCCCATTACCCAATGTTTGGCATCTTTGTATGAATTTCTTTGACTTCTAATTAGAATGTGGAAGCTATGGTGTTATTTATTCATATGTTTTTTTAACAGGGTAAACTGTAATAGTGAAATGAAAAAAGAACTTATGAATAGAATAAAAGAGTCATGTGGTAATTTCTTTTAATATAACTACAATTTGTAATGGTACTAAATCGTTACAAACACACACAAAATATATTAATAACTCAAAGAAATGCTTCCTTTTTAATGATTATTAAGTCTAACCAAATTAGTGATAGTTTAAAACCATTACAAATTTGCTGCACATACACAACAGTGAACATTTTTCGCTACATAAAAAATCGTTACAAATAGAAGTTTTTAAGAGTTTAAGAATGTTATAATTAAAATATAAATTCACAAATTATAATGAATTAAACAGTTATAAAATAATTTGTAAGTGTTTTAAACTTTTACAAAATGACATTATTGGTGTAGTCAGTAATGGGTGTTGGATGCATAGGCATGTGGCCTTAAGACTAAGTGGGAGATTGTTAGGGTTTTATTCATAAAACCATGTAATGATGTTTATTCTTAATAAAAGCATGTTATGTTTATTTTAGATGAGAGTCATGTTTGTGAGAATTCTTTATATATATGTTTTAAATATTCCCTATGGTATATCGATCAATTGGACTTAGTATAAATTTCAGTGAGTTGGGTTCAACCAGATAACATGAGATTGAAATTCCTATTCTAGTACAATTAAAAGGTTCACAACCTAGATAGGGAGTTGACATCCTAGAAATAAAGATGTGAGTGAAATCCTAGTAGTATCTTGTGACAACCCGCCTATTAAGATACCGGGCGATCACTCCTATATCAAATTTTAACAGGAGTCTCATACGGATCATTCTTAGCATCACTGTCGAAAATCCATTTAATTACTAATAACCTATTAGGCTGGCGTCAAAAACTTTTATTTAACTACTCTTTTTAAGCGAAGATAATTAAAACATCCACACAGTTTGCGTAAATGAAACAGAAGTGAAATAAACGACATAGCACTCGGTCAAAATAGACAACCATATCGAATGATGCTCTAAAAGAATAAATAAATGCAACTGGACCATTGGCCCGAATATTTATACAGTGCCTCCAATCTAGAGTATAATAATGGAAGCGGCTATCAAAAACCTGCATGCATCCACATCTGCTGCAGTTGACGTCTGACTTAAAAGAAGTGCCATCCAGGCGTCCCTGTGTCTGGACACCTATAATATATATATATATATATATATATATATATATATATATAGCAAGAGAGGAAAATTAGATAAACGGGTCAAAGCCCGAGTTTTGAAAATATTTAGCAAGTGCATAAATGCCTTATTTTTAGAAAAAGGTTTTATCTCATATTTAAATTTGGTATCGCACTCCCATGAGATACCCCTCACCTCTCTTCTAATAGTGCACTCCTAGCGCATCCCTCTAAACATCCTAGTCAAGCTACCCTGCTAAACTAGTCTATCACCCAACCACTGTCTACCCCAGATAGTCTAAGTACTAAGGGCTAAACTTCACCCCAGTCTCAATGCTATGCCATGTTCATGCGTGGGGTGTCTCCCAAAGCAAAATCCAAACAAAGAACCCCCCTGATACACTACTACACGACAAGTTCGATCGTCGAGATCCATTAGACCCTTGGCACCCAATTTATCCATAAATATATTCATATTTCAATATACATCTGGATCTATCTCCCGGAATGAGAATTACTTCATTTCTATTTTTATCTCAAAACTTTTCATTTCCTTTCTCATATCCAGGAAATGTATTGTAAGCCAATTCATTATCATGAATTGCTTTGACATACCACATAACTTTTTAAAAGCCAGTTTTATTATCAAAAAAATGCTTTTCCATTTTAAAACATCCCATTTCCCTTCTTCCATCCAGGAAATGAATTTTAAAAGCCATTTTTATAATCATAAAAATGCTTTTACCATATCATATGCTTCCACTTCCCTTCTTCCATCCGGGAAGTGTTTCCGAAGCCAATCATTTACCCCATTTCCCTTCTTCCATCCGGGAAATGTATTTTAAATCCAATTTATTATCATAAATTTC
Source organism: Sambucus nigra (assembly GCA_949130495.1). Lineage (NCBI taxonomy): Eukaryota > Viridiplantae > Streptophyta > Magnoliopsida > Dipsacales > Adoxaceae > Sambucus > Sambucus nigra. Next base: position 129,740,936 of record OX422213.1, on the reverse strand, counting down.
TTTAACATATCTAAGACCATCCCTCCGGGTTTCCCCACTGGACGCTCCCCTAAATGGCTATCATCTTCCAGGGCCTATCAAACAAGACAACCTGGGAACCTAACAAATCGTCGGGAACCGGCCATATGCCTGCGGGATAGTCAAGACCACACCCAGAATCTCCTAACCAGCGCAGTAACAATAATCGCTCATATGGCCTATAGGACTATATCCACCCTGCATTCATTAGTCAGGGGGCTTCACCATACGCACGCAACTCCCCTTATGAAAGCGATTTAGAGAGGTCTGTAACCATAATTTATCAATTATGAAAAATCATTTCTTTTCCATTTTGAAAACATTCATTTTTATATTATCAAAATCATTAACCTCATATCATAAATATATATATACTTCAATCACATAGTATATACATATACCATATATTCCTCCTCGAATATATAAATGTCCATATGCCAAGTACATCTAGCGATGACCAATAATCCCAAAGATTCCCTCAAGGAATCATAATCATGCATTCATATAAGCATGATACTATACCCAAAGTATTTTCTTACTTTTGTAAGTAACACATACCTTAATCCCATCTAAAGATTTATTGGATATCTCCAATTATACCATTTTACATTTAGTGAATATATACCTATATTCCCAAATTTCATCATAATCCTCTCATAGGATTCACTCAACCACTATCGATATATTTATTCTTTCCTATGCGCATAAACTATATAGGCCTAAAAGCCCACTAAAATAAACTAGGGATTTATCTTTCCCCGATAACCTTAAATTTAGTGGGTTATGGTTTTCATTTCCATGAACCCAAGGACTACATCTTGTCCATATAATCATTTAAAGGTCCCCATCATAATTTCTGAACCCTAAAGCATCAAATTCTACAATTATTCTATTTTCCTCGAAAATATAATGTAAGGGTTATACATTTAAACCCTCACTTAACCCTCCTAAATTCCTTTAATTAGAGGACCATATAGTCCTAAAAGGTCCCTTATGTTATCACAAACCTCGAAGCAAGGTGAAATGGAATCTATCCCATCCAAACCACCCTAGAAAAATTGCCAACTTTCAGCAGGGGTCGATCGATCGATCCTTGGCCGTCGATCGATCGATCCCCCATGATCGATCGATCGATCATAGCGGGCAGCTTCTTCTCCGAGAAGTTGTTTCAGCCATAGAAGCTTCCTCCAAGCTTCCATCTCCGCACCCAACGGCCCACAACTTCAACCAACGATAACCACACATATAATACAGGTTATAAACATCCTAGAACCCGAAATCACTAATTAATTTCAGTTAAAATCTAAGTTTCTCCAATTATTCAATTTTAGGGATTTATTCATTTTATCTCCCGCAAACCCGTTTTATCCACGAAAACCCGACCCAAAATCTTTAGGGTTTATTTATACCAAACTACGATATGAGATTTGTGCTCAAAAGTAAATAAATCAAGTAAACACCTGCCTCATGGATACAATCCGACGACCTCGAGCCGAATCCCGCAGAGTTTGGCCCAAATCTTCCTTTTTCCCCTCTTTTCTTCCTCCTCTCTCTTTTCTCTCTCTTTTCTTTCTTCTCTTTCTCTTTTCTCCCTCTCTCCCTCTTTATAAAGAAAGAAAAAGGGTTTAACCCCGTAAAACCCAAAAACAACTCGTTTACTCAATTACGAGACCGTTTAACTCTAAAATTCCTCGAAACTCAATTTTGACAATCGGACACTCTTTTTCAACTATCTCAGACATCCCGATACTCACGGCGCAGTCGAAATTTCCATCCGAGATACTTGACCGCAAATCACTATTTTTCCCAAATCACTTAAGGCGGGGTTTCTCATTAAAACCTTGCCTTTTGTTGCTTTTATCAAAGACGAAATATAATTAAAATACTTCGGCCTATTAAATCCCAAAAAAGAGTTACAACATCCATCCAAAATCATCCAATCCCAGAAAATCCCAAAAATCAGTATTTCGAGAATTTCCCAAATTCCCAATTTATATCCATTTATGGAATTTAATTGTCTCCAAAAGGACGAGTTATTACATACTCCCCCCTTATAACGGAATTTCGTCCTCGAAATTCAGATACGACATACACCACCAACCTACGATCACAAATCCCATTATGTCTTTGTACCCCCAAAAGCAAAAGGTTCTAACACGATAGTCCTTAACCATATTCCACCCACCTCAAGGTGTACTCAAAACACTAGCTTTACCATAAGCTCATCTAGATTTCTATCTGCTAACGCATAACATCTACGCGTTACTCCAATGGCTTCTCTTGTTGTCAATAGGAGAAATGAATCTATAATTATCGCTTTACATCTTGCAAAGCTTCAACTTTATATACCACGCCCCTTCTGTTTCAGGCAGTATATAAAACCAATTCACTAAGATGCCATATACCTTTCTAACATGTGCACATCTGCACCTCCATAGTGAATGTTCGACACGCAACACTCTCTCCCAATAAGGGTCTCCTTTCCTCGGTGAAATACTCACATATGGGTTCTCCCAACCCGTGAAATGCCATTCTCCTAACCTCGGCGCCACTAACTCAATCGAACCTACATCCTAACAATACTACGGTCTATGTGTTACCCTACCTACACGAAACGAATATAATCCTAAGTATATTCCTAGTGCCAAAGGTCTCTCTCAACTTCCGACATTTGCTTGGTTTCGTGCGTGGGACGTCTCACAAAAGCAAAATCCAAACAAGGAATCCTCCCGTTACACTACTCCCTCGCGTTGTCGATCATCGAGATATAGCGACCTAAGGCACACCAGCGGGGCGTCCTAAATCCTACCTCACTAGAATATGAACGCATTACTACTATTCTATCCTTCCGCCCATACGAAAGGAAATCTAACTAATCGAAGTGCCCAATCTCTGAAAGAGCACTACGTACATCATACCCAAATCATATTTCCTCAAACTTTGCCTTTTCATTATGGCCTAACCATAATTCTCAAATCAATTTCCCTAAGTCCTACTTCACCCATCAAATTGTGGTGAGAGGACCACTTTAGTGCTTTTCCCATAGCACAATATTTCCATGAGTATACCATCATCACATGGCTCATCGTCTATAGTGGTTCATCCATACTATAAGACTTATCAACAAAACGCACATCCTTTCATCCTATAACATCTCTCCACTCCCTACGCCATTAAGATTCATGTGTGGAGCGTCTCGCAAAAGCAAAATCCAAACAAGGAACCCATCCACACACTCCTACTCAACTTTGTCGGTCATGGACGTCCGTTATTTGAAACATGCAATCGGGATAACCCTATCCCCCTTTTTCTAACAAAAGGGTGGTCTGAACTCCTATCTATAACTAAGATTCACACCATCCATCTCTCGTACAAATATTAAGTCCTTGCGCAATCAATAATGAGCTTAGTCTCATAGCTCAGCAATAAATCGGTGCACCCCAAATCATATCTATAAGGTCGCCACATATTCAACGAACGGTAATGAAACCTCTGCTCATCGAAGTTCCATCTACCCATAACAATAAAGGCGAACTCAGCCTGTATCTTGGTGAGACACCGCAACAATAGCCCGTTCCACCCTGGAACTGCGGACACGATAGTCTTCCCACTATTAGCCTGCTATCGCTCCGAACAACCAATAACATTATATGCTCACCATATCACCATACTCGTATAGACATATAAAAAGAGCATCCCAAACCAGATATATATATATATATATATATATATATACAATATATCAACATCTGGCTTTATGGAGAATGAAGGAAAATAAAACTCCACTATCGCGAAAAACATATAGGCATACATGACATAATGTTATTGATACCGTCACAAAGCTCAATTTACACACACGAGTCTATGGCTAATGAAACACTGCGACTTTATCTAGCCACGCCAATTATACCTCCTTCATTGACGTGAATCCCCGGGTGGATGCCCACCAATGGGGTCCTCAAACATACACATTCTCCATAAGTGTTAGCAACATTTCTCTAGTGAGCCTATCGTTCCTCGAAAGGACTCATTATTCATTGTACCTACCTCATCTCGGTGCAAGGTTCGCTTCTCCATAATACTCTTTATTCACTGTCGGCCTTTGGCCGATCCATAGGTGAATAATTCCCAAAACAGCATTCTTTTTATTCTTGCTGAATCACGGGGACTCACGGTTAAAACTATCCGTAAGATCCCTTCTGAATCCTTACTTCACTGGGAAATTCAACTTTAGTACCACTTTCTACTACGGCGGTACTACGGTACTCATAACTACTATACTTTAGTAGTGGTTGAGTCCATACTTAGAAAACACTGCAGAGGAAGTGACCTCTACTACGGTCCACATTCTCGACTTCTACCAGCTACTCCAACTAAGCCTCACCTCCTGCTGCCATCCAAGCCTCGCACACGAATCTCAAATGAGCGCGCAAAAGATTACTATAATCTTGTAAGATGGTAGGAGAATAAAATCTCACAAGAGAAATAAACAATCCTAATCCTGAGGCTCTATAACAAATCGAGAGCAATGCAGAAAGCGTAGTACGTCCTCACAGATTCCTAAGGACACTAGAACCTGATGCTCTGATACCATCTGTGATAACCCGCCTAATAAGATACCGGGCGATCACTCCTATATCAAATTTTAACAGGAGTCTCATATGGATCATTGTTAGCATCACTGTCGAAAATCCATTTAATTGCTAATAACCTATTAGGCTGGCGTCAAAAACTTTTAAACTCTTTTTAAGCGAAGATAATTAAAACATCCACACAGTTTGCGCAAATGAAACTGAAGTGAAATAAACAACCGAACACTCGGTCAAAATATACAACCATATCGAATGATGCTCTAAAAGAATAAATAAATGCAATTGGACAATTGGCCCGAATATTTATACAGTACCTCCTATCTAAAGTACAAGAATGGAAGCGGCTATCAAAAACCTGCACGCATCCACATCTGCTGCAGCTGACGTCTGACTCGAAAGAAGTGCCATCCAGGCGTCCCTGTGTCTGGACACCTATATATATATATAGCAAGAGAGGAAAAGTAGAAAAATGGGTCAGAGCCCGAGTTTTGAAAATATTTAGCAAGTGCATAAATGCCTTATTTTTAGAAAAAGGTTTTATCTCATATTTAAATTTGGTATCGCACTCCCATGAGACACCCCTCACCTCTCTTCTAACAGTGCACTCCTAGTGCATCCCTCTAAACATCCTAGTCAAGCTACCCTGATAAACTAGTCTATCACCCAACCACTATCTACCATAAATAGTTTAAGTATTAAGGGCTAAACTTCACCCCAGTCTCAACACTATGCCATGTTCGTGCGTCTCGCAAAGTGAAATCCAAACAAGGAACTCCCCCGATAAACTACTACGCGACAAGGTCGATCGTCGAGATCCATCAGACCCTCAGTACGTAACGTGTATATATATATATATATGTATATGTATGTATATATATATATATATATATCATATAAGAAACATTAATATTAGAGCACTAAGGATTAAACTTCTCCCCAGTCTCAACACAATGTCATATTCGTGCGTGGGGTGTCTCGCAAAGCGAAATCCAAACAAGGAACCCCCCGGATACACTACTACGTGGCAAGGTCGATCTTTGGGATCCATTAGACCCTCGGCACCCAATTTATCCATAAATATATTCATATTTCAATATAGATCCAAATCTATCTCCCAGAATGAGAATTACTTCATTTCCATTTTTATCTCAAAACTTTCCATTTCCTTTCTCATATCGAGGAAATGTATTGTAAGCCAATTCATTATCATGAATTGCTTTAACATACCACATAACTTTTTAAAAGCCAGTTTTATTATCATAAAAATGCTTTTCCATTTTAAAACATCCCATTTCCCTTCTTCCATCCTGGAAATATATTTTAAAAGCCATTTTTATTATCATAAAAATGCTTTTACCATATCATATGCTTCCACTTCCCTTCTTCCATCCGGGAAGTGTTTCCGAAGCCAATCATTTACCCCATTTCCCTTCTTCCATCTGGGAAATGTATTTTAAAGACAATTTATTATCATAAATTGCTTTAACATATCTAAGACCGTCCTTCCGGGTTTCCCCACTGGACGCGCCCCTAAATGTCTATCATCATCCAGGGCCTATCAAACAAGACAACCTGGGAACCTAACAAATCGTCGGGAACCGGCCATATGCCTGCGGGATAGTCAAGACCACACCCATAATCTCCTTACCAGCGCGGTAAGAATAATCGCTCATATGGCCTATATGACTATATCCACTCTGCATTCATTAGCCAGGGGGCTTCACCATACGCACGCAACTTCCCTTATGATAGCGATTTAGAGAGGTCTGTAACCATAATTTATCAATTATGAAAAATCATTTCTTTTCCATTTTGAAAACATTCATTTTTATATTATCAAAATCATTTACCTCATATCGTATATATATACTTTAATCACATAGTATATACATATACCATATATTCCTCCTCGAATATATAAATGGCCATATGCCAAGTACATCTAGCGATGATCAATAATCCCAAAGATTACCTCAAGGAATCATAATCATGCATTCATATAAGCATGATACTGAACCCAAAGTATTTTCTTACTTTTATAAGTAACACATACCTTAATCCCATCTAAGGATTTATTGGATATCTCCAATTATACCATTTTACATTTAGTGAATATATACCTATATTCCCAAATTTCATCATAATCCTCTCATAGGATTCACTCAACCACTATCAATATATTTATGCTTTCCTATGCGCATAAACTATATAGGCCTAAAAGCCCACTAAAATAAACTAGGGATTTATCTTTCCCCGATAACCTTAAATTTAGTGGGTTATGATTTTCATTTCCATGAACCCAAGGACTACATCTTGTTCATATAATCATTTAAAGGTCCCCACCATAATTCCTGAACCCTAAACCATCAAATTCTATAATTATTCTATTTTCCTCGAAAATATAATGTAAGGGTAATACATTTAAACCCTCGCGTAACCCTCCTAAATTCCTTTAATTAGAGGACCATATAGACCTAAAAGGTCCCTTATGTTATCACATAATTAAGCTCGAAGCAAGGTGAAATGGAATCTATCCCATCCAAACCATCCTAGAAAAATTGCCAACTTTCAGCAGGGGTAGATCGATTCACCCTTGGCCATCGATCGATCGATGGATTCGATCGATCGATCCCCCACGATCGATCGATCGGTCATGGCAGGCAGCTTCTTCTTTGAGAAGTTGTTTCATCCATGGAAGCTTCCTCCAAGCTTCCATCTCCGCACCCAACGACCCACAACTTCAACTAACGATAACCACACATATAATACGGGTTGTAAACATCCTAGAACCCAAAATCACCAATTAATTTCAGTTAAAACCTAAGTTTCTCCAATTATTCAATTTTAGAGGTTTATTCGTTTTATCTCCCGCAAACCCGTTTTATCCACGAAAACCTGACCTAAAATCTTGAGTGTTTATTTATACCAAACTACGATATGAGATTTATGCTCAAAAGTAAATAAAGCAAGTAAACACTTGCCTCGTGGATACAATCCGACGACCTCGAGCCGCATCTTGCAGAGTTTGGCCCGAATCTTCCTTTTTCTCCTCTTTTCTTCCTCCTCTCTCTCTTCTCTCTTTTTTCTTTCTTCTCTTTCTCTTTTATCCCTCTCTCCCTCTTTATAAAGAAAGAAAAAGGATTTAACCCCTTAAAACCCCAAAACGACTCGTTTACTCAATTACGAGCCCGTTTAACTCTAAAATTCCCCGAAACTCAATTTCGACAAATGGACACTCTTTTTCGACTATCTCGGACACCCCGAGACTCATGGCGCAGTCGAAATTTCTATCTGAGGTACTTGACCGCAAATCACTATTTTACCCAAATCACTTAAGGCGGGGTTTCTCATTAAAACCTTACCTTTTTGTTACTTTTATCAAAGACGACATATAATTAAAATAATTCGACCTATTAAATCCCAAAAAAGAGTTACAACATCCATCGAAAATCATCCAAGCCCAGAAAATCCCAAAAATCAGTATTTCGAGAATTTCCCAAATTCCTAATTTATATCCATTTATGGAATTTAATTGTCTCCAAAAGGACAGGTTGTTACATATCTCTCAAAGTTTTTAGAACCTTTCGGGTGGTTTGAGAACTTATTTATTATATCAAAGACCATTGTGATTGGTATATTCAGTAATGTATTGAACATGATCACAAGTGAGTTTTTAGTTTAGGTACTCACTAGAGGAGACTTGTAATATCTCACAAGTTTGAAAAGAAATCATAGGTTCATAAACCCAAGAGTTATGAGGACTGAAATGATTGCAAAATTCTTTTTTTGATTGGTATGGGTGAGATTATTTTAGATTGGATCAATATATATTTACCAGTTTGGAAATCATTGTGATAGTAGGTCTGAGATCATAATTCGTAAGAATTTGTATCTAAGAAAGAACTTGGATTGTGATACCCTTTAATAGACTTATAAGAATTGTTCCACTAGTAAACTGTAACACCCCGTATTTTTATAACCTTTAAATTTGGGGATTTATTAAATTGAAATTGAGATATTAATTTAATATTAATCCGGAAATTATTTTAAATATTTACTAGTGTGATGAAAGTTAGTAATTATTGGGAATTTTTTGAATATTACTTAATGGATAAAGTAATATATATAATTGAATTTATGGAATTATCATGAGTGTATAATTTTATAATTGTGGAAATTAAATCGGGACGCGCTTGTGTCATGTCGGGATTAAACTATTATTATTTAAACTGAATAAATTATAAGTCACCCGTATGGTCATTTCAGGTGCGCCAATGTGTCCGAAAGGGTCGAGATAGTCAAAATAATGTACTCGAGGGTTTAGTTTGGGTCTCGGTGCGTTTTTAAACGCAAATGACATCCTGGGAGGGTATTTTAGACATTTTACATTTTTTGGTAATTAAACCCACGAATTTTCTAAGGATATATCAGCCTTTGGGAGTCATCTTCAAGGGTTAACAAACACAAAATCAAAGAACGACCATTAGAGAAGGAGTTGGAGAGCTTTCCAAGCAACTCAAGGCCAAAGACTCACCCGTTTGCACCACCACCACCACCAAAGCGTAGATCGCTCGACGAGGAACGCAACTATACCTCTTTCGTCCACAAATCAGAAACCAAAATTCCAGGTAAGTATTTATCTTGCTTTATTTTTAGTTAATGCTTCAATCATTTTAGTCTAGGATTGTTCAGAACATGTTTCATGAAAGCAATTATAATTTGGGGGATTTCAAATCATATGTTATAGAGGAAGTAGACGTATTCTGGACATCTAAATCACCTATAGAGGATAAGCCACGAATTTGTATGGGTTTAGAAGAAAGAAATCTCGGAAAGAATTGAAAGAATGGAAACTAAAGAAAAATTAGGGTTCGTGAAGTTTATGTGAATTTTACCCCAATAAATGGTTATACTTGATGATTTCGGACATGTTTTACGTATAAAATCTTGTTGTTAGGTATATAGTACTTGCAGTATTATTAATTGGTAGTTTAGGAATCGTTAATGGTGATTTGGTTGAGGTTGTAGAGGTAAACCCGTACTTGGAAAAGAGCAGGTTTCGTCATAACTGCTTGATCGATCAAGAACATCGATCGATCGACGATCGATCGATTGACCCCCTTACCCTCCTGGAAAACTGCATATTTCTCATCCGATGGTTTCATTCGGTTAAAATGCATAGGAACCCTTGATTATTATTGTTGGGGTATAATGGGATATAGAGAAGACCAGTAGGGTCTAGGTAGACCCCATTGAGTGAAATTTAATGTAGGGTGAGATTTTGGGTTAACGAGGAATTATTCATGTGTATAAGAAAACAGTCGTACGTTTAATAAAAAGATCGAGACTCGTAAGTAAGTTAGACTAAAAGATAAGTGAGACTGCCTACTGAAATTATAATTGGGGAGATAGAATACTTTGAGAAATGAGAAGTAAGTATGGAGTAACTTATATATGAAAATAAAAATGACGAGTTCGTTATGCGAAATAATCGAGTAAAATGTGTAAATGACGGATAATTATAATTATGGGTTGTGGGCACACCTAATATAGAAATGTGGATATTAATACATATATGACTGTGTGATTGGGCATATATTGACTCGTACCTTAGAACATAGGATTCCTTGGTACAGGCTATCTGATTGATAGTGAGACTGTCCGAAGAGACGTGAGGGTATGTACTAACCTCTTAGTGACTTGGAACTATGCTTCCCCTCCAATTGTATGTGTTTTATGTTAATACAGTTCGAGCGTAATTCCGAACTAGTATTTCCCTTAGTATGAGTGATACGGGGACTTGATAGCAGAGTATGCCAGCACCATAGATTTTATGTGGGGTGCAGATAGTATATACATTATATGAGTGAGTGATAATATATATATATATACTTAAGTATGGGAATTTTCTACTGTGCATAAAAGTAGTTAAGTAATGAATAAATACTCCAACTGTATTATAAATGTTTGGGAATTTAGTGACATCACTGGGTTATTTAAAATAACATAAGATATATGAGAGAGCTTAATTTTCAAAAATTAATTATCTTAGCCAAGGTATTTATCGGAATGAAACCTTATGGGAAAGTTAAGTTAAAATAAACTTTTGAGATTAATAGTATGGTAGATGGGAACACTAGATGAGAGGTGGGAATTTCTCAAGAGAGTGTCGCACACTAACATGGTTGTTTCATTAGCTGGTAAGTGTTTTAAATACTTGCTAAACTATTTTTAAACTGTTTTACACTCGGGCTCTAACCCGTTTCCTATTATTTCTTTTCTTTTTGTATATATATGTATATATTACAGGTGCCCATCCATAGGGGCGTCATGCTTAGATTCCTTGGAACGGACGCGCTGCAGCTTAGGTGGGAGTTGCAGGCCATTGCTTAGACGACCTCGATGATTGACTCCACTCTTATTATAGCTTTGATTGGTTAGGGCATGTGTCGCCCATTTCCATATTCAGTTGGATTGTCAGAGATTTCTATTCATTTATTTTTCAGTATTTGGTACTCTTTGGGATGTAATTCGTGTCAGAATGATTTCATTTTTAGTTTTTAGACTTGGTATTGGTTTATCTGAATGGTTAAATTCTTGTGTGTTCATTGTTGTCTTTAACATTCATAAGATTCGTAAACTGTCAATTATTGAAAAGGTTTTCTTAACGGAATTAAGTAAAATAGAAATAAGGTTTAAATTGTGTTGACACTTAGCTTAATTATGTAGGGTGCTTAAATTGGAAACTTTATTTTGCGATAGTGATGCTAAGAATGAACCAACCGTTCACCTTGATTTTAGTTTATTAAAGGACTGATCACCCAATATTTAATTAGGCAGGGTGTCACAGGTGGTATCAGAGCATTAGGTTCTAGTGTCCTTTAGGATCTGTACGGCTTATCTCGCTTCCAGCTTAGCGTCCTTGATATAGAGCCCTATTTTTTAGGACTGTTGTATTCTTGTATTTACGCTTATGTCTTAAGCTATTCAAGATTTGATAATAACTGTAGACTAATAAACTACCTCCTTATTTCAGATTCCTCCGAGACGTGCACCCCAAGACAGGAATACCCAGGCTGGGCAGCCAGTAGCCCTGGCTCAGGTAATGATGAACGCAACTGAGGTATCCGCTATTGTTGTTCAGGCGGTAAATACCGCATTAGCGATAGTGCAGCAGGATCCACCCCAGATTCAGGCAGTGGCACCAGTACCAACACAATTTCCATCTGAATGGGAGCGGGTTAGGGATTCCTTTCAGAAGGCGCATCCCCCGGAGTTCTCGGGTAGTTCGAACATAGTAATCTCTAACCAATGGAAGAAAGATATCCAGAGGCATGTGCGCATGTACTAGTGCACAGATGTACAGAGGCAGCTTTTGTCTTCCTTCAAGCTAGTTGGGGACGCTTTGTTGTGGTGGGAGTCCACTACCACCTTGGAGGAGAGGGATAGCATCACGATTCAGTCATTTTGGGCACGGTTTGATTGCAAGTACTTCCCATCCACCGTACAGACTGAGAAGAGGCAAAAATTACTGAATCAAAAGCAGGAGAATATGAATGTTGTTGAGTACGAGGAGGAGTTTACTAGGCTTCTCACTATAGTGCCAGATGAGGCACCCACAGAGGGGAAAAAGATATTGTTGTTTGTAGATGGATTGGCCTAGAGGATCCGTCAGCACCTCATAGGCAATCTATCATTGAGTACCTACACTGATGTACTCTGCTTTGTTACACTATCAGGGTCACCACTTCCATCTGTAGGGGAGTAAACGAGCAGGGAGTCTAGCCAGCAGGGCAGGACAGGGGCAGTAGTACTAGTGGGGCACCAGCAGCCCAAGGGTAGACCCGTCATAGTGAGCAGAGTTCTCATAAGGGGGACCCTGCCAAGCGGTTCCAATCAGGTGACTCCAGACAGAAATTTGGGGGATTGAGGCCTGGCCAGCATGTCCAACAGGGATAACACCGACAGCAGCAGGGCCATCAAGGCCAACAATGTTTCCAGCAGGGCCAGTGGCGAGGTGGTAACAGCCAGCAGAGCCGTGGTTAGCAGGGGAAGAGGGGAGGTAACTTTAGGAGCAGATGTTTCGAAGGTGACAAGAATGGCCACAGGCGCCAGGATTTCCTAGAGGGAGATAGGTCCCCACAGCAGTAGGGTGCCCGTAATGAGCCATAGAGGCCACTCTTCCCTGCCTCCCTCCCAGTGCCAGCTCAGGTTCCAGCCTTACTTGTCATCCCAGCAACTCTAGTTCAGTTAGGGCAATTGCAGTACAGACGTGTCTATAACGTCCACCAGGAAGAAGTACCTCAGGCACCACCCGCGATTGAAGGTACGTTTCATATCCATGGCACTATGGGTCGGGTTTTATTTGATACTGGGGCATCACACTATTTTATAGCTACTCATTTTGCAAAGGCCTTAGGGTTATTAGACACAGTAGAGAGCACTGTGACATGCGTGGACTCACCATTGGGGAATGGGTCTTTGATTTTCTTTATATTCCGGGGTGTGGGAGTAGAGATTGGTAGCTTGATTTTATCAGCAGACATGCTAGTCTTAGAGATGCATGAACATGATGTTATTATTAACATGGATTGGCTCGCTGCGTATAGAGCCATGATAGATTGTTTCGGTGGGAGTATCATATTTGTCATTTCGGGGCAGGAGATGTTTTTGGTGGTGATGCCTCCCCCAGAGGGAGGCGCTTCCACTTATTTGTACTATATAGAGGAGGATACCTCTAAGGAGGTCTTGATTCCCTTAGATTCGATCCCAGTCGTTTGTGAGTATTCTGATGTATTTCAGGAGATACCGGGACTACCCCCCAGTTGAGAGATAGATTTTGTCATAGACTTAATATCGGGTACTCGACCGATAGCACGTGCATCGTACCATATGGCTCTAGTAAAAATGATGGAGCTACGGGATCGGATAGAGCAGCTGTTAGGTCAGGGCTTCATTCGTAGGAGCACCTCACCTTGGGGCGCTCTAGTGTTGTTTGTGAAAAAGAGAGATGGTTCACTGAGGTTATGCGTAGATTACCGGGAGCTGAACAAGGTCACCATTCAGAACAAATATCTGTTGTCCCAAATCGATGACCTATTCGACCAGCTGAGGGGAGCAACCTTCTTTTCAAATATATATTTGAGATTGGGATACCATCAGCTATGGATTAGGGAGCAGGATGTGTCCAAGACTGCTTTCTTGACGAGATATTGGTCCTATGAGTTTAGAGTCATGCCATTTGGGCTGATAAATGCTCTAGCCTTATTCATAAACTCGATGAATTGAGTGTTCAGAGAGTTCTTGGATCAGTTTGTCATCGTTTTCATAGATGACATCCTGATATATTAACACACGGAGGAGGAGCATGCCGAGCACTTGAGGTAGGTTCTTCAGACTCTACGAGAGCATCAGCTGTATGCTAAGTATGAGAAGTGCGGATTCTAGTTACGGGAGGTATAGTTTTTGGGGCATGTTGTGTCAGAATTGGTAATATCGGTTGACCCGGCCAAAGTGTCGGCGGTGAGGGAGTAAGGAAAGCCCACGACATCGGCGAAAGTGCACAGTTTCTTGGGATCAGCCGAGTACTACAGGATATTCATCCGAGGCTTTTCGAAGATAGCGGGTCCATTGATGAATCTGACTCTCAAGGGAATTTTGTATGTTAGGTATGATGCTTGCCAATTGGCTTTTGATGAGCTGAAAGATTAGTTGACTTCGACGCCAGTTCTTGCTTTACCCAAGTTGAGAGTAGAGTATTTGGTGTACACTGACGCTTCTTTACGGGGACTCAGAGTAGTACTTCAGCAGGAGGAAAAGGCTATACCTTTTTCCTCCCGCAAGCTAAATCCTCAAGAAAAGAATTACCCTACCCACGACCTATAGCTAGCAGCGGTCGTTTTTGCATTGAGGATTTGGAGACATTACTTGCTGGGGGAGAAGTTTTTCTTGTTCACATACCACAAGTCACTATAGCACTTGTTCACTCAACGAGAGCTGAATATGCATCAACACAGATGGTTGGAGTTTTTGAAAGCCTACCAAGTAGAGATACAGTACCACCTGGGAAAGGCTAACGTGGTTGTTGATGCGTTAAGCCGTAGATCAGTGGGCGATGTAGCGGACGTCTTGAAAGAGAAGTGGAAAGAGTTGGTCCACCAGGATGCGGTAGCCCATTCCTTTGTATCTATCACGAGAATCACACCAGAGATTATTATGAGTGTGATACAGGCACAGTCAGCGGATTCGTTTTGTCAGGACAGATTGTACGTCTTTTAGCTGAAGGTGCTGAGTCCTATTCAGTAAGTTGTGATGGAGGTTTGAGGTTTGAGGTTTAATGGGAGAGTGGTGGTCCCATAAGGATAAGACTTACGTCATGCGGTGATGACACGGTCCCGTGGGTCGAGATTTGAGGTAGATCCCGAAGGGGATAAGATGTACCAGGATATGAGGCGACAGTACTGGTGGAGTGGGATGAAGAAAGACATTGCCGAGTTCGTGTACAAGTGTTCTAATTGCCAGATGGTAAAGGTAGACCACCAAAAACTGTCGGGATTACTTCAGACGTTGGAGATACCGACATGGAAGTGGAAGAGTATTTCCATGGACTTCATTACTGGGTTGCCTACATCATAGCGGGGTCATGGCTCCATATGGGTTATTGTGGATCGGTTGACCAAGGTAGCTCATTTTTTGCCAGTACGGATAGACTATACCATGGGCCAGTATCCACAGTTGTTCATTACCGAGGTTGTTAGGCTACATGGGGTGCCCTTGGCTATCGTGTCTGATAGAGACAAGATCTTAGTGTCGCGCTTCCGGGAGGGCTTTCAGGAGGCCATGGGTACAGAGTTGAGATTGAGTTCATCTTATCATTCGCAGACAGATGGACAAACAGAGCGTACTAATCAGATATTAGAGGATATGCTACGTATGTGTGTCCTTAATTTTTGAGGAGGATGGGAGTCGTATCTCTTACTGGTGGATTTTGCTTACAATAACTCCTATCAGTTCACGATAGGAATGGTTCCATTTGAGGCATTGTATGGAAGGCCTTGTCGTTCTCCCACTTGTTAGCTAGAGGTGGGGGACAACAAATTGCTCAAACCTAAGGTGATTCAGGAAACTTTGGCTAGGATTGAGCTCATCAGGAGTCGTGTTCGGGTAGCCCAAGACAGGAAGAAAAGCTACGCCGATGAAAAATGATTTTTCTGAGAGTTTAACGTGAGGGACCAAGTATTATTGCTTGTATCTCCTATGAGAGGAGTGATGAGGTTTGGAAAGAAGGGGAAGTTAGCTCTGAGGTATGTGAGACCATTTCCCATTATCGAGAGGATTGGGCCGGTGGCATACATATTGGGGTTGCCAGAGCATTTGCACCGCATTCATGATGTGTTCCACATCTTATCGTTGAGACGATATCTTAGGGATGACATGGCCCAAACTCACATCGAGATAGAGGAAATTGATTTACAGCTCGACAACTCTTACGAGGAGAGATCAGTGGCCATCCTAGACCATAGTGAGAGGAAATTAAGGTCGAAAGTAGTTCCACTTGTACGGGTCCAGTGGGAGCATCATAACGTGGAGGAATCCACTTGGGAGTGCGAGGCAGATATGCACGATAAATATCCAGAATTATTTTTACCAGGTATGCCTTATTTTCCAAATTTCGGGACAAAATTCCGTTATTAAGGGGAAAGTATATAATACCCCGCATTTTTATAACCTTTAAATTTGGGGATTTATTAAATTGAAATTGAGATATTAATTTAATATTAATCCAGAAATTATTTTAAATATTTACTAGCGTGATGAAAGTTAGTAATTATTGGGAATTTTTTGAATATTACTTAATGGATAAAGTAATATATATAATCGAATTTATGGAATTATCATGAGTGTATAATTTTATAATTGTGGAAATTAAATCGGGACGCGCCTGTGTCGTGTCGGGATTAAATTATCATTATTTAAAGTGAATAAATTATCGTTCACTTGCATGGTCATTTCGAGTGTGCCAATGTGTCCGGAAGGATCGAGATAGTCAAAATAATGTACCCGGGAGTTTAGTTTGGCTCTCGGTGCATTTTTAAGCCCAATTGACATCCCGGGAGGGTATTTCAGACATTTTACATTTTTGGGTAACTAAACCCACTAATTTCCTAAGGATATATCAGCCTTTAGGAGTCATCTTCTAGGGTTAACAAACACAAAATCAAAGAACGGCCATTAGGGAAGGAGTTAGAGAGCTTTCCAAGCAACTCAAGGCCAAAGACTCACTCGTTTGCACCACCGCCACCACCAAAGCGTAGATCGCGCGACGAGGAACGCAACTATACCTCTTTCATCCACAAATCAGAAACCCAAATTCCAGGCAAGTATTTATCTTGTTTTATTTTTAGTTAATGTTTCAATAATGTTAGTCTTGGATTATTTAGAACATGTTTCATGAAAGCAATTATATTTTTGGGGATTCAAATCATATGTTGTAGAGGAAGTAGACGTATTCTGGACATCTAAATCACATGTAGAGGATAAGACACGAATTTTTATGGGTTTAGAATCAAGAAATCTAGGAAAGAATTGAAAGAATGGAAACTAATGAAAAATTAGGGTTGTTGAACTTCATCTGAATTTTACCCCATTAAATCGTTATACTTGATGATTTTGGACATGTTTTACGTAGAAAATCTTGTTGTTAGGTATATAGTTGTGGCCATCCCCGATACTCGCCTACGGGCGGGCACGCGAATGAAAGGATCCTCGGGTCCCGCGCATCCCTCTCGGGAGCGCTTCGGCCGGCGTCATTTGAGATGAGGTGTAAAAATGTAGAGAGATTCAGAGGCCAGACTATTTTACTCAAAACAGACAAAAGAAAAAGGGAAGCCATCCCGAAGGATATCATCCAAAGACATACTGGTGCATACGAAACCAAAATGATTCAAGAAGGGTTCGGAGGCTAAGTTACGAAATGGGAAGGTGTTAGGCACCCATTCCGCCCTTTCGGTCTCTCATGGATATTTGCTATTTTCCTTTATTTATCCCCGTGATATGTGTGCATGTGTATATATATAGTGGAGATAGGAATCCTCGACTTGTATCATGGAAGAGATAAAGCGAATCATCCGTAGGAAGGTATAAAAATAATATTTGAAAAATAAGATTTACGCGATTACCCCTACGTTGATCGTTATAATGGAACGATAACGCATATGGAGCAATACGTCACTAAGACCAAGTATACAGAATATAAGAAGATTAGATTTAGAGAAGATAGAAAATGGTAGAAAATTGAGAAAAAGGACTCGAGTCTCGGGTTTTACCCCGAGACGCCTACGTAGCCTATAAAGGCATCAAAGTCCACGTAGTTCGCATACAAAATGAGGGGTGGGGTTTATCCCATAAATCCAAATGAGGGATCTCTTATTTGTGAGTGTGTGTGTGTGTGTGGAAAAAAGTGTTTTAGTTGTGTGAAAAGTGTGAGAAAAGTATGAGAATCCCTATTTGGAATTTATGAGCAAACCCTCTTTTTTTTTGTTTTTTTTGGGTTTTATTTATATGAAAATAAGAGATGTGCAATAACACTAAATAAAAAAGTATATTAGGGTGTGTGAGATGAGACAATAAAAAGTGCTAAGTAATAAAATAAGTTATTGAGAATTTAAGAGAAAGTCGAGAAAGTTGGACCTTCTTGAAGATATTGAGCTTGATCTTGAATCTTGGAGAGCAACCGTTGCACTTGGATGATGATGGAGAGTGGATAATTCACCAAGTTTGATGAAAGGGATTATGGAAAGTGGAAGTTAGAAAGGTATTTTGATGTTGAAATCGCGCTGTCTTCGAGAGAGGTTTTTGGGATTCGCTGAAAGCGATTTGTATCAGATCTGGGCTCCCTTTTGAAATGAGGTGAAGGCCTCCTTTTATAGGCCCAGGTCACTGCCGATCGGCATAGACCTGGTCCTGCCTATCGGCACCTGCCGATAGGCAGGGTCTGGAACCTGTTGTTTGGGAGTGTGTTTCAGGTCTTTTCGAAAAATTAGCTGCCGAGGGCAAACCGTTGGTCAGAATCGTGCACAGGGTAGACCGTTGGAAAGGTTATTCAGAGACCTTTGAAAGTACTTTGGATCAAATATGGCTTGGAAGCATTTATCGATCCATTTGATGGGGAATAGTTCGGACGCAAATGGATCGTTCATCCGCATGGTAAGTCCGAACCATTCACGGGATGGATTGTCGGAAAGGTTAGGAGATTTACTTAGACATTCCAAAGAGTTTGACCCGGTTTGGGGAGTTAACTTTGGTCAACCGGGCCCTAGAAGCATTCGGTGACCTCTTGGAGTCAAACGGATCGTTCGTCCGCATGGTAAGTCGAAATCGCGCACGGAGCGGATCAATGGAAAGGGGTTTCAGTGCCCTTCGAAGATTCATTCAGCCTCGGTCGAGCTGAAGAGTTTGAATTTTTGGTCAAACGGATCCTGGGGGTGCCCGATGGCTTCTAGGTCAGTACTTGGGGTATGGCCTAGGTTTGTAGTGATGAAGGGAGGTACTAGGGACCTTAGGATAGTTAGGGGGTGACAGAATGGGGTGTCTACAGAGTCCCTCGATGGGTGAGTTTGGAACAAATGAGAACCGTCGAATAGACCCCACATGATACTTTTGAGGGAGTATGACCGATTTAGAGGGTCGAGGCCGATTCTGAGGACCTGAGGGGGTGTGCTGGGGATGACCAATTTTGTGTATCAAAGCCAAATCTATGGGCTTAAGTGATGAGGGTGACTAATTATGTGGGTCAAAGCCGATTCTGCGAGCTTAGGGTGAAGATCTAATAACCGAGGTCAATTCTGACCTAAGAGTGGTGACGAATGAGGACCGAGGTCAATTCTAACCTAACTTAGGTGACGATCCAAGACCGAGGTTAATTCTGGCCTAAGAGTGGTGACGACCTAAGACCGAGGTCAATTCTGACCTAACTCAGGTGACGATCCAAGATCAAGGTCAATTCTGACCTAAGAGTGGTGACGACTGAGGACCGAGGTCATTTCTGACCTAACTCAGGTGACGATCCATGATCGAGGTCAATTTTAACCTAAGAGTGGTGACGATCGAGGATCGAGGTCAATTCTAACCTAACTCAGGTGACAATCCAAGACTGAGGTCAATTCTGACCTAAGAGTGGTGACGATCGAGGATCGAGGTCAATTCTGACCTAACTCAGGTGACGATCCAAGATCGAGGTCGATTCTAACCTAAGACTGGTGACGACCGAGGACCGAGGTCATTTCTTACCTAACTCAAGTGACGATCCAAGACCGAGGTTAATTCGGGCCTAAGAGTGGTGACGACCGAGGACCAAGGTCAATTCTGACCTAACTCAGGTGACGATCTAAGACCAAGGTCAATTTTGACCTAAGAGTGGTGACGACCGAGGATCGAGGTCAATTTTGACCTAACTCAGGTGACGATCCAAGATTGAGGTCAATTCTGACATAAGAGTGGTGACGATCGAGGACCGAGGTCAATTCTGACCTAACTCAGGTGAAGATCCAAGACCGAGGTCAATTCTGACCTAAAAGTGGATAAAGATTGGATTTTGATTCTGTTGAAGAAAGTGCTTTATGATTTTGATCTAGGGAGGTGATAGTTGGGGAAGCTTTTGTTTCCTTAGGAGGCCTCGGAGTGGGGAACAACCAATTTCGGTGCTGTAAAAATTCCGCTGGGGAAGTTATCATGCGATCCTTAGAGATCCTCCGGGGCTTTGCCAGGAAGAGATTCAGATGGTTTCTTAGGGTTTTGCTAGGAAAGAGGGGTTCTGTTTGAGGGAATGCAAAATTTTCCTGGTGAAAATGCTCTAAATCTTTCCTGGGATTTTTAGAAATTTTTCGAGGATTTTTCGGGGCTTTCTGGTACTTTTTAGGAATTTTTGTATGAAATTTTAAGGGGGGTGCCAGTCGGCATGGTATGGCGGGTACCATTCGGCAGTGGCACAGACTTTTGGGCTACCTCGGTAAGGTAAGGAGTCAGTGCCGATCGGTATGGTTAGGGACAGCGCCGATCGGCATGGCGTTTGGCATCCTGTAAAGAGGGTGCGAATCCCTTCATTTTTTCACAGCTTCTTTGCTTTCTCTCTTTCTGCGATTCCTCTACAAATCGTTCTAGCATTCCGATTTTTAAGAAATGGCCGCTTTAGTTAGCACCGCAGTCCACATGGAGTGGTTGATTGTTGATGACTGGGCGAATGTGGAGTGGAGGGCCAAGGCGCCTCTTGCCTTGGGGAGTGAGAACTCCTTTGATGTGTTTGAGCCTGTTACAGATGAGCGAACCTTACTACGGGAGCCATCGCATCATCGCTCTTCGAAAGTGAATCTTGGCGGTTATGTAAGTGACCTGACCTTTGGCATTCCTTTCTTTTTGGTGATATTTCTTTCTTTCTTGACTTCTAATGAGGGTTTTTTCTTTTTTGCCAGTCCGATATTTCTTTCAAGAACATGCTAGCCCGCGGGACGATGGGGTTCTGGGATGTCTGGGAGCATCTCCCACTTGTGGTGCATTGGGTGGTATAATCAGTGGGTTTTGGGAGGTTGGCATCTGCGTTGGATGATATGCCTCGTTCGACAGCGATCCTATGCGCTTTGGGAGAGAGGTGGTGGGATACTACCCACACCTTCTATTTTGGCTTCGGGGAGATGATTGTGATTCCCATAGATGTGCAGCAGCTGTTGGGGCTGGATTGTGACGGAGAGCAAATAGAGGTGGATCGCTCTTTGCGAGTGAGACCAGAGGTTGTGCGTGCGGCACTTGGTGATGTAGGGAGGATGGTCTCTGGGGATTCTATCCGGTTATCCCTGCTAAAGGATGTTCTATTGGGAAGGGTGATTAATGTGGAGGACGGGCTGCAAGCGAGGCAGATGGCCCGATTATTTAGTTTGCTGGTGTTGGGAGGTTTCATGGTGGCGTCGAGCGGCAACATCGTCCATTTGTGGTTCTTGTCGTACTTGAGGATGTTTTCGAACATCCCTTTCTATGATTGGGGGAGTCTGACTTTGGCGACCTTTTACTCTTCTCTAGATGCATTCAGCCAGTGCTGCCGGCAGACTTTTACTGGAACCACGTACCTTCTTGAGGTATTATTCATTTTTTGCATTTTTTTCATGCATTCGCATTTTCCTTATGTGTCTCTTTTTATTTGTGAATTTATACATGGTTTTATGAGGTGATTGGGTGCAATACCCCGTTGATCGCTCTGAAGGACGACACTGTTGGGGACTCCTGCAGATTGTATCGATGGCGTAAGGACAATCGGCAGTCGAAAGGATCTCTCTCTAGAGGCAGTGCGTCAGGTCTTGAATGACCTGACGAGTGGTAGGGTAAGACTCTTTCCATTTCAGTCTTAGTTTTTGCACCTTCTGATCTTGTATTGATTTATGATTGCTTGGAGATTTTCAGGTGACCTTTTATCCCTGGTGGACAGCCATTCAGGATGTGGGGACGACCGGGGTGAACGCACAGATAAAGCGTTTGCTGGCGCATGAGTTCGACCATTCCTGGTATCTTTGGGAGAGGGTGGTTCTCTAGATTGCTGAGGAGGAGGTGTTGGTGCCACCTGCGCATCCTCCTACGTTTATGAGGAAGGAGCGACTGCTATCGAAAGATGCGAGGATAGCGGTAATGATCAGCGAGTCCTACTTGTTGTACACTGATACGGCTGCGCCGTATGACTATATGGACTTTGTGACGATCTAGTTTATGACGCCCAACATATATGATACCCTGCATTTCCCTCCTGCAGGTTCGAGTCAGGCGGTGGGATCTTCCCACAGTGGCGGTGGTCCGACAGCATCTGCAGCGGCGACTTCAGAGGTTCCTTTTGTGCGGTTGCACACTCCTTCATACAACATCCGGCGGGCTGATGGAAGGATGGTGCCTATGTTGCATCGTCCTCATGCGATGGATCTGGAGGAGTTGGGTTTGACAGAGGAGGTCCTCTGACCTGCGGTATACCTTTTTGTTCTCCTCTTTCTTTCTTTTCTATTTTGGTCATCTCTGCTTTGATACTGATTTCTCTATTCCTTGCAGCAAGTCCAAGTGTCGACCACTTGGCTAAGAGACATCAGAGACTGGATATCCTCAGCGACTGACCATATTCGGGATGCGGTTCCTGTTCCTTCTTTCTTGGTGCCATCTGCTTCGTCCGGAGAGGACTCTGGCTCGGGTAGTGGTGGTACATCGTCTCTCCGTAGGGTAAATAGAGCACGTCGCAAGGGTGGAAGCTCTTAGTGAGAGAGAGAGAGAGAGAGAGAATGTGTGTTCGAGCTGAGTCCCGTTGTTTTTTTTTTGCTTTTTCTTTTTATTTCCTGCAAAAATGATGTAACACAGAAAACAGATAGATGCAATGCAATGGAGTTTTTTTATTATCTTTTATTAATGATGAATGAATTCATGCACATGCGCTTTTTACATTGCTGCTGAGACCGGAAAAATTAGTATTTTTGGAATTTTCTGAAGGAAAATTTTTAATTAAAAGGGGAAATTATATAAGGAGGAAAAGGATTTTGAAATTCTGTTGAGAATATCAATTCATTTTTATTGAGTTTTCTGTTTTGACAAAAGAGGAAAAAGGGAAATTTCTAAAAATGGGGGGTTGTCGATCGGCACGCACCGTGTCCTTCATATAGGCAGTTCAGTCCAGTCCCATCACTTTAAAGCTTTGATTGGTACCCTCTTCAGCCTTTTGTATTTTGTGGGGTAGGATTCCCTTCGATTTCTGCAGGGATTATGTCTCTTGTGAGGGTTCTCAAGTATAAAAAGGGGGTAAGGGTGGAGTGTTTTCATCACACATTTGCATTCTTACTTACTTGCCCACTATCTCTTAGCCTTGCAACATGGCTCTCCCTGGTAGCATTGAGTTTGCTAACTACCTCGAAGCCTTGGAAGCAATGTGTTCTTATAATGTCGACTATGATGCTTTCAACATGCATCGAGTCTCCTTGTCGTGCAATCTACCTATCGAATGGAATATGCTGATGGAGGCGGTACAATTCTGGTACCCCGAAGACCATGTATTCCGCTTTGGGTTAGATGAAGTTTGTCCTACCTACGAGGAATTTTCTACCATGTTGGGTATAAATCCCAGTGTTGCTGCGACTTTGCCCGAATTTTTTCGTTCTCCCAGGGATTTGTTGGTCGGGCTTCTTCATATTTCACCTTCGGTGGCCAGATCATTGATTGCTGGAGGAATGATTTATCTCCCGACGGTGCTACAGCCCATGCATTTATGGGAAGTAGGTGATACTGGCTATGCTGGAGCCGTTGCTCTAGGCCTGGTTTCAAAAGTTCTGCTGGTGATTGGGGAACTGCTGGTGGACCCACAACTTGCATCCATTACTTCGTGCATATCATACCATCGCAATCCTGCGGTGGTGATACTGGCGGAGACGCTGAATGGTCTGGATTCCTGGCGAGAAGGTCATTCTGACTTTTTGGGGGGTAGCCCCGTGATGATGTTCATGTGGTTGTCTGAAAGACTACGCTTGGTGGTCCCTCCAGATTATCCTTTGTCGAATGTACCCAACTTCTTTTCGTGTTACTTCATCAGCGTTGGCCTGTATGTTGAGAGCTGGGAGAATTGGCTTGTAGAGCATGGGGATCGGAGCCTGCGCTAGTCAGTGTCTTGGTGGGGATAGTTGCTGTCTGTTCTGGAGCTAGGGGAATACTCGTATGTGCGACTGGTTGGTCTCAGGCAAACCTCTTTTTATTTCCCTTGGCGGCTTCTGTGCCAATTTGGCTAGGCACAGGTCGTGCCACCTCGGACCTCAAATTTCTTTTCGATAGAAGATTTGACTGAGCGCTTGCGTCTGTTGCTTGGATCCTTGTGGGAAAATCGGCGTCCGTCGACCCGTTCCTCTCAGTCTGTCGGGAGAGTTTGGCATGTACCTAAAGGTTATATGAAGTGGTTGTGGAGGAAAGTAGTTAGCAAGATGTTGGCAGTGGAGACTAGACAAAAGTGGTTTATTTTATTTAACACCATGGAAGGGGGTGTTGTGTTTTTTTCGAAGCTGGTTCGGGCTCATCCGTCCATGGAGTGTTTACGACATTCTATTCAGGCAGGGGAAATTTGGGGACCCCAGGATGTAGATGATGAGGGTGCAGGCTCCTCTGGTAGCTATGGGTTGGACTCTTGGAGAGTTTATTTATATAATAGGGAATAGGTGTGGGGATTTTATTTGACTTTTTATGGCAGTAGGGGGAAGGGAGTTATCCATTCATTTTCTTATGTAATTCATGCTGTAATTTCTTATTAATGAAATAAGCAAGTTTCTGATCATCCAGCTGTGTCTTTTGATGAATTTTTTAATTTTAAATAAACTATACCGATCGCTAGGGCATACATAATCCTTTTGCTTAAGAATTTGTCAGAATGAACTCTCGTTCTCGGAGATAAGAAAAGAATAGTATTTTGTGAAAAAGAAAGGGTCATGCTCATATAAGATGTATGAACTGCCTACGTACCTCTGGGGTTTTAGAATTTTTTTTTGTTTTTTTCTTGAAAATTAGTTTTCTGCAGAGGATCAGGCCCACGTAGTTCTGGGTAGAGGGAAATAAAGAGAGTTTTTTTTAGAATAGAAGGGAGATGAGAAAAGTCGTAGCGTGTCGAAATTTCGGACTAGGGGTAGAATTTCTTGAGATGGTCCAGGTTGACTGGACGAGCCATCTCTCCCCATCTAGGTCAGTGTGCATGGCGGCACCGCCAGATAACATTTTCTTCACAATGTAGGGGCCCCTCCAATTGGGCTTGAATTTCCCTTTGGGGTTCCAGATGGGTTCTATTATCTCCTTGAGGGCTAAATTCCCCTCTAGGACACCGCGGTCCTTGACTCTCTTATTGAATGATCGCGCTATTCGGCAATGGTAACCCTGTATATAGTAAAGAGCTTTCAATCTTCTTTCATCTAGGAGGGTCAGCTTGTCGAGACGACTTTGGCACCAGTCTTCTTCATTAACTTTGCTTTCGAGCATGACGCGTAACGAGGGTACTTCCAGCTCCACACACTACACCAAAACTGGCGATTGGTCAAGGCCAAAATCCCTGACCAAACCTGTGGGTCGCGGACTTGGGCCGTGACCATTTCGGGCGTGACCATTTTCGTGGGTCGCGGCCCAAGTCCGTGACCAAAAAATGGTCACGGCCTAGAGGGGTCACGGCAGATGGTCGCGGACTTAGGCCGTGACCCATGCCGTGATGGGTCGCGGCTCTAATCCGTGACCCATAACCGTGACAAATTGGTCGCGGCCAAAGTCCGCGACCCATGTGCGTGACAAAAAAAAATTGGTCGCGGCCCTTGTTCATGACCCACAACCGTGACAAATTGGTCGCGGCCAAAGTCCGCGACCCATGTGCGTGACAAAAAAAAATTAAAAAAATTGGTCACGGTCCTTGTCCATGACCCATGTGCGAGGTGTAGGACTGCTTCCATGTCGTAGACCAGAGAATAAGGGGTACCCCA
Organism: Sambucus nigra; assembly: GCA_949130495.1. NCBI lineage: Eukaryota > Viridiplantae > Streptophyta > Magnoliopsida > Dipsacales > Adoxaceae > Sambucus > Sambucus nigra. The sequence continues at coordinate 129,714,823 of OX422213.1, read as the reverse complement.
GTAGAGGTTCAGATTGAGGTTCGATATCCCCAGAGGGCGTATAGGATTCGGTCGGCCCAATCCCTACAGCTTTCTATCATCTTGCTAATGATGGCTTTGAGGTTCTTGTTGGCGGCTTCAACTGCACCATTGGTCTGAGGTCGGTAGGGAGAAGATTTGTGTCTCTGAATCTCGTACTCGTTGACTACTTCTGTGACTTCTGCTTCGAAGTGCAACCCATTATTTGACACTAACTCGTGCGGGACCCCATATCGGCAGATGATATTTTCCTTGAGGAATTTAGCCACTTTCTTGGCGTTCAATATTGCGTATGACTCAGCTTCGACCCATTTAGTGAAGTAATCAATGGCAACTAGGATGAACTCATGTCCGTTTGAAGCCTTTGGTGTAACCTTCCCTATGATGTCGATACCCCAGGTGGAGAATGGCCAGGGAAAGGTCATGTTGTATAATTCTCGCGGAGGCAGGTGTTGAAGATTGGATAGCTGTTGGCATTTGAGGCATCTTCGGACATAGGCGGTGCAATCCTGGGCCATGGTGGTCCAGTAGTAGCCCTGTCGGATGATCTTCTTGGCAAGCATGTGACCGTTCATGTGCGGCACGCATTCCCCGCTATGGATCTTCTGCATTATCTTTTCAATCTCAGCCCCTGCGATACAGTGTAGATGTGTTCCATCGAAGTTCCTCTTGAGTAGAGATTTATGACAGATGATGTACTGGGCGGCCAGTCTTCGAAGGGTTGTTCGGTCTTTCTTGCTGGCACCCTCAGGATACCTACTATGTTTGAGGAGGCACCAGATATCATAGTACCAGCAATCGGCTAGTTCGAGATCTTCGATGGAGACAAGCTCAATATGGCAGCAGTGGGTTGGTTTGTCTTGCTTTTGAACTTGGAAAGGGGTTATTGTTATTCCTTCGGGCATGTCGACCATGGAGGCCAAGGTAGCGAGAGCATCGGTAGGTTATTCTTTGCTCGGGGTAGGTAATAGAAGGTGATATCTCATAATCGGGAGGCTAACTCTTCTAAGTGGGCATAGAAGGGTTGGAGCTTTTCGTCCTTGACTTTCCACTTTCTGAGCACTTGATCGATGATGAGGGAAGAATCCCCGTAGACATCAAGATATTTAATACCTTTCTTGAGAGAAACATTGAGGCCTACTGTGCATGACTCGTATTCCGTCATGTTGTTGGTGCAAGGGAAATCCAATTTGAGGGCGATGGGAGTGTGCGAGTCATCTGGGGCGACCAGAAGTATCCCAATGCCATATCCCTTTTTATTGGCAGCACCATCAAAGAACATTTGCCATCGAAGGTGGTCCTGAGCGGTGCAGAGAATATTTTCATCTGGGAATTCGAAGATACACACATCTGCTTCTTCTACGGGGTAATCAGCGAGGTAGTCGGAGATGGATCTTCCTTTAATGGTTTTCTGCGTGACGTAAACGATATCGAACTCGGTTAGGAGCATCAACCATCGGGCCATTCGACTGGATAAGGAAGGTTTCTTAAGCAGGTATTTGATGCGATCCATTCGGGATACAAGTTTGATGGGGAAGGCGGTCATGTAGTGTCGTAACTTTTGGGTGATCTAGACAAGTGCGACACGCGCCTTTTCTAAAGATGTGTAGTTGACCTCTTACCCGGCTAATTTGTGACTGGCGTAATAGATAATTCTTTCTTTACGGTAGTCTTCAAGGTATTGGGCTAGCAAAGCCCCAGCTACAGTGCCGGTTATGGTTAGGTATAGGAGCAAAGGGACACCAAGCTGTGGTGGCATGAGCACCGGAGATTGGGTCAAATATTATTTGACTCGGTCAAAAGCTTCTTGGAAGGACTCATTCCAAACCTTGGTTGAATCCTTTCGGAGGAGCTTGAGGATCGGTTCACAGATGGAGGTTAGTTGGGTGATGAACCTGCTGATATATTGTAATTTCCCAAGAAAACCTCGAACTTCTTTCTCAATTTGGGGCGGTGGAATCTCAAGATTTAGCTTTGCAGGATCTGCTTCTATCCCCTTCTCACTAACCATAAATCCCAAGAGTTTTCCCTTTGTAACGCTGAAGACACATTTTTGTTGATTGAGTCTCATCTGATACCGCGCAGTCGTTCGAAGAACTTCCGGAGTGCGGTAACATGACCTTCTCTAGTTTTGGACTTGATAATCATATCATCCACATAAACCTCGACCTCTTTATGAATAACTTCGTGCAGGATGGTTGTGGCAGCCCTTTGGTAGGTAGCCAGAACATTCTTGAGACCAAATGGCATAACAGTGTAGCAAAAGGTCCCCTATGGGGTGATGAATGCGGTTTTTTCTTAGTGGTCTGGGTCCATCTTGATTTGGTTGTATCTGGAAAATCCATCGACGAATGACTTGAGAGCATGACTGGATGTGTTGTCTATGATCATGTCAATATTGGGTAGCGGATAATCATCCTTTGGATAAGCTTTATTTAAATCTCGGTAGTCCACACACATTCGAAACTTCCCTCCTAATTTCGGCATAGGTACTATGTTGGCTATCCATGTGGGATATTCGATCACGCGAATGAAGCCCACATTCAACTGTTTGACCACCTCTTCTTTGACCTTGAGCGACCATTCGGTGCAGAGCTTTCTCAATTTTTGTTTGATAGGCTTGTAATCTGGGAGAGTAGGGATCTCGTGCTGAGCTATTTCAGGATCAATGTTGGGCATATCATCATAGGACCATGCGAAGACATCCACGAATTCCTTTAGCAATTCTTCGAGTTGTGCACATTCATGCTCGTCAAGGGTGGCCCCTATCCTAATCTCGTGAAGTTGGCTACTAGAACCGAGATTAATAACAATAATCTCTTCTTCATTAACTTCAACGCGATTATGTTGTTTATTATTAACCTTATTTAGATCAGTTAAGAATTGTTCATTTGCAAAATCATCATCATCAAAAGTTCTATTAGAATCCAAACAATTAATGTAAGGCACAGCAAGATACTCAAAATCTTCGTTCATTTCATTGATAGGAAAAATAGAATTGAGAACCTCGTCAAAAGTGGTCTTGATTACATTTGAACAAGGATAGACAACAGAAGAGGAAATAGGGTAAACATTGGGGTTAGGGGGATTTCAAGAGGTAGAACTGGCGCAGCCTACCAGTTGAGGAGGGGTGTATCAGCAGCTTTAATCAGATGGGATGGATCCATTGATGTAGTACCTGAATGAACCATACAGAGTTCCAGTCCCAGTGTCTGTAAGTTGAAGGAATCTTCAGAATCACTTTTCTTAGTCTCTTCGGTATCTTTGATGAGTGGTTTTTCTTGGTGTTGGAAACTTTCATCCCATGGGTAGCTATTTTGGAAAAACATCTCCATTTCAGGCTTCATCTTCTTGTCTGTGTGGACATACCATGGTTCTGGAAAATCGCAAAAGGGGAAGTCTTCACCTTTTTTTATGAATCGTTCATTCAAGGAGTCTCCTGAGATAGTTGGGATGCAGTCTAACCTTCTCTTTGGTCGAGACTGGTGGATCATTCTGAGTTCTTGTTCTGATGGTTGATACCCCAAGCCACAAGGAGGAAAAGCTTTCTTCAGTTCGATGGGCTCAAGTATCCCTTACTGCCTTTGCCCTAGCCCCAGTCCGGGCATGAAGTGCATGTTTCTGAATATCTGAATCACATTGACGTTGCCATGAGGGTCATATTTTGGATAAACCCTTTATTTGAAATCGTTCCATGCCGAGAGTAGGAGTGGCTCAACTCGGAATCCTGATAGGAGCATATCATTTGACTTGTGATGTATCTCAAGGATTGGACTACTGGTTATTTCACCCTCAACATTTTCGTCGTTGCCCAAAATGGTGATGACTCACCCATCGGCGAAGAACTTCAATTTCTGATGGAGTGAGGAAGACACACCCTTGATACTGTGGAGCCAGGGTCGTCTTAGAAACAGGTTGAAACAAGTTGGGATATCTATGACTTGGAATCCAACGACAGGTTTTATAGGGCCAGCCCCTATTACAAGCTTTATGGACTCCATCACCTCCTGGCGGGTATTATCGTAGGCACGTACAGCGGCGGAAGTTGGAGCGAGGTTGCTTTCTTTTAGGCCTAAACACTTGAAGGTTCTTAGTGGGCAGACATTCAAGGCGGATCCGTTATTGACAAGAGAGAGTGGCATGACCTTCCCCATAACTTCGACGGAGATGTTGAGTGCATGATTGTGATTCGGCCCAATTCTAGGGATTTCTTCTTCAGAAAATGATAGCATTCGTGTACAGGTCAAAGATCTGACCATATTTATCGCCTCTTCTAGTGTGGTAGAAGGAGGAACTGTGGGTCTAGTGAGTAGCTTGATTAAAGCATTTTTGTGCAGCTAGGAAGACATGAAAAGCCTCCATAGAGTGATGTTAGTTTTCTTCAGTTGATCGAGGATCTTGCTCTCCTCGATGGTCATCTCTGGCATAGGAAGGTTTTCAACGCCCTTCCCTTTGTCATTTGCTGGTAGTGAGCTTGGAACCTGGTAATGTCTCCCTGATCTGGTCATGTGATTTACTGAAGAAGGAAAGAACATGAATCCCATTTCCTCATCAATCTCAGGTTGTTCTATCACCCTGTTTATTTCTATGAGCAGTTCTTCAAATGATATCATCCCACATATGTCGGCTACTGGGCCAGTTCTTTCTGAAGCTTGTTCTTCACTCGAATCTTCGAATTCTTCCCCCCATCCGATGGCAACAATTCTATATTTCCATGTAAAGTCAATGCATTCCACAACATCAACGACTTCTTTATACAGGTCTTCCCATTCTGTGGGGATATGTATGGTTGAATGGATCAAGCGCCCTTGTAGCTTTAAAGTATTAAGTAACTCGGTGATACTACAAATGTTGTTTGTTTGATCGAATAATTCTACCATAATCTGGATAACATCATCTAGGCTGACTTCATCGGTTGGTATCACCCACTTGTCTGAATCTTGGGCCCATTTTCGTGCTTCCAAGAACAGTGTACTGAACCTTTGGCAATCGATGACCATCTGTGAGGGTAATTTCAGCCCAAACTCTAGGAGTTGGTTTTACACCTCTGACAATTCCATACTTCCATTTTTAGAATGGGTACGGACAGCGATGCATGCTCTGGTAAGGAGTGACAGTGCCTAATCAACGAGGCTAGTAGGGTGTAGCAGGAAATATGGGCAAATTTGAAGAGGTTTAGGAGAGTATATGGGTGTGATTTGAGTTGAGGGATCGAAATCTGGGTTTTCTTCTAAGAAGATGGCATTGGTATGATTTGGGAGTGGATTGTGAGTAGTGTTTGGATTAGGATTGGCTAGTGGGGCGATGGTACCCCGGTCGATGAGATCTTGGATTATGTTTCGGAGGTGAAAGCATTGGTCGGTGGTATGGCCAGCAGTTTGGTGAAAGGCGCAATGAGTATCGACCTTGAAGTTTCTTGGGAGTGGATTTGGAAATGGGCGGGGATCCAAGGGTTTGATGATGTTTCGGCTTAACAAGGCTTGGTAAACTTTGGAGAGGGGAGCATGGAGCTCAGTGAATTCCCTTCGGATGGGGGCAGGGCGGCTTTCTGGTGCCCATGATGTGGTTAGTTGAGAGATGTTATTGATGGTTGAGACTGTAGCACAAGCCGGCTTGTCATACTTTCTAGGGGTGAACTGCCCGGACACCTTCTTCGGTTCAACCTCTATTTTAACAAGGTTTTCCTCAATTTATACTCCTTCTTTTCTGAGAGCTCGGAAGTGGGGATAGTATTTTCCTCCCATCATCGCTCGGACATGGGGCAAAAAGTTCTTCTTCACTATGTTAATATGTTCCCCCTCAGATGGATAATTGGTCATGGTAGCTTGCCCCCTCCACCGGGTTATGAAGTTACTGACTGATTCCCTAGGGTTCTGTTTGAGCAGCTCTAAATCACGACGGGTGACCTCAAACTCTTCGTTGTATTTGTACTGTGACATGAATTCTCGGGCTACATCCTCCCAGCTATGGATTCTGGATTCCTCGAGAGATAAAACCATCGGAGGGCACTCTCCTTCAAATTTTGTTAAAACAATTGGGCCATCACTTCTTCAGAATCCCCTAGTAGAGTCAAGGAGTAATAATAACTACAAAGATGAACAATCGGGAGTCCACTCCCTTCAATCTTTTCGATATTTGGCATCTTGAACTTCTCGGGTAATCTCGCTTTAGGATAAGGAGACATGTGGGTGTAGTCTATGTAATTTCCATAAATTCTGACTTGGTCGAACTTCTTGGTGAGCATCTTGAGATCCTCTTTGACTTTATTCAACTCCTCCTCTTTTGGATCAACGACCATAGGCAGGTTAGCCATAGGCTGGGCAATATTTGGCATCGAAAGCTGGGCAGGCGGCGGCCCATTGATAAGAGGGGCACGTGGAGCATGATGATATTCTTCGGGAACCCAGATAGGCTCGGATGGACCCATAGCACGTGGGAATAAGGCCTCGGGCTCTTGAGGAATAAGAACCTGGTTTCGTTGCATCTCTCAGAACTCAGTTTGGAGGTTGTCAATCTTATACACGAGCTGAGCTATGACTGTCATCAGATCCGGCTTTATGACTGGTACTTGATCTGTATTCTCCATGGAAAGCAGATGGATTCTGTACTTAGAAGAAGTTGTAGAGGAACGGACGAAACTCCAGGGTGATTTGACTGAAGACCGAAGCCAATAGGGATCCAGGACAAGGGCTTACGATCGACCTGAGAAGGCATAGAATGGGATTTATTTTTGAGAAAAAGAGAAGAAACTATTTTTAGATTTTTGATAAACAAAAGGGAGGAATGTTTTTGGATTTTTGATCAAGAATGGAGAAATGTTTTTAGAGACGGAACACATCATGATTATTATGATTATTATATTCTCACTTGTATTTAATTCTCCTAAATGCAATGCCAGACGGGACCCGAGCCTGGAAAAATGGGGTTTTTAATATATGCAAAATTACGACTGGACTTGTAACCTGGCTCACGAACAGGGTCCCGTTTTAAAAATGCGTGAAAATTAGGCGGCAGGACGACCCGAAATTTCGGTAGAGTTTCGGGTTGAAACGAGCAATCTAAAGTGCGTGTCCTAGGTTTGACACCTATATGCGAGTATGCAGTGGGTTGGATGAATCGGCATGGGTTCCCCCCTTTGGCGTGACTTCCACGATATACGTCTTGCTCTTGCGGGCAATCGGTACATGTGGACAAGCCATTTGATATACCTGAGTGTACGTGAATTTCCTCACTATATACCTCATGGAGACGGTACGTGTGAGATTGAATTTGATATACTCGGCGTACGTGAACAAATTCCAAGTGATATACCTCCCATCATGACTTCGGTCAAGCGGTATGATGCGGGGGAACCGTTCGATATACGTTAAAGGTACTTGGCCAATGGAAGGTGAGAGTCATATCGCTTAGGCTAATTGCGCCCTACCGGACCAGCGCCCATCACGAAGTGACCCTCCAGTTACTGGGTAAAATTTTCTCCATAACAATTCTCTTTGGTGATGTCGTGTGAATCATGCATGATTATCTTATTAGTATCTTATGATGAGAATGCCTTTCTTGATTATATCAAATAGGGAGCAAAGTATAAGTACCAAAGGTACATCAAGTATAGATGGGTGATGCGTGCAACATGCAGATATATGTGATCCTAAGTGCACGTGGTACGAAGTCTACATGGAGAATTTTCTACAGGTGTGTGAACATAAGCATAAGCATGGGATACACATGGAAAAAAAAGGGGGACATACAGATATAGTGGAAATATAAAAAAAATATAACATCCATATAAATAGAGTCAAGCCCTCATAATATATATATATATATATATATCCCCAGCAGAGTCGCCACTGTGACCATCCCCGATCCTCGCCTGCGGGCGGGCGTGCGAAGGAAAGGATCCTCGGGTCCCGCGCATCCCTCTCGGGAGCGCTTCGGCCGGCGTCATTTGAGATGAGGTGTAAAAATGTTGAGAGATTCAGAGTCGCCAGTCTATTTTACTCAAAATAGACAAAAAAAAAAGGGAAGCCATCCCGAAGGATGGAATTCAAAGACATACTGGTGCCTACCAAACCAAAATGATTCGAGAACGGTTTGGTGGCTAAGTTACGAAATGAGGAGGTGTTAGGCACCCATTCCGCCCTTTCGGTCTCTCATGAATATTTGCAATTTTCCTTTATTTTTCCCCGTGATATGTGTGCATGTGTATATATATAGTGGAGATAGGAATCCTTGACTTGTATCATGGAAGAGATAAAGCGAATCATCCGTAGGAAGGTATGAAAATAATATTAGAAAAATAAGATTTACACAATTACCCTTACGTTAATCGTTACAACGGAACGATAGCACATATGGAGTAATACGTCAGTAAGACCAAGTATATAGAATATAAGAAGATTAGATTTAGAGAAGATAGAAAATGAGAGAAAAGTGAGAAAAAGGACTCGAGTTTCGGGTTTTACCCCGAGACGCCTACGTAGCCTATAAAGGCATCAAAGTCCACGTATTCGCATACAAAATGAGGGGTGGGGTTTATCCCATAAATCCAAATGGGGGATCTCTTATTTGTGAGTGTGTGTGTGTGTGGAAAAAAGTGTTTTAGTTGTGAGAAAAGTGTGAGAAAATTATGACAATCCCTATTTGGAGTTTATGAGCAAACCCTCTTTTTCATATTTTTTTTTGGCTTTTATTTATATGAAAATTAGAGATGTACAATAATACTAAATAAAAAAGTATATTAGGATGTGTGAGATGAGACAATAAAAAGTGCTATGTAATAAAACAAGTTATTGAGAATTTAAGAGAAAGTCGAGAAAGTTGGACCTTCTTGAAGATCTTGAGCTTGATCTTGAATGTTGGAGAGAAACCCTTGCACTTGGATGATGATGGAGAGTGGATAATTCACCAAGTTTGATGAAAAGGATGATGGAAAGTGGAAGTTAGAAAGGGATTTTGATGTTGAAATCGCGCTGTCTTCGAGAGAGGTTTTTGCGATTCACTGAGAGCGATTTGTATCAGATCTGGGCTCCCTTTGAAAATGAGGTGAAGGCCGCCTTTTATAGGCCCCGGTCACTGCCGGTCGGCATACACCTGGTCATGCCTATCGACACCTGTATGGTCTCCATGTCGATAGGCAGGGTCTGGAACCTGCCGTTTGGCAGTGTGTTTCAGGCCTTTTCAAAAATTTAACTGCCGAGGGCAAACCGTTGGTCAGAATCGTGCACGGGGTAGAACGTTGGAAAGGTGATTTAGAGACCTTTGAAAGTCCTTTGGACCATTCCCGGGTTCGAGAGTTTACTTTGGGTCAAATATGGCTCGAAAGCGTTTGTCGGTCCATTGGATGGGGAATTGTTCGGACGCAAACGGATCGTTCATCCGCATGGTAAGTCCGAACCATGCATGGGATGGATCGTTGGAAAGGTTAGGAGATGTACTTCGACATTCCAAAGAGTTTCACTCGGTTTGGGGAGTTGAATTTGGTCAACCGATCCCTAGAAGCATTCGGTGACCTCTTGGAGTTAAACGGATCATTCGTCCGCATGGGAAGTCGGAATCGCGCACGGAGCGGACCATTGGAAAGGGGTTTGAGTGCCCTTCGAAGATTCATTCAGTCTTAGTCGATCTGAAGAGTTAACTTAGGTCAAATAGAGCCCGGGAGTGCCCGGTGGCCTCCAGATCATGTTTCGGACGCAAATGGATCGTTTGTCCTTATGGTAAGTCAGAATCGCGCACGGAGCGGGCCATTGGAAAGGGGTTTCAGTGCCCTTCGAAGATTCATTCAGCCTCGATTAAGATGAAGAGTTTGACTTTTTGGTCAAACGGAGCCTGGGGGTGCCCGATGGCTTTTAGGCCAGTACTCGGGGTATGACCTAGGTTTGTAGTGATGAAGGGAGGTATTAGGGACCTTAGGAGAGTTAGGTGGTGACGAAATGGGGTGTCTATAATAGTACTTGTAGTATTATTTATTGGGAGTTTGGGAATCTTTAATGGATATTTGGTTAAGGTTGTAGAGGTAAACCCGTACTTGTAAAAGAGCAGGTTTCGTCATAACGGCTTGATCGATCGATCGATCAAGAACATCGATCGATCGATCGACCCCCTTACATCGATCGATCGACCCCTCCTAGAAAAGTGCATATTTCTCGTCCGATGGTTTAATCCGGTAAAAATGCATGGGAACCCTTGATTATTATTGTTGGGGTATAATGGGATATAGATAAGACCAGTAGGCTCTAGGTAGACCCCGTTGAGTGAAATTTAATATAGGGTGAGATTTTGGGTTAACGAGGAATTATTCATGCGTATAAGAAAACAAACATACGTTTAATAAAAAGATCGAGACTCGTAAGGAAGTTAGACTAAAAGATAAGTGAGAGTTCCTACTGAAATTATACTTAGGGAGATAGAATACTTCGAGAAATGAGAAGTAAGTATGGAGTAACTTATATAGGAAAATAAAAATGACGAGTCCGTTATGCGAAATAATCGAGTAAAATGTGTAAATGACGGATAATTATAATTATGGGACGTGGGCACACCTAATTTAGAAATGTGGATATTAGTACATATATGACTGTGTGATTGTGCATATATTGACTTGTACCCTAGAACATAGAATTCCTTGGTACAGGCTATCTGATTGATAGTCAGACGGTCCTAAGGGACGTGAGGGTATGTGATGACCTCTTAGTGACTTGGAACTATGTTTTCCCTCCAATTGTATGTGTTTTATGTTAATACAGTTCGAGATTAATTCTGAACTAGTATTTTCCTTAGTACGAGTGATACGGGGACTTGATAGCAGAGTATGCCAACACCATAGATTTTATATGGGGTGCAGATAGTACATACATTATATGATTGACTAATATATATACTTAAGCAAGGGAATTTTCTACTGTGCATAAAAGTAGTTAAGTAATGAATAAATACTCCAATTGTATTATAAATGTTTGGGAATTTTGTGACATCACTAGGTTATTTAAAATACCATAAGATATATGAGAGAGCTTAATTTTCATAAATTAATTATCTTAGACAAGGTATTTATCGGAATGAAACCTTATGGTAAAGTTAAGTTAAAATAAACTTTTAAGATTAATAGTATGGTAGACGTGCACACTAGATGAGAGATGAGAACTTGTCAAGAGAGTGTCGCACACTAATATGGTTGTTTCATTATCTGATAAGCGTTTTAAATACTTGCTAAGCTATTTTTAAACTGTTTTACACTCGGGCTCTGATCCGTTTCCTATTATTTATTTTCCCTTTGTATATATATGTATATATTACAGGTGCCCAGCCACAGGGGAGTCATGCTTAGATTCCTTGGAACGGACGCGCTACAGCTTAGGTGGGAGTTGCAGGCCATTGCTTAGAAGACCTCGATGATTGACTCCACTCTTATTGTAGCTTTGATTAGTTAGGGCATGTGTCGCCCGTTTCCTTATTCAGTTGGATTTTTAGAGATTTCTATTCATTTATTTTTCAGTATTTGGTACTCTTTGGGATGTAATTCGTGTTAGGATGATTTCATTTATAGTTTTTAGACTTGGTATTAGTTTATCTGAATGGTTAAATTCTTGTGTGTTCATTGTCGTCTTTAACATTCATAAGATTCGTAAACTGTCAGTTATTAAAAAGGTTTTCTTAACGGAATTAAGTAAAATAGATCTAAGGTTTAAATTGTGTTGACACTTAGCTTAATTATGTAGGGTGTTTAAATTGGAAACTTTATTTTGCGACAGTAATGCTAAGAATGAACCAACCGTTCACCTTGATTTTAGTTTATTAGAGGGCTGATCACCCGGTATTTAATTAGGAGGGGTGTCACAGGTGGTATCAGAGCATCAGGTTCTAATGTCCTTTAGGATCTGTACGGCTTATTTCGCTTCCAGCTTAGCGTCCTTGATATAGAGCCATATTTTTTAGGACTGTTGTATTCTTGTATTTACGCTTATGTCTTCTGCTATTTGAGATTTGATAATAACTGTAGAATAATAAACTTCCTCGTCATTTTAGATGCCTTCGAGATGCGCACCCCGAGATAGGAATGCCCGGGCTGAGCAACCAGCAGCTCCGGCTCAGGAAATGATGAACACAACTGAGGTAGCCGCTATTATTGATCAGGCGGTGAATGCCGCATTAGCGGTAGTGCAACAGGCTCCACCCCAGATTCAGGAAGTGGCTCCAGTAGCAGCACAACTTCCATCTGCATGGGAGTTAGTTAGGGATTCCTTTCAGAAGGCGCATCCCCCGGAGTTCTCGGGTAGTTCGGACATAGTAGTCACCAACCAATGGAAGAAAGATATCCAGAGGCATCTGCGCATGTACGAGTGCACAGACGTACAGGGACAGATTTTTTCTTCCTTCAAGATAGTGGGGGGCCACTTTGCAGTGGTGGGAGTCCACTACAACCTTGGAGGAGAGGGATACCATCACGATTCAGTCATTCTGGATGTGGTTTGATTGCATGTACTCTTCATCCACCGTTCAGACTGAGATGAGGCATAAATTACTTAATCTGAAGCAGGAGAATATGACTATTGTTGAGTACGAGGAGGAATTTACTAGGATTCTCACTATAGTGCCAGATGAGGCACCCACAGAGGGGAAAAATATACTGCTGTTTGTAGATGGATTGGCCTGGAGGATCCGTCAGCACCTCATAGGCAATCTATTATTGAGTACCTACACTGATGTACTCAATGCTACTTTGTTACACTATCAGGATCACCGCTTCCATCTGCAGGGGAGCAAACGAGCAGGGGAGTCCAGCTAGCAGGGCAGGACAGGGGGCAGTAGTACTGGTGGGGCACCAGCAGCCTAGGGGCAGACCCGTCACAGTGAGAAGAGTTCTCATCAGGGGGACCCTGCCAAGTGATTCTGATCAGGTGACTCCAGATAGGGATTTAGGGGATTCATGCAGGGACAGTCTAATCGGTATGGCCAACAGGGCCAACACCGACAGTAACAGGGACATCAAGGCCAACAGCATTTCCAGTAGGGCCAGCAGGGCCAGTGGCGGGGTGGTAACAGCCAGCAGGGATGTGGTCAGCAGGGGAAGAGGGGAGGTAACTTCAGGAGCAGATGTTTCGGATGTGATAAGAATGGCCACAGGTGCCACGATTTCCCAAAGGGAGATAGGGCCCCACAGTAGCAGGGTGGTCGTAATGAGCCGCAGAGGCCACTCTTCCCTACATCCCTCCCAGCGCCAGCTCAGGTTCCAGCCTTACTCGCCATCCCAGCAACTCCAGTTCAGCAGGGGAAATTGCAGTACGGACATGTCTATAACGTCCACCAGGCAGCAGCACCTCAGGCACCACCAACGATTGAGGGTATGTTTCCTATCCATGGCACTATGGGTCGAGTTTTATTTGATACTGGGGCATCGTACTATTTTATAGCTACTCATTTTAAAAAAGCCATAGGGTTATTAGACACAACAGAGAGCACTGTGACATACGTGTACTCACCACTGGGAATGGGTCTTTAATTTTCTGTATATGCCGGGGTGTGGGAGTAGAGATTGGTAGCTTGATTTTACCAGCAGACATGCTAGTCTTAGATATGCATGATCACAATGTTATTATTGGCATGAATTGGCTAGATTCGTACAGAACCGTGATAGATTGTTTTGGTGGGAGTATCATCTTTGCCATTTCGGGGAATGAGATGTTTTTGGTGGCGATGCCTTGCCCAGAGGGAGGCTCTTCCACCTATTTGTACTACATAGAGGAGGATACCTCTAAGGAGGTCGTGATTCCCTTAGATTCGATCCCAGTCATTCGTGAGTATTCCGATGTATTTCAGGAGATACCAGACCTACCCGCCAGTTAAGAGATAGATTTCGTCATAGACTTGATGCGGGGTACTTGACCGATAGCACGTGCACCGTACCGTATGGATTTAGCAAAAATGAGGGAGTTACGAGATCAGATAGAGCAGCTATTAGGTCAGGGCTTCATTCGTAGGAGCACCTCACCTTGGGGCACTCCAGTGTTGTTTGTGAAAAATAGAGATGGTTCACTGAGGTTATGCATAGATTACCGGGAGCTAAACACGGTCACGATACGAAATAAATATTCGTTACCCCGAATCAATGACCTGTTCGACCAGCTGAGAGGGAAAACCTTATTTTCAAATATAGATTTGAGATCGGGATACCATCAGGTACAGATTAGGGAGCAGGATGTGTCTAAGACTGCTTTCTTGACGAGATATGGGTCCTATGAGTTCAGAGTCATGCCGTTTGTGCTGACAAATGCTCCAACCGTATTCATGGACTTGATGAACCGAGTGTTCAGAGAGTTCTTGGATCAGTTTGTCATCGTTTTCATAGATGACATCCTGGTATATTCACACACTGAGGAGGAGCATGCCGAGCACTTGAGGCAGGTTCTTCAAACTCTACGAGAGCATCAGCTGTATGCTAAGTATGGGAAGTGCGGATTCTGGTTATGGGAGGTAGAGTTTTGGGGGCATGTTATGTCAGAATTAGGAATATCGGTTGACCCAAGCAAAGTGTTGGCGATAAGGGAGTGGGGACAACCCACAACACTAGCGAAAGTGCTTAGTTTCTTGGGATTAGTCGGGTACTACGGGAGATTCATCTGAGGCTTTTCAAAGATAACGGGTCCATTGACGAATTTGACTCGTAAGGGAATTCCTTATGTTTTGTATGATGCTTGTCGATTGGCTTTTGATGAGCTGAAAGATAAGTTGACTTCGACGTCAGTTCTTTTTTTGCACAAGTCGGGAGTAGAGTATCTGGTGTACACTGACGCTTCTTTACGGGGACTCGGAGGAGTACTTCAACAGGAGGAAAAGGCTATAGCTTTTGCCTCCCACAAGCTAAAGCCCCACGAAAAGAATTATCCCACCCACGACCTAGAGCTAGCAGCGGTCGTTTTTGCATTGAGGATTTGGAGACATTACTTGCTGGGGGAGAAGTTTCGCTTGTTCACAGACCACAAGTCACTACAATACTTGTTTACTCAGTGAGAGCTAAATATGCGTCAGCGCAGATGGTTGGAGTTTATGAAAGACTAGCAGTTCGAAATACAGTATCACCCGGGAAAGGATAATGTGGTTGCTGATGCGTTAAGTTGTAGACCGATGGGCGATGTAGCGGACGTCTGGAAAACGAAGTGGAAAGAGTTGGGTCACCAGGACGCGGTAGCCCTTTTCTTTGTATCTGTTATAACAGTCACACCAGAGATTGTTATGAGTGTGATACAGGCACATTCAGCGCATTCGTTTTGTCAGAAACAGATTGTACGGCTTTTAGCTGAGGATGCTGAGTCCTATTCAATAAATTCTGATGGAGGTTTGAGGTTTAATGCGAGATTGGTGGTCCCAGAAGGATAAGACTTACGTCATGCGGTGATGACACAGTCCCATGGGTCAAGATTTGTGGTACATCCCGAAGGGGATAAGATGTACCAGAATATGAGGCGATAGTATTGGTGGAGTGGGATGAAGAAAGACATTGCTGAGTTCATGTCCAAGTGTTCTACTTGCCAGATTATAAAGGTAGACCACCAGAAACCGTCGAGATTACTTCGGCCGTTGGAGATACCGATGTAGAAGTGGGAGAGTATTTCCATGGACTTCATTACTAGGCTGTCTATATCATAGCGGGGTCATGACTCCATATAGGTTATTGTAGATCGGTTGACCAAGATAGCTCGTTTCCTGCCAGTACGGACAGACTATACCATGGGCGAGTATGCACAGTTGTTCATTGCCGAGGTTGTTAGGCTACATGGGGTACCCCTGGATATCGTGTCTGATAGAGACAAGATCTTTATGTCGCGCTTCTGGGAGAGCTTTCAGGAGGCCATGGGTACAGTGTTGAGATTGAGTTCAGCTTATCATCCGTAGACGGATGGACAAACAGAGCGTACCAAACACATGTTGGAGGATATTCTACGCATGTGTGTCCTTGATTTTGGAGGAGGATGGGAGTCGTATCTCCTACTGGTGGAGTTTGCTTATAATAACTCCTATCAGTTCATGATCGACATGGCTCCATTTGAGGCATTGTATGGCAGGCCTTGTCGTTCTCCCACTTGTTGGCTAGAGGTGGGGGACAAAAAATTGCTCGGACCTGAGGTGATTCAGGAAACTTCGGCTAGGATTGAGCTCATCAGGAGTCGCATTCGGGTATCCTAGGATAGGCAGAAAAGCTACGCCGATGCAAAACAGTTTTTTCTGAGAGTTTAACATGGTGGACCAAGTATTATTGTGTGTGTCTCCTATGAGAGGAGTGATGAGGTTTGGAAAGAAGGGGAAGTTGGTTCTGAGATATATGGGACCATTTCCTATTATTGAGAGGATTGGGCCAGTGGCATACAGATTGAGGTTGCCACAGCATTTGCACCGCATTCATGATGTGTTCCACATCTCGTCGTTAAGACGATATATTCGGGATGACATAGACCATACTCACATCGGAATAGAGGAGATTGATTTACATCTCGACAGCTCTTACGAGGAGAGATCAGTGGCCATCCTGGACCATAGCGAGAGGAAATTAAGGTCAAAGGTAGTTCCACTTGTACGGGTCCAGTGGGAGCATCATAACGTGGAGGAATCCACTTGGGAGTGCGAGGCAGATATGCGCGAGAAATATCCAAAATTATTTTTACCAGGTATGCCTTATTTTCCAAATTTCGGGACAAAATTCCGTTATTGTGGGGAAATATGTAATACCCCGTATTTTTATCACCTTTAAATTTGGGGATTTATTAAATTGAAATTGAGATATTAATTTAATATTAAATCAAAAATTATTTTAAATATTTACTAGCGTGATGAAAGCTAGTAATTATTGGGAATTTGTTGAATATTACTTAATGTATAAAGTAATATATATAATCGAATTTATGGAATTATCATGGGTGTATAATTTGATAATTGGGGGAATTAAATCGGGACGCGCCTGTGTCGTGTTCGGATTAAATTATTATTATTTAAAGTGAATAAATTATAAGTCACTCGTATAGTCATTTCGAGTGCGCCAATGTGTCCAGAAGGGCTGAGATAGTCAAAATAATGTAACCGGGGGTTTAGTTTGGGTCTCGGTGCGTTTTTAAGCCCAATTGACATCCCGGGAGTGTATTTTAGACATTTTACATTTCTGAGTAATTAAACCCACGAATTTCTTAAGGATATATAAGCCTTTAGGAGTCATCTTCAAGGGTTAACAAACACAAAATCAAAGAACGACCATTAGAGAAGGAGTTGGAGAGCTTTCCAAGCAACTCAAGGCCAAAGACTCACCCGTTTG
The DNA here is from genome assembly GCA_949130495.1 of Sambucus nigra. NCBI lineage: Eukaryota > Viridiplantae > Streptophyta > Magnoliopsida > Dipsacales > Adoxaceae > Sambucus > Sambucus nigra. The sequence goes on along the minus strand of OX422213.1, from coordinate 129,697,512 downwards.
CACCGCCACCACCACCAACGCATAGATCGCGCGACGAGGAACGCAACTATACCTCTTTCGTCCATAAATCAGAAACCCAAATTCCAGGCAAGTATTTATCTTGCTTTATTTTTAGTTAATGTTTCAATCATGTTAGTCTAGGATTGTTTAGAACATGTTTCATTAAACCAATTATATTTTTGGGGATTTCAAATCATATGTTGTAGAGGAAGTAGACGTATTCTGGACATTTAAATCACATGTAGATGATAAGCCATGAATTTGTATGGGTTTAGAAGCAAGAAATCTAGGAAAGAATTGAAGGAATGGAAACTAAAGAAAAATTAGGGTTCTTGACGTTTATGTGAATTTTACCCCATTAAATCGTTATACTTAATGATTTCGGACATGTTTTACGTAGAAAATCTTATTGTTAGGTATATAGTACTTGTAGTATTATTAATTAGGAGTTTGGGAATCGTTAATAGAGATTTGGTTGAGGTTGTAGAGGTAAACCCGTAACTGGAAAAGAGCAGGTTTTGTCATAACTGCTTGATCGATCGATCGATCAAGAACATCGATCGATCGATCGACCCCCTTACATCGATCGATCGACCCCTCCTGGAAAACTGCATATTTCTCGTCCGATGGTTTAATCCGGTTAAAATGCATGGGAACCCTTGATTATTATTGTTGGGGTATAATGGGATATAGACAAGACCATTAGGGTCTAGGTAGACCCCGTTGAGTGAAATTTAATGTAGGGTGAGATTTTGGGTTAACGAGGAATTATTCATGCGTATAAGAAAACAGGCGTACATTTAATAAAAAGATCGAGACTCGTAAGTAAGTTAGACTAAAAGATAAGTCAGAGTGCCTACTGAAATTATACTTAGGGAGATAGAATACTTCGAGAAATGAGAAGTAAGTATGGAGTAACTTATATAGGAAAACAAAAATGACGAGTCCGTTATGCGAAATAATCGAGTAAAATGTGTAGATGACGGATAATTATAAGTATGGGTCGTGGGCACACCTAATTTAGAAATGTGGATAGTAATACATATATGACTGTGTTATTGTGCATATATTGTATATTTGTATAAAAATCATACTCGAGCTACTTGCTATCACGGGGGTTTTTATCTCGATTAGGCCTCTATAGGGGATATTGACTCGTACCCTAAAACATAGGATTCCTTGGTACAGGCTATCCGATTGATAGTCAGACGGTCCTAAGAAACGCGAGGGTATGTGCTGACCTCTTAGTGACTTGGAACTATGCTTCCCCTCCAATTGTATGTGTTTTATGTTAATACAGTTCGAGAGTGATTCCGAACTAGTATTTCCCTTAGTACGAGTGATACGGGGACTTGATAACAGAGTATGCCAGCACCATAGATTTTATGTGTGGTTCAGATAGTATATACATTATATGAGTGACTAATATATATATATATATATATATATATATATATATATATATATACACACACACACACACACACACACACACTTAAGTATGGGAATTTTCTACTGTGCATAAAAGTAGTTAAGTAATGAATAAATACTCCAACTGTATTATAAATGTTTGGGAATTTTGTGACATCACTAGGTTATTTAAAATAACATAAGATATATGAGAGAGCTTAATTTTCAGAAACTAATTATCTTAGCTAAGGTAATTATCGGAATGAAACTATATGGGAAAGTTACGTTAAAATAAACTTTTAAGATTAATAGTACGGTAGACGTGCACACTAGATGAGAGGTGAGAATTTCTCAAGAGAGTGTCGCACACTAACATGGTTGTTTCATTAGTTGGTAAGAATTTTAAATACTTGTTAAACTATATTTAAACTCTTTTACACTTGAGCTCTGACCCGTTTCATATTATTTCTTTTCTCTTGTATATATATGTATATATTACAGGTGCCCAGCCATAGGGATGTCATGCTTAGATTCCTTGGAACAGACGCACTGCAGCTTAGGTGGGAGTTGTAGGACATTTCTTAGATGACCTCGATGATTGACTCCACTCTTATTATAGCTTTGATTAGTTAGGGCATGTGTCACCCGTTTCCTTATTCAGTTGGATTGTCAGAAATTTCTATTCATTTATTTTTCAGTATTTGGTACTCTTTGGGATGCAATTCGTGTCACGATGATTTCATTTGTAGTTTTTAGACTTGATATTAGTTTATCTGAATGGTTAAATTCTTGTGTGCTCATTGTCGTCTTTAACATTCATAAGATTCGTAAACTGTCAGTTATTGAAAGGTTTTCTTAACGGAATTAAGTAAAATAGAAATAAGGTTTAAATTGTGGTGATACTTTGCTTAATTATGTTGGGTGTTTAAATTGGAAACTTTATTTTGCGACAATGATGCTAAGAATGAACCAACCGTTCACCTTGATTTTAATTTATTAAAAGACTGATCACCCGGTATTTAATTAGGCGGGGTGTCACATAAACCTCATCAGTAGATTAGTTTATAATGCGACAGAGTAGTAAATAAATTAATTCTGAGCATCAAGGAATAAATAAGATGTTGGTTAAAATCGATTAACGATGAATTGGTATACTTAATGCGGGGAGTCATATCATGTACCATAAAAACTTTGCAAATAATACCTTATTACTCAAAATGAGTTTGAGATGATTAAATTGGAGTGTAATCGTAATTATTTAGTGGAATTAATTATAATTAAGTAAAGAAAATAAATTACGGGGATGTAATTTAAAAATTTTGAGTATTTATTACGAATCGAATTTTAATTCTTTAGTCTTGGTTCCCTGGTATAGTTTAATTACCCAAGTAGTAGGCTCCGGCTATCTAGAAACCTAATTATCTCAATCTCATGACTTACACCTATATAAATTAGTGAAAGCTAGAGCTATAGGTTGTATATTTGTAAAACCAAATATATTTCAATTAAAAAGGATTTTTTAAGAAGACAACACAATTGATTTAAGATCATAACTTCACTATTTTTTCTATAATGTACTTGAGACCAAAACAGGCACTCAATACATTATGAGATGCCAGACTTGAAGAAAATTGAAAGAGAAGTGAGGAAAGAGGAAGCATACCATAAGCATGTTTGATGGTTCATAGGGAAAGGCCAATGGATACTTGAAAACAACGGCTCACGGGATGTTTTGGAAACTGGGGAAGGTTATGGAGTGGTTTAGAACAAAAAGAATGATATCTTCTAAAAATGGCTGGATTGTGAAAAGCGTTAAAGGAGAGGCTTTATGGTATTTATAAAATGGGGCAATAACTTGTTTGAATTCTATGGTCAAGATTTACTTTATCCAACTGATTCAGGTGGTCGGTGATGAGCACGCGCAATAGGGCACATGGGACAGTCAGAAACTTCCATGAGCACCTTGGGAACATGCGGTTCATATGATTTTTAATCGTTCTAGAATGAGACCCAAGTGTCACTACCAAGCATAAACGACGCAAATGATTGAACTCCGTTCGGCTAATAGTGAATCTATTTAGTCCTAAATGACGAATGCAAAGAGAATGGGGGTAGATGATGAGGGAAATTCCAACCGGGATCGACAAACGTTTATTAGTGTCTGGACCTATCATCGTGAGACAAAGTAGTTCAATTGATGAAAGGCAATTTGTAGTCCTCCTTCGGTGAATGTACGGACGGTGGATAAGGATTTTTATCTCAGATGCTAAGTCACTGTGACACCCCGCCTAATTAAACCTTGGGTGATCAAGCCTTATTTTAATATAAACAGGTTTCTTTAATGGTTCATTCTTAGCATCACTGTCGAACGCCTTTTAAAAAATTACTAACCACCTAAAATGAAATTAAAACGGGTGCCAAAATTTTATCTTTCTTAAACAACAAATAATCCAAACCACACATTACCAAAACTAGATATGAATACGCAGTAAAAATAATCTGAAAGCAGTTAAAGTCTTGCCGTAAACTACGGCCCAAAAAGATAACTACAAATCCATAACTAGAATAAACTGTAATAGTAAAAGGTGGAACGACATGTCCCAACTAGAAATAATAAAACTGAGATCCTGCACTAGAACTGAAAAAGAGGAAGCGTCTAAACAATCCCTGCAACCTCCACACTGGCTGCAGCTCCCAAATCTCTGAGATGAAATCAAGCTGGGTGTCCTTGTGGCTGGGCACCTAAAAGGTTTTTAAAATTTTACATAGCAAGAGTTAGTACTCAAAACATTAGAAAATATTTTGCAAGCGGTTATCACAATTAAGTTATTGATTACACATATTAAGGTTTCGCACACTCCCTTGAACCTCCTCACCTCTCTTACATAGTATGTAACTATCGAGGAAACTTAGTCTACCTAGTTATACTACCCATAATCGTAGTTAACTCATTTACTGTACGTTACCTTATTCTTGTAATAATTTCATCATGTTATAAATTATTACTAAGACATTTACTATCATTTCATTGTCTACTATTCTCAATTTGTAGATTAAGCACATATAACATTTTATCCCACAACAATGTATATAATATTAGTTACCACTAATATATCCTTTTATTACACACAAAGGACCCTTGGCTCGGAATAAGTCATCGACTCCAAGTGAAAGTTGGTTCGGAATGATTCATCGACCCCAACTATCTACAAATATAAATATACACGTATATTCTGGTTCGGGACTCTTTCATCGCGGCACCAGTTCAAAGTTTGGTTCGGCATTTAACATCGACCCCAAATTTGTAATAACTTTATGTTAGTTCGGAATGTCACATCGACCCTAACATAATTAATTTACGTAATGTTCTCTTCACCCAATATCATTTATATAAATTTAGTAGGCACACACCCGACCTAATTAATCATACCCGTACGTAATATATTTTTCTTATATGCTCCGTACTTATTAATTACAATATATTTCACTATTGTATTTATTCGAGTATTCGCGCAACTCTAAGGGTCCTAGTTACCCCTCCCTTAATTCAGTAGTTAAGTTAATTATAACCTACTGGTATTTTCTTTCCGGAATTAAGTCTCACTCTATCCGTAATTAAATTAACCATCTCAACCCACGGCTAAGTCAATCGTTCTTTCGTCATTCCATTTCTCCAACATTACTACTCAAACATAAGTGGAGGAACCTAATGGTACACCTACTGGTAATTTCCATGTCTCCTCATAGGAAAAATATCATTTATAAGGTTCCCATTAAGTAACGGCAATTAAAGGAATTTATACACAAATTCTCTATAGTTCAGACAGGGTCGATCGATCGAAGGGAAATGATCGATCGATCGATCGATCAAGCAGGGACAGACCCAGTTCATCTTCTTCCTACGGGTTTCACCATTTTTACATCTCTAACTTTCATGATAAGCCATCAAATTCACAACCAACAATTTCTAAACATTCCTACATGTTCTGGGATGATTACTAACGATTTAAAACAACAAAATCATTATAATCTTGGCCAAATACACTGAAAATCTCTCTAATATTCAAGAACCCTAAAACTGCATTCTTTATATTTTTCATCATAATTCCAGATTTTCATACGAATTTCTCATCAAGTTTTCTATGATGTAAACATACTTGGTAATTCAAAAACGTCCTACATGCAAATCCTTATCAATCATGGATTATTATCAATTGTTTGTTCCCAAGAATATCATAAAAATCATGTTCTTCCTCAAGCTTAATCATGGGTATTATAACTCAATTATTTTGCAAATAACCACTTGCCTTAAGATTTTTAGGGTCTGAATTCGTGGTTGTTGATGATGATTGATGATATTGATACTTCAATCCTCTTTCTCAACAATCTTTGTGGTGAAATCCTCCTAAGATGATCCCTCCTTCCTTCTTGCCTAAGGAATTTGCCTCCCTCTCTCTTCTCTAATGGCTATGGTGTAACTCTAATTGCCTAACCCTAGCCACCACTCTTATAATCAGATTTAGGGTTATAAAAATTCGTAGGTCTTCTTTCCCATAATTGTAAAGAGACCAAAATGCCCCCGAATGGTCCCGGTTTAGCCCGAAAATGACCCGGCACTCAACTAGTACCCCCGGGTACACTATTTTGACTAATTCGACCCTTTCAGAATCAACCGTGGACTCTAAATTATCATTTGAGTCTCGTAAACATTTCTCTACTCTCATCCCTAAATTTTGACGAGATACTTCCGGTACGTCCATATAGTCACTAGACCGTACATATCAACATTGAAAGTTTCTACTCACCTTAGTAAATTTTTCTTTAACACATATTCATCTTTATTAACATAATATCTATTTAAATTACTCTACTCACGTAATTTAAATCAAACATATTTAATCACATTTAAATTACTCTACTCACGTAATTTTAATTAAAGCGCGTATTTAATCCCATTAAATTACTCTACTTACGTAATTTAAAATTAAGCAAAATTACGGGGTATTACAGTCACCCACGTGACTTATTGTACGTATGAAAGAAAAAGGTTATTTCTCGAATAAAACACATTTGAAGCCCACTTTCCCGAAGAATAGGAAACATGAAAAATGCCACCCACTTGTGGGACGACCCCATGCACAACTGAGAGAATTGTTTCCTCTATTGAGGAGTTTAGTATTATAGGGCTTATATTGTATGGGTGCTATATAAATACATAATGGAATGAAATGAAGTTATATTTAACAATTGTATGTTTTAACTTTGTCTCCCAAACAATAAATGATGCCATTCTCCCCTTTCTCGTGGATGTAGGTCACATCACGGTCGAATGAACCATGTATATTAGTTGTTCATTTCATAATATTTCTTGAATCCCATTCATATTTTCTTTGCACTAATATTTTTACCTCAAAACTTAGGATAATTCTAAAGTTGTCTGAGGTGTATATAGTGCATTTCGTATGAGTAAAACTAATTATAACTTATATAGCAATACTTTAAGCACATCTTACTCACTAAAGATTGTACAAATATATGAAACGGACACTAACACTATTGAATACAACGTGAAGTCACTCAAGAGGGGGCGGAGATAGTGTAGGAAATGTGAATAGTAGTTGATTTGGTACAATAAACCTTATATAATGCATTATCACACATTTTCTAAATTAAAGAGGATTAGTGAAAGCGAATAGTGTACGACTTAATCGAGTTAAATTTGGGGAATCCTTTCCAATCTAAGTACATCGACAGAATTTTAAACTATCCCCCCCACCCTCACCCTCACTCTCTCTATCTCTAATTTTCTCAATGTATGCAAAACCTCGATACGAAACAATGTTGTTATAGGCATTCGAGATAAAACGTTGTTTATCATGCAGACATGTGATTTACAAACTTATTGAAAACTTGTACCTCATTTAAATGAAGTCAAGCACATTCAAAAAAGTTGTCAATTTTCCGTGAAAGGCTTGAGACGGATTGTTTTTACAAAGTTCAATTGTTGATAAAATAAAAAACATTTAGTTTCATTAGAATAGATGCAATTAGCAATTCTTTTGACTAAGTATTACTATATATGGCACTTATTATTGAGTTGGACCGTGTGACGAAACATAAACCCCACAATCCTATGCAAGACTCCCGATTTTAGGTATAGGATTTTGTTGTTATAACTTTTTTTATTCTAACTTGATATTTAAAGTCAAAATCAAATTTAATGCTGGTAAAACGAGTGGTAGCTGTAGTGAACTCTAGACCATGTCTAAAGTCGAAGATTAAAGGGACTTTGAGAGGAAAAATCACATAAATCAGGCCCTCTCCCAAATCTCAAATCCCACATATTTCTCTTGAAACTCTAAACAAAACTAAAACCTCTCACTCACTCAACCTTGTATTTGGTCTCCCTTCTTCAGTCTCCGCACCCCCTTTTTATTGCCGGGTCCATTGCACCGTTCCAAGACTTCTCTCTCTCGTTTTTTTCTTGATATATGGCCAAGGGAAGTGGACTCAGATCGAATCAGATTATTTCAACACACCCCAACCGTGAGCAGTTCATTCCCTTAAGACCATAACCGTAAGTTGAAGCTCGAACCACTCATGGACGACAATGTCAACGCCAAGCCATCACCACCCACTATCCAATTCCCAGTTACCCTTAACCACCACCACGAGATGGACTTCTTTGCAGACAAAAAAGATAACTCTCACTCGAAGGTAACAGAAAATACTACCGCCGATGTTACCGATAATAATAACAAAGATTCAAGTTTACCAACCAACCTCAATTTCAACGTCAACGTAAGCCACCCGTTTGTTTTTTCACCTATTTTCTTTTCTATCAAATTTTAGCTGTAATTCTCTCCACTGACTATTAAATTACTGGACAGACTGGTTTGCGTCTTCTTACAGGAAATACTAGTAGTGATCAGTCCATAGTGGACGATGGAGTATCCTCCAACTCTGATGATAAAAGAGCTAAAACTGTGGTAATTGTTTCTTTATATATATGTAGAGATTGATGGATTGGCTTTAGTTTTCGCTAATTGGGTTCATGTGAATGACTTTAGTTTGCGGTTCTTCAAGATGAATTGGAGACAACAAATACGGAGAATCAGCGACTGAGGGACATGCTAAATCAGGTTACAAACAATTACAGCACCCTTCAAATGCATCTGGTTACACTTATGCACCAACAAGCTGCAAGAAGTGTGGAAAATAGGCAGCAAATGAACGGTGGAGGAGTAACGGTGCCTAGAAAGTTCATGGACCTTGGTCTAGCAGCTACGGCTGAAAATGACGAAGCATCTTTATCTTCATCTGACGGTGGAGATCATTTTGGATCCCCCGCAATCAATAATGGAGAAGGTGTATCCAAAGAATTTAACAATGGGGAAGGTAGCACTGATCAAGGGTCTCAAGTTTGGGGTCCCAACAAGGTCCCAAGATTCAGCCCAACGAAGAGTGTCGATCAAGCCACCGAGGCAACAATTAGGAAAGCTAGAGTGTCAGTGAGAGCGAGATCAGAGGCCCCTATGGTGAGAAAATATTTGAACGTTTTGGATTAATTGGGTCAGGATTTTGATTAATTTTTGTTCCGTTGAATTAATTGAAAATATTGCGGTTGTTTTCAGATCACGGATGGATGTCAATGGCGGAAGTATGGGCAAAAGATGGCCAAGGGAAATCCCTGTCCTCGAGCTTATTATCGGTGTACCATGGCCGCAGGTTGCCCGGTCCGAAAACAAGTGTGTCTCATTTAATTAAGTTATCTTTTAGATTAGTTTTGATCAACTACTATTGTTTGGATGCAGAAATTTTTTTCCTTTCTAAAACTAAATTCCAATTTTAAGTAGAGAACCATATTATAAGTGAGAGGAAGTACTGAATAACTTATCTTACGTGTCCCTGAAGGCCACACAAAATAAAGATATAATAATATACTTAATTATTAAGGCCCAGTTTGGTTGCGCAAATTGTTTGATTATGTAAATTGATTCATTGTGAATTAGTGAATTATAAATGAGTGAATTTGAAATGAGTTAAATCCAATTTTACACAATGTTTGGTAATTTGAAATTGATGTTAAGGTTCTATGAAAAAAAGATAAAAACAAATTAAGAGAGAGGGGGAGGGGGAGGGGGAGGGGAAGAGGGAGAGGGGTCATGCACCCAATGTAACTCCTATTTCAAATGGATTCATTTCACATTTTTTGTGAAATGATCCAATTTCAGATTTTGCACATGAGCTAAAATGGGACAATTAATGAATCATTTCATTAATGAAACCAAACACAATCAATGAGTCAATTTGTAAATGGGACAATTTATTAATGATCCAATTTACAATTTTGGGACAACCAAACGGGGCCTAATAAGTTTGCAAAATCTATTAAATAAATTTATGTAAATATTTATAAATAGACCTTTTTTCTGTGCAAAATGAGTAAAATATAGACGCGCGCAACCTTTCATGCATTATATAAAAATGGTAATGGCTCAGTCATTACAAGAACAAAATCACACGTGTTCTTTAAGGTTCTCTTGGGATCATGGACGAAGCCACATGAGGCCTAGTGGGGACTTGAGCCCCCACAAAATAAAAAAATAAAAAAAATACATGTACCAAAAGAAAATTCTAGGAATAAAATGAAGTTTTTTGAAAATTTAAGATGGGGTTTGGTAATTATAAAAAACTCTTGTATTCTTTTTCTTCCTACACAACTCTTGGAAAAGAAAAGGAAAGGACTTCTCTTCTCATTCTCTATTTAATTTATAATTTTATATTTTGATTTAAGTTTTGAATGAATTTTTATGATGTCAATCATATAAATTTTATTTAAATATTAAATTATTTTTTACCCCTCTAATTTTCACTCGTAAATTCTCCCTTTAATTTTAGATAAAAGAGTTAATATTTTTTTTGTTTAGTGTCACTCTTGGTTGGTTTAATTTCAAAATTTAGTTTTAAGATTAAATTGTGATTGACTATAGGTATATTGTATATATAAACTTGGGGGGTTGAATATTGGTTTAACCTTAGCGAAAATTATTTCTCTTTTCATTAGATTAAATAAATATTTTAGTAATTATTTGGTAAATACTCAAAAATAACGTTAAAAAAAATCGGCTCGGGGACTCCCGCCCTCGAACCCCCGAAAATTACCATTAGATTAGCCCCCACTCTCAAGAAATCCTAGCTACGTCCCTGCTTGGGATTGTCTTTTTTTCCGTGTATTTGTGAGTAGGGGTGGCCGTGGGCCGGGCCTGGGCAGGCCCGACCGGGCTCGGGCCGGGCTTGAAAAATTAAGTGTTATCCCAACCCCGCTCGGGCCTAGATCGGGCCTTATTATGTAATCCCAAGCCCGCCCAGATTTGAAAGCTCTTTACCCAGGCCCGCCCGATCGGGCCCTATTATGTTAATTAAAAGATTTTTTTTAAAATTAAAATACCTTTTTTTTTTTAATTAAAGACAAATTTTTTTAATTAAAAATCTGTTTTAAACTCCATATATTACAAAGTCCATATATAAAGTTTCTCACTTTACATGAAAAGACTTGGTATACGTTTTTATATTTATAAAAGTTTCCCCCCCCCCCATATATATATATATATATATATATATATATATATATATATATATATATTTCGGGCCTCGGGCCGGGCCGGGCCTCATCGGGCTTAAGAACTCATGCCCAAGCCCGCCCAAAAAAAAATCAGGCCTATAAAATTTTGCCAAGCCCGCTTTGCGGGCCTATTCACCTTACCCAAGCCCTATTTTTTTATTGGGCGGGCTTCGTGGGCCTCGGGCCTATGGCCACCCCTATTTGTGAGTAAATGCAAAAACAAGTGACAAAAAAAACTAAGGATGGTCTTAATATCTGTCGTAAATCTACCTTGAACTATTCTAGTTTCAACCGTTTTCCAACATATCTACATAAATTTATTTTATGATATCACTATCTAAACCAACTTGTTTTCATTTACAGTTTGACAAATTAAAATTTTAATTGGTTTATGATAAGATGGAAAGTGTGGTCCTCCGTGGAGTGTATATTCGATTTTTTTTCAATAATGTATCCATAGAAATTTATAATATAATATTTTCTAATATATAAGGTATACATTAGAGCTTAGGGAACTCAATGTAAAACAAATATTCTTACAATAAACTAATTATCAATAGGTAATAAATTTCAATATTGTCACCAGGTATAGAGGTATGTGGCCCCACAACTTAAAAAAAAAAATATATATATATATATATATATATATATAGAGAGAGAGAGAGAGAGAGAGAGAGACGCTATAGTACATCATGCTCTATACATCGCCCGTGCATCACACCTAATTTCAAGTGCTAAAAAACTTTTTTTTTCAAATCTTATATTTTTCCCTTGAAATTAACCTTCCAATCAACCCATATACAAAAAATTAGGTCAAAATACATTTTGTAGCTATTTTTAAAAAATCCACAAAAAACTGTTAAAAATACCTTATTAGTTTTTTGTGAATTTTTTAAAAATAGCTACAAAATGTATTTTGACCTAATTTTTTTCTTATGGGTTGATTGGAAGGTTAATTTCAAGGAAAAAATATAAAAATTTTGAAAAAAAAGTTTTCTAGGGCCTAGAATTAGGTGTGATGTACGGTGTGATGTATAGTACATGATATAGGTGAGTCTTCCTCTCTCTCTCTCCCTTTTTTTCTCTCTCTCTCTCTATATATATATGAGAATTCTTACCAACATCATGCTATATACATCATCCATACATCACACCTAGCTGTAGGTCCTATGAAATTAACCTTTCATTAAACCCATGTTCAAAAAATTAGATCAAAATACATTTTGTAACTAATTTTTAAAAGGGTCTACGCCAGCAATTTTTTGTTGATTTATTTAAAATAGTTATAAAATATATTTTGACCTAATTTTTTGAATATGGGTTGATTGAAAGGTTAATTTCAAAATTAAATTAAAAAATTGGAAATAATATTTTTTAGGGCTTAGAACTAGGTGTGATCTATACATCATGATGTAGATGAACCTTCCCATATATATATATAGATGAAGGCTCACCTACATCATGCTCTATATATCACCCATGCATCACACCTAATTCTGGGCCCTAAAAAACTTTTTTTTTCAAATTTTATATTTTTCCCTTGAAATTAACCTTCCAATCAACCCATATGCAAAAAATTAGGTCAAAATACATTTTGTAGCTATTTTTAAAAAATCCACAAAAACCTGCTAAAAATACATTATTTTTAAGGGTCTGCGCCAGCAGTTTTTTGTGAATTTTTTAAAAATAGTTACAAAATGTATTTTGACCTAATTTTTTGCATATGGGTTTATTGAAAGGTTAATTTCAAGGGAAAAATATAAAATCTGAAAAAAACATTTTCAAGGGCCTAGAATTAGTTGTGATGTACGGTGTGATGTATAATGCATGATGTAGGTGAGCGTCTCTCTCTCTCTCTCTCTCTCTCTCTCTCTCTCTCTCTCTATATATATATATATATATATATATATATATATATATATATATATATATATATATATACGCTTTTACAAAAATGTAGGGGTAAAAAATAATTGTAAAAGTTATTCGAGGCATTTGTTATAATAATTAGTCCAAATTACTTAAAACCATAACCAAAAGACCTCCCTCTTTCATTTGGGGCATTTTTTTACATATCTTTATTTTTTCATTTAGGTTTAAGTGGTTGATATTTTTTTTAGTTTAAGGTTAAATGGTTAATATTTTTTTTAGTTTAGTTTTAATATTGGTTTAAATTCTGGGGTATATTGTAGGGTTAAATTATGATTAACTTTAGGGATGTTGTTATTTAAATTTGGGGTTGAATGTTAGTTTAAATTTGAGATTGATGAAGTTATTTTTGTTTTTAAAACAGTTAACTTATGTATAAATTTTAGGGTTAGTTTTTACCAATTAGTCCCGTTTACTAAGTTTGTAGTTCAATAGATCCTATCATCTTTTTTTCTGGTCCAATAGGCCCCATGAAAAAAGATTTTTGGTTCAATAGGTCCTATTTTTAAACATATAGTGAATATTCATTGTATGTATAAATATGACCTATTGGGAAAAAATATTATGACATGACCTATTTTAAGGATTTGTTTCTTTAAATTTGAAGCTGAAATTTATTTTGAATATGATATTGAATAAATTAATTTGTTGTTAAAGAGTTAACTTATGGAGAAGTTTTTTTTTTAAAAAAAGCATGTCTTTTTCTCTCCCTCTCTATTTATATTCATATTGAAATTTTTATGCGTGCTTCCATTTTTTAGGGTTTAAAATCTTTAATCAATCAATATTTTTTTATCTTTCCATTATATTAAATAAATATAAGTAATAATTATATCAATACCTGAAAATAACCACAAAAAAAATCGGTTTGGAGCCTCCCGCCCCGAACCCCCGGATATCATCATAAAATTAGCCTCTACTCTTTACAAATCACGTCTCTCTCCCTTATCGTCACTGCCAATATATGAAAAATACTATATCCATGTTTAGTTGTGGAAAATTGAGGGTATTTACAAAATACATTTTCTATGGAAATAGAAAACTTGAGAATATAAAAAAATATATATATTTTTTGAAAACTAAAGGGTTCTTTTCGAATTTTTCGAAAACAATTTCTTTAGATTTTATGTATTTCCCTTTCAACATACATGTTTTTTGTGTTTTCTTACTTACATTGTTTAATGAAGAGCATCTCAAAAAAATGTATATAGAGTTCACCACCGCTACAGGTTGCCATCCATTTATAAATTACAACTACAAATTCTGGTGGCAACGCACCAAATCACCACCTCTTCTAGTTGCACCCACACCACAACCATCCATTTGCAAATCCAATCTAAACCTTAGTGTGTATATAAAGTGATGCACTTCAACATACCTCATTTAACATACCTAAAAATATACTAAATTTTAAAATTAAAGACTAATAATTTTTTAACCAAACATGATATAATTGACATCCATAGTGGGGAGATTAACAAAAAAACAATCGATGAAAAAATTGAAGCGGAAAGTAGGTGAGGAGATAATAATTTTTTTTAATGGTGTGTGGGGTGTGGGTGTGTATAGTTTTCATTTCATCTACTAAATGGTTGAATTTTTTGTTGAACTTTTTTTCTAGTAGACGATCTTATTATATAGATCATCTATACAAGTTTGGTTGAAAAAAATTATTTTCTATTATTTTTAAAAATTGTTGTGTTCATTAAATATGTTATTTAAGGTATTTTGGAGAGCGTGTTCAATAGATACCGAATCCCTAATGAGTGGGTTAGAGTTGGGCTCTGGTGGGCGCGCGCGCGCACACGCGCGCGCACACACACAGAGAGTTATTTATTGAAATCTTTAGCGATGTAGAGTTATTTATTGAAATTGAATATAATGGGACATTATAAATTTAATTTTTTATATACTTAAAATGGAGAATTTTTTTTTTCAAAACTGTAGAAAATGATATTTTATTTTTGACAAATGAATGCATATTTTAGTTTTCCATAATTTTCCACAGAAAATTAAAAATTAAAGAAAAAATGTTTTCACAACTAAAAGAGGCCTACATGTTTGAATAATTGTTTGTTTTAAACTCAAATCATGTTTCATTATTAGGTGCAAAGATGTGCCGAAGACAGAACCATCCTCATCACCACTTACGAGGGCAACACAACCACCCTCTCCCGCCAGCTGCAATGGCAATGGCGTCGACCACTTCATCAGCGGCCCGAATGCTCCTCTCAGGATCAATGCCAAGCGCGGATGGCCTTATCAACTCCAATTTCCTAGCCAGGACTCTCCTCCCTTGCTCATCAAATATGGCTACAATTTCTGCCTCAGCCCATTTCCCACTGTTACATTGGACTTAACAAAAAACCCCAACCCATTACAATTCCAAAGACCACAAACCCAATTTCAACTGCCCTTTGCCAATCCAGCCCAAAACTTGGCTGGCTCACCTGCTGCTCTATTGCCTCAGATTTTCGGCCAAGCATTATATAATCAGTCGAAATTCTCAGCCTTCAAATGTCTCAAGATATGGAGTCTGCCACTCAATTAGGCCACCAACTGCCAGCTCACCACCAAGTTCAACCAGGCTCGTTGGCTGATACTGTGACTGCTTTGACCTCCGATCCGAGTTTTTCTGCAGCTTTAGCAGCTGCCATATCATCAATCATCGGGAGTTCTCATCAAAACAACAATAATACCAATGTCACAACCACAACTAGCAACAACAATGGAAGTGTAACAACTAGCAACAACAGCAGTGCTCACAACAACAAAGTCAGCCATTCAAGTTTTTCAGGGAAGTGACAATGAAAATGATTTTTTTCCCAAATATTTTGGTTTCGTTTTGTTTAATTACTTATATTTGGGGGGGGGGGGGGGGGGGGGGTAAGAAAATGAGATTATACGTATTACTTTTTTAGGAACTCGAGTTGGGTTAAACATAGATTTTTCGTTATTTCTTTGTTTGAATAATGTGATCTGAATTCTCAGACAATGCATAAGAAATAGTAAAAGAAAAAAAATGATATTATTATTATTTTTGTACGGATTCGGAATTTTGAGTTAACTTTATGCTATATTCTTTCTGTTTTGTCAATTTTCTTTGTATTTTTCTCTAGATCAAGTCCAAAAGTTAGAAACAAAGTGGCAAAGCCGGAGATGAAGAACATTATGAAAAGCTCTGAAATATTCTTTGCTTAGAAGTTGTTTAGTGGTTGAAGTATTGAACTCCCATTCATATGGCGGTCAAGAGAGGAGTCAACAAAACCGTGCCCAAGCTGTTAGAAATGGAGAGGTTTGTTTGACATGAAAGGAGATGGGGATTTCGTTACCTGTCCCAGTTGAATTTTGTCTCCTAGCCTTTTAGGTTAGTAAATGAGTAGGTTGACATTAATGGCTTTGGACCCATTTCAATAGGTATTTTGAAATTTTGGTTTTTCTTTTATATTTTATTTTTCATGAGTTAATACCTTGTAAACCTGTCTCGCTTGGATTGTTTCAAGTTTTACGCATTCCTCTTTTAGCCTATTCGTTTTCAAAAGAAATAATAATCATTACATTTACGATATATGGCCGGAGCCAAGCCATTGCACATCCTAACTCCCAGTAGACTACATCCTTAATCAAAGTTAACCTAAAATGAAAAAAGAAAATATCAACAATACAACAGACAGACAATCAATGTTAATGCAAGTTCAAATCTATCCTATCCAAAAATGCAAAAAACGTGGCAAGTGAGCTACAGTGACAATGTTCACATATTTAACTGGATAATTATTAACATATATCATATTATTACTTAAATGGATTTATAAATGCCAATAACAAATAACCCACCACTTCCATTCACCCCCCCCCCCCCCCAAAAAAAAGGAGTTATACACCAATTCTCAACCTGTCAACCTATATTTTAGAAACCTGCTTTTTACTTAATTTATTTTTTCTAAGTAAATATATTTATTTATACTTCAAAAAAATATGTTAAGATTATATGATCAATGGAACCAGTTTGACTCGAAGATCCAAATTAATAGATTCGTTTCTCAGTATAATGTCTCCACAAGTATATGTTAATAAGTAGTTTATTATAAACTTAAATATATGATTATTGATGATCTACTTTCTCTAGAAAATTTTTAATTTTTTTCCTAACATTTGTGAGACCTTTAATAACAATAGGGGAGAGTACGAGTACTAAAATTGACGTCTAATTACCATATCTAGAAATTAAACACTAAAAAATCCAGGATCCAAATAGAGAGAAATAAGATTGTCAAGTCCTTGTCAAGGTCATTAGGTAAAATGACTTTTGAGCAATTTTGCATGTCCATTGGTAATGGAAGCCATTGGAAAATAAATAATGATATGGGTACCAAAACCTCTCCCAAAAAATGACTTGTATTCCACTTATTCTCTCACTTATCTATCAAGTGTTGCCTTATGGTATGGGTCCCGCTAGGGCATAAAAATTTATTTGCTTTCGGGGAAGTTTCGGAGAATTTATTTGGGACTCATATCAGCACGCTTGGAAAAATAAGGTAAATTCAAGTTATTGCTAAAATTTTGGGTCAAGTGTAGCCAAAAATAGGGTAGCCAAAGATTTGTCCGTTTTCCATTATGAAATCTTTTTTTCGAGTGGTAAGTCAATTGACATGCTACCTAGGGAAACAGGTTGCATTTGTCAAAATTTAGATATAATCAATGCTTATTGTGTTGCTTCGGATCAACTTGTCAATTTTGGTAAATCTAGCATGACGTTTTCCCCAAACACACCCGATGTTATTTGTTGAAACATGATACTAATTCCTAAAATAATCTAGAACTTGATAGATAATATTAACTATTAAATATAAGTTAATCCATATTATATAATCTAGAGCACACTTGCAATGTATAGAATATTCTAAAATAATAATGAAGTATGTAGGCAACTGGAATGTTCCCATAAGGAGGTGAGAACCTTCTAAATAATTAATCTAGAGCAATGATATATTTTAATCTCCACCATCCATTGAGGAGGTGGGATGCCTTAAATAGGTGGGGAGGTCATTTGGCCAAACCATCAAAGCCAAATATTGTAATCTCTTATTAAGTCTAATATAAAAACTTCTTTTTCTATATTCCCAGACTCTCCTCAAATAAGTTACCAACTAATTCTCTCCTTCCAAATCCTTGGTTACCCATATCAATCTCAATCCTAGAATTTCAATTTCCTAAACTAAACATTTAATTATAATCCAAACTACTTTTAAACCTGACAGTGATATCAGAGTGAGGAGACCACAAATGTGTCTAATGTCCGTGATATATAGGCTCAAGTGCAAGCATGTCGCTCAAGTAATAATACGATAAGTCGGGTATCGATCCTTAGGGGAAAAGGACGAACGGAGTCGTAACGACGTTGGAAAGACGAGGGTAACCTAACTTTGACTTTAAAAAGAAGAAAAAGGTGAATTGGATTGCGAAACAACTACGACTAGATGCAATTTTGAAAATGAGTAATTAATGAGGCTACGAATAAATGAAGTGCCATTATTCTAATTAAGTGAAGAACTAATAATGAAATTTTTTACAATTAAAATATTAAATGAGAACGATAGGTCAGGTTACAATCTCCCACACCTTAATAATTCACTTCGTAGGATACTAGTGTCGGAATTAGAATTAAAAAAAAAACGGTCTTAGTTCTCCTAAGTATTACATCTATGACGGATCGTAGCCCACACAGTATGTAAGCAGAGGACGAATTAAAACCCGGTCTTTAATACTCCTGAGTATTACATATACGACGGATCGTAGCCCGCACAGTATATAGGCAAATGACGAATTAAAGCAGTACCGTATTATCCAATAATCGCGTTGATTTCTTAAGCATCCCGGTTACCTAAGAAAAATGAGATCAAAAGTCTACAACGGTCATACCAGTTATACAACATGATTCACTAAAGATTTTAATTCAAACTTCTATTTCCACTATCATGAATTACATCGGGTGGGGTTCATCCACCCCAACCCTTGAAAACTTAGCCGGACATATTAAAACTAGAAGAAAACATGCTTTTAGTAAAAGAAAACATATTAACTACAAACTTAAGATGAAGAAGAATGAAATTACAAACTAAAGAATTAACTACTGCAGTAATGAATGGAAGAATTAGAATAAATTTACTTGAATTACAGAACTGGAATCAAATTAACATAAAAACTAGGGTTTCTTGTTGTTCTTTCCTCTAAACTAACTACAAAGCTTCTCTAAACGAATTCGAAGCCCCTAATGTCTAGGAGGTGTTTTATATTTATACCCTATGAAAATTACAAGAGTGGGATGCATACAAAACTCTATCAAGAAGAAGATAGTCCCATATCTCGAACCCCGGATCGATCCGATCAAGATATTTCGGATTGGTCCAGGTGACAACCGGATCGATCCGTTTATTTTGGAAAACGGACTGGTTCGCTAGACAGGATTTATGCAGTGAAGTTTTGGGTCCGGATCAATCTGTTTTTTGGGAGGACCGAAATGGTCCGGTAAATGCATTCTTATTCAGTGATTTCTAGTACCCGGACTGGTCCGTTTTTCATATAAACTAGATTGGTCCGGATTGGCTTTTCAATTTCTCTTGATTTTCTCTTCAAAATCTCTTGATTTTCTCACACCTTCGAGTCTTCGTCACTTCTATTCCTGAACTCGGATTGGGACGTCGTTTCTTCCTACGCGTTCATAAACTCGAGATCTTCGACTTTTATTTTGGGTCCTCAACCGAATTCCTGATGGAAATTACGCTTTTGCCCTTTTGATTCATCCTCTTTCTTTTCTCTTGCTTCTTCTAGTTTCTTTCTTTCCTTCATGTATTAAAAACCTGTAAAATCAATAAGAAATACACGAAACTCGGGATACTTGTGAGACGAAGCCATTAGCAATGATATGAGATAAACCAACTCATTTTACAATGTTCGGAGTAATAAAAGCCTCTAAATTAAGGGGTAAATTTGAAAGAATTTATGCCTAATCAAAACAGCCTAACTTAGAACTTTGATCGTCCTGAGCAATGTAAAAAAAATTAAAACATGATCCAACTCTAAAATGGGATAGAATACCTTTTTCACGGGAAGCGATTGTATTTAGCGTATGCAGTAAGCCTTTAAACCTCTAGGTTACCCTAGTAGGACGAGTTGTGTCTCATGAGGGTTTGCAGTGAATATACCCACAAAATTCGACTCAAGGAAAACTCAAAATACGCAAAAATTATATAATTCAAACTTTTCCAGAAAATAGTCATCATCAATTCATGTTCAAGGGTCTTAAATCATAGTGCATGTGTGCGAAGCCAGAAATTTAACCGCGAATTTCCACGATTGATCACTACGTGACTTTCTGAAAATTCGTTTTGTTTTCAAAATCTCACGAGATGCTCTCACAAATGAATTACTCGGAATGTGGATATTTTATCTCGGTATGCGTGACTTATAAGAGTAAATGCATTGGAACCAAGTTCACGTACACAAATAGAAAGACAGAATTTTATGGTAAATGGAATTCATCATCGGATTACGGTTATAAGGAAACGGGAACGTTGCCTCTAATTCATACCTTTAATCTATTTTATTATCTTCTTGTGTTTTAACTCTCCACGCGGTAATCAATTTCGCAATATGGACTCGGTTAGAACTTTTTCCGGTTAAAGGTGTGTTGGGTAAAATGGGAAATGGTAGGGAAAGTCGGAATCGGAAAATTCATTTATGATGTCCACTTGTGCTTTTCCGGGCCTTTGCTCACTTTTTTTCTTCTTTTTCTATTTTTCACACTTTTCTTTTCTTGCTATTTTTGTTGAGCATTTTTATTCCTTTCTTTCCCCTTTTTATGCACTTTCCGGACTTAATTTCTGGGATTATCAACTTTCACAATTCCGGGTCAATTGAAGTTTTTCGAGTTATCAAACGAAAGGGAAAAATTTATTCGGCTCAATATTGGTTTACAAAAGGGATAATTTTTTGCTACTTTTTCTGGCCAATATTTTTGGGTGATAAACGAGGGCCTACTTCATTGTCCGAAATACTAATTGCGTTACCATATGCATTTCGAGATTAATTTAATTTAGAGATTTTTAGCGCCTTTTTCAAGGCAACATCACACACATTTCCCATAATCGATCAAAGTGAAAGGACTGAGATCCTTGACGAATTATTAAAAAGATGAAACGAACTTTGAGTTAACAATTTAACTCGAATTGATTTAAAAACTCACAATAATGAAAGGCTTGAATCTCACCGGGTTTGTTAATCTCCACATTTATTTGTTAAGTCGTCTATGTTTGCTCAATTTCAATCTTTGGTCAATTTCGGCTTTGTGTACTATGTTTTTACAATTTCAGACTTCAAACCAAATTTTAATGATATTTTTGAACAGTTTCAATTCCAATTTTTATTTATTTTGAAGAAAAATATTTGTAATTTTTTTTTAGAATTTCTCGATTTTTTTTTTTTTAAATTTCTGGGCTTTTTTAAAAATTTGTGAAGTTTTAGAAATACGCACTTGTGACCCACCCTAACTTAGAATTTTTCATTGTCCTCAAGCAAAAAGGACTAAAATCTAACTCAAAGCGAGTTTAAAGTGCGAATAAATAAAACGAACAAATGTGGAAAATGCATAATTTTATATAACGGATCAGTATGTGTTACAAATGGAAAGGAAACCAGAAAACCATGTGTTAAAGACCAACACTTAGACAACCACTTTTTAGAAAAAATAATATCACTGGGGCGGGGGATTGGACCTTCCGGGCGTGTTGGGGTCGTATGGGTCATAGAAGAAGCTTGGAGGGGGTGCATCGAAGTTGAGTTCGTACATATGAGTTTGGAGATGGTGCATCATGCGTGTATCCCTACGACATGCCTCTTGATCCCTATTGTATTGCGTGAGGAATCTGTCAAATCGGGTTTCCACCACCGAAAGGCGTCGATTAATTTCTTCATTGGCGGGTGAAAAATCAGAATCCTCCTCACTATCATAATCTGCGTCGCCCTCACCCATCACAATATCCTCCTCTTATTCCTCGTTGCTCTCTTCATCACCTCCCTCTTCCTCTTCTTCGCCACTATCCTCTTCTTCGGTATCACTATCCTCCTATGCCAATTAGGCTTGGATGCGGGCTTGTTGTCATTCACGTTTAGTTCGGGTGGTGGACGCAAAAGGAGTTGGAAGACGCGGGAAATCCTGTAGGGGAAATTCCAGTATCGACTAGCATGGATGTGATGAGTCGGGTATAAGGGAGAAGGGTGACACCCTTTTTATCCGTGGCAGTGAAGGATATGTCCTTGAAAATACAAGCAGCCAGGCTAATGGGGGTGTTGTGGTCTAAGAGGTGGTATACGAGGGTGGCTTGTTGCAAAAGTGTATACCGTTATCACTGATTACCGCTTTAGGTGCACGAAAGCGGGAAAGTATGTGTTAGTGCAGGAACTTTATCACCACTTTATTGTCATTAGTCTTGGTAGCTATAGCTTCCACCAACTTATACACATAGTCTACTGCGACTCGGATGCATAGGTATCCAAAGGATGGGGAAAAAGGGCCCATGAAATCAATACCCCAGCAATTGAATACCTCAATGATGAGAATTCGGGTTAATGGTATCATGTATCGTCGGGCAATCGCTCCCATTCGTTAACATTTGTCACAAGATTTGCAACAATTGTTGACATCTCGGAACATTGTGGGCCAGTAAAAAGCACTTTGAGGAATTTTAACGGCTGTCTTTTTCATGAAAAATTGGCCTCCACATACTTCCGAATGACAGAAGTGGATGACTTTCGGAATTTCGTCATCCGATATGCATCGTCGGATGATTTGGTCGGTGAAATATTTAAAAAGGAATAGATCATCATAGAAAAACATGTTCGACCAAGTGATGAACCTCTTCTTATCTTACGGTGTCCAATCGGGAGGGATGGATCCCGTGACAAGATAGTTTATTATATCCGCAAACCAAGGTAAAGAAGAGGTGGCAAAGGGTTGATCATCTGGAAAATACTCATCTCTGGGTGTAGGATCACTAGGTACGTCGGACGAAAGCCGTGATAAGTGATCGGCAACGATATTTTCTACTCCTTTTTTGTCTTTAATTAAGAGATTAAACTGTTGTAAGAGTAGGATCCGCCTTATGAGGCGCGAATTTGCGTCTTTCTTCACAAGTTGATATTTTAAAGTCGCGTGGTCGGTGAAACAATTGATGGGGGAACCGATAAGATAGGATCGAAATTTGTCGAGAGCGAAGACTACTGCTAGCAATTCCTTCTCTGTGGTGGAGTAATTGAGTTATGGTCCCGTAAGAGTCCGGCTAGCATAGTAGATTACACGAGCCTTGTTGTCTTTTCTTTGGCCCAAAACATCCCTAAT
Source organism: Sambucus nigra (assembly GCA_949130495.1). Taxonomy (NCBI): domain Eukaryota; kingdom Viridiplantae; phylum Streptophyta; class Magnoliopsida; order Dipsacales; family Adoxaceae; genus Sambucus; species Sambucus nigra. Next base: position 129,674,152 of record OX422213.1, on the reverse strand, counting down.
TGCATAATCTCTAGCATCACACATAAGCTCGAATGGTAATGACCAATCTGGAGCTTGCATGATGGGAGCGGATACAAGCATGTTTTTCAGTTTTTCAAAAGCACTTTGGTATCCTTCCGTTCACTAGAATGAGGTGTCCTTCATAAGAAGATTTATTAAGGGCCTAGCGATGGCGCTAGAGTCCTTAACGAACCTTCTATAAAACCCCACGTGGCCCAAGAAGGAGCTCACGTCTTTTAGCAATTTAGGTGGGGGTAGGTCAGCTATGACATCTATTTTTGCTTTGTCAACTTTGATCCCTTTGGATGACATGATGTGGCCAAGAACTATACCCTGGATGACCATGAAATGGCATTTTTCCCAATTTAGCACTAAGTTCTTTTCCACACATCGGGCTAGTACTTTCTCAAGATTGGCTAAACATAGGTCGAAGGAGGTGCCAAAAACACTAAAGTCGTACATAAAAACCTCGAGCCCTCTCTCAACCATGTCACTGAATAAGCTCAACATACACCTTCGAAAGGTTCTCGGTGAATTACACAAGTCAAATGGCATACGTTTGTAGGAAAACGTTTCGAAAGGGCAAGTGAAGATTACTGGTGACAGAATTAGGCATGTCATTCCAAATGACTTGGCGCTCTATTTTGAGTTTGCGAGGCTAGCCGAAGAACTGTTCACACCATCATTGCTCTTGAAGGGAGCGGTAGCCGACGGCTCCGTCGCCGAGAATTTCGACGGAATCATATTTTTGGGGAGGTGGTTGGTTGGCCATAGTTTTGGGAGAGAGTAATAGTGTTGGACAGAAAAAGTGAAAGAGAGGAGGGGAGTGAGTAGTGGTAGGGGGAATGGGGTGGGGGAGGTGTAGATTTTATAGGTGGTGAGGGAAGAGGGTAGGGTAGAATTTGGAGGGAAAGGGGGAAAAAGGGGGTGAACCTAGGGAAAGGCAAGAGTTGCAGACACCGGACTAATCCAGGTCCCCAGGACCGGATCGATCCGGTCCCCAGAATGGTTTTAGTCCACCTATGGGATGGTATACTCTCCTCCTACGACTTTTGGCTGCTCCTACCTACGATCCGACACATGTATGACTTGATTAACTCTCACCTCAATATCGTGGTTCTAAAATGCTTACCTCGTACATCGTGCTGGTGCTCGAATTCCTCTCCTTTTGTGATGTGATCCTATGGACTCCACCTATCCTAATCTACATGAAGCTACTATACATAAGAATTAACCCATACACGTCGGGGGTGCAACGACCTCTCAGTTCAAGCTCACTCTACCCCCTAAATGGGGTTAGACAAGTAAATAGTGTCGATCTTTTCTATGCACGCCTCAACATATAGCTTTAGGTGCTGTCCATTTACTTTGAACGTGTTCCCCCCCTTTTGGATCTTCCAATTCTACTACTCCGTGGGGGAATACGCTTTTCACAACGAATGGACATGTCCATCGAGACCGTAATTTACCCAGAAATAAATGAAGACGGGATTTATAGACGATTACCTTTTGTCCCGGTTGAAACTCTTTTCGTCGAATAAACTTATCATGTGCTAGTTTCATCCGGGCTTTTGAAATTTTGGCATTCTCATACTCATCATTGCGTATTTCCTCTAACTCATTTAGTTGAAGCTTGCAAGCTTCACTAACTTTGTCCATATCGTAATTTAACCTCTTAATTGCCCAATACGCTTTCTGCTCCAACTCAATGGGAAGATGGAAAGTTTTTTCATACACTAAGAGGAATGGGGACATTCTGAGTGGGTTCTTGTATGCGGTACAGTAAGCCTATAGCGAATTGTTCAATCAAAGGGACCAATCTTTTCGGTCAAGATTGACGGTCTTCTGAAGTATGTGTTTGATTTCACGATTCTCCAACTCGGCCTGTCCATTCGTTTGTGGGTGATATGTCATTCCAATCTTGTGAATGACACAATACTTTTTCATAAGTTTTTCAAATGGCTTGTTGCAGAAGTGTGTGTCGTTATCACTGATTACCGCTTTAGGTGCACTGAAGCGAGAAAGTATGTGTTCGTGCAGGAACTTTATCACCATTTTATTGTCATTAGTCTTGGTAGCTATAGCTTCCACCCACGTAGACACATAGTCTACTGCGTCTAGGATGGATAGGTATCCAAAAGGACGGGGAAAAAGGGCCCATGAAATCGATACCCCAGCAATCGAATACCTTAATGATGAGAATTGGGGTTAATGGCATCATGTATCGTCGGGTAATCACTCCCATCCGTTGACATTTTTCGTAAGATTTGTAATAATTGTTGATATTTCGGAAAATTGTGGGCCAATAAAAACCTCTTTGGAGAATTTTAGCGGCTGTCTTTTTCACAAAAAATGGCCTCCACATGCTTCCGAATGACAAAATTGGATGACTTTCAAAATTTCGTCATCCGGTATGCATCGTCGGATGATTTGATAGGCGTAATATTTAAAAAGGAATAGATCATCATAGAAAAGCATGCGCCACCAACTGATGAACCTCTTCTTATCTTTCGGTGTCCAATCGGGAGGGACGGATCCCGTGACAAAATAGTTGACTATATTCGCAAACCAAGGTAAAGAAGAGGTGGCAAAGAGTTGTTCATCCAAAAAATACTCATTTATGGGTGTAGGATTACTAGGTACGTCGGACGAAAGCCATGATAAGTGATCGATAATGATGTTTTCTACTCCTTTTTTGTCTTTAATGGAGAGATTAAACTGTTGTAGGAGTAGGATCCTCCTTATGAGGTGCGGCTTTATCTCTTTCTTCGCAAGTAGATATTTTAAAGTTGCGCGGTCAGTGAAACAAGTGATGGGGGAACCGATAAGATAGGACCAAAATTTGTCGAGAGTGAAGACTACCGCCAGCAATTCCTTTTTCGTGGTGGAGTAATTGAGTTGTGGTCCAGTAAGAGTCCAGCTAGCGTAGTAGATGACATGATCCTCGTTGTCTTTTCTTTGACCTAAAACAGCTCCTATCGCATAATCGTTAGCATCACACATAGGATCAAATGGTAATGATGAATCCGGAGCTTGCATGATGGGAGCGAACACAAGCATGTTTTTCAGTTTTTCAAAAGCACTTTGGCATCCTTCTATCCACTCGAATGAGGTGTCCTGCATAACAAGATTGATTAAGGGTCTAGCGATGGTGCTAAAGTCCTTAATGAACCTTCTATAAAACCCCGCGTGGCCCAAGAAGGAGAGCACATCTTTTAGCGATTTAGGTAGGGGTAAGTCAGGTGTGACATCTATTTTTTCTTTATCAACTTTGATCCCTTTGGATGACACAATGTGGCCAAGAACTATACCCTCGGTGACCATGAAATGGCATTTTTTCCAATTCAGTACTAAGTTCTTTTCCACACATCGGTCTAGCACTTTCTCAAGATTGGCTAAACATAGGTGGAAAGAGGTGCCCAAAACACTAAAGTTGTCCATAACACCTCGAGCCGTCTCTCAGCCATGTTACTGAATAAGCTCAACACACACTTATAAAAGGTCTCCGGTGCATTACACAAGCCAAATGGCATACGTTTGTAGACAAACATTTCGAAGGGGAAAGTGAAGGTTGTTTTCTCTATATTAAGTACATCTTACTCAATTTGGTTATATCGGGAATAACCATCTAGGAAGCAATAGTAAGGGTGGCCTGTTACTCTTTCAAGCACTTGATCGATCAATGGCAAGGGGAAATGGTCTTTCCTAGTTCCCGTTTTGAGTTTTCGGTAATCAATACAAACGCGCCATCCAGTAGTGGTACATTGGGGAACTAGCTCTCCCTTGGCATTTTCAATCACAGTCATTCCTGAATTCTTCGGGACAACTTGAATGGGGCTCAACTAATTGCTATCTGAGATAGGGTAGATAATCTCGGCATCCAATAATTTTATGATTTCAGTTCTCACCACATCTTTCATTGTGGGGTTCATCCGTCTTTTCATTTCTCTCGAGGGCTTAACATCCTCCTCAAGGTGAATCTTACAGGTGCAAATTAGAGGGATAATCCCCTTTAGATCGGCTATACAACAACCAAAAGTTCTTCGGTGCTTCCTCAAAATCTTCAATAGCTTACCCTCCTGCTCTTCATCTAAGTTAGAGGAGACAATAATAAGAAATGTCTCACTTTCACCTAGGAAAGCATATTTAACATTGTAGGTAGTTTCTTCAACTTGAGAGTCGGGAACGTGTCGCTAGAGGGCACCATGCGTGCTTCCCTTGGCGATAAATCTTCGAATCAAGAAACCCATTTAACATCTCTCGTGTTCTCGTCCGGTGCTCTCTCATCGAGTAAGCCTCTCGACTCCTCTATCTCCCTCTGAAACTCGATGTAGGCTCCCTCAATCTCATGACTAGAATCTAGGCAAGCTTCTAAGGCGTCTCCACAGTAATTTTTCTCAAAATGTTCTTCTACGATCTCCTCAATTAAGATTACCTCGTGAAGATCATCTTCTTCCCCTGCTTGGTTGGCTATGTTGAAGAGGTTCGTTTCTAAAGTCATATTCCCAAAAGTGAGTTACATCTACCCATTCCTAGTATTGATCATTGTGTTATCCGTAGCTAAGAATGGGCATCTAAGGATGAAGGGAACATGATTTTTTTAGGCGAAGTAGGGATCTGTGTCCCAAACGACAAAATCTACTGGGAAGTAGAAAGTGTCCACTTGGACTATCACGTCCTCAACTATACCCCTTGGTATCTTCACGGTTTGATCCGCTAACTAGAGAGTGATCCTCGTGGGCTTAAGATCACCTAGATCAAGTTTCCTATAAATCGAATAGGGGATGATACTGACACTCGCCCCCAAGTCGAGAATGGCCTTTTCAAATTTGTTCTCTCCAATGGTGCAGAAAATAGTGGTTGCACTGGGATCTTTTTATTTAGGTGGGAGATCATTATAAAGGACTGAGCTCACATTCTGTGATAGAAACACGTTTTTATTTACCTTCATCCTCCTCTTGACCGTCAATAAGTCTTTTATGACTTTTGCATAGGCTGAAATTTACCTTATTGCATAGAGGAATGGTAAGTTCAACTTTACGTTCTTAAGGACTTCTAGTACTTCATCACTTATGGTTCTTTTTTGGGAAGAAAACAATCTTTGTGGAAATGATGCAGCAGAGGGTAGTTTTACAACTACCTCGAGCTCACCAGTGTTTTCTTTCTCACTCTTGTTCAAGGAGATATCTTCGGCCTCTTTCGTGCCGGGCGAATTCTCCTTGTCTTTTGAAATGTCGTGTGGGGGAGGTGATAAATCAATAAATCTCCCACTACAAAGAGTGGTTACAGCTTGGCAATGCTCCTGCTGTTCTGTAGAGGTGGAGCTAACTCTAGGTTGACCTTGGGGAGGTCTTTGGCCTTGGGAAGGTTACTTGCCCTTCTCTTGGATGCTCAATGCGGACTGCATATTGGAAATGTTCGCATTTATCTAACGAACATGCGTTCATATCTAGCATTATTTTCACCTTGAGAATTGATGAATTGGTTCATTGTATCCTTAGGATTCCTCCGCGATGGGGCTACATATGGAGCTGGAGGTAGTGGTGCTTATTGGTATTGAGGAGGTGGTGGAGGTGGGACAACCTATGAATGTGGGTTCATTGCAGCTTGTGGTTTTCCGTACTTAAAACCAGGATGGTTTCTTCACGATGGGTTGTAAGAGTTCCCATGCAGGGCATTAAAATTCCCTTTGAATCCTATAGCATCCACCTGCTCGCTATGAACGTAGCTTGTAGGTTTAAATCGGTGGGCATGCCTTTGTGGAGTGGCTCGCCTCACAGATAGCACATACTTTTTATTTTGAACCATGGCTAGATTCAGATATATTTCTCAACTGACCATCAAACCACTCTTTCGTATCTCTCCGAAATTGATCGAATCGATGGTCTATTAAGGTATTGCTATCCAATTGATATAGATCAGATGCAATCTGATTGATAAATGGTTGTCTAGGATGGGTTGGGTTAGTATTAGATGTGTCCCATGCGTGAGTAGTCTTTGCGATATACTTAAGATGGACCTCGGCATCACATGAGTTTAAATCCCAAAAGGTTCTTTCACACATTTTTTGCACAAGTTGTTTGGGAGCTGCTGTCAACCCATTATGGAAGACCGATATCACTAGGTGTTTGTCAAAACCATGATGGGGGCATGCGCTTACTAACTCTTGGAAACGTTCCCAACATCTGTTAAAAGACTCATTATCTTATTGTCGGAAAGCTTGGATTTGAGTTTTCGTACCAGATATGCCTTATTTTTCGAATTTCGAGACGAATTTCCTTTATTAGGGGGAAAGTATGTAATACCCCATATTTTTTATGATTTAAATAATTATGGGAGTAATTATTATAGTGGGATTAATTGAATTAAAATGTGAGAATTTAATTTTTAATTAATCCGGATTTAAAATAAATATTAACTAGCGTGCCAAGGGTTAATACTTATTGAGTTAATATTACCGTGTTATATGTAATATGGAACTATACACTTTAATAAATTGTCGAGAGGGAATAAAACGACAGTTTGGTAATTTAAGTCTGACACGCGTGTGAGTCGTGTCGGGACTAATTGAATAGAATATAAAGATAAATTATTTTTATGTAACTCGTATGGTGATTTTGAGTTCTCCGTTGAATTTGGGAGGGTCGAAATAGTCAGAAAACTCTACCCGGGTATTTTATTTGGACTTTGGGAGATTTTTGGCCAAACTGGCACCCCATAGGGGTAGTTTTGTAATTTGGAATTTTGGGAAAAATAAATGGACAAAAAATAGAGAATAATTATATCGGCTACGGGAGTTCCATTATGGTTAAGATATACAAAAATAAATAACAACCATAGAGGGTGTGAGGGAGAACCAATTTCAAAGAGGGAAGGCTCAATTAGCACCACCTTGCACAACCGTGACTACCAATGTGTAGATCGAGAAGAGAGGAACACGTATATACCAACATCACCAAAGAATTTAGACCTTCTATTTAAGGCAAGTGTTTATTACTTTCTTTCTTTAGCAATAATCATACTCATGTTAGAGTAGGTGTAACTAACCATTGATTTACATGTTAATTGGGTGAAAATTGGAGTTTAAACGATGAATCGAGGTTGGGTTAATTAGTTTCTGATATTCCTTCATGTATTTAGAGGTTAAACTACGAAATTAAATCATGTATTGATGAATGAATCTGAGTTGATTAGGTTCTTTAATTGAAATTCTGGAAACTAGGGTTCATGTGAATAGATTTGGGGGTTTTGTATAATTATGATGATTAATGACAAATTAAGGATCCTAGGATGTTACGAATGACTTATAATCTGATATGTGTTTATGAGTATTGATGATGAGGTGTTAGGAATTGAATTTTAGAGGTTTCTAGGTTCTAAAATGATGAGAAACGCTAAAAATTTGGTCAGGAAGACGAACAACGCAATCTCGCGTGAAGTCGCTCGAACGACATGTGGCAGTCGTTCAAATGACATGCGATCTGGTTCGAGTGACAGAGGGAATTTTTGGGATTTTTTTTCTTTGAGTCCAAATTTGGGTTTACCGGGTTTCTTGGAGTGAGAGAAAATGACCGATAGTAAACTAAAACAAAACAGAATTTCGGAAAAAGTATGTGAGACTTAATACTTTAATTATTTCGGTATAGAGAGAATGTACCTTGGAGATTAAGAGAGAGATAGTAATCTAAATATTTATACTATACGTAACGTTGAGATTTAAAATACGTATGAGGAGTATATATGTAGGTTGGAGAAATACTTATAAATTATAATAGGATGTGTGTAGGCCTATTATGTAATATATTTATTAAGAGCACACATGGGTGATAACCCGAGGGTGCAAGAATCTTATTGTTAGTTGCACTAATGAGTGATAACTCGAGGGTGCAGGGATTCCATTGTTAAGTGTACTAATGGATGATAACCCGGGGGTACAAGAATATTATTATAAGTGTACAAATGGGTGATAACCCGGGGGTAAAAGAATATTATTATAAGTGCACTAATGGGTGATAACCCCGGGGTACAAGATTACTGTTATAGGTGCACTAATGGATGATAATCCGGGGGTGCAATATTATTATAGTTAGTTGCGCTAATGGGTCTTAGACCGGGGGCGTAGTATTAGAATATAAATATATAGGGAAGATGTGACTATATGTATATATACGTAAGCTGGAGAATCAATCTACTGTGTATAGTTAGTAGAGATGAAAATATTGATATATAAAATAAATCCTAGGAGTATAATTGATTTATTATGAAAACGAGAAAAGATATTAATTAGCTATTTGACATATGCTAATTTGAAAGCGTATTGTATGGGCGATATGGGTATACTACTGGTGAGTATAGGTACTGTTAACTAAAGACTTTTGCGTAGATGTCGTTGTTGAAAGCCAAGTTAGTCAAAATCCTCAAAATACCTACAAAATATAACAACTCAAAAGTGTAGAGGTAAGTAAGGGTATCAATCCACTTCCTAGGGAGTAAGCTAGAGACAAATTCAATTGTAATTCACTTTTTATTTTCTTTTTGTGCTTTTTCACTTTTCTACTTTTTTTTTTAGCTTTTTCAAATATTAAAACAATTGGGTGAGGTGATGATTTAAAGTAATAACTAAACTAAAGTGAGATGAAAATAACTAACTAGAAAGTTACTAAAATGAAAATTAAAGTCTAACACTAAAATAAGAGATAAAGTGAGGTAAATAATTGTGAGAACAATCAAGGAGTGGGATTATACCACAAATTTTAGTTATTCTAATTAATTAATTGAATTTTACCAAATTAATATCAAGATTACAAATCAACTCTCGTTGAAAATGTAATTTTAATAGTAACATTTTAGAAAATTAAGTTTAATACCTCGCAACTCTAGAAAAATAAATCTACACTCCTTTTAATTAATCACCAGCTAGGATCGATCAATTAAAGTTCATGTAAATCTTAGAAAATAATTTTAGAGTTGAAATTCAAGTGATAATACCCCACTTAAGAAACCCCTATCTCTAGTTCGAATCTAAAATGGGCATTATCATTAGAATATCGATTTTCTCTCGAAAATCATTTACCCTCTCTCGAGGCGTAAATTTAAGGGTGAGGAATCAAATTTAACATTCAAAGGGACTTTTCAAGTAATTAAACTAATTAAAATACAATAACATCAAATAAGGATTTTACCCCACCCCTTGAAAGGGGTTTAGCCTAACATGGTATGAAATATGACAAACTAATATTCAAAGGCATAAAATAATAAAAGAAGAGAAGAGAACAATCAGACCAAATCTCTTTGATTAAGTTGAACTCCAATCCTTGAAATTGAAGCATACATGTGTTAATTGATCATCTAAATGATTTGAAATATCCACTCAATTAAATCTAAATCAATATTTAACCTCACAAATATCTAAAAAAATAAAAAAGAATAAAATAAAAAATATTTACAAATGGTGTTTTTCCCTACAATTCTCTCTCTAAAAATTCCTATCTAGAAGCTCCTTTAATCTAAACTAAAAATTAAGAAATAAAAATAAAAAGGATAGTGGATGAATTCATAATGGATAATTAAATAATAAAAGAGATTTGCTAAAAATGCAAATCCTAAAATTATAAAATTGTACATTAGAACTCACCTAAAGAAATAAATTCTAGATCATTAATTTATATTGAGATAATTGCTAAAAATGCAAAATCTCAACATAAAGGAATGGGTTAGAATTTATCTCCCATAAGGGATAAGTTCAACTACATCAATCTATAATGAATTAATGGCTAAAAATGCCAAGATTCATTATAGATGGGTGGGGTGAAATTTATCCTAGAGATAACTTTCACTACACACCTCTCTATTGAGGTATTTGCTAAAAATGCAAATACTCAACATAGAGGGGTGGAGAGAATTTTATCACACCAAGCTTAAAATTAATTTTGAGATCCTTTTGAAAATGGGTCTTCCTCTTCATTTTATAATAGGCATGGAGCTAGGGGTAAAAATGAGAATTGGTTATGGTGAACATGTGGGAAAGGTGAGAGCACATGTGCATTGAGAGGTGTGATGTGGGTAGTGAGGTGAGGAATAAAATCTGATTTGGGAATGAGAGGTTTGGGGGCATTTTTGGGAAGTTGGGTTAGAATTAGTAGTTGGTTTTTTTTAAAGGTATTTGGGTAAATTGGTTTAAGAGGGTTTAAGCTGGGTTTTATGGCATGCGGGGAATTGGGTTTATTTTTATTTTGGCTTTGGTTTGTTTTATGCAGGTGAAAGAAATCGGGTAAGAGGAAATGGTGAGAAAATGGAGAAATGGGTCTTGGATTTTTTTTGTTTTGAAGTGGGTATGGATTTTTGGCTAGGATCGAGAGAGAGAGGGGCTGCGACTGTGGGTGCCGGAGATCGGTTGGATCAAGGAGGACCGGCCGAACATGGGTCATCGCGGCGGCAGCTACGGGGTTGGAATTTGGATTGCCGCCCGAAGCAGGGGGCTGTCATCGGGTTGAGGTCTGGGGTTGCCGGCGCTAGCTGCGTGGCTGGAAAGGGGCGCTGTCGGGGCTCGCGGGTTTAGGCAATCGGGGAGGTGAGGATTGTTGATAGGAGGTCTCCGGTCGGAGTTTGGCAGTACCGGGGGTGACGGGTTGGCTGGTATAGAGGTGAGGGTTTGTTGGGTGTTGATTGGTTGTTGGAAGATGTGGGTTTGTGTGAGTGTTGATGGAGGTGTGTGATTATGGTGGTAAGAGAGAGAGAGAGAGTTTTGGTGAGGAAGATGAAGTGGGAGTGGTTAGGTGGGTGAGGGTGTAAGGGATAATGTGTGAGGATGAGGTGTAGGGTAATTAGGTGGGATGTGTTTGGTATGTGTGTTATGATTTGAACACCTAAAAATAATAAAAAAAAAATTATTAAAACTAAAAAAAAACTAAAAATAAATAAATTCCTACTCTAAAAATAAAGATTCAATTAAAAAAATAAAAATAAAAATAGAATTCTATTAAACTAAAAATTAAAATTTTAAAAAATAAAATCTTATAAAACTAAGAAATAAATGAAATCCTAAAAATTTCTAATCCTAATAAGATAAAATAAAATAAAAACTAAGACTAAAAACTAATAAAAATCAATATAAAATAAAATTATATTAATAAAAATAAAATAAAAAAATAGAAAATAAAATCTAAAAATTCTAAAATAAACCTAAAATTAAAATGACACACTAAAAATCTAAAAATTGATAAAAGGGCACAAACTCAACACACACATGGTTTAGGTTAGGTTTAGGCTCGGTTTGGGGTACAGGACAAGGGTATTTAGCTCCATAAAATGCACAATTGCCTTGAAATACGGATTTGAACTCCGCAACGTGCATTTGGCCTACAAAATAAACAATTAAGCACATAAGACCCATATTACCAAGAATTAGCAACAAAAGTACGTCTATTCGGGGTATAAAATATACAGTTTTTAGTGCTTATCAGGTACTATTAGAATGACTTCAGACTAGTTAGACTGGGTGGTATAACTAGGGGGAAGATTAGATGTACGTTAGGCGTTCACTATAGTTGAGAGGTGATAAGCTCGTGTGAGAATTCGATAACTAACATGCGTATGAGACTTCTTTTAAGAACCAGTTTTAAATACTTGCTAAATCATTTTTATACCTCGGGCCCTAACCCGTTTATTGCATCTTTTCTCTCTTTTGCTATATATATATTATTCTAGGTGCTCAGCCGCAGGGGTACCAGAATTAGAGATTGGATTATTAGACGTGCTGCAGCTATTCTGGAAGTTGTAGGTCCTTGCAGTAGACGCAATCTATTCTTTTCATTCAGTTTCTCTTAGACTTCCTATTTAGGGCATGTGTCACCCGCTTCTAGTCTTTTATCAGAGATATTGTATTTAGTTTCTTTTATGGTTTGGATTTTTGAACTGGGAGGTTTTACCCAGTCTTATTTAATTTCAGTATTAAATTCTTGTTCAGTACTTATTATTCCTATGTATGGTGAATGGTTTATAATTTATTTTTGGAATGTTTTGGTTAAACGGTTTTTATTAAAAAGGGAAAATGTTTTGAAACTTAGCTTAATTATATTATAGGTGATTAATATGTATTATATTATTTTCGACAATGATGCTAAGAATGAACCGACCGTATATCCTGTTTTAAAATTTGGTAAAGGACTGATTACCCAATATTTAATTAGGTGGGGTGTCACAGGAAGGTCATGTTCCCCCTCTCTGGAAGTTCTTCGAGCGACTACGACAATATCATATACGGCTTAACACACATAAATGAGTATTTGGAGTTACCAAAGGAAAGCTCTTAGGATTTATAGTTAGTGAAAAAGGAATAAAAGCATATCTTGCCAAACTGGAAGAGATACTCGAAATGCCACCACCCCAAATGGAGATAGAAGTTCGGGGATTCCTTAAAAAATTACAGTCTATCAGTCGGTTCATCATCCAGTTTACTTTTATCAGTGAACCCATCTTCAAACCCCCCCGAAATAATTCCACTAAGGTTTGGGATAAAGGGTGCCAAGAAGCCTTTGACCAAATAAAGAAATATCTAACCCCACATCATGTACTCATGACACCATAACCTGGTCTTCCCCTGCTCCTATACCTAACCATAATAGACACTGTAGCTGGGGCTTTATTGGCCCAATATCTTGAATAATCTCGCAAAGAAAGAGCCATCTACTACGCCAATCGCAAGATGGACGGGTACAAATTTAGCTATATTGCCTCAGAGAAGGCATGTGTTTCCCTTGTCTAGGTTAATCAAAAAACTACAGAACTACATGCTCGCCTTTACCATCAAACTTATGTCCCGAATGGATCTCATTAAGTACCTGCCTGAGAAGCATGCCTTGTCTAGTTAAATTTCCTGATGGTTGACGATGCTAGCCGAATTTGATATTGTGTATGTCACGCAGAAATCCATGAAAGGAAGTGAGATACCCAAAGTGCACCCTCATACTCAGAGACACTAACCTCGTCCAGTCTCACAGCCGAGGTGACAAGATTCTTATGACAACTATCAGCAAGGTCGTCTCTTATAAGGTAGGCCCCTCATACACCAACCTCGGCTCTTCATCAGCTAAGGTGGCTAGAGTCTCACAGGCTCAATCAACCTTCAACGTCATCATCGGCCTTAGCTAACGTTACAGCTACCTCATACCTAACCTCGGCCATCCTTCCTGGCTGAGGTCATCACGATTAGAGGCAAGACAAAGCAACTACATCTGACTCCACCAACCTCGTACTCGTCCAGGGCGAGGTTACATCAGTTAAGGACACATGGTCGAGTATTTACAATCACATGTAAAGTTTGGAACATATGGAAAAATCAGTTATAACCGAATCATTCCCCTCACGTGAGGGAATATTGAGGTCATCATTATCTACATAAGATCAGCTAGGTGTCATTCTCATACTGGTTCGATTCTTATGCACATGCTCATTTAATGCTTGGGGGTACATTACACCCCCAAGCACTATATATAGAGGTCATCCTCTACCTTGTAAAGGGATCTATAATTGCAACCCTAGCAAAAACTCTGTTAATTTACACAGTAAAGAGAGAAATCTTGAGATTTTCTATCTATGTCCATTGATGCCTTCATCTAGTGATATTACTCACACACACAGTGGACGTAAGCCAAATTGGCTAAACCACTTACATACAAGTGTTCATCCTCTTATCCTCACCTCATTCTGCTATATATACACTCTTATTTGCTGCCATTGTTATCACTAGCTTGAGCTTATCAACACCACATTCGGTAATGCTATTTTCAGCATCATCATTCTGGCATCGTTTGTGGGAAAGAAAAGGTTCATCTCTTCCTTTTTTATAGCTTAACCTTATCGAAGACTCTGGTAGTGAACCAGGACTCACCCTACGTGTGAAGCTATGTCACCATTGAAAGAGGTCCTTTAAGGTACCAAGATCTATAATATATTTTCATTGCAAGCTCTATAGCTTTATCATATGACACCAGAGTTACCACCACCTCCTCCACCATCTGGTGTTGGAGGACCCAGTTCCAGCCAGGCACCACCCCAGTCTGAGATGGTTGAGGTGGTAGCAGCCTTGAAGTCCTTGGTTGCTACCCATCAAGTCATGCAGGAGAAATTTACCCAGCTAAGCCAAAATATAATGAGTCCAGCTAGGGTCTCACCGGAGATGTTTACTCTGGAAGCTATTCAACCTTATCCTTAAGCTACGGGACCATCCCACGAACCGCGAAGATACCACCCTACTCCTCAAAGGAGGAGGAATGTTGCTAACCCTAGGCGTTTACGTCTAGGGAGGCAAGGAAACCCTTGCCCTGAGTATAGGTACGAAGACATTAAGGCGTAAGATGCTCCGACAGACTGTTGGAAGCCATATGAGATCTTAAAGAACACTGTACGTCCTATACAGTAGAGCCGAGGTTAGTGTGAAAGACGAGATGGGGATGCACAACAAAGAGGGTATGCTTTTGATCGCTTAAGTAGAGGGTCGACCTTTTAAAGGCTCGACCCAGTTAATGATTTAAAGCAAAGGCTATCCAGGTCAAGAAGTGTAGATGGATCACAAAGGGAAGGTGGTAAACATCGTCCTCATTATGGTCGACCCCAATATGGACGAGACTGTGGCCAGGAGGTCAACAACCGATGTTATGCAGCATCTGGGGAACCCTCGGTCCACCCCTTGGAGGTGGATGGGGATAACCTCAACCAGGCCAACATTGATAAACCATGGAATGACTCCATTCAATGGATGGAAGAGAAGATAAGGAACCTCATAAAAATCTGAGACCCACTACAAAGGTGATTTTCAAAGGGATCCCCATTTGTGGCAAGGATTGTCAACTTCCTAACCCCTGCCAAATTTAAACTACCGATGGTGTCTCCTAAGTATGATGGTAGTACCAACCTAGTGCATCACATTGAGATGTATCAGTATGCAATAGACATTTATTTAATCACTGATGAAATGAAGTGCCGAGATTTCTCAAGCACTTTAACGGGAGCTTCACATATCTGGTTCACTTCTCTCCCTAAAAATTCCGTTGAGAACTTTAAGGGTTTGTTTGAGCATTTTATACATAACTTCTGTTTTGGGGTAAGACCTCAGAAGAGGATAACTCATCTGCTCTATGTAAAGCAAGGCAAGGATGAAAGCCTCAGAGACTACATCGCAAGGTTCAATAAGGAAATGTTGTAGGTTGAAGATTACTAAGAGAGCAGAGCCATGACAGTTCTCATTGGAGGGCTTTAGAAGGTAAAGCTACTTTATAAGATTCCTGAAGACCCTCCTAAGTTTTTGGCCGAGTTGTTAGCAACAACTGGAAAGTTCATGAATATAGAAGAGGCAATAGCTGCAAAGTATGAGGATGAGAATGAAAGTAGCACTGAGAAATTTCAAAAGAAGAGGATGGAAAGAAGAGGGATGAAGATGATAAGTTTGCACACTATACTCCTCTAACTGTTAGCTACGAGCACGTCCTCAAAGAAATAAAGAATGACAGGTCCCTGAGATGGCTAGAGAAGCTGAAGGCTCCTCCACATAAGAGGAACAAGAACCTATGGTGCGAGTTCCACCAAGATCACGACCATCTAACTGACAAGTGTTTCTCCCTAAAGGACGAGATCAAGAAGATGTTGAAGTCTGGAAAGCTTAGAAAGTACGTGGATGGCATAGATTCTAGGGGGGAAAAGATGACCCCAAAAAGAAAAGAAATGATAATATCAGGAAGATGTCCCTTCCAGAAGACTTGATGACTCAGATGATGACGAGGATGACCCTGACCTCCCACCGAAAGACGATAATGCTCCAATAAATAGGGTTGGTATGATCTATTTCGGTGTGAACACTATCTGTGGGGGACTGGAAGGAGGTGGCTCAAAGGTAGCAGATCGCAAGTCTCATGTGGCAGAGGCTAAGGTAGTAACTAAAGCTGAGGTTATAAACTTGGCATCTACAGAGGTTAACCACGAGAAGAGAAAGAAGGTAGATATGGACATCCTCATAGTTGGCTTCTCATGACTTGATTTCAAAGGTATCTTAGATCCTCAAAATGACCCTCTAGTAATCACCACAAGGGTGCATGGGTGTGAAGTTCATAGGATTCTCGTTGATGGGGGAGGTTCAGCAGACGTCATATTTTGGCACTGTTTTAAAAGCCTAGTCCTCAGCAGAGCTAGGATTGTTCCTTATCATCATCCCTTGATTGGCTTCAGCGGTGAAAAGGTTCATCCATTGTGCATGTATGAGATGGACGTTCGCGTAACACCCCGCCCGCCCGGGGAGAGCGAGCGGAGCGACACTACGATAAAACTAATCAAATACACAAATCACAAGGTATAGAGCATCAAAATCCCACAATATAAAAGAAACCACTAATCTCAAATCTCTTCAAATAAATACAACAAGTCTATCGAAATAATTACAACAACTAAAATAATCTCCAATGCTCTATACATCAAAATAGATACAAGTCTTCTCTGTTGTATTAAAATCTTCCAAAAATAATCCTCGCTAAAATCAATCTCCATAGCGCCCCAAAATCCGCGCTAACCTGCCACTAAAAGAAAGTATGGGGAAGTACACAATACGACAGGAAAGATGCTCAACAATAATGTTAGCGTTGAATAAAACGTCACAATACGAATACGAATATTCAAATCGAATGCGAATCACATAAGCAATTATATCACTATAATTTCTCAATAACACATTAACCGGGTCACCAGGCCTCACCACCGTACCGTGCCTATGCATTTTTTCGCATATCCGGAAAAAGGAATATTGGCGGGTGCCCAACCTCAGTGCCATATTGAAATCTCATGACAACATGCTCAACACCAATTATAGTACCACATGAATCAAAATTAGATTCCAACAAGTATTTTCAGATTTCCAAATGAATTTAGCAATTCAAATATGAGTCAATAATCACAAGAAACCAAAGGGAGAAACACTCGCGAGATTAAGGAGCCATACCTCAAAATCATCACATAATTCAGCCTCAAAATCTAATCACACCATCATGTTCTTCTCGCAAAAATAATCAAATCTCGTTCTAGCCCAAACTCGAGAAAACACCAAATAAGCCTTCTAATCTAAGGTTGAAATCTTGAATATGTTTGGGGCTATGATTTGTATATGAAAGGGAGTAATTTTGGAGAGGTCTTCTGGTTGAAAAGTTTGAGAAAAAGTGATTTGAAAAGTTCCCCCACGAATTAGAGTCATTAAGAAACCTAATCCTAATAGAACTCTAATAAGATACGAACACTAAAAATTTTATCCCGGGCGATCGGACCTTTGGAATTGGATGAAATTTTACAGAGAATTATCTGAATATGAGAGGAAGCTACAGAAAAAAATTCAACTCGATCGGACCGTTCAATATTTTTAAATATTTTTTTTCTAGAGAGTTTTATACTCCGAGAACTCTTAGAAAGTTTTATATTTTGAGGATTCTTCTATATAATAAAAATTCAATTAAAACTCCATTTTAATTCCGATTTCGAAACCGTTTAAAATTCTCGCCTTTAAAAATAATAACCAACATATTTGAGCAATAAAAATAATTTTATCTCAAAATTTATTTTTTTTCTCTTAATTTCGAAATTACCCCTAAAATTACACGGGTTGTTACAGTTCGAATGGGAGATAAGTGGCCTAAGAGGTTGACAAGAAAAATTAATTTCTTTGTAATGGATGAGAACGTCTTCTCATCTTACAACCTCATCATAGGATGAGTAGCCCTCAACGGTCCACCAAATGCTAAAACTGTCGACTCCCTATGGAGTAGGGGAAGTGAAAGGTGACCAAACATCGGCATGTGAATGCTACTTCAACTCTACGAAAGAGAGAGAGGCTCATAAGAGGTTAACAACCATGTATAACATCGACACACTTGATACTAGAGATGAAACAAAGCTCAAGAAGGGAGAGGGCACGGAAGAGATAAAATACATTGTCCTCAATGAGGACGAGCCGGAAAAAAACATCCAAATCGAAAAAGCCCTATGATTTGAGATCAAGGAAGAACTGGTGAAGCTCTTAAGGAAGAGACAAAGTGTCTTTGCTTGGAGCCATGCAGACATGCCAGGTATTGACCCTGAGATTATGTGCCATAAACTCAATGTTGTAGAAGATCCTAAGCCCATCAAGAAGAGAAGAAAAGCATACTCAAGAGAGAAGTATGATGTCATCCGAGAAGAGGTTAGATAGCTTGAAGAGGCTAAGTTCATATGAGAGGTTATATACCTTGAGTGGTTGTCCAATGCTGTCATAGTGCCAAAAGCAAATGAAAAATAGTGGATTTGCGTAGACTTCACTGATTTGAACAAGTCATGTCCAAAAGACAGTTTTCCTCTGCCTTGTATTGATCATATGGTGGATGCCACAACAGGACATGAGCTCATGAGCTTCATGGATGCATATTCAGGGTATAATCAGATCTTCATGAATTCAGAAAACTCAGAGAAGATAGCATTCATCACCGACAAGGGGACCTATTGCTACAAGGTTATGCCCTTTGGGACAAAAAATGTAGGGGATACCTATCAACGTCTTGTAAATAAGATGTTTGAAGATCAGATAGACAAATCCATGTAAGTTTATATAGACGACATGATGATGAAGATTCTAAAGGCCAACACTCATGTGGCCGACCTTGAAAAACTTTTCACACCATGGACAAGAACGGAATGAAGCTCAACCCGGCCAAATGTGTCTTCAGGGTAAGAGCAGGAAAGTTTTTGGGCTTCATTATTAACCAAAGGGGAATATAGGATAACCCTGAGAAGATCAAGTCCTTGCTAGAAATGAAGACACCCATAACTATTAAAGATGTTCATAGGTTAACCGGAAGAGTTGCAACACTTAACAGGTTTGTCTCAAGAACCACAAATAAGTGTCTTCCTTTTTTCAAAGTTCTTAGAAAGGCATTCGAATGGGATGAGGAATGTGACAAATCTTTTAAGGATATTAAGTGTTACCTTGGATCCCCTCTACTCCTATCTCGGCCCATTCTGGGGGAGAATTTATATGTGTATCTATTTGTCTAAGAGTCACCCATTAGTGATGCCATCGTAAGAGAAGATGATGGAGTGCAGAAGCTAGTATACTTTAATAGTAAATCTCTTTAAGTGTATGAACAGATGTACCCATGGATTGAAAAATTAGCCTATGCTCTAATACACGCTACTAGGAAAATAAAGCCATACTTAGAAGCCCACTCTATGGTTGTCCTCACTGATTCTCCGCTCAGACAGGTCCTCCATAAACTTAAGAATTCAGGCAGGATGATGACCTAGGCCATCGAGTTGGGGGAATATGACATTGTTTATCAACCCAGGGTTGACATCAAGGGGAAGGCAGTCGTAAAATTTGTAGCTGAGTTTACCTGGGAAGAGGTTGAGGTTGCAAATAGTTAAAAAGCTGTAGATGAACCAGACAGAAACATCTTCCAATATACGAACGAGGTTGAGTCAAGCAAAACCAGAAAAATAATAGTTGAGAATGAGAAAGACGGGTACCTCTTCAAGTAAAGGACCCTGCCAGAGGGGAACTTCTCTTCAAATGAAGATGTTTGGAATCTCTTCCTTGATGGGTCGTCATGTGAAAGAAGAAGTGGAGTGGGGCTGATAGTGTCAGCACCAGATGGTATCGATATTGAATATGCGCTGAGGTTCAGCTTCAAATCTTCGAACAACGAGTCAGAGTATGAGGCATTAATAGCAGGTCTCTCCTTGGTAAAAGCCCTTAGTGTTGGTCAACTACTAGTCCACGGTGACTCAAGGTTAATGGTCAACCAAGTCTTAGGAGTGTATGAGGCCAAAGATGAAAGGATGGCCAAATACCTAAAGAGGGTGAGAATGATGCTAGAAAGCTTCAAGCAAGTGAAGATGAATAGGATACCTCGTAAATACAACAGTCGATTCGATGCACTCGCAAGGTTAGACTCGACAATAAGGACACACATAAGAAGAGCAGTACCCATTGAAATTCAGCTCAAGGCGACCATTGAAGAAGAAGAGGTTACCAGAACTTTCCTCAACTTGAATATGGGAGCCTCATGGATGGATCCTCTTATCAGATACATCAAAGAGGGAGAACTTCCAGAGTCAAAGTTTAAAAGAAGAAACCTGAGGTTCAGAGCAATCAAATTCTCAACTGTGGGAGATGTCTCATACTGGAAAGGGTTCCTACTCCCTCTCCTAAGATGTGTCCACCCTTATGAGGTTCCACACATCTTACAAGATGTATATGAGGGATCTTACTCCAGTCACATAGGAGGAAGACATTTAGCTAAGAGGATAATCACTCAAGGGTACTAGTGGCTGACCTTATCCAAAGATGCAATTGCGTACGTGAAGAAGTGTGATAAGTGCCAAAGGTTATCCACTGTCCCTCATCAGCCTCATCAACCTATGACTTCAATTATCTACCCTTGGCCATTTGAAATATGGGGCATTGATTTGGTAGGACCCATGCCAAGAGTTGTGAACAATTATCAATTCTTGATCGTGGCAATTGATTATTTCTCCAAATGGGTAGAGGCTAAGCCAATGATCAAAATCACTGAGCAGAAGACCTTCCAGTTCATCTGGAAGAATTTCATATGGAGGTATGGTCGTACAAACATCCTCATCTCAGATAATGAAACCTAGTTCAAGAACATTTCCTTAGAGAAATACTGTAAAAGAGTAGGGATCAAGCAGTTCTTCTCTTCTCCTGGATGACCCCAGGCAAACGATCAGACCGAGGTTACAAACTGATTAATTCTTGATGGGATAAAAAAGAGGTTGGAAGAGGCCAAAGGGAGATGGACATAGGAGGTATATGTTGTGTTATGGGCCTACAGGATGATAACAAGGACACCAATGGGAGAGAGCCCATTTATGTTAGCCCATGATTCAGAAGTTGTCTGTAATACCCCGTAATTTTAAATGACTTTTAAAATGGGTTATATTTTAAATTAATGGATTAATTAGATTTTATTATTAATTAATGCATTCGGGTTTTATCCAGACGGTGGATATTAAAATGGATGATTCTGAATATTACTTAAAGATATTTAGGTAATATATGAATGTGATGTCATTGATATGATTGTATGATATAAATTCGGTAATTTATATTTTTAGTCAGACGCGGTATGGGACGTGTCGGGACTAGTTTATTAAATTAAAAAGGAAATTTATTTTCTATCGACCTTATAGTCATTTCGACTGCGTCGTTGCGTCCGTAAGGTTCGAAATAGTCAGAAAAGTCTATTTGGATGTTAATTTTGAGTCTCGGGTCATTTGAGAATGAATAGACAACTCGAAAGGGCATTTTGGTCATTTTTCTAGGGGGGTGAATAGTGATTTCGGATTTGGTACTATTATAAGTATTGGTAGATTAAGTGTATGGGGGTTATTCATCTCCTCTTCACATATTAGAGAAGCCATCTTCCTATAGAGAGTGTAAGAGTGCTTGGGAAGGGAAAAGCCTACTTGGGAAGGAGAAGAACAAGAACCAAGGTTCACCACCACCAACCACCACCGGAGTTTGACCGGAGAAGGGACAACCAACTGAGATATACTACACCAAAGGACCAGACCTTCAGTAAAGGTAAGTGTTTGATAATGGCAATTTAAGTTCATATATTGTCCATGTTAGAAATAATATGAAAAGAGAAGATTATTCATGTTTGGAAGAAATAATGGAGTGATTAAATGGATTTTTGGAAATTGAAATGATATAGGAATTTAACTCATGTTTT
This sequence comes from Sambucus nigra, assembly GCA_949130495.1. Lineage (NCBI taxonomy): Eukaryota > Viridiplantae > Streptophyta > Magnoliopsida > Dipsacales > Adoxaceae > Sambucus > Sambucus nigra. The sequence continues at coordinate 129,652,394 of OX422213.1, read as the reverse complement.
AGGATGATAATAATCCACGAAATAGTCATGAATCTGTTGAAGAAATTATGAAAACCATTGATGTGTTCTTGAAGATGATATGATGATAATTTTATGGAAATAAGGAGATAAACATGCTTTTTAATCCAATCCCTTGATGATCCTAAGATGTTTAGAGTACTGGAAATCGTTCATATATGTTGACATATCATGTAGTAATAATTATAACTCATTTTTGGAGGTTTAGATGAAGGTTTGAATAAGTAAAAATGGTGAAACCCGCAGTTACTGAAATGCAGAAAACTAGGTTGTGACCTGAGGGATCGATCGATCGACCCTTGCCTTCGATCGATCGACCTCCCCAGAATATGTAAAGTTGTTGCTTTTAAATGTTGATTCTTATCCCAAACCTTTTGTGTATCTTTGGTGATTATTATTTGGATATTATGGGACTTAGAAAATATCAGTAAACCTTTGAAAAGATTTGAATTAATTTGATTTCGATTCAAGTGATTTAAATGATAAAAATTATATTGAATGGAATTTCGGTTGCTAGATTCATTTGTTAAATTCCAAATGGTGATGCATGAGGATTTAAGATAGGACCAGTAGAGGTGATTGAATATAACACCTGGGTATCCTTAAGTTTACAAGAGGGCTTAATCCTAAGTGAAAGAATATGTGTTTATAAGAGATTTGAGACTATCTGTTTTAACCTTAATTAAAAGGAGAAACTAAACTTGTAGTAGTTCGGGAGAAATAATGTTATGGACCAGTAGGATATTAGTGACTTCTTACTGAATATAAGATGAGGAAAATACTATTTGAATCTTGTGAGATGGGAGTTTAGAACACATTTGGTTGAAAGAGGGTATGAGGTTATCCCGATCGCATAGTTGAAGTTTTCGGACCTCCTTGATCGACAAAGTTAAGTAGTAGTGTATTGGAGGGGTTCCTTGTTTGGATTTCTCTTTGCGAGACGCTCCGCGCATGAACCTTAACGACGTCGGGAGTGGAGAGATGTTATAGGATGCGAGGATAATTAAATTATGAAGTAAAGATATGATATTTTAAGACGTGGAATTTAAAAGAGATATAATGCTACGTATGGGAAATATCTTAGGGTAGTGATAATTACCTTATTGATATTATATTATAGGTATGTTAATACCTATTTGATTGATTTATGATTTATGTGTATGACATACCTAGCTTACTTGCTATCGGTGGGAGGTTTGCGCGTGAGAGCAGTCATATCCTGATGAATCCATGGGATCTTTGATTTGTCGCTCGAGAACATAGGTCTATGAAAGACTTATCGGGGAGTTGATAAGTCCGCTGACTGTGGGTACGTAGGTATGTGCGTGACCCATGGATACGAGAACTATATTCACCTCCAATTTGTTTGTTGTTGTTTGTGGTTCGTGGAATCTTATCGAACCTTTAGTCCCCTATTCGGCGACCTGCGATGATGGGACATGATAGCAGAGTAATGCATTGCACCGCAGCTGTGACTCGGGGTGCCGTATTATATATGAATATATATATAATGGATTAAATGAATGATTGGATATATTGTGGTTAAATCTATCTACGGTGATAATTGTAGATAACAGTGAAAAGAGAAAGATAATGGAATTAAGTTAATGAATGTTTATTCTTATAGAATTGAAAAGCTTAACTCATGTTAATGAGAAATGATTCATATTAATGAGTAATGATTCATGTTAATGAGAAACTAATCATATAAAGGAGAAATGTAAATGAATAATAATGTGACGTATGGTATGGGACATACGGGGATTATGATATGGGAATGGAATTATAATACAGAGACTAGAAAAGAGGAACCATTAACTAGGAGGTTAATAGGAAACGTTAAGTGTGCACTCTAGTTGAGAGATGAGAATAGCAAGTGAGAGCTGGATCTAACATGTACATAATAAATGCTTTATTGCACTTGTTAAATACTTGCTGTTTTTAAAATCATCTACACATTCGGGCTCTGACCCGTTTCCTTGCATATTTTCTCTTCTATTATATCTCTATATCAGGTGTCCAGCAACAGGGATGCCAACCATAGTTGATTGTGATGAGCTATGGAGCTATGGAAGTTTTGCTTAGACGCTTATCACCTTTTTGATTCACAGTATTCTTAGTTAGGGCATGTCGCCCAAAAGGATTTCAGTTATCATTTTCTATTGGAGTAAAATACTATTGTATTCTGGACTTTTTAATACATTTAACATTGTTGGGATTATTGTAAAGGATTTATATTATTTGGGAATGTTTATTCCAGTTGCATTTAAATTCTTTTGTGTTATTTATTGTGTTACCAATTTTGTAGAATAAAAATGTGTTGTGTTATTCTTAAACTAAAAAAATGGTTTTGTTGAATTTAAATTTGGAAAGTTTTTAACACCAGCTTAATTGGGTATTGGGTGAGTTGTAAATGTTTTCGACAGTGATGCTAAGAATGAGCCAACTGTATATTCTGTTTTAATTTGGTATGGGACTGGCCACCCGGTATTTAAATAGGCGGGGTGTTACATTGTCATCCTTACAGAGGTAGGACTTCCCACTCATAGATTTCATACCTATGACCCTCGGAGGAATGGGTAAAAGGGAAGACTTGATCTTGATTTGATCGAGGAAAGAAGAGAGGATGCAGAGATAAGACATACAACCTACTAGTAGAGAACTGCGAGATTCTATAATCAAAGGGTGAAATCAAGGACTATAGCTGTGGGAGACCTTGTCCTAAAAAAGACATTGCAAAAGGCAAATAAGCTCCATCCAAACTGGCATGGTCCTTATAGAATAGTTGATAAGGTTGTGCTTGGTACCTACCGACTAGAAAATCTTGAAGGAGAACCTTTCTCCAACCCTTGGAATGTCGATCATTTGAAGAAATATTACATATGATGTTACAGTTGTTTGTCTCTTTGTAATATATGTATCAGTTTAGACAGAAGATGTTCATGAAAAGATAGCAATGATGTGATAGTACTCTTGTCATATGCTTTAAACACCATTAGTTTGGTGAAAATATGAGGTGAAACATCGTAATTTGGTGACCTCAAACCTTAAACATCATTAGTTTGGTGAAAATATGAGGTGAAACATCATATTATAGTGACCTCAGACCTAAAACATCATTAGTTTGGTGATAATTTATGAGGTTAAACATCATAATTTGGTGACCTCAGACCCTAAACATCATTAGTTTGGTGATAATTTATGAGGCTAAACATCATAATTTGGTGATCTCAGACCTTAAACATCATTAGTTTGGTGATAATTTATGAGGTGAAATATCATAATATGGTGACCTCAGACCTTTAACATCATTAATTTGGTTAGATGTGAGGTGAAACATCATAGTATAGTGACCTCAGACCTTAAACATCATTAGTTTGGTGATAATTTATGAGGTAAAGCATCATATTACGGTGACCTCAGACCTTAAGCATCATTAATTTGGTGAGAGGTGAGGTGAAACATCATAGTATGGTGACCTCAGACCTTTAACACCACTAGTTTTGTAAAAAAATGAGGTGAAACATCATAATATGGTGACCTCAGACCTTTAACATCATTAAGTTAGTGAAAATATGAGGTGTAACATCATAATATGGAGACCTCAGACCTTAAACATCATTAGTTTGGTGAAAATATGAGGTGAAACATCATATTATGGTGACCTCAGACCTTAAACATCATTAGTTTGGTGATAAGTTATGAGGTAAAACATCATATTATGGTGACCTCAGACCTTAAGCATCATTAATTTGGTGAGAGGTGAAGTGAAACATCATAGTATGGTGACCTCAAACCTTTAACATCATTAGTTTGGTGAAAATTTATGAGGGTAATCATCATAATTTGGTGACCTCAGACCTTAAACTTCAATAGTTTGGTGATAATTTATGAGGTTAAACATCATAATTTGGTGACCTCAGACTTTAAACATCATTAGTTTGGTGATAATTTATGAGGAGAAATATCATATTTTGGTGACCTCAGACCTTAAACATCACTAGTTTGGTGAAAAAATATGAGGTGAAACATCATAATATGGTGACTTCAAACCTTAAACCTCATTAATTTGGTGAGAGGTGAGGTGAAACATCATAGTATGGTGACCTCAGACCTTAAACATCATTAGTTTGGTGAAAATATGAGGTGAAACATCATATTATGGTGACCTCAGACCTTAAACATCATTAGTTTGGTGAAAATATGAGGTGAAACATCATATTATGGTGACCTCAGATCTTAAACATCATTAGTTTGGTGAAAAATTTATGAGAGTAAACATCATTATATGGTGACCTTAGACCTTAAACATCATTAGTTTGGTGATAATTTATGAGGGTAAACATCATAGATTGGTGACCTCATACCTTTAACATCATCAATTAAGTTAGAGTTTAAGAGGTAAGACATTCAATCATAACATCGTATAAATAAACAGAATCAAAAGAAGATTGGACTAATGATTATCATGAAAAAGATGAATTACAAGTTAGAGGCATCAAGAGGCCATCAGAATTTCACACCCTTATAAGAAACAGACAAGGGAAATCAAAATTACAACTCTTAAAAGCTTCACAATAAAATTCCTAAGTCTCTGCAGCTGTAGTCTTGTCATCACGACCGACGTTTATCACCTCAGCTCCACCATCCTGATAATTAGCATCTTCAGTCTCAGTGACCTCTAGGGGAGCAGTCTCAACTGGAGCAGTATCAACCTCCTCAACTTTTTGTAAGGCCTGAGCAAACAGGGGATCACTAAAGCCAAGACCCACAAAGTCTGAGGCAGATAGGCTCCCTGACTCTTTCTCCTTAGTGGCTGCCCATTTGCCATTGCTTTGATACCACTTTCAAAGTATTCAAAGCCAAAGCTAATAAATTCATCAGAGACCTTATAGTCTTCAATGGTCTTCTCAGCAACGTCTTCAACTGCAACCCTGACAACATCATCTACCTTGGACTGAAGGGCATCATCCTTGTCCTTCAAAGCTAAGTCATGGTCCTTATTGAGTTTGGACATGTCAGTATCCCTTTGCTTGACAACCCCCTTTTAGCCTTTCAACCTCTGCATCCAAAGAGGCTTGAACCTTCTCAGCTTCTTGGCCCTTCACTATAGGGGGCATCTTCTTCAGAGTCCAATCAACAAAGCGGTGGAAAGACAAGACACCCTGCAGAAGAAGGTCAGAGGTAAGAATATATGAGCTACAACCTCTAAAAATCTGAGGTAACACTTGTAATAGCAAATGATCAAATTAGAAAAAATTAGTACCTGAATGTACTTATGGAGAGAAAGCTCGTCCAACAATAGGATGTCCAATGCGCATAAGAAATGCTTGTCCTCTTTAGTCATTATTGAGCCGATAGCATCGGTGGCCTTCAAACTATGGCCAATCAAGTTGTCATTGATTTTAAGCTGAGAAAGACGAGCAACTAAGGCATCATCTTTAGAGATGGGGATAGCACGATCCCTGGCCTGAGCCTTACTCTGCCTCGTCTGATCTGGGTCGGTTGTGGTTTAACCTAACATATGCTAGTATAAGTCAAACTCGCATGTCTCCCTTGGAAAATTTTTAGAACCATAAAATCCCCAAAACATAACCCAATGAATTCCAAACTTAGCCCAATATGCAACCTAACCCTAAGCCCAATTCCACATATTCAAAATTTGGTCACTCTAAACTCATTTCAAGTTTGACCCAACACCAAACAAAAATCCCAACTTAAGTTCACATTGATCCAAATAACCCAAATACTCAATAAGGACCAGAATCCCATTAATATTAGTTTTCTTTAAATTCAAACCACATAAAAATTATTTAAATCTAATAATTAATTTCTACTAGTAAATAATTTTTAATGTATTTAGAAAAATATATGGGGTATTACACTTGATCTGTTAGACTACTTTACTAATTGTGGATACGCCCAATGGGCCCCATTTTTGTAAACATCTTATCCAACGATATGAAAATATAATGATAAGTATCATAAGTGGGCCCCAAAGGTTGTAGATAATGTATATGGTATTTTAATGTCTCGTTTAGAGATTCTAAGGAGAACGAAATGATGAATTGAGCATAATTATGTCGACTTGCATTATTTTGCACAACAAGATCATCCGAGATGATTGCGATGAAAACCTTGAACTATGGGGACCCCTAGCATCTAAGTCACCACCTTAGCTTGTTAAAAAACTTAATAATGATCTCGTGGATGTTTTCACTAGGATATATATGAATGATCAGTCTACGACGCGACACCGAATACTGCTATACAAAATGGTTTAAATATTTATTTGTAGAGTCATCATGGTGACATTTATTATTACGTATTTCTTTGATCTTTTTATTAAAATAAATGGGGTTTTTACATATAGGTCCCATTTAAAAAGATTTTTCACAAATAAGTCTCATTAACTTGTCAACTTCAAATAGGTTCCATTCTAAAGTTTTGGGATTTTTATTTGACAAATTTATTCATTTTAAACGAACCATTTGTAACTATTGTATAAAGTTAATCAAGTGGTTGAGATTTTTTTCCATATTTGTAGGTCCCTAAAATATAAAAACAAAAAAACTTTTGCTTGAGCAGAATTAGGTTAAGGTTGAATGGAGACCAATTTTCTCTTTTAAAAGAACTTTTTTCTATTTTATCAAACCACACCAAATTGTGAACCAAATTAACTTAACCTAATTTTATCTTTTTTAACCCTAAGCATGCAACTAGTGATTAAAGAAAGTAAAATGATGTAAAGCAATACTCACAACACCGATGTACGAGGAAAACCCCAATCGGGAAAAAATCTTAGGCGACCCAGACCAGAAAATCACTATGACAATGTTTTTACAAAGTGAGATAGTATTCTTATACAAGGACTCGATCCCCATGAAACTTGATGCTCCTCGAATTTTCTACCAATATTCACAGTGCCCACGCAGAAAGTAACCTTCTTCTACGATGCTCGTCCAAAACAGGCGCCTCCACGAGTGTCTCGGTGTCCACCGATATGGCCTGTATCGTCTACGATATCGAAATCGGTATCCAACGAATCTTCACTACAAAAGCAGCATTGGATCTTCAATAAAACTTCAAACTTGATGCCAACAAGATCACAAGAACATATGATAATGAAAAACTCGGATCTTGAAACTCTAAGGATGTTTAAACCATGAAAAACCTTAGAAAACTTTATGCACAAAACCTTCTATATGGTAAACTATTTTTCATACTGCACACACTTCAAGAAAACTGAACACACCTGTTTGTCATTACTTTAAGACGGTGTGAGATCCCGTTTGAGAGAGACACTGCGTCGTTCAAATGACATTAGGACTCGTTCGAACGACATCAGGTGTCGTTTGAACGACGTCGTCAGATTAGAGTTTTAATTAAACCAACTTTGAAAATAAAGTTTTACTTAAAACTATCTCTTATCCAACTCTAATCCGTCCATATTTGATAAAAATGAAGTGTAAACAAATAAAACATTTAAAAAAAATAACTTCCTTATTTTTGTAAATTAAAATTCCGAGTTTCATTAACATTATGCATTCTTACCTATGTGATCTCGGAATGCAACTAAACCTTGAATATGGGAAATTGCACCAATTAAACTTTGACATGATTAATTTTTTGTAGCTTTGCCATAACATCTTCAACTAATCTTCGACACGTCATAGTCTTATAGTAATCGAACAATAAAAATCTACCTATGACTCAAATTTGTTTTGTTCCGAGAATAAGTCAAAACTACATTAAGACTCAATTATAAATAAGGTCCTTATAAATCTCCCTCTTTGACTATTTCGGGACAAAATTAATAGTGAAATTCCTAAGCCGGGCCATCAAACCGTATGACGCTTAAATCCCATCCCATCCCATAAACCCAAAAATAAAATTACATTATTAGAACAGGATTAGACTCATAAACAATGGACCGACAAGCATGAAACTGTTTCTGAATGTCTGAATATGATGTAGAATTGAAATACCTAATCTCTTTAACCATACCTGCACACATGAAATCGACAAATACCCTGTGAAGTATGGAGGAACAAATGATATAAATCAATATGAAAAATTAAATCTAAATCATTTGTTATGTGAGCAAAACATGATATCGATATGTGCAAATATATAAACCAGGATATCAAGTCAAACACACAAAACTCCCCCTACATCATAGACATATCTCCCCCTTTTTGTCTCGAATAAACAATCCAGTGAAAAGATTAACAAATCTAGCATAAACTAATACCAATATGGATAAATCAATATGAATAATAAATAGATAAACATGAAATAACCAGCTACATATGATCAATCAATGTCAAATCAGAAGCTAGCAAATAGGGAATCACATAAAAAATATATCAATCCAGTCAGGTGTGATTAAATGTATCAATGCAGTAAAAGATTAAATCTCTAAAAGAAGAATGCATAAACAAAAATCCAGTACCAAAAGATGAATAATATGAAGCAGGGTACTGATATAGAAATCAACCAGAAAAAGTCAAACTGGTCAAACAGGGTTGTCGTTCGAACGGGCCAAGGTTATTGTTTGAACGAGCCAGCGATGTCGCTTGAACGAGATGCGACATCGCTTGAACGAAACAACATGTCATTTAAACAACATAATCAAACTTACACAGTTTCCCAGAATTATTAAACAGTGTTGCCTAGTAAAAAAATTTCATAAAAATTCTAACTGGAAGGGGCTCAAAACTTTCAACTAGACAAACTAAAAAATGAACAAATATGAGTAACATTCCAACATAGTATCAATGTTCCTAAACATGAACTTGGAATGTATGTGCGTGAACTAAAATAAAAAAATCGCAATTATAACACATCGAAACGATTAAGAAACTCTAATTGGTAGCAATCAATCATCAAACTTTATCATAGATATATATGACAATTAAAGTGTTAGATCAATGACCTAAATGACCATCATGCACACAAATCCGTAATTTTGACGATTCTACAAACAATAGCGTCATGACACGATTTTTCAACTTTAGGATTCTTTGTGCAAACCCATTTAAATATTTAATCCATCCAAACTCCTTCAAATATATCATGTTTTGCTTTTTAAACGAACTAAACTAATTTGGCCCATTTTTTACATACGACTCTTTTTATTACCTTAGGATTTTTTTGGGCTCTTTTAAACGGTGGCTTTCACGATGAGTCAATTTTATACTTTCACAACCCTTTCTCGTGAACACTCATCATTTTTTCAATTACAACCCTCACGGTAAACAGTTATTACATGCACAATTCCTCCTTATATCTACTTGTGCATAGATGACAAAATTGAGATAAGAACGTCTCACCAAACTCAAATATGCAAGAGTATTCCAACATACATATAAACTCGTGCATGTGTGCAATCATGGCATATATACAAAGTCGAATCAAAACGCATATCAACTTCGAAATAACCCCATAATATAATGGTTCAGATAAATCTAGGCATCGATAATAATGACCAAATGTCCTATCCATGTGGATAATGGAAGGAAGGGGGTCCAAGCACACCAATATGCCACATCAAACATGTTAACTTATTACACAAAAAACAAAAACGAAAATCTTTTTGGCCTTCTCAAAGTATTCTGACTCAAGTAAAAGCCAAATGTTTTTGTGTTTTTCTCCAAGTTTTCCAAAACCAAAAATCTTTTTGTATTTTTCAAATAAGATGCAATAAATGAAAAATATAATACAAAATGATAAACATGTCATAATACTAGAAAAGTATAAATCATGAATGGAGAGACTAGCATATGAAAAACATGGTAATACTTTCATCCTTTAGATTTAGCATGAGAATAATCAAGTGCAACCAAATGACAACCATGAAGTTTTAGTTCTAAAGCCTCTAAGTCCGATTTCCTAACCCAAGTAGGTGTGACATAACGCATGGGGGTTTTGTCTTTATTCCTAAACTTCGTAGGAGCATTCCTAAGGTCATAGAAAAAACGTCTCAGGTGACCTTTCCTACCACAATGGGAACAAGTGTAAACATGAAGGGAAAGATGATAAAAATATCAACCTCTCCTCACTTTCCTAGTGGGCTCTCTCACATGAATGGTATTGTCTTTGGGAGTGGGAACTCTCTCGTCGTAGCCTATACCAAACCTATCTTTCTTGACTTGGACGGTTCCTAACATCCTATCCAATTTATCTGACCTAGACTCCAAGTCAAAATTAACTCTAGACGAGTCTCTCAAAATCTCCACCAACTCCTTAATCCTAAACTCAAGTAGACACCGAGACTCCTCAAATTCGAGCAACTCCTCTTTCAAGGCCTCCATCAAACCATTAAGGGTGTCTCTCTCTTTCTCGGCGTACTCTAGCTTATTTTCTCTTTCTCCCTAAGCTTCTTCTCTCGTGCCCTAAGATCCTCAATCAACGCATCATTATTTTTTACGGCACTCTCATTCAACTTAGCTTACAATTTTGAGTTAGCCTTTTTCACCTTCACCGTTTCCTCAAACAACTCTCGAAATGCAACTTGTAACTCTCCTACGTCGATCTCTTCATCCTCGCTCTCATTACCCTCACCCTCTCAGGAAGCACTCTCATCAGCCTCAGAAGTGTCAAGCACATGAGTATCCTCGGGGAAAGATATATCGACGTCGCTCACATGACATGCCATAAACATAACAAAGTTACACTCAATGGGGGAACTCTCTTACTCTTTAGGTTCACTATAACTTAAGGTTGCATTGTATGCTATTAGTTTCTTTCCCTCTTTTTTAAATCTAGTTGGACACTCAACTACTTTGTGACCAAATCCCTCACACCCGAAACACCTATCGGACTCATCTCTCTTAGGTTTCTTACTACTATCCTTAGGGGTGGAGTCTCCCTTTTTCTTGAATTTATCAAACTTTTTGGCATCTTTCGATTGCTTTTGAATTTGAAGAAATTTCTTTAACTTTCTTGCCAATAAGACGACATCCTCAAAGTCGGAATCGGAATCGTCATTCGAAACTTTAGTTTCCTCCTTCAGGGATTTCAAAGAAATGCCCTTTCTTTCTTTGAAAATTGTTTGGAGGTAAACATATCGATTTCATAGGTTTGTAAGTCACCTACAATATCTTCCAGTTTCAACGAGTTAAGAAAACCAAGGGAATTCATAACGGTCACTTTTACATGAAACCTACTTGGCAACGATCACAAAATTTTCTAAATCACTCAGTCATTGGGAATCTTCTCACCTAGGTTAAATGTTTCATTAACAATCATGGACAACCTATTGTAAAACTCATCAAATGTCTCACTCTCTAACATCTTAATCATCGCAAATTGTGCAGTGAGATTTTGGAACTTAGACGCTCTAACTGCGCTCATGCCCTCGTGTATATCCCAAGCTTCTTTAAAAGTTTCACAAGTCATGATATGATTATACTCTTCAGGTGTGACATGTGAGGAGATAATGTGAAGACCTTTCGAGTTATATAGTGCAAGCCTATGTTCAGTCCCAGTCCATGACTCAACGGGTTTCAATCTAGTGACCTCACCCTCTCGTGTGTCAGGTAGTGTCCAACCTTTTTCAACCGCTAACCAAACACGCTCATCAATAGATTTTAAAGCACTTTTCATTCTCATTTTCCAATTAGCATAATTAGTTCCATAAACACAGGAGTATGAAAACTGTCATAATTACCAAAATTCATCCTTACAAGCAAAAAGGGATCAAACACAATAAAAATGTATTTTTATCTCTGATTATAATTCGTAGGTTCCCAAAATATAGAAACAAATCAAACTTTTTCGTGAGCGGAATTAAGTTGAGGATGAATGAAAACCGATTTTCTCTTTTGAAAAAAAAACTCTTTTCTATTTTATCAAACCACACCAAATTGTGACACAAATTAACATAACCTAATTTTGTAAAGTGATAGTTTTTCTAATCAATGCTCTGATACCAATTGTAAAGCGATAGTTTTTCTAATACATGCTCTGATACCATTTGTTGGAACGTGAGGCCCCCAATTTGAAAACTTAAACAAAAAGAAGATAATTTCCTTTAAAAGATGCGGAACCGAAAGATGGTTCAATTAAACACAAACAAACACCAAATTTTAATTTCGTTCAAATTAAAATTAAACAAGTGAAATAAGATTAAATCCACGCAAATTTTAATTTCACTTAAACCAAATTAATTCAACCCAAGTCCTAGAAATTTTCCTAAGTCATATTTTCAATATTACCAAATTAGGCCAAACCAATTTTATCAATTTAAGTGATGACTTGAATTAAATTAACATAAACATTACCCAAATTAATTTAGCACCAAATTAAGTAAGTAGTGATTTAAAGCAAATTTCATCTTTTTCCCTAAGAAAGCGTTCTAGGTGAGTTTGCAAAAGATAAAATTAATAAAGAACCACTACGTCGCAATGTACGAGGAAAAATCCACAACGGAAAAAAACCTCAGACAACCCTAGCCTTAAGTCCACTAAGTGCGGTTTTAAAATTACAAGACAGATGCCTTAATTACTCAACTCAACCCTTTTAAGCCTTGATGCGTCTTCTTGTAAACACCTCCGCCAAGTCGATAACCCCAGAGATCCACCGGAATCTTGGAATTCACCAATGAGACTTTAGGTACACCGTCAACCAAACATTTTACATTTCACCATGTGAGAATGCTACAGCAAAACATGAGACTTCTTCTTTAAGGGATGTAGAAGTAAACCCAAGCTTCTCTTCTTCAAGGTGTAGAGATAAACTGGTGCCAAAAACTCCAAGCAACGATATATATATATGTATATATGTATATTGAAACTTGGAATAAATAATATGGGTGAAAACAAGAGTGTTTTATGATTTTTTTCTTAAAAAATAGACACTCAAAAACATGAACTTTTTCTTGAAAACTTGAACTCTCAAACTCTCTCTTGGAAATGGAAGGATATGAAAAAGTTGGTTTTCCAAAGTTGGCTCCCGCACTTGATAAGTCTGTTAAAAGTTAGTGGGGAAAGTTGTGGGAAAACTGTCAAAACTGCCCAAAACTGCAATTTTAATTTCTTGCCGAAAATCTCGTTCGAACGAGATTTTCATTCGAACAAAGTCTCATTCGAACGATCCTTCTAACGAAGTTCCATTTGCCTGATGGAAAATCTCGTTGGCAAACCTCGTTGGAACGAAATTCTCGTTCGAACAAAAAACTCGTTCGAACGACTTTCCAAAATGTATAAAAATTCAGATTTAGCCCAGAAAATTTATTTTAAAGTTTTAAAGAAACTTTTTGAAAATAAACAACAATTTAAAAACAAAATACACCCATATAAATATTGTTCCAAGATCCTATATATATTTAACAAGCATTCATACCTTAGGAGCAATGGAACTGTGGTGACAATTATATTCAACATAAATTCACAAGAAAAGACAGCCACCAAGGAAAATAAGGAATATAACGAATGCCAAACACACAACAAAGTATGTACGTGGTTCAGTAAGAATGCCTACATCTACGGTGGTTCTCTCAGTATTATTTCTTGATACTGCGGGGAGTGCTTTACAGAAAATACAATGCGTGCCCTTTATCCCAGGCTTAGGGTTTGTTATATACATGTTTGTTCTCGGAGAGTGGAGGTGTTGGACTTCCCCATGTCCACCTTCTACTACTAGATTATCTCCTTACAAGATTTTAGGAGTAGACTAAGTCATAACCAAATTCAGTTGTGATTCGAGGAGCCCAGACTTTGGGCCGTTTCTATTGGGCTACTCGTCTGGGCACGTGATGGCAAATCGAGGTACGCACAGGAACCATGTTGATGACGTAGAAACGAGACACAATAGACATGGAATTTGATGAAGCTTTAATATCTCGGCCGCTACGTCTTCAACTTTAGTATGTCATAGGCTTTAAGGATGGTCAATAACTCTATCCTATGACTCAAACGTTTTTTCGAAATTCAGCCAAAACTACAAAGGACTCAATTGGAAATTTGTGTCCTTACAAATATCCCCCTTTGACTATTCCGGGACAAAAACTAAACAAAAATCCTAAAGGGACGTCATGCTCACTAGAATAAAAAAAATCCCACCCAATACTTGACACAAGACCCAAGGATCAAAATCTTTGTCGATGATGAAAGTTGCCATTTAGAAGAATTCCTTCACACTTAAGCAAACTTTCAAATTCATAGGGAGTATCAAAATATTAAATGCAATTAAGTAATTACTCCCCCTAAATTAATTCTCCCCTTTATCAACTGTGATCTACCTAAGAAGGCCGCGACTCCCCCTAAGTTAAATCTCCCAAAACTAAGAAACGAATTAGGATTAGATACCATTTCTCCCCATATCATTATCCCCCTTTTTGTTCAAGAATAGACAAAGGCTAAAGAATAAAAAATTAACCTATCTCCCCCAATTAATGCATAGACACCCCTTAAACTAAACAAGGGAGAAATAAAATGGGATAACAAGCTAAACATGCAATAGAGCATAAAGTGATGATAACATTAAAGCACATGGGCAAAAAAATCATAACTAATCCAACAAATAATAACAGATACAAACTAAGATGCAAGAAAATGATATCAATATGATACATAAAATATTAAGCTTGTGATATCAACAAAGAATGTAACAAGATAGGTACCAATTATGAATTAAAGCATAGATGGACTAGAAAGGAAGGCAAAGACTCACAAAAATATCATATATATGTATACACAATATATTCAAACAAAGCATAAGTACACACATATAGATATAAACACCAAAATGACAAAAAAACTAAATAAGATAAGTTTTTCACACTCTTATAGCATAAATGTGTCATACGGAAACGGAAGTGTTTGGGTGTGAACTAGTAATAATTAAATTTAGACCCAATCACTTAAAACATGTTCACAGAGTTCTCAATTGATTTCAAACTTCATCACATTCGAATATATCCTCATGTGACAATATAAATTGAACTCAATGAACAAACATACACAATGCATACAATCCTAGACTTTTGATGATTCTACAAACCAATAGAGTCATGACATTGAAAGTACAACTAGGATAAACGGACATTGTGCAAACCGTTGATATATCATCCAAACTCCCTCAATAAGCATATATATTATTCTTTTGAATGAATAAATCAACTAAACACATTAGGCCTTGGCAATTTTTCAATGCCATATTTTCTTTTAGGCCTTTGGACCACGTACATATTTTAGGTCCAATCCAAACGGTGGCTTACTCGCAAAGGATAATATTTTTCTTTTCGGAGCCCTTCCCCGTGAACATTTATACATATTATTTTTTATATCTCACAAATCTCACGTGTAATGGATTTTGACATGCACTAGTCCTCCTAGGTCACAGGTATGTAGATGACAAGATTGGTAGGAGAACACCTCACAAAGCTCAAATATAACATGTGACGATTAAATTTCAAAAGCGCTCGTGCATGTGTGAATAGAGGAATATAAAAATAGAATCCATTTAAATCAACAAAAATTCAACTACTCCATGTAAGCATGGTAAAGAACATAATAAGGATTAACAATCTAAACCAAACGTTCTGGCCATATGGGAGTGAAAAAGATGGAATTCTAACACAAGTATATGCCGCATAAAGTGTGTCAAATTAAAATACACACAAAAATAAAAATATTTTTGTATTTTTCATTTAATGCAAACTAAAATGAAAGAAGTATAATACAAAAGATACACAGAAATCAATATTCTAGCATGTGATTAAGCATGGAGAATAGACTAGAAAATGATTTAACATGCATACACCTAGCAGTGATATAATATGAAGTACAAAAATCTAGAGTATGCAAACAAAACTAACACATTCAACCTTTAAATTTAGCAAGGGAGGTTTCATGTGAAAGAAAATGAGAATCAACAAATCTAATATCTAGCGCATCTAAAAATGATTTCCTAACCCATATAGATGTATATTTAAAATGATGGGATTTGGAAACTAATGAAATGCTAGACATAGACTTCCTAGGGCTTCTTTTAAGATCAAAGCAAAATGATCTAAGGTGACCTTTCCTACCACAATGCAAGCATGTGTAAACACGAGGAATGTTACCTAAGGTGTGACCTTTTCTAAAGTCCTTGGATAAAGTTGACCCTCTAAAATAAATAATGGTCTTAGCTTTAGCACCGGAAGTATTTGAACAAAATGAGCTAGAACCATTACAACTACTACTTGAGTCAAATAAATTATCTTTCATTTTTAAAATTTCAGACTCAAGTAATAAATTAGACTCCTCAAATTTACGGGACTCCTTCTTTAAATTTTCAATTACACCTAGAAGGTTATCACACTCTCCCTCAATGTGAGCAAACTTGTCTCTAAGAGTCTTTTCTCGACAATCACTCTCTTTCTTGGACTTTTCTAAAAAATTGAAATTGTAATTTATGTCCATGAGCTTTTCAAGAAAAAATATCTTTTTCAGATAGCGAGGTTTGCAAAAATTCAACTTTAGGTTTAAAACAAGAATTTTTATTTTCAAGAAATTTAATTCATTTTTCAAATCTCACATGTAATTCTCTTAAATTGTCATTACACTTATTAAGCCCATTAAATTCCTCTCGAATAGTAAAAATCTTCATTATCAATAGAAATGGACAAATTATCATTAAGATGTCCCATCGAGAGATTCAAAACAAAAATTAGAGTGAGTAAAAAAATGAACCACCTAAAAATACAAGGAGAACAAAAATTATAAAAGTAAAAAATGGATCTTTGATGTGATAAATTAGTGCGCCGGCTCTGATACCAATTGAAAAGAGATAGTTTTTTATAATCAATCCTCTAATACCAATTTTAAAGCGATAGTTTTTCTAATCAATGCTCTGATACCATTTGTTGGAATATGATACCCCCAATTTGAAAACTTAAACAAAAAGAAGATAATTTGCTTTAAAAGATGCGGAAGCGAAAGATGGTTCAATTACACACAAAGAAACACCAAATTTTAATTTCTTTTCAAATTAAAATTAAACAAGTGAAATAAGATTAAATCCACACAAATTTTAATTTCACTTAAACTAAATTAATTCAACCCAAGTCCTAGAAATTTTCCTAAGTCATATTTTCAATATTACCAAATTAGGCCAAACCAATTTTATCAATTTAAGTGATGAATTGAATTAAATTAACATAAATATTACCCAAATTAATTTAGCACCAAATTAACTAAGTAGTGATTTAAACCAAATTTTACCTTTTTACCTAAGCATGCGTTCTAGGTGAGTTTGCAAAAGATAAAATTAACAAAGAACCACTACACCGCGATGTACGAGGAAAAACTCACAACGTGAAAAAACCTCGGACGGCCTTAGTCCTAAGTCCACTAAGTATGGTTTTAAAATTACAAGACAGATGACTTACTTCCTCGACTCGACCCCTTTCAAGCCTTGATGCGTCTTCTTGTAAACACCTCCGCCAAGTTGACAACCCCGGAGCTCCACCGGAATCTTGGAATTCACCAATGAGACTTTAGGTACACCGTCAACCACACATTATGCATTTCACCATGTGAGAATGCCGGAGCAAAATAGGAGACTTCTTCTTTGAGGGATGTAGAAGTAAACCGAAAATTCTCTTCTTCAAGGTGAAGAGATAAACCGGTGCCAAACACTCCAAGCAATGATATATATATATATTGAAACTTGGAATAAATAATATGGGTGAAAATAAGAGTGTTTTATGAATTTTTTCTTGAAAAATAGACACTCAAAAACATGAAATTTTTCTTGAAAAATTGAACTCTCAAACTCTCTCTTGGAGATGGAAGGATATGAAAAAGTTGGTTTTCCAAAGTTGGTTCCCGCACTTGATAAGTCTGTTAAAAGTTAGCGGGGAAAAGTAGTGAGAAAACTGTCAAAAACTGCCATTTTAATTTTCCGTCGGAAATCTCGTTCGAACGAGATTTTTGTTCGAACGACCCTTCTAATGAAGTTCCAGTGGCCAGATGGAAAATCTCGTTGGCAAACCTCATTCGAACGAAATTCTCGTTCGAACGAAAAACTCGTTCGAACGACAATTTTGAACGACTTTCCAGAATGTATAAAAATTCAGATTTATCCCCAAAACTTTATTTTAAAGTTTTAAAGAAACTTTCTGAAAATAAACAACAATTTAAAAAAAAATACACCCATATAAATATTGTTCCAAGATCCTATATATATTTAACAAACATTCATACCTTAGGAGCAATGGAACCATGTTGATGATGTAGAAACGAAGCACAATACACACGGCATTTGATGAAGCTTTAATATCTTGGCCACTCTGTCTTCAACTTTAGTATGTCATAGGCTTGAAGGATGGTCAATAACTCTATCCTATGACTCGAACGTTTTTGTTAGGAATTGAGCCAAAACTATAAATGACTCAATTGGAAATTTGTGTCCTTATAAATTTTATCTTGTTTACCCCTAAGCATGCAACTATGGACTAAAGAAAGTAAAATCAAGTAAATCAATACTCACAATGCCGATGGACAAGGAAAAACCCAATCGGGAAAAAATCTCGGACGACCCAAGCTAGACAATCACTATAACAATAGTTTTACAAATTCAAACGGTAGTCTTATACAATGACTTGATCACCATGAGAGTTGATGCTCCTTTGATCTTCGACCAAACTTCACAGTGACCACGCAGAAAGTAACCTTAATCTACGATGCTCGTACACAACACACACCTCCACGAGTGTCTCGGTGTCCACCGATATGGCATGTATCGTCTACGATGTCAAAACCAGTATCCGCCGAATCTTCACCACAAAACCAACAATGGATCTTCAATAAAACCTCAAACTTTGTGCCAACAAATCACAAGAACATATGATAATGAAAATCTTGAATCTTGAAACTCTAAGGTTGTTTAAACCATGAAAAACCTTAGAAAACTTTGTGCACAAAACTTTCTATATGGTAAACTATTTTTCATACTACACACACTTCGAGAAAACTGAACACACCTATTTATCATTACTTTAAGACGGTGTCAGATCCTGTTTGAGAGAAACACTCCTTTGTTCAAACGACATTAGGATTCGTTCGAACGACATCAGGTGTTGTTTGAAGGACGTCGTCAGATTGGAGTTTTAATTAAATCAACTTTGAAAATAGAGTTTTACTTAAAATTAAGTATTATTCAACTCTAATCTTTCCATATGTGATAAAAACGAAGTGTAAACAAATAAAACACTTTAAAAATATTTTTTAAAAAATAACATCCTTATTTTTGTAAAATAAAATTCCGAGTTTGATTAACATTATGCATTCATACTTGTGTGATCTCAGAATGCAATTAAATCTTGAAGACGGGAGATTGTACCAATTAAACTTTGGCATGATTAATTCCTTGTAGCTTTGTCATAATGTCTCATAGTATCATAGTGATCACACAATAAAAATCTACATATGTCTTAAACAATTTTTGTTCCGAGAATAAGTCAAAACTATATTAAGACTCAATTGGAAATAGGGTCCTTACAATATTTTTTTAATCTCTAAATGACCACAAATTTTGATTTACAAATCTATTTTATGTAAAAATATTATTTTTGAAATCTATTCATTGAGATCTATCAAACAAGATCCATGAACACTATAAAATTCTAAAGAGAAAGGAATTATGCACAAAGTAAATTTGCTATGTTCACCAGAAAAATGAAACTGTTTTAATTTGGGACGTTTTTATAGATATTGAACATTTAATATACCAATATTACACAAACAATGAATATTACTATCTACATAAAGACGAAGTAAAGACATCATTTTTATTTTAATTATATTTATATTAAATATGGATCTTATTTTATAGAGCTTAATTAGTAGTTTTGAAAAATATCCATTTCATAAATTTTGGATTCGTATATTGAAAGTTATTGTTCTTTGAAGTATGAAAGGGAAAAATATAACTAATAATATAAATTTGGAGGGCATACAGGGATGATAGTATATTAGTAAGGAAAAAATTTGTACCATAAAAAATAGGACGTAAATAGTAGAACAATTTTCAAATAGGACCCACATATAAAAATTCCTTAGAAGTAACACGTTTATTTCATTCATAATATTAGTTGTCTTGTGGTCAATATGATCTCCTACATAAATACAATTTCTCAAATATAAACACCCTGACTAAAGAAGTATTTTATAGTCAAAGATCGTGTGCTTGCAGTAGTTCAGGATGTGCTTTTATAGTCTTTTATATTTACCAGAGAGCATGTGCGTGCAACAGTTCATGATCTTTAGTCAAAATCAAGGAAATTGGAAACATTTTTGTCGTTGAACAAAGCTACTATAAAATCAGTGGATGATCAATTTAACACTAGGGTTATAATAGACAAAGGGATTAACTTTAAATTTTAGACACCTAATTATTGTAAATTCTAAAGATACACTTTTAAATTTGGGGAGAAATCCTTTCAATTATTATAAATTCTATGACAATGACTCTTTAATAGAACATAAATTTCTAAACTCGTTGTTTAGATGTTTGTGATGAAATGAGATTGAGAATGAATGACTATAGGTAAAGTGTTTAATCTAAATAAGTTAAACCGGCCATATAGCCTATTGATGAATATTTATTTAATACAACTAAAATATACCATATGTTAAGTTGAATTATCCGAGTACAAAAAATATTTCAAAAAAGGAGATGAATTTTAGATCCAATCTAAAGGAAGATAATTAAAACATTTTCCTTTTGCCTCCAAATTGACAACCTTGTTGGCATATCTCCGAATCGAGGAAAAAGAAATATTATAACTTGAAGAAAATTTAATGTCATCTAACGTGTTTGTCATACCCCATGGAGGTTCAAAGTTCGAGTAACAAAATCTAGTAACAAGTTTACAATCAGTATCTACCACAACATCACAAAGATTCAAATCAAAAATAGAAAAGCAAGTAAGACGGTTAGCTTCAATTTTCGTGAAAAAGGATGATGGAGTCATGATGGATATTGGAAACGCCAAAAGCATTTTTCCCCTATGATCATGAGTAACTCCCGCAACCGCCGATTTACCAACTTTAGTAAGGAATGCATCATCATAATTAAATTTTAAATTTGCATCCATTAGGGGTGACTATCAGTTTAAATGCATCGGGTTAGAGTACGTCAATGGGATTGCCCCCACACCGAAAACAATAATAAAATTTGCATAAACGTTCCAAAATAGGCCCACAATGACACACGGGGGATTGCTTTAACCTTTAAAGATATGAGAGTTGTGATTTTTCCAAACGAACCAATCTTCTGAAGCCAATTTAGACAATATCTCAATAGCTTGTGAAAAACTAGAAAACAGATCCACCAAATCTGAAGTCCGCCTAATCATACATCTCACATTAGATATAGAGTGAGAATAAGAAAGCTTTAGCTTATCCTATTTTTTTTTTTACATTTTGCACCCAAATATAATATGATCTCTGATATACCGATGTGTGGTCTCGTCCTAGGATAAACCATGCATGGGGTAGTCGACCCTACTTAACATTCATCAGAGGTGTCTATTCATCGACCAACACAATGTGATAAACCCTCCACGGCCTCAACCTCCGGGACCTCATCCTCAATACTCCATGGTCATTAGGTATAGCACACTCCAGTTCATCTTGATATATCACGTCTCGGCCTCATACCACCCTGATAGGCTGAGACAACACTTTACCACCTGAGACAGCACTCAGACTCAACATCGTAGCTACTTGCTTGGAAGACCTCCTCTGTCGATCTTGGCTCGACGGGGACCATCAAAACCGACACTTATAGTTCATATGGCACGTGTGACTTGGGAATTATTAGTCCACGTGGACTATGCCATTACAACTGATGTCTAGCCCACATAGGGGAATATTTCGTCATCATGGATTATGCACGTTCTAGACAGGAGTTGGTCTCACTTTGGATCACTTACCTTATTCACACATATTGAATGCTTTAGGGACACACGTACACCCCAAGCCTATATAAACCTGCCTCTTCTTTATTTATAAAGATCGAATATTAAACTCTATCCAAATTCACAGTATAGAAAGAAAGCTCGGGAGCTGTATTTCCATGGCCATTGGTGCCCAATTGCAATACATATACTACATACTTTCACAGTGGAGTAGAACTAATTAGATCAACCACTTATATTTTGTTTTTTCTCCATTTTCGCATCCCCTTCTTATTATTATTAGTTTTCTGCTCATGTATTATTACATTGTTGAATAAGCTAAAACTTGAACTGCATACAAATTTAAATTGTGATTCATAACATCAACATTTTAAAGTCGTCTTTAGGAGGAGATTATCTTCTTCCTCTTTATTTTCCAGGTTAGATGCTCACTTTTGCCTCCAGTGGTGGTCCAGCTCCACCATTGTTGGACCTGTACCACCATTGAAAAAGTTACGTGGGTGTTCTTTAAGATTATTTCTTACTTACAGTTCATGTAGCTTTGTTAATTCTTGTTATTAGATACATGGCATCAAAATTGCCTCCTGGTGATGGTCCAACATCTAACTAACCACAACCTCAGTAAAAAATGGTTGATGTTGCGGCTGCGCTATCATTCCTAATGGCCAGCCAGCAAAAAAATGCAAGAGACGTTCATAAAATTTAGACAAAGTGTGTTGGGAAGAGCCTTATGTAACCCACCCATGATTATTACTCTAGTCACCAAGGAGACAGTGACTCTGACGATAAGGGGACCACCCCCAACCCCTCAAAAGGAGGCTTAGTTCCATCAACGGCGGTGGGATAATACTAATCTTAGGTGTTTTTGCCTGGGAAAACAAGTCTCGGACTGCCCAAATGACCAGGAGCATATAAGGAAGACTATTGGGAGCCGTATGAGGTTCCAGGAGACACAATTTGCCCAGTTCCAACCTACAAAGGAAATAATTTTAGGCCGACACCAAACTATCGACCACAGACTTCAGTTTTTTTAGGCTTTTCATATGGTTGCCCTTCGACCGTCTCGACTCGATAGGAGACTTACGTGATATGTTCTCCCATTCTTTTAGTAATGATACATCTTGAGGAAATAGCAGACATTGTGATGATCGGCCCCAGCAAGGCCGAGATGAGGAAGAACAAAGAGAAGTGAATAGCCGGCAAAGAACAGTGGCACGAGAGCCTGCACCAGATGTGTTTTCCCCATAAGGAGCTGGTGATAATGTTTTTTCTGAGGGAAAAACTTAGAATAGCTCCATTTAAAGGCTAAAAGATGATGTGGTAGAAATCGAGTGTTTATGTAGATATGCCAATGGTCTTATCGTCTTTCGATCGCAATGAAAAAAACATAAACTATTAACTACACTCAAATTGAGTATAGCAACTAGTTCGAGTATCGAAAATCAACAAGGAATGTTTGAAAGACTTTAATTGATTTATTACTTCTAAAATACAAGTTTAAAAAGTGATCATGATTTAAAAGGGAAAAGGAAAAAAAAGATTAATAAAACCAAATAAGAACAGTAAAATGGGAGTAGGGTCACATTCCCGCCATGGGCTAAACAATGCGTAAAAAGGATTCTAGTTGTTAAATATTTAACCAAGAATATTCAATTAATTATAAGCATCAAACATGAAGAAAATTAATTCAATACTAAAAGATTAAGCATTTAATAAAAAATGGTCACACATGGGTTAATTTCACAATATCTCTATAAATACAAACGTTGTGTGACAAAGAAAGTTAAATGCCAAATATTCTAACTTTAATACACGAGGTTTCAATTAGATGTGTCTTTTATACAAAACCTAGATTTCAAAGCTTGACACCCATTAATGGCGAAAATAAGACCCCAACCCTTAAACTACGAATTAAATATGATTAAAGCAAGAAATAAAGCTAATTAACAAAAGCAAAAAACTAATTATAAAAAAAAACTAAATACAAAGCAAGTAAATTAACTAATGAAAGCTTGAAACAAAGAAATGGAGCTTAAATTAAAGGGAAGAAAATAATCAATAGTACTTACATAAACAAAATGGGTTGAAACCCTAGAGAGATAAGCTCCCCAAAGAGAACCCTTAAAATTTAACCTAAAAATGAATTATATCCCCTAAACTAGAAGCCCTAATTTTCTATTTATACCCTCAGGTAAAATACACCAAAATAACCAAAAAAAAGGTCAATTTGTGTCTTTATATGATGGGCCGCGTCGACCTTGAAAAAGGAATGGTCAAGCTCACCCTAAACATATGCCTTCGGCTGTTGGCAACCCCCTTTCTCATTCAGATCGAATTTTAACACGTCACATAGAAACGACTATAACTTCTTCATACATAATCGGAATAATGCGTGGTCAGAACCCACGCAGAGTAATTTAATTCTCCACGTGATTCTATTTTGAAACCCTCCAAATTATACAGTATGAAATTACCAAAATTCCCTTGAAATAGAAGAAAATGCCAAAACTTTCCGGAAGAGATCATGATGTCCTCATTCGGGGTTAGAATGACGCAGGTCAGTGGTTACGCAAAGATAATTTGATGATGTAATTGTTGGTAACTTCATTCTATACAAAACAGTGAGTTTGAAAAGACCAAATTTTCCTTTGAACTTTCTCTTTACGAAGAAATTTTCCCAAAATGCATCCCGCTTCACACTATGCATCCATAATACCCATAAAATCTCAAACATACCTCATAAAACATATTAACATATAGATAAAGGTTATTCAATACATGGGCTTAAAAATAGGAATTAATGGACACGAGAAGGCTAGAATTTGCAAGAATAAAGGGTACTAAATGCAATATTCACGACTAATCACACCCACTGTCTTACACATTGCTAGTCCTTAGCAATAAAGATGAATGAAAATGAGAAAAAGAGGTAATATATATATATATATATATATGAATCATAAAAAGAAACATTCGTAGGGAATACGATTGGATCTAGCATATGCAATAAGACGTTAAACCCCTAGGTTATCTTAGTGGACGAGTGTTATATCGTGAGGGTTTTCAGGGATAAAACCAACAAACACCAATTTCCAAAACAATATTCCCAAAAACAATGCGACAATCCTAATAAGAACGTAAATAATTTCAGCAAATTATTAGCAAAGTGAATGACTTTACACAAAAGTCCTTAGTCATTAGCATTATAGAATGAACTTCATAGAATTGAAACCTTAAGACATGGGAGGAAAAGCAAGCTCATGAAAAGTATCATTTGGGAAAATGTTTATAAATCGAATTAGAGTTAAAGCGTACGTAAATCAATCATCTCTGGATATTATGCTCAATAAATGAAATCACTATGAATGAGAGGTAATACAGAGGACATGCAGGCATAAAGAGTAAATGTAAATGAAAACTAGGTCGCGCGCATGTCACTAACGAAGAATGTTATATATAAAATGAAAAACATATAATCTCAATGAAAGATATTGTCATTTAAGGAGGCGAAATTTATTTTCACAGATTATCAAAAATATTTGAACTTTTGAATTGAATTCACCGTAGGATCATATAGGACTTTATCAGGTTATAATGTAAGCTTGGGGTTAGGGTTAAGAGATGAAAGGAATATGTACAGATTCAAAGGTGTTTGGGTATGAAACACTTGGGATAATGGAAAATTGTGGGTGATTTAAAAGATGAAAAATAATTTCCATAACAAGCATTAAATATGAAATTGGAGAGTGACAAGGATTATTGAACACTATATGCATCATATACAAACATTGTATTTCTTTTGTTTTCTTCTTCTTCTCATCTTTTTCTTTTGTTTTTCACTTCTTTCTTTTCTTCACTTTTATCACTCTCACATGCTTAATTGCAACCACATAATAATAACATCATTCAATCCCAAGTATCATTCCAAACAAAGGTATAAAACGTAATATGTATGGTTTATAACTCCAATGTGGAGTTGGTTATGGTATTTTGGGTGATGAAACAAAAGGATCTATTAAGGTTCAAAGGGGTTGATTAGGGAAAACATATAAGCTGAGGTCAAGGTCAATATGGGCGATATAACAAAGATGGCCCATGATCCTTTCCTACAGTTTAACCAATTCTCGAGTAAAAAAAAACTTTAAAATCATGATCAAGTAATAAATTTCAAAGTAAGAACTCAATTAATGAACGATGAAATGAAAGAATAGTTAGATTACCGACAAAGTCAACATTTTCAAGGAGTAAAGAGTAGTGTATAGTACTCACAAACAAAATAAAGCCCAAAGCTCACATGGTGTAAGTATATACAATGCAACAAAAGATTACCGAGTTATAAACACCTTAAACTAAATCATTAACATAAGAAAAGCGCATGTTCTCATGGGATTAAAGTTTAATTCATGAAGTTATTCATAATATCAGTGATTTGAGTACTAAAGTCTAATAAATTCTAAAATCCATAACATGTATCATTGATTTGTCTATTGGATCGAGCATTTATTAAAATCTATCATCAAAAACAAAGGAAAAACGCCTAACAAAGGAGAAAAAAAAGAAAGAAAATATTTTTGAAAATTTTCAATTTTTTACATCAAAACATGCTTAGTGAATGACATCCGATCAAATCATTGAAATGTCCAAAGAATTGATAAAATATCCTACACCCTTAACTGAAAAGTTGCATTGTCCTCAATGCAAGTCAAGAACACAACCTAAAGAGAGGAAAATAAATATATTACCTAAAGTTGGAGCAATGCCCGATAAGTAAGAGTCCATTGAATCTACAAAACATATTAGAACCAAGAAAAATAAAAAGAATAATAAAAAAATTTAAATAATCACACTGAATAGAATTAAAAAGAGAGAAAAAGAAAGAAAGAAAAAACTAACTATTTACGATCTAGTATTTTATCTTCTAACTAATTATACACTAGAAGTTAACATTTTTGAGGGTCCACCCAAAATACAATTTGTCTTTGAGGGATAATTGGTGAACCCTCCTTATAATGCACGCCTCCTGGAAAATAAGAATTCCGTTTGAACAACGGAAGGCTTGTGTAAGGTGTAAGAAATGAAGCATTACCAATTATAAATTTTAGGCGAGTGATGGGGGATTTGGATACTAAGGGGGATAAGACCAAATTGATATCTGAAAAACTACAATCACACCCACAAGATTTTTCAATTAGAAGGGGGAGTGGGGCAAGTGCAATCAATTAGCCCATGAGGTGAAGCATCTCAAAATAACATTATCGTTCAATAATTGGGTTAAAGTCCTCAATAATGTCAACCTATTCTTATGATAAATTTAATGATTCGATAATAGTGGGAAACTATGGAAACGAAAGACCTTCAACCTCGATAGAATTTAAAATATTAGTAAGAGGTTGAAATTCGAAAGTGCTTGGATCACTCTCAACTTCCTCAAGAAGGGGTGGAGGTGAAACAAAAGTTTCAACCTCAACCGGGATTGGACTTTGTGAAGAAGAAATAATCTCATCGAGTTGGGCATTTATTTAAAAAGACCAAGCTTTAAGACTCTTGGATTTGTCATTCAATTCCTTGAAAGCTAGCTCATGATCAAACCAACAAGGAGACACAACATCTTCTTGGTAGGTTTGATCATAGCTAGGGTATTCCCCGCTTCCCAAAGTTTTATCCCATGGCGATGAGGGATTACTTATAAATTATTAAATTTCACGCTCAATTCGCTCATTTTCAAGAATTTGTAGGTATTCTCGCATAGTCTTGGGAGTGTAACTTAGAGAACTATTATCATAACAATCAAAGTTATCTAAATAGTTATAACAAGACATTTCAAAGTAGGTAATTCAACAAATGTGACAAGCACCAAAATTTCAAGGTTCTCTAAATGATCTAGCACAAGTAAAAAAGAAAGGAAAAACAAAGAATACAAATACAAAAAATTAAAGAATACTACGAAATAACAAAACAATTTCAATACATAACACAAAATTCACCGACAACAGAGCCATTTTGATGTGGCAAAAATTGAGCGTCCGTGTAGACACGCCAATCATTGTTGTAGTGCAAAAAACTAAACTATTAACTACACTCAAATGGAGTATAGTGGCTAGTCCGGGTATCGTAAATTCACAGGGAATGTTTGACAGACTTTAATTGATTTATTACTTCTAAAATAAAAGTGTACAACGTGATTATGATTTAAAGGGAAAAATGGGGAAAAAGAGTAATAAAACTAAACAAGAACAATAAAACGAGAGTAGGGTCACATCCCTGCCATGGGCTAAAAAATGCATAAAAAGGATTTTGGTTCGAAAATATTTAACCAATCATATTCAATTAATTATAAACATCAAAAATGAAGAAAATTAATTCAACAATGAAAGATTAAAATAAAAAATGGTCACATTTGGATTAATTTTACAATATCGCTACATACACTAATGTTGCGTGACAAAGAAATTCAAACGCATAATATTCCAACTTTAATACATGAGGTTTCAATTAAATGCGTGATAAAGAACGATGTGTGGTAATAACCCACACGAAGAAAAATAATTATATCCATGACTCTATTTTGAAACCCTCCTAATTATACAGTATGAAATTACTGAAACTTTCCATAAATGATAATAACTTCCTCATTCAGGGTCAGAATGACACACGGTTAGTGACCATGCAAAGATAATTTGATGATGTACATGTTGGTCACTTAATTCCATACAAATTAGTGAGTTTAAAAAGAAAAAAATTCCCTTGAAGTTTCTTCTTGCAATAAAACTTTCTCAAAATGAATCTAGCTTCACATTATGCATCCACAATACATATAAAAGCTCTAAAATACCACATAAAAGATATTAACAAATAAAACAAATGCTACTCAATATATGAGCTTAAATATAAGAATTAATGGACACAAGAATGGTAAAATGTTCAAGCATAAAGGGTACTAACTGAAATATTGATGACTAATCAGAAGACATGATCGACTCTCTGCTCAAGAGCCGAGATCATCGTGAGCTATCCTACCCCTACAAATTTTAAACTTCATACTGTCACCCCGAAGTATGATGGGAGTTCTAATAATGTCCATCACATACAGAGGTAACAGGGTAACAGTTGACGACCGTTATCTACTCAATCTCGAATGAGATGAGATGGCGAGCATTCTCTACTACTCTTACAAGTGCTGCCCATAAGTGGTACACAGCTCTACCTAAAAACTCCATGATGTATTTCAATTAGTTAACCGAGAAGTTTATACATAATTTTTTATTTAGCATGAAATTGCTAAAGAATGTAACTCGTGTCTTGTGTGTAAGATAAGGTAAATGAGAAATTTAGGTATTACATCTTTTGGTTCAATAAGGAAAAACTGGATATGGAAGACTATGAGGAGAACATTTTTATGACAACTCTTATAGCGGGATAAAGTTGAGGAAACTGCTCTAAAAGAACGTCGAAGACCTTCCTAAGACCATGATGGAACTCCTAGCCACAGACAGGAGGATCATGAATGCAGAGGAGTCCACGACGGCCAAAAGGGGAGATATAAAAGAGTCCAGTGGAGGCAAGTCTCATCAAGACAAGGATAAGGATAGGAAGAAGAGATTGATTGAGTATAAATTTCCCAAATGCACACCCCTAACAGTAAGCCCCCATATGATCCTCAATGAGATCAAGGATGACATGGCACTTTATTGGCTAGAGATGCTCAAGTCCCCTCCTCATAAGAGGGATAAGAGAAAATGGTGCGAGTTTCACCAACACCACAAACATATAATAGATAAATGTTTTACTTTAAAGGATGAGATAGAAATGGTGTTGAAGCAAGAAAAGATCCGGACATATATAGATTGGAGTGGTGCCAAAGATGACTCCAAGAAAAAGCATAGTGGGGAAAAGGATGAAAAGTTGAGATTACAAATCCCAACTGCTAAAAAGGCTGGTGTGTTAGATAGTGAAAATGACGACTCTGATCTCACGCCGAATATCTCAAAGGAAAAAGCACGGATGCACATGATATCCTTTGAGTTAAAGGTGATATGTGAAGGATTAGCCGGGGGAGTCACGGAACCGCTTGACTGTAAGCCCATGTAGTTGAGGCAAAGTCACTGCTTAAGAGAATGGATGTTAACTCGGCCTAAATAGAGATAAGGCCGAGAATGTTGAAGAAAGTTGACTTGGACACCTTAGTGGTGGGAATTTCAAGACTGGATTTTAAAAGAATTTTGGCTTCTATAATGACCCTTTGGTCATCAGCACCAGGGTCGTTGGGTATGATGTGTCACGTATATTTATTAATGGTGGTAGCTCAACCAACGTAATGTTTTGGGACTGCTTTAAGGGTTTGATGCTCAGCAAGAAGAGGTTGGTCCCATACCATTATCCGCTGATCAGCTTCAATGGAAAGAGGGTCCACCATCTAAGGGTGCTTGAAATGGATGTCTATATGGGCACCTGATCGAGGTGTCTTACCAAGAAAGTGAGCTTTTTATTATGGACAAGCATACCTTCTCATATTATAACATTATTCTTGGGAGATTGGAGATTAAGTAATTTGAGGCAATCCCATCCACGATACACCAAGTGATAAAATTCCTGACTTTTTATGGAGTAGGAGAAGCACAAGGTGACCAAATGGAAGCTCGGGAGTGTTACTTTATCTCAATCGAGCAGAAAGAGGCTTATAAGAAGGCTACTACTTCTAACAATATAGATACTCTCAACTCAAGAGACGAGAAGAAACTGGAAAAAGGTCAGCTCACTGAGGATGTAGAATCCATCGTCCTCCATGAGGACGGGCAAAAAAAACATCCAGATTAGGAACGCCTTGAAGAAGGAAGTAAAAGAAGAATGGGTGAAATTGTTATGGAGGAGCCAAAGTATCATTGCATGGATCGATGAATACATGCCAGGGATATACCCAAAGATTATCTATCAACGATTGAATATTGATGAGAAAGTGAAGCATGTGAAGTAAAAGAGGAAAAACTCCACGAGGCACCGATATGAGTTCATCCAGGAAGTGGTGAAGAAAATCTAGTCAACTAAGTTCATATGAGAGGTTCAGTTGCCAGACTTGTTATCCAATGTTGTTATAGTGCCAGAGGCTAACTTAAAATGGAGAATGTTAGTCAACTACACTGACCTGAATAAATCTTGCCCCAAAGAAAACTTCCCCTTTCCACGAATTGATCATATAGTTTATGCTACAATCGGGCATGAGTTAATGAGTTTTATGGACACGTATTCAGGAGATAATAAGATATTCATGCACAAGGTTGATGCTGAAAAGACCTCCTTTATCATGGATAAATGGACATGTTATTATTAGGTAATGTCTTTTGGCCTCAAGAATGTAGGGCTAACTTATCAGAGGTTAGTGGAAAAGATCTTTGAGGATCAGATTAGGAAGACCATGGAAGTGTTTGTGGATGACATCCTAACCAGGAGCCTAAAGTTTGAGAGTCATTTTGTCAAGCTTGAACAAATGTTTATCATGATGGATAAGTTTAAGATGAAATTGAACCCAACCAAGTGTGTTTTTGATGTTGGGAAAATGAAATTCCTCGACTTTATTGTGATCCAGAGGGGATAGAGGCTAACCCTATAAATATCAAAGCTCTCATAGACACGCAGACACTAAACATGATGAAAGATGTGAAGAGGCTGACAAGGCATGTTTCGACCCTCAGTTGTTTCATTTCTAAGGTGAAAGATAAGTGTTTGTCATCTTTTAAAACCTTAAAGAATGTGTTCGTATAGGATGAAGAATGTGAAAAATCCTTTTAAGACCTCAAAGCTTACTTGGGGTCGCCGATGTTGCTTTCTTAGCCTATTCAAAGGGAAAAATTGTTCTTATATTTATTAGTGTTAGACTCAACCATCAGTGCAGTTGTTATACGAGATGACGAAGGTGTCCAAAATTCGGTATATTTTAATAGCAAAGCCTTACAGGGGGGCTGACGTAAAGTATCCCAAAATGGAAAAATTGGCATACGCACTGATACATGCTTTAAGGAAGATAAAGACATATTTTTATGCACATACGATGATGGATCTCACTAACATTCCCATAAGGTATGTCATCCATAAACTTAGGAAATCAGGTAGGTTGATGGCCTGGTCAATTAATCTAAGTGAGTTTGACATCATTTATTAACCTAGGACTACGATAAATGGGTAGGTCCTGACATATTTTATGGTTTAATTCATATAGGACGAGGATGACACATAATGGAAGAGATGGTGGCACTAGTACTTATATAAAAATAATCCTTAAAAAATTTAGCAGGAACCGAGGTTTTTAAGGCCAACACTACAGAGAAGGATTTTTTATTCCGAAATGGGATTTTTGATGCACGGTCTTTTTCATAGGATGGTCCTATGTGGAAATTACTTATTGATGGCTCATCTTATGAAAGTGGTAGCGGCGTTGGGTTAAAACTCTCGGCTCCAAATGGTACAAATATTGAGTATGCTTTGAGATTTAGCTTCAAGGCATCAAATAACGAATCAAAATATGAGGTCTTTCTTACATGTCTCTCCCTTTTCGGAGTACTAAACATTGTCCAGATGATCGTCCATAGTGACTCACAGTTGATCATGAACCATATTTTATAGGTTTATGAGGCCAATGATGATAAGATAGCCAAGTACTTGGCACGGGTCAAGAAAGTGATGATAAACATAAAAGGGGTTAAGCTCAAGAGGATTCCTTGGCTTGACAATAGTCGAGCCAAGGATTAAGAAAGATTAGCATCAGCAACAAGAACTGAGATTAGATGCACAGTGCATGTAGAAATCCTACGCATGTCGACCATTTAAGAGGATGTCAGTAGGGTTAAATTTTGTTTAAATATGGATTTAGGAGATTCATAAATTGATCCATTAATTAAATACTTCCAAAATGGTGAGCTCCCAAACTCTAAAGACGTTAGAGAGAAGCTCATATATAAGCAACCAAATTTTCTATTATTGGAGATATGATATACAAAAGAATATTCTCACTGCCCCTACTCAAATGTGTTCACCCTTCAGAGGTCGGTTATGACGTATAAGAAGCCCACAAAGGGTCATTCGTGAGCCACATAGATGGATGATCTCTTTCCAAAAGGATTGTTACTTAGGGTTGCCTGTGGCTGACACTAGCGAATGATGAAACTGACTATGTAAAGAAGTGTGAAAAATGGAAAAGATTTGCAAGCATCCCTCATTAGCCTAACCAACCACTCTCATCCATCACTGCTCCATAGCCGCTTGAAGTATGGGAGATTGATTTAGTAGGTCCTCTACCAAAGGTAACTTATAATTACCAGTATTTAATCGTGGATATTGATTATTTCGCAAAGTGGGTTAAGGCCAAAGCAATGATTTCCATCACTGAGGTAAAGATGTTCAAGTTTATTCAGAGGAATATTATTTGTAGATACGACCTTCACCATACCTTATATCAGATAACAACAACCAATTCAAGAATAAGTTCTTGGAGGCATACTGTGGCAGAGTGGATATAAAACAGTTTTATTCAACACTAGGCTGACCCTAAGACAATGACCAAATAGAGGTTATAAATAGGACGATACTTAATGGAATTAACACGAAGCTAGAGGATGCAATAGGTTTGTAGAAGGAAGAATGGCATGGGGTTCTATAGTCTTATAGGATGACTGAGAGGACGCCACTAGGAGAAATATCATTTTTTCTAGCCTATGGGTCTAAAGCAATTAACCTTACTAAACTTCAGCTCCCTAGCCACAAAATCCAACCCCATGATCCTGAAGCTAAGAAGGACAAGATGAGGTTTGATTTAGATTTAATTAATGAGATACGGGAGGATACTGAAGTCCCATAGTTCGCTTATCAGTAGGGAGCTGCTAAGTTTGATAACAATAGAGTAAAGGTCATGCCAATAGTTGTCGTTGACCAAGTGTTGAAGAAGGATTGATAGAAGTCGAACTAGCTGCATCCTAACTGGCACATGCAATATAGGGTAACAAACGAGATCATCCTAGGAACTTACTGACTAGAAAACCTAAAGGGTAAAACTTTCTTTAACCCATGGATTGCTGATAACTTGAAGAGATACTACCAGTGAAGTTTGTTTTGCTTATTAATTTGTACGACAGTTCTTTGTACGGAAGTTCAAGAATTAATGAAAGGTACAAGTGTTGTCTCATATCTTTTTGTTATTATTAAATCTTCTATGATTCAAACTATTTTTTATGGTTAATTACATAAACTACAATTCAGTGATATTAAAGTGCATGAGGAGTCTCGTCTCTTCACACACTCTTAATAACACTGAGATAGGGAAATAGTGTAATGACATCATTTTGGTGGTGAAAAACACTTAAATGTCATTATGTAGTGAATTATTGGTCAAAACTCTCTCGCCTACATAAGAGTGTATGAAGAGACACGTCTCATCAATACACTCTCAATAACGATGAGAGGGGACTTGAGTGTTAACATCGTTTACTTGGTGATAAACACAAAAATTAAAAAAAATCATTTAATTATGGTTACTTAAACGTCATTATGTGGTGAATTACTAGTCAAAACTCTCTCGCCTAGATGAGAGTGTATGAAGAGACAAGTCTCGTCCATACACTCCTAATATCATCATTATGTGTGGTAACATCATCTACTTAGTGACAAACATAAAACATGAAAATTAATCATCTGTTCTGGTTTGTCAAGCATCGGCCTACTGCAAATGTATCCACAATCATTATGCATAAAACACCAATCAAAGGCAATAAGATATAGAGGTAGAGATACTACACTTGATAGAAAAAAGATGACCAATCATCGCATTGCATATCAAACATCAACAGCTGAAACTGTTGTTAAGAGAATATACAAGTTTGAATATTTGAAGCGACGATAGATTAGTTCATAAAAAGATTACAATTGAAATGGGCATAAGGCCAAAGGTGGACTCCTAACAAAAATTGGATAATATCTGAACGACTAGTCTCATGCTTGGGTGTCAGCCTACTTAGAGATGATGTGATCAGTGGTAGGTTGGGTCTGAGTCTTATTCTCTATAATGGAACCTTATGTCATGTCGGCTTCTACCTGCACCAATGTCTCTATAGTCGTTCCTTTTATTGCAAGACCTTAAGCCTCAATGTCATTCAAAGAAGTTAATACAATCGATTCTGAGAAGTTAAAGGTTTAGAAATCCTTTTCCAAGTACGCCACATCAGGATATTTTATATTCTCCCAACGGAGGGAAGTTTTGGCTCCTCTCTCCAGGTACTAAAGACCATACATGGCAAACTCGTCTGAGCGATAGTTAGCTCGATGTTATGTTTTCTGTTGAGATCAGACGTTGTAGAGTCGTGCCCTTTATTCTGAGCAGTATGGTCATCCTGCCTTCTCTTCTCCAGTTTCTCAAACTTTTGGTTATGGGTGAGTTCCTACTCCTTCAGTGCCTTCTTCAACTTTCTTTAGCCTTAATATCCTCTTAAGACTTTTAGACAATAGATATGTTGTGCTGGACCCATTGGGATAGTTGGTGTAAGGAGAAGAAAGACTGCACAATAAGAAAATAAGGAGTAAGTATGAGATGTATTAACATTTACAAAATATAGAAAGAAATAAATGTGAAGTTAATTGCTTGGATGGCCTTATGAAGGACCAAGCTGTCTAGATAAGACAACTCCATAGATTCCAAAAATCTACGATTAGACTCAAGTATCCATGAGTCAACATCAGTTCTAGCCCTTGTTTGGCCCCCAATCACATAATTAGAGCAGATTAATAGCACCGATGGCCTCTTGGCCAGGGCCGAGTCAGAAGTTATTGTTATGACCTTATCAACAGCGTCCCTAGGAGTATAGAACCTCCTAGTTTACTTCTGCTAATGTGGAGCATTTGAAAGGACATTGTTTGGCTCTTTCCTCTTTTCAACCTCGTCCATCTGGCCAGGGCTGCCAATTATAGTCTTCTTTGGGGGTTAGTGCCCCTAGATATCTTGCTGAATAGGTTTCCTAGTGAAGGGGAAACTATATTCCATAGCTTATTAGAGGTATTAGATGGACGACCTTCAAATAAAGGATGATATTAGTATCACAAAGTATATAAGAGATAAAAATACAGCTCAACAACTTGAAAGGCACTTACACAACTCAGTCAGGGGGTCGACCCCCAAACCCACCTCGACTAGGAAGTAAGGAGTAATCAGGTGTTCAAACTCCACTAAACCACCCTTAGGTCCTTGACCTTTATCTAATCAATCTTATCTCAATCATCAGTGCTCAAGCTGAGGTCAAGCTTAGCGGTCATAGAGTCTTTGGCACAGTTTTAGGGGACCCTCGGCTTTGAGGCACTATAGGTAAAGTCAGAGTCAAATTTCCAAGATCCCGATACAAAGAAGTAACGGGGCCTCCAGTGATGGTTTGATGTTTGGTTCACTGTCAGAATTATTTAGTGTATTTACTGGCTACAAGATGATAGTAGCCAAGCTGAGTTTTTATAGACGAGACATTGTAACATGTTGAAAATACGCTGACTAGAAGGTCGGATGTATGAACTAAATTACAAAGGGAGATAAATCCAAGTAAAATCCTCCATACATTAAGAGAATGTTATGCTAGGGCAAGACCCATACTGGTTAAGATTGTCCGCACAGTAGGATGGACGAAAAGTCATATAGGTGTCTCTAGAACAAAACGTCAAATATCCTTAACTGTGCTACTAAAAGTCTGGGCTAAGGAAGTATTAAATAATTTCTTTTCCTCATCCTTGAAGTCTATAATTTTGATCGTTGGGACTCCACTTAGATACCTACTAGCCAACTCGGTGGCATAAATGCTCCATAGAGGAATATCCAGGGGTGGTAGAAGATATACTATGTCAACTCTCAGCTCTTTCGTATTCGGGACCTCATGGATGGATGATTCCCTATTTCTAGACTCATTCACATCAGAGTCCTCAATACGAGAAGAGGGGACCCACATGTCCCCATCAAAGCTATCTATCCTATCGAAGTACCTAAAAGAAAAAGGACTACATATTTCAGGAGACAACTTTGACTACGAACCCTGATACAAGGTTCCACTCATGCTATCACTACCTAGGTCGACGAAGATGGGTTCAAGAAGGTATATGAGAGCTAGGGTACTGGATGGATTGGAAGTGCGGTCCCGATCTCATCTTTACGTTCAGCCTCAACCTCAGCCTCAACCTTAGCCTTGCGTATCTCTCTGAAGATGATGTCCCTCAAGTGTGGGAGTTGGTTAGCTTACTCATATAGTTTTTTTAATATCCAAACAAGATTAGGGTTTAACCTAATTTTACTATTATATTAAGAGGGGGAAACTAAACGTTGGTCGTGACTTTTGTCAAAAATAATTTGGGTGGTTCATCGGAGAAAATAATCGCAAGGCCACTGGAAAATTCAAACAAGTAACTAAAAAGAGGCCCTAATCCTATACACTACGCACATAGTATCCTTACTACCTCAAGCATCCAACAAAACCACCAATGCAACCCTAGAATAACCCTCATGATACCCAAAAAAACTTAAAATGCAGCCGAAAAATGAAAGCTTGAAAAGGGAAGGAATAAGTGGAGAAACATATAAAAGAAAGGACGAAAAATGGTTTTCTGAACAAAACGAAGACCATGAGAGTGGAAGGAAGCCTAAGAATCCTTTGAAATCACTAGTTCGAAGAGAGAGAGAGAATGGGGCGTTAATGGAGGTTGTAGAAAGGCTCTATGCGCGAAGGTTTTAGGGAGAAGAAAGAGAATATTGTTTGATTTTGGATATTTAAGTAGTGTAATCATTACACATGGTAAATGAGGCATCAAATCATTAGAGGACGGAGCTTAGGGCAGTCCTGCGACCGCCCATCCTCTGCCAACACACCAAGACATATGTATTGTGACATCTGTCACCCTATGTGTACCTGACTGAAAATTATATCAGAGACATTGTTCTAAAAGAAAACCTCTGACACCAGGGGGTCTTATCCTCATCAGGGGGTCAATCGATTGTATCCTCAGACTTCCACTCATATTGAAGACTAAGGGATATGGGTAATTAATATACCAAAATGTGGTCTCGTCCTAGGATAAACCCCACACGGTTCAACCGACCATACTTAATATTCATCAGACGGATTTATTCATCGACCAACATATTGTGGGCCACCCTCCACGGTATCTACCTCCAGTACCTCATTCAGTAGAGCTCACTCCAGTCCTTCTTGATATATCACGTCTCGGCCTCATACCACCCTGGAAGGACGAGATGGCTCTTTACCGCCTGAGATAACACTCAGACTTAGCCTCATAGCTGCTTACTTAAAAGACAACCTCTATCGGTCTCGGATCGGTTGGGACCATCAGAGCCAACACCTACAATTCATATGGCACACGTGACTTCAGCATTATTAGTCCACGTGGACCATGCTGTTATAACAGATCTCCAGCCCACATGGGGGAATATTTTGTCATCATGGATTATGCATGTGCTAGACAAGTGTTGGTCTCTCAATGGATTACTTACCTCATTCACACATGCTACATGCTTTGGGGATGCACTATACACTCCCAAGCCTATATAAGTCTGTTTCTTCTTCATTTACAAGGATCGAATATTGAAAATCCTAGCTGAGCCTCTGTGCATACACTGTAGAGAGAGAAAGCTTGAGAGTTGTATTTTCATGGCCATTAGTGCCTAATTAGAATACATACATTACATACTTGCACAATGGAGTAAGCCTAATTGGCTTAACCACTTATATTCTATGTCTTCTCCATTCTCTCATCCCCTTCTTATTATTTACTTTTCTGGTCATGTATTACTCCTTTATTGAATAAGCTAGAACTTCAATTTCATACAAATATAAGTGGTGATTCATAGCATCATCAATCCTCACTTTCAACCTCCTTATTATAATTAGGAAACATTGGTGAGTTATTGCACTTTCTATGAAAAATATTTTATCTAGTTGGAAGAATATTAACACAAATTCTCTACTAAAAAAAAAACATTTTTTTTTGGGGGGGGGGGGGGGGGGGGTATATTTAAGATTCAAATGGCCTTCTAAAGAGACAAGTTGGGATTCTAAGAGTAAGATGGAATGTCGGCAATGTTATTTTCCATCGTCTCACCACACAACTTGTAACCTAATTTAACCGAGTAATTGCCATCAATAGTAGGGAGCCACCAAAAGTTATCTCTCGATCTCACTCGACTTAAATGGATTTTGAGAATAGCATCAACCTCATCATTTCTAAAAAGAGATTAAACCACATCTTGGTTCCAACTTTTCCCCCACCCTCCACTCCCAAACATCAAATCCCTAACATCATTATATTCACAATTGAGAGGTTTAGGAAATGAAACCTTGAAATTATTAAGATATGGAATCCATGGATCCTCCCAAATAGAAATGGTAGAGTCCCCACCCATCCTCTTAAAAATCCCTTTAAAGAAACTATCTCCACCCTTTGAAAGATTGGACCAAGATAAAAGAGGAACTATACCCTTTCTTCGCTTCCAAAAAGGAACATTTGGGAAAATATATAGAATTGAGTGTTCGGGCCTGCAAAAAATTGGGGAAAAGAATAAGCCTCCAACATTTTTTTAACAAGAAAAACAATATTGAAAAAGTGAAAATCCCTAAAATCCAAGCGACCCTTAAATTTAAGCCTAACATTACTGTCCCACCTTTTCCAATGAATATAATTCTTACCATCTTCTCCAATTCACCCTTAAATTTAAGTCTAACATCTTTCTCCACCAACAAGAGAGTTCAGTTTAGAGCTTAAGCGTTAGGGAAAAGAAACACCAACATGGGATAAGAGGGTAAAGCTTGGAGTACCGCCTTTACAAGCACCTCCCTCCTGGTATAAGAAATAAAAGAGCAGTTCCAACTTTGAATCTTGTTTGTCATGTTATCAATGATGAATTTGAAGTTATCAATTCTATATTTTCCCCCAAAAGAAGGAAGTGCAAGAAATTTTGCTTTCATGGATTTAGGCTCAAAACAAAGGAAAGTGGTTATCAAATATTTAATAGCATCGGATGTGTTGGGGGAAAACAACATGCTACAAGTTGATTCGAAGCAACACAATAACCATTGATAATATGTAAAATCTGACAAATGCAACATGTTTGTCAAGGTAGCATGCCGATTGGCTTACCACTCGAAACAAAGATTTCGTAACGAAAAACTGACAAATCTTTGACTATCCTATATTTGGCCACCCTTAAGCCAAAATTTTAGCAACAACTCGAATTTACCCTATTTTTCCAATGGCTTCCATTGCCAATGGACATGCAAAACCGCTCAAAAGTCATTTTACCTAATAACCGAGACAAGGACTTAGCAACCTTATTTCTCTCTATGTGGGTCCTCGATTTTTTAATACTTAATTTTCAAAAATAGTAATTAGACATCAATTTTTGTACTCTTACTCTCCCCAGTTATTATTAAAAGTCTCACAAATGTCACAAAAAAATAATTCAAAAATTTCTACAGAAAGTATATCGTCAATAATTATACCCTTAAGTTTATTATAAACTATTTATTAATGTATACTTGGAGACATTATATTGAGAAACGAATCTTCTATTTTGGATCTTCACGAATCTATTATATTGAGAAACGAATCCATTGATCATATAATCTAACATATTTTTTGAAGTATAAATAAATATATTAATTTTGGAAAAATAAATACGTGAAAAGAAGGTCTCTAAAATTTAGGTTGACAGGCTCAGAATTGGTGTATAACATAAATCGTTTTTTTTTTCCCTGGGGGCCCCAGGTGTGAAAGGAAGTGGTGGGTTATTTGTTATTGGCATTTATAAACCCATTTAAGTAATAATATGATATATGTTAATAATTATCTAATTATGTGTGAACATTGTCACTGTAGCTCACTTGCCACGTTTTTGCATTTTTGGATAGGATAGATTTGATCTTGCATTACCATTGATCGTCTGTCTGTTGTAATGTTGATATTTTCTTTTTTTAATTTTAGGTTAACTTTGATTAAGGATGTGGTCTACTGGGAGTTTGGATATGTAATGGCTCGGCTGCGACCATATATCCTAAATGTAATGATTATTACTTTTTCAGAAAACAAAAATGGTAAAAGAGGAATGCGTAAAGAGTCCTTCTATTGTAACTGAATTTTTGACACAATTTTTTATTGAAATGATACGTGGAGGCATGTTATTGGTTGGTTCTTTGGACCCGCTGACGCAGACTCCACATACTAATCAATAGAAGCTCGCCACCTAATTCGGTATCTCCACTTTCGATAATTTTTTCGGTTCCAATATCATTTTTCAAGGTTCTAAAAAACGCGAGGCGTGATCGAGGCGTGGAGGTCAAGCCTTAAGCCTTAGAAGCCTAGGCGGGTTTAAGCGTAGAAAGGCGTAAAAAGGCGTTTAGGCCTTCTTAATATATTTTAATATTTTTACACCATAACAACGCTATTAAAATACTAAAATTGTACATATCATAAAAATATGCCTGAATATATGAAAATTAAAATACTATTTGATTATTTTGGATGAGATAATAGTCCGGTTAGTTAAAAAATTCTTTAAAAGGCGATATCGTTTCACTAAAGCATTATTATTTTTAGAAAAAAGTACGCCTTAAGGGTTTTACTAAGCATAAGGCGTAAAAAACTTAAGGCGAGACGTTTCCCCCAAGCCTTAAGCCTAGGCGTGCCTAGACGGAACTTAGACGAATTTTTTAGAAGAGTGTCATTTTCCATGCGTAAAACTTGAAACTATCGAAGAGAGACGGGTTTACAAGGAATTAAGTGTTGAAAAT
This sequence comes from Sambucus nigra, assembly GCA_949130495.1. Lineage (NCBI taxonomy): Eukaryota > Viridiplantae > Streptophyta > Magnoliopsida > Dipsacales > Adoxaceae > Sambucus > Sambucus nigra. The sequence continues at coordinate 129,610,655 of OX422213.1, read as the reverse complement.
TAAAATATAAAATATAAAATACCTATTCGAATGGGTCCAATGCCATTAATGTCAACCTACTCATTTACTAATCTAAAAGGGTAGGAGACAAATTCAAATAAGACAAGTAACCAAATCCCTATCTCCTTTCATGTCAAACAAACCTCTCCATTTCTAACAACTTGGGGACGGTTTTGTTGACTCCTCTCTCGACCGCCATATGAATGGGAGTTCAATACTTCAACCACTAAACAACTTCTAAGCAAAGAATATTTCAGAGCTTTTCATAATGTTCGTCTCGGACTTTGTCACTTTGTTTCTAACTTTTGGGCTTGATCCAGAGAAAAAATACAAAGAACATTGACAAACACAAAGAATATAGCATAACGGTAACTCAAATATCTGGATCCATACAAAAAAAATAATAATCTCTCTTTTTCTTTTACTAGTTCTTATATATTGACTGAGAATTCGGATCACAGTATTCAAATAAAGAAAGAACAAAAATCTATGTTTAACCCAACTCGAGTCCCTAAAAAAGTAAATACGTATAATCTTATGAAAACAAAAAAAATTGGAAAAACAAAAGTCATTCTCATTTTCACTTCCCTCGAAAACTTGAATGGCTGACTTTGTTGTTGTAAGGACTGATGTTGTTGCCAGTTGTTACACTTCCATTGTTGTTGCTAGTTGTGGTTGTGACATTGGCATTATTCTTGTTTTGATTAGAACTCCCGACGATTGATGATACGGCAGCTGTTAAAGCTCCAGCAAAACTCGGATACAAGGTTAAAGCAGTGACAGTGTCAGCCAACGAGCGTGGTTGACCCCGGTGGTGCGCTGGCTGTTGCACTGCAATTTGATATAGTTTTAAAATTCAAAATTTTGATACGATTTAATGACAATCTAACAAACTTTAAAATAGTGTCAAAATATGTCACTGTTTTCAAGTGTGCCAAAATTAAGTACACTTGACTAAAGTATAAAATGCCATAAAAAATTATACTTACTCACATTGAAGACTCCTGCTTACTCAACCATCTCATTTTTTAACCTTCCTGCTAGGGTCTCTCTCTCTCACATTTTGGTCACTTTGGAGCTCTACCGTTCATCACTTCGGAGCTTCGTTTGTCTCTCATTCTCCGATCGTCACTCATTCCCGCTCGACTCTTTCTCTCTCTCTTTGTCATCTCGTTCTCCGGTCACAACTCTGTTGTTTAGGGTCATAACACGTCATTCTCCAATCGTCTTACAAATCATTTTCTCTTTGCTAAAGGTATTCTTCAAATTTTTACTTAAAGGATTCCTCATTTTTGCATTTTTAGGGTTTTATATATATATTTTAAATATTTATTGTGTTTTTATCAATGTTTGATTTTTTTGTACAAATTGAATGTTGATAATGAAAAAGACAAATCATTGATTTTTGGAAGAATCTTGGATCTTTTAGTGGTAATGTGTTTTATATTTTTACTCTTTTATTTAAAAGGCATATTTGTTATGATTCGTATAGATTATGGACTTTTAAGAAAATTTAAATGCTAAAAATTCAATAATAATGTAAAAAAAATCCTATTTAAATAGTAAGTGGACACCCCACAAATTAAATTTTAGATAAATCAGATTTTGTGTTGAAAATTTAAGAAAAAGCAAAAAAAAAACTATTTAAATAGTAAGTAGACATTAGTGCTAAACATTCAATAATAATGTTACATATGTAGAAAAACCATAGACCCGTTTAAGAGGTATAACTACGACTGTAATGAGAACTCTTGAATTGTCCCATTTTTGGACAGTTTGAAAATGCAAAAGTTTGTACTGTACATGTCCTATTTTGGAAAATTTGGTGGTATCTCTTTATGTTCTTTGGGTGCATACTAGATTGATGTAGTGTTTTGTGTTTTCTTGGTTGAAAAACTTAAGCGACACATGAACGCTCCCAATTTAAGTTGTGTACTTGAAGAACTGTAGGGAGATGCTGGCAAAAATTTTCAGATTGGGACATGGCATGAGACATTATGAACAATACAAAATATGTATTTTTGAATGGGATAGGACCCTTACCTTGTAGAGCAGATGGAGGAAATATAGGAGCTAAAATATATACATTTACACTTAAATAAAAACTTAAATATATTTATAGTAAGCGTTTATATTATAATATGTGTTCTTTAAACTGATCAGGATGTCGCCGAGAATCAACAAAGAGTGGATAAACAAGAAATATATCGAGACCGATACGTATAGAGATGGGGTGTTACAGTTTCTACATTATGTGTGTAATAATTGTTCGAATGTTAAACATTTATCTTCTTGTAGACGTTGTCAAAATGGGAAAGGACAAGTTGTGATAGATGATATATTCATTCATTTAATGAAATATGGTATGGACATAAACTATACATTATGTCATTTTCATAGTGGACGTTAGTTGTTGATCAAGTCCAACCACCACCTTAATCTATGACAGCGATAGAACACGCTGATTTGCACAATATTTCAATTTTGAATGATCTTCTGAATGATGCTTGTGACATGTTTATGGCTGAAGAGGAACCTAATGAACCCAATTGTGTAGGCAGTGATGAAGTCCCCTCAACTTTTGAGGTTCCCAATGATTCTCACACATATAAATACAAAGGCAAGAAGTATGATCGTTTATATATACTCGCACAGGAGCCACTGTATCCAACTACTGGTGCTTCGCGTCATACCACAATGTATGCTCTTATAAAGTTGAATGATTTGAAAACCCAAGTCAATTTGTCAGATGGTCCTATAGGTGGAATTCTTAGATTGATAAATGAACTACTTCCTTAAGCGAACAACTTCACAACTAGTTATACAGAAATGAAAAACACCATTTGAGATCTCGGTATGAATTATATTAAGTATGACGTATGTGTGAAAGATGGTAAAGATCGCTTAAAAATCTCTGATACCAATTTGAGAAGGCTGTTTGATATCGATTATATGTGGATTCGCTAATTTCCAATTTTAAACTTATTTAACTCGATGTCAATTTTTTATTGAAATTAATTAAACCCTAAAAAATACATCTAGATGGGTAAAATCAAGTCATCATAAAATAAATATTGCTGACATACAAATTTCAGGAAAAAACTCCTTTCGGATAAAACCTTTTATTTCACTATGAGGAGGTAAATCACAACTTACATACACAATGAAATCTGCAATGAACGTCCGCAGACACTCATATAGACCTTAGTCTAGTATTAGTAATGGATCAACCGCAGCAAACCCACAAGAACACACAACTTTACCTTTAGCAAGGAACACCCTCAAGCAATCCCAATTCACCACAGTCATAGTCAGGCAGCACCTCCCCCAAGTGGAACCAAATCAGCAGTAGATAAATCTTACCTACATAAGAAACTCCAAGAAAATTATATCTTGGGTTCCAAATTGATTCACTAAAGCTATTGGGATGATTTGTGAATCAAAATAAAGTTAAAACCCCTTAAAAAAATGAGAAGACAGAAATTATGCAAAAGCAATTTTCGTAGAATGAAAAACTCAGGTCTTCTGAAGCAAAAGGACTCAAAATACTCCTATTTATAAAAATCTTGAGTCAGCGTTGTCGCTCGAACGATAACCCAATGTCGCTTGAACGACATATTATGTCGCTTGAAACGACTTCACGCGACCTATCAAATGAGTTTCAAAAACTAAATAGTAGCATGTCATTTGCTAAAACTCTTCAAGCAAACTTCAAACGAGTCTTCACGCCACATAGCCTATCGCTTGAAGCTATCGTTTGAGAGACTTTGTCATGTCGCTTGGACGACATTGACATGTCGTTTGAACGACATCAACGAAAAATAAATTTTTATAAAAACTTCACCTCAACACTCAGAAAAAATTCTTTTGATGGAAAATGATGCCTCAGATGTTTAAAAAAATTTAGAGAAATTATCCCAACATTTGAAATACAACATTAAGGGATTTAAATAAAACCTTACCAAAATCTATCTCACAAAGGCTTGTCTGTTGAAGAATTTTGATATTCGGATCCTTCTTGATGCATAATTGAACTTGAACTTTTCTTCGACGATTGTAGTGGTATACGACATACTCTAATGTAAACGGACTTATGTAAAATATGTCCTTATAAATCTCCCCCTATGTCTGCGCCGGTACAAACTGAAAATATTCGAATTATCAAATCAAATGTCCTATACAAATCTAATACCCTCTCATGAAACCAAAACTAGAAACGTACTAAACATGTAAGTCTTTAAACTTTCTTCAAACATCTTCAACTTGAAATCTTCATCAAATCGCAAACTTTTCTTTGTCATCATGAGGGTGTGCAAAATAATGATCCTCAAATTTTGTACCTACACACATGAGATAAGAAACAAATACCTGCGTGTCCTATCGAGTTTGAAATGAGATAAACATAAATCAAAACAAAGATCAATTCTCGAATCTCCCCCACAATTTAAACTCAACCATTAAATCACAATTCGTTCTCACCTTTTTTATTTGTTCGAAATAATTAACGAAAAGAATAAATAAAAATAAGCATGGAGTGTCACGACAAGAAAAGAAAATCAACTACAATCATCAAGAATAAACTTTAAAGAATTCACCAACCATTTTTTTCATTTCCAATTTTTCAAAAAATAATTTACAAAAAAAAAAAATCACACGCCATTAATTTACACTAAGATAACATGTGGACATCCCGGTTGGTGCCTGAGGGAGGAGAGAGATGTGAGAGAAACATCTCCCATCGGGAAGGGTGCGCTGTGGTCTCGCACCCCTATTGGGAAGGTTGCTTCGACCGTTGTTGATGTGGAGGTAAATGTGAAAACATAGAGTCGCCAGCCTATTTTGCACAAAATAGGCAAAAGAACATGTTGCCACTTCGAGATAGCAGCATCAAGGACAGATTGATGCATACGAAACCAATAGTTCGAAGTTCTGTGGGCTAAGTTACATAATGGGAAGGTGTTAGGATCCCATCCCGCCCTTTCGGTATCTCATGGGCTATTATTCTTATCTTCCTTTATATCCCCGTGAAGTGTGTGTGCGTGTTTATATAATGGAGATCGGATTTATTCAACTCATACTATGGAAAAGATAGAGTGAGGTCATCCATATAAATATTCCCAAAATAACATATGTAGAAAGTATGATTTGTGCGTCATAATGATATTGATCATTATTAGAAAAAGATAATATGTGTTGGATGAAATGCAAACATGTATGATATATATATAAATATGGAAATGGGAGATTTTTAGAAAATTAAGGAATTTGAGAACTTAAGAAAATTTGGAAAATTGGACTCGAGTCTTAGATTTTAATCCGAGATGCCTACGTAGCCTATACAGGAATGAAAGTCCACGTCATTCAAAGAGAGCATAGGGGTGGGTTTTATCCTATAGATCCGAACGAAATTTTATTATATGTGTACATGTAGAAAATGTATTTTTTAGGTTTTAGAAAAACTGCGATGGATAATTTCATTCAAAATCTACGGGTGTAACCCTCTTTTATTTGTTTTTTGGGATTTTTGTAGAAAATAGAGTATGTGCAATATACTAATAAAAGTGTAGATATTAATGTGAATGAACTAAATTAAAAACTAGATTATGAATCTAATATTTATTATGCAAAAATAAGGAATTTAATGAGATAGGGAGGGAATTGAGCCTTCTTTGAAGCTTTATCTTTGATCTTGGATGAACTCCCTTGAGTGTTGATGAATGTTGATGAGAGAGAAGGATATTTACCAAATTTAATGTGAAAAGGATGGGAATGTAAGCCTGAATGGAACTTCACATGAGGATCTTCACTGATTTCGAGGAAATATTGCTGAGATCACTCATGCTGATGGATCTGTTGTGTTTTTTCTAGAAATGAGGTCGTGGGCCGTATTTATAGGGTCAGGGGGTGCCTATTGGCATGTGACCCCAGGCACAATGCTGATAGGCAGGGTTCAGGGCTTGCCAGTTGGCAGTCCCGTGCAGATTTTCCTAAAAAAATGGTCGTAGGACACAAATCGTTGATCTGAATCGTGCACGGGGCATACCGTTAGAAATTTATTTCAGAGACTTCAAGAGTCCTTTAGAATTCTTTCGGGTCTAGGAGTTGACTTTGGGTCAAATGTGGCTCGTAAGCGCACGTTGGTCTTTTGGACGGGAGATTGTCGGACGCAAACATATCGTTCGTTCGCATGGTAAGTCAGAATCGTGCACGGAGTGGACCATTGAAAAGTTAGGAGATGTAATTCAACATTACAAAGAGTTTTGCTCGGTTCGGGAGGTTGACCTTTGTCAATCGGGGCTCAAAAGTGCTCGGGGACCTCTCGGTGTAAATCGGATCGTTCGTCTGTACCATAGGTCAGAATCGCATACGAGGTGGACTATTAGAAAGGTTATTTAGTGCCCTTCGGAGATTCATTCAGTCTTGTTTGAGCTGAAGAGTTCACTTTGGTCAAACGGATCTCGAGAGTCAATTTTTGGGGGAAAATTTATCGTTTGTCCGAAAAATTATGCTGTTTTATGACTGGGGTGGACCGTTGGAAAGGGGTTTGGGTGCCCTTAGAATATTCAAAGAGCTTTTTCTCTGATGGTGAAGTTGATTGGGGTCAATTCGGGGTCCGGGAGTTCCCGACGGCCTTCGAATCGATCTTTGGCAACAAAATGGTCCATATGTCCGAACCATTATGTCGATTCACACATGGGGGAATCGTTGTAAAGGGTATTTTGGTCCCTTAAAATATTCAAAGAGCTTTCACTCTGATGATAGAGTTGACCGGAGTCAAACGGGGTCCGGGGGCGCTCAGTGGGCTCTAGATCGGTACTCGGAGCGAGACTTAGGGTTTATAGTGAGAAGGGGGGGGGGGGGGGGCTAGGGACCTAAGGGGAAACCTACGGGGGTCCTAGAATGTGGTGTCTACAGAGCCCCTCAACGGGTGAGCTTGGAATAAGTTATAGACATCGAATAGACACCACATGATGGAGGTCGGTTCTGTGGACATAAGGGATGAGGATGACCGATTCAGAGGGTTAAGGTCGGTGCTGAGGACCTAAGGTGAAGTTGGGGTGGCCAATTCTGAGGACTTAAAGGAGTTGAGGAGTAAGGATGTGACCAATTCTGCGGGCCAGGATTAGTTCTAAGGATTTAAATTATAGCGACCAATTCTGCGGGTCAAAGCCAATTATGAGGGCTTAAATAGAAGTGGCCAATTCTGAGGGTTGAAGCCAATTCCAAGGGCTTAAATAGAGATGACCAATTCAGAAGGTCAAAGCTAATTCTGAGTACTTAAGATAGCGATGACCAATTCTGCTGGTCGAAGCCAATTCTGAGGGCTTATGATAGAAGCGACCAATTCTGAGGGTCAAAGCCAATTATGCGGTCTTAGGTAGAAACAACCAATTCTGAGGGTTGAAGCCAATTCCGCGGGCTTATTTAGGGGTGACCAAGTCAGCGGGTCAAAGCCAATTCTAAGGGCTTAGGATAAAAACAATCAATTTTGTGGGTCAAAGCTAATTCTGAGGGCTTATGGTAGAGATGACTAATTTTGTGGGTCAAATCCAATTCCGAGGGCTTATTTTGGGTGACCAATTTTGTGGGTCGAATCCAATTCTTAGGGATTAAGTAGAAGCGACCAATTCTGAGGGTTGAAGCTAATTCTGTGGGTCGAAGCCAATTCTGAGAGCTTATTTGGGGTGACCAATTCGGCGGGTCAAAGCCAATTCTCTGGGCTTAAAGTAGAAGCAATCAATTCTGAGGGTCGAAAATAATTTTGCGGGCTTATTTAAGGGCGACCAATTCTGCGGGTCGAAGCCAGTTCTGAGGGCTTAGGATAGAAGTGACTAATTCTTAGGGTCTAAGTCAATTCTGCGGGCTTAAGTAGAAGCTACCAATTCTGAGGGTCGATGCCAATTCTGTGGGCTTAAAGTAGAAGCGATCAATTTTAAGAGTCAAAGCCAATTCTGTGGGCTTAAGTATAAGCAATCAATTTTGAGGGTCGAAGCCAATTCTAAGGGCTTATTTGGGGTGACCAATTCTACAGGTCAAAGCCAATTATGTGGGCTTAAGTAGATATGACCAATTCTGAGGGTCAAAGATAATTATGTAGACTTAAGTAGAGATGACCAATTCTGAGGGCCGAAGCCAATTCTGCAGGCTTATTTGGGGTAACCAATTCCGTGGGTCAAAGATAATTTTGAGGGCTTAAGTAGAGATGACCAATTCTAAGGGTCGAAGCTAATTCTACGGGCTTAAGTAGGGATGACCAATTCTGAGAGTCGAAGCCAATTCCGCGATCTTAAGTAGAGATGGCCAATTCTGCGGGTCAAAGCCCATTCTACAGGCTTAACTAGAAGCGATTAATTATGAGGGTGAAAGCCAATTCGGAGGGCTTATTTTTCCTTTGGTATGTTTGGGGGATACATTGGGGATGCGTGATCTTTCTCTGGGGTTTCAGGGATGCATTTGGTTTTAAGTTCTGCCGGGGAAAAGGGAATGATCCAAGGATTTTGAGCTGGGGAATTTTTGGAATTTTGGAGCATCCTTTGGAGACATTTCTAGGAGGATTATTTTTTGGAATTTTTCTGGGGATGTGAAAAAAAAAATCTTGGTGAAAAGGTTCCAAAATTTACCCGTTGATTTTAGGAATTTTTTGAGGATTTTTCCAAACTTTCTGGCATTTTTTTTGGATTTTTTGTATGAAATTTTAAGGGGGTGCTGACCGGCATAGATGGAGGGGTGACAAATGGCAATGGAATTATCTTTTGGGGTGCCTCAAGAAGGTGTATGGTCAATGCCGATTGGTGGTGGCAGGGAGATGACGATCGGCATGCCTCTTAGCCTCTTATAAAAAGGGGGCGGGTTCTCCTCATTTTTCACAGTTTTTTGACTTGTCTTCTTTTGAAATTACCTTATCCAAATCATTCTGACGTTCCAAAGTCTATAGATGGCTGAGTTTTCAAGCAGCGCTACTCACATGGCATGGCTTAATGCCGACGATTGGGCATGGTTGGAGTGGAGGGCTAGGGTGGCCCTTGCACTGGTCAACGATAACTCATTTGACGCATTTGAGCCGTGGTGGATGATTGGATTCTTCTATGTGAGCCCTCGCATCATTGTTCTTCTATGGTGGTGAACCTTTGTGGCTATGTAAAAATCAAATGACCTTTAGTATTCTATTCTTTTTTTCTTGATGAGATTGCTTTTTTTCTTGAATTTGACAATGATTTTCTTTGTTTTTTCGACAGTATAACGTCTCCATGTATATTATACGTTCCCGAGGAATGACGGGGCTTAAGGATATTTGGGAGCGCCTTCCATCTATGGTGCACTAGATGGTTTCATTAGATGTCTTTGGGAGATTGTTGTCTGCTTTGGATGAGATGCCTCGTTCTACAATCGTTCTGTGTGCTCAAGGGGAGAGGTGGTGGGACACTACCCACACCTTCCATTTTGGCTTTGGGGAGATGACGGTGACTCCTATTGATGTGTAGCAGCTGCTGGGGCTGGATTGTGATGGTGTTTAGATTGAGGTGGACAGGACACTGAGGGTGACACCAGAGGCGGTAATAGCGGTGCTAGGTGATGTGGAGAGGGTGGTTTCAGGGGACTCTCTTCGTTTGTCTCTACTGAGGGAGTTTTTGTCGGGGATGAGGATTGATGAGAGCGACAGGCAGTGGGTGCATCAGATGGCTCGCTTGTTCCTTTTTCTTGTGGTGGGAGGTTTTCTAGTGTCGACGAGTGGAGACGTCGTGCACTTGCGGTGTTTGCCATTTTTGAGGGTGTTCTCGGACATCTTCCTTTATGATTAGGGGAGCCTTACTTTGGTGAACATTTATTATTCTTTTGATGCATTTAGTCGGTTCTGCCGGTAGTCTTTTACTAGAGCCACATATCTTCTGGAGGTATTCTTTATTTTTCAGCGTTTTTCCTTTATGCATTCGCATTTTCCTTCATGCGCTTTTTCTTGATTTCTTAAATACCAGCCTTTGTCCTTTGAAAACGTGGTTCTATGAGGTGATTGGGTTAAACACCCAGTTGGTATATTTGAAGGATGACTCTGTTGGGGACTTCTTCCGGATGTACTGATGGCGGAGGTCCAACTGATAGTCGAAGAAGTCTCTCTCTCTGGAGGTGGTGCATCATGTCTTGAATGGCCTGACGAGCGAGCGGATAAGCCCTCTTTTATCTTGAGACTATCCTTTCCTTTGATGATCGTTTATTGATATTGATATTTTTCTCTTGCAAGGGATTTTCAGGTGACCTTTTATCCTAGGGGGATGGTCATTCAGTACACTGGGGTGACTGAGGGATATGCGCAGATGCGGTGTCTGCTGGTGCATGATTTTGACTACTCTTGGTACCTCGGGGAGAGTGTAATCCGACAGATTATGGATGATAAGTTTACGATGCCACTGGTGAATCCCCCTATGTTCATGAGGCGAGTTCGGGAGATGTTAGAGGATGGCCGGGTGGCGGCGATAATGGGAGAGTCGTACTTAGTGTATACTGACACCACGATGATGTACGACTATATGGATTTTGTGTCGAGTTGGCTTGTGCTTCCCAATATATACAATGTGATGCCTCTTCCTCACACGGGTTCGAGTCGGCATGTGGGGTCCTCCCACAGTGCGTTCGGTGCGATGATGTCGGTGGCGACGACAACTTCGGAGGCTCCTTTTGTACGAATGTTCTCACCTAGTTACAACATCCGATGAGCTAATGGGGGTCAGTGCGTTTACAGCATCGTCCCCATGCGATGGACCCGAAGGAGTTGGACCGAACATAGGAGGTCCTTCGACCTGAGGTACACTTTATGTTTATTTGTCTTTTGATTTCCTGACTCCTTTCTTTTCCTTTCAGACTTGACTGATTTGTTTTTTCTGTTTTCTTTTGCAGCACATCCGGGTCTCCGCCACTTGGTTGAGGGATATAAGGGACTGGATATCTTCAGCGACTGCCCATATCCGTAAGCTGGTTTTGATTCCTTCTTGCTTGGTGCCGCCTATCTCGTCAGGGGAAAGGTCAAGTTATGGAACTGGTGGAACATCATGTCGCAGCAGGGGGAAGAGGGCATGCCATAAGGATGGAGGCTCTTAGAGAGAGAGAAGAAAGAAAGAGAAAGCATAGGTGAGAGGGAGAGAAAGAAAAAATGTGGGTGTGGGAAAAGTCCCGTTGTTTTGGTTTTTATTTTTCATGCAAAATGTAAATGTAACGTAGAAAAATATATGCAAATAAAGATGAAGTTTTTATTAATTCCTGCTTCAGTTATTGATGCACATGCTCTTTTTACTTTGCTGCATGGACCGTAAAAAGAATTTGAAGATTGATTTGAGAAGGATTTTATTTTAAAATGGGATAAGTAAAAGTATGAGTAAATTCAAAATTCCCTTAAGATAAAAATTATTTTTATTGATTTTTTTTATTTTGACAAAAGAGGGAAAAGGGAATTTTCCCAAAATAGGGGGTTGCCGATTAGCATGACCCCTATCCTGCCTATCGGCATATCAGTCCAGTCCAATCAACCCAAGGCTTTTATTGCACTTTCTTCAATTGCTTAATACTTGGTGGGGGTAAGTTTTACTCCGATTTTTGCAGGGTTTCTTATCTTTGCTTGAGAGTTTTCAAGTATAAATAGGGGTGTGAATGGGGATTTTCTCCTCATACTTTCATTTCCTTTCTCCTTTACATTTTTATTTTCTCATGGATCTCCCTGGTAACATTGAGTTCACCAACTACCTCGAAGCCTTGGAGGAGATGTGTTCTTACAATGTTGATTATGACGCCTTCCACACGCGACTAGTCTCTTTGTGGTGTAACCGGGCCATTGAGTGGAATATGATGATGACGATAGTTGAGTTCTGGTACCCAAGGATCATGTCTTTCACTTCGTGTGGGATGAAATTTGTCCCACATACGAGGATTTTTCTACTATGATGGGGATAAATCCTAGCGTTGCTGCGACTTTGCTTGAGTTTTCCTATTCTACTAGGTAATTATTGGTTGGAATTCTACATATCTCGCCTTCGACAGCTAGGCCGTTGGTTATGGGAGGCCTGATTTCTCTTTCGGCGGTGCTATGGTATGTGAATTTGTAGGATGTCGACGATGCAGGCTATACTAGGGCCGTTATTCTGGGCCTGGTTTCAAAAGTGTTATCGGTGACTGGGAAAAAGCTAGTGGACCACCAACTTACGACTATCATTTCCTGGATATCATACCGTCATAATCTCGAGGCGGTGATACTGGCAAAGACTTTGAATGGCCTGGATGCCTGGCGGTAGGGTCATTCTGACTTTCTAAGAGGGAGCCCTGTGATGTTGTTTATGTGGCTGTCAGAGAGGTTTCGTATGGCGGTCCTACCCCAGTATCCTTTGTTGGCGATGCCAAACTTCTTATCATGCTATTTTATTAGCGTAGTCTTGGACATTGAGAGTTGAGGGAATTGGTTTGTAGAGCACGGGGCATGGATCTCGGGGCTTGCACTGGTTAGTGCCTTTGTGGGGGAGTTGTTGCCCATTTTGGAACTCGGGGAGTACCAATATGTCCAGTTGGTTGGCCTATGGCAAACCATTTTCTACTTTCCCTGGCAACTCATGCACCAATTTGGTTGGAAACAAATTGTGACACCACAGACACCGAACTTCTTTCTTGTAGAGGACTTGACAGAGCATGTGCACATGAGGCTTGGATCCCTGTAGGAGAATTATCATACGTCGACCCATTATTCCCAATCTATGGGTAGAGTCTGGAACATCTCCGAGGAATACATGAATTGGGTGTGGAAGAAGGTAGTGGCCAAGATACTGGCTGTGGAGACTGGGTAAAGGTGGTTTATCATATCTGACACCATGGAGGGATGGGTGTTAGTTTCCATCAAGATAGTTCGGGCTTATCATTCTATGGAACATTTTTGATACTCTATTCAGATAAGGGAGGTTTGAGGACTCCAGGATGTTGATGATGATGGGGTTGGTTCCTCTAGAAGCTGCGAGTATGATTTGTGAAACTTTGTAATGGGTGTAGTTTTGTGTTTTTATGGGAATAATGGGAGGGTAATTTTTAGGAGTAGTGGGCTTATTTTTTATTCCTGGGTTTTTTAGAAAGGTAGGAGTAGGCTTGACAAGGGAAGTCATTTGGCTCCCTATGCTGATGTAATCGTACCAAAATTTCAAATAATGAAATAAATAAATTTTTGATTATCTAGTTATGCCTCTTGATGAGTTTTGGATTTGCAATTATCTATACTGATCGCTAAGGCATACATAATCCTTTTTCTCATGTATATGTTAAAATGAACTATCATTTCCGGGAATAAGAAAAGAAATAGCATTTTGTGAAAAATAAGGGGGTCGTGCTCATGTAAACGGATGAGCTTCCTACGTACCTATGAGGGTTTTGAAAATTTTCTGAAATTTATTTTTTTAAAGGAAAAGGGTTTTTAGAGGATCAGGACGCACATAGTTCTGATTAAGGGGAAATAAAGAGTAGTTTTTTTTAGAATAGAAGGGAGATGAAAAGAGTCGTAGCACGCTGAGATTTTGGACAAGGACTGGAGGCGCTATTTTTTCTCCATCAAGGTTGGTGAGCACAGTGACGCCGCCCAACAGGATCTTTTTTACGATGTATGGGCCGCTCCAATTGGTCTTGAATTTCCTTATGGGGTCCCAGATGGGCTCTACTATTTCTTTAAGGGCTAAGTGTCCTTTTCGGACACCGTGGTCCTTGACTCTCTTATTAAATGATCAGGCTCTACGGAGATGGTACCCTAGTATGTAATATAGAGCTTTCAACCTTCTTTCGTCCAAGAGGGACAGCTCGTCAAGACGGCATTGGTGCCAGTATTCCTCCCTGACTTTTCTTTCTAGCATGACGCATAACGAAGGGATTTCCAGCTCCACGGGTAGGATTTCTTCCATACCATAGACTAGAGAGTAAGGGTAGCGCTAGTAGAGGTTCAAACTGAAGTGTTGTAGCCCTATAGGGCATATGGGATCTTGTTGGCCAAATCTTGACAACTCTCGATCTTCTTGTTGATGATGGCTTTAAGGTTCTTATTGGCTACCTTGACTGCGCCATTGGACTTAGGTAGGTTGGAGAAGATTTATGTCTTTGAATTCTATACTTGTCGACCACTTCTGTAACTTCTGCCTCGAAGTGTAGCCCATTGTCTGATACCAGATCGTGCAGGACCCCATATCGGCAAATGATATTTTTCTTGATGAACTTGGTCACCTTCTTAGAACTCATAACTGCGTATGACTCGGCTTCGACCCATTTGGTGAAGTATTCAATGGTGACTAGGATGAACTCATGCCCGTTAGATGCTTTTGGTGTAACATTCCTTATGATGTTAAGGGCCCATATGGAGAACGGCAAGGGATAAGTCATGTTGTACAATTCCCATGGGGGTAAGTGTTGTAGATTGGAAAACTATTAGCATTTGAGGAATCTTCAAACGTAGGATGTGCAATCCTGAACTATGGTAGTCCAGTAGTAACCCTGTCGGATGATCTTTTTAGCGAGCATATGTCCATTCATGTGGGTTTCGCATTCCTCGTTGTGGATTTTCTGCATCATTTCTTCAATGTCAGCCCCTGCAATGCATTGCAAATGGGTTCCATTCAAGTTTCTCTTAAATAGAGCTTTATCATAAACAATATACTGGGTAGCCAGTCTACGAAGAGTTTCTCGTTCTTTCTTATCAAATCCTTGGGGATACCTACTATGTTTGAGGAGGCGACCAATATCATAGTACTAACAGTCGGCTATCTCGGGATTTTCTTCCGTGCTAAGCTCAATGTGGTAGCAGTGGGTGTCTTTGTCTTATTTTTGGATAAGGAAAGGGGCTATGGTTATTCCCTTGAGTATGTCAATCATAGAGGCTAAGGTAGCAAGGGCATTGGCTAAGTTATTCTTTGCTTAGCGTAGGTAGTGGAAGGTGATTTCTTGGAATTGGGAAGCTAGCTCTTCTAGGTGGGCAGAGAAGGGAAATATTTTCTCATCCTTGATGTTCCATTTTCTAAGTACATGACCAATTATGAGTGTTGAATCCCCATAGACATCGAGGTATCGAATTCCTTTCTTGAGGGAAACTTTGAGGCCTACCGTGCATGCCTTGTATTCAGTCATGTTGTTGGTCCAAGGAAAGTCCATCTTGATGGCAATCGGAGTGTGAGAGTCATCAGGGGCAACTATAAGGATCCCAATGTCGTACCCTTTTTTGTTAGCAGCGCCATCAAAGAATATTTGTCATTAAAGGTCTTCTTGGGAGGTACAGAGGATATTCTCATTAGGTAACTCAGAGATCCAGACATCGGCCTCTTCCATTGGATAGTCAGCAAGGTAGTCGGATATGGATCTTCCTTTTCATGGACTTTTGCATGACATAGGTGATATAAAATTTTACAAGGAGCATCAACTAATGGGCCATTCGGTTGGACAAGGAAGGTTTCTTGAGCAAGTACTTGATGGGATCCATTCGGGATACAAGCTTAATGGGAAAGGAGATCATGTAGTGCCGTGACTTTTAGGTAACCCATATAATAGCGACTCATGCTTTTTCCAAGGCAGTGTAATTAACTTCGTAACCGGCCAAATTTAGATTGGCATAGTAGATGGCTCTCTCTTTTTGGGTTTCTTCGAGATATTAGGCTAGCAAAGCCCTAGCTATAGTATTGATTGAAAATGATATTATTTCATTCGAAGCTCAATTTTCTTGCGATGATGATTCATCTCATGAGTTTGAATTTATTTCATCCCCATTTTCATTCTCTATTATCACACCGGAACAAGTACCCGATGATTCGGTTTGAAACTTTAATGTTTCAAACCTTTTCACCAATGAGGAGTACTTGTTCGAGTCGCCTTCCACGATCGTATCTTTGCCTTTGTGTGCGCCGCCTCCCATTCCAATTTCAAAATCGTTGGGAGGATATTCGTCTTTTCTCAATCCCCACTTATTTTTGTCACCCGTTCAATCCAAACCTCCCATCGTCCCTCCAAAACATTTAATTGGCGATGGTTCCTTTCTTACGCCTTACACATGTCGTCCGTTGTTCAAACGGAATTCATATTTTTCAGAGGGCATGCTTGTATGTGAGGGTACACTAGTTATCCTCCAAAGTCAAATTGTTTTTGTGGTGGACCCTCAATTATTTAGACTTCTAGTGTATAGTTAGTGTGAAGCCTAAATAGTAGTTTGTATATAGTTAGCTTTTTATTCTTTCTTTCTTTATTTTTTCTTCCCTTTTTAATTTAGTCTAATGTAATTAGTTGACTTTTTGTTATTTGTTTTTTATATGCTCGGTACTAACTTATTTTATAGATTCTTTGGACTTGTTCATATGGGCATCGCTCCATTTTTGGGTAATATCACTTTTTTCTTTCTTTGACTTGGTTCTTAATGTACCTTGAGGACAATGTCAAGTTTTAAGTTAGGGGGTGTGGGATATTCTATCCATTTATTCTTTTAGTCCATGTTTTTGCTCACATGTTAGTTACTTAGCATGCTTTTCTTAGAAAAATTGAAAATTTCAAAAAGATTTTCGTTATTTTTTCTCCTTTATTGGGCTTTTTGCCTTTGTTTTTGATGATAAATTTCAATAATTTCCCGATCCAATAGACAGCCCAATGACGCATGTTCTCGATTTTAGAAGTTATTAGACTTTAGTCTCACTTATTGATATTATGAATAACTTCATGAATTAAAGTTTAATCTCGTGCATTTTTCTTATTTTACTGATTTGGTTTAAGATTTTTATAACTCGGTAATCTTTTGTTGCATTGCATATACTTACACCGAGTAAGCTTTGTACCTTTCGTCATTTGTGAGTGTATACACTATTCTTTTCTCATTGAAAACGTTGAATTAGTTGGTAATCTCACTATTATTTCATTTGATCAATCATTAATTGAGTTCATACTTTAAATGTGTTACTTGATCATGATTTTCATATATTGTTTTGACTCGAGAATTGCGTAAACTTTTGGAAATGATCATAGGAATTCTTTGTTATATCACCCATATTAGCCTTGACCTGACCCTTATATGTTTACCCTCATTAACCCCTTTAAGCCAAAATATTAGCCTTTCGTTTCATAACCCCATTCCCATAACCAACTCCAAATTGGAGTTTTAGCCCATATATACACTTACATACCTTTGTTTGGATTGTTGTTTGGGATTGAATATTGTTGTTGTGATGTCGGTTGCAATTTAAGCATATGAGAGTTTGAAAAGTAAAGAAAAAGTGAAAAAAGTGATGAAAAAGAGAAAGCAAAAAGAAAAAGAGAACAAAAAGAAAGCATGAGAAAAAGAAGAAAAGAAAAGAAAGAGAAAGTTGTATATTGTGTATATAGTTCACTAAGCTTTGATTACTCTCCCTGATGA
Organism: Sambucus nigra; assembly: GCA_949130495.1. Classification (NCBI taxonomy): domain Eukaryota; kingdom Viridiplantae; phylum Streptophyta; class Magnoliopsida; order Dipsacales; family Adoxaceae; genus Sambucus; species Sambucus nigra. The sequence goes on along the minus strand of OX422213.1, from coordinate 129,593,272 downwards.
TATATGTAATGTTGTTTTGGAACTAATTTTCCAATTTTGATATTGCTCGCATTTTCCTATTATCCCAGGTTTTCATCCCGAACACTTTGAATCCGTACACACATTCCTTCATTTCGTACCCAAGCCTAACCTACATTACAACCCTATTAAAGTCCTATGTGATCTTAGGTTGATCTAATTGAAAAGTCATAATAGTTTTGATAATCTATGAAAATGCATTTCCCCTCTTTTAATGTGCGGTATCTTTCATTAAGATTCCAGTTTTTCTTTTTATATATAGCGTTCTTCATTTGTGACATGTGTGCGGCCTAGTTTCCATTTACATTTACTCTTTATGCCCGCATGTTCCGTGTGTTACCTCCCTATTTCAAGTGAATTTCATTTGATGAGTGTAATTCCCGTGAGGATTGAATGTATGCTTGCTTTAATTTAGTATCTGATTTATATAAGTTTTCGCTAAATCACACTTTGCATGTGATCTATCCCCTCCCACATTTTAAGGTTTCAATTCTATGAGGTGCATTCTATAATGTTAATGATTTTGACTTTTGTTTGAATTCGTTCAATGTGCTAACAATGCGTATGAAATCCTTTTCGCCATTATTGGGCATATTTTGAGGAAACCATGTGATGTTTGTGGGTAGCATCCCTGAAAACCCTCACGAGACGACACTCTTCCACTAGGGTGACCTAGGGGTTTAACGGCTTATTTCATACGCTAAATGAAATCAAATCGGTCGCGAAATCTGCTTTGTCTTTTATTGATTTTATACCATACTTTTGTACTATCTCGTGCTTTTGGTTTGATTGTAGTTCTTGTTGCATCCTATTTCATTGTTATGTACTAGAAATGGGTAAGTTAGGGGGTGTGATGATACGTAAATATTGCGTATTTCATCCTCCGAACGGACGCATTTTAGCCCCCTCGGGTATCTTATTCCCTATATTTATGCTCGTAAACCAGGCAACCTCGGATTTCTACGTTAACATGTTTTGCAGGGGTTAATTGAGCTTTTATAGGTAATTGGATGCTAAGTATGAAGTTTAGACGCATTCTGGTGAAGTTCCGTACGCAAATGCACGTTCAAGGGATTTTAGTCTTTTCACATCTTAGGTACCTGGCCCGATATTTCACGAAAGTTGTAGCCCTCCTCGCTAGCTTCGCGTGGACGTGAATGGTGCGCGATTCCGAGTCCGTATGAGAAGTTACAGCGATTTCAGCGGAGGGAAAAATAAGGAAATCAAAAGAGGAGGAGAAAAGGGAAGAAAAGAATGCAGTGTGCTGCTTGGATCACCCCTACTTGATCGATCGATCGACCCTTTTGGCCGATCGATCGATCCCCTTTTTTTAGGAAATATTTTGCCTTTTCTTTTCTATTTTTATTCCAACTTAGTATAAATACCCATTTTGTTGTATTAAACAGATATATACGATTTTAGGTTAGTTTAGCTTAGGGTTTGAGTGTTTTGGAGAGTTCTTCTTCAATTGTTCTTAGTTTGACACCCCATTTGGGTTAAATGTTGCACTATTCATCATCCTCTTCCTTAATATAGTTTGTATTTCTTCATTTCTTGCTTTCTAATTAGATTTATATGCTTTACTTCCTTGCTTTCTAGTATAATTTTACCGCATTTTTTTTATTCCATTTATTTACCCCGTTTTTACGATGCTTTCTAGGTAATTTAAATTAGGTTGTGTTTGAATGGAACTCACTTGGGTTAACGCGTTACTTTACTTAGTGATAGTGTTTACTTAGTGATAGTGTTTACGCCTAGGAGATTTGACGGGGCATATCATGTATGTCCCGTGCTTACGACCTTTCGCTCGTAATTTTCGGGATATTTGTTGACGCCAAAATCTTATTAGGGTTTTATGAGGATTTAGGGCCGTGACAACCCTTGATTTAAATAACTGTCAAAACGAGATGCATTTGTAATAACTCGTTGACCCATGTAACCATTTTATACAAATTAACCCGGGTGAGGGATATTCGATGCAACCTATAGTTTTACTCGCTTCGTTAATGTAGATTTATTTTCCATCGCCTAGATAAAACTTTCCTTTTATGCGTCTTTTTCCTTTTTAGTTTGTAATCACCTTTATCCCTTTTTATTTCAGAATATTAAATTATATAAATTCTAACCACTCGTCTTTATGGATTTTCGATACCCAACTTACCACTCTGCTTGCCCTGCAAGTGTAGTTGTAATTTAGGTTTGTTTGTATAGTCTCGCCGTGACAGAAAATAACGACTGTGCACTTACACGTGCACACTTCTTGCGCGCTATCAAAATAGTGCCGTTGCTGGGAACTAGTTTGTTTAGAATTTATTTGATTTAGTATTTCATAGTATTTTATTTCTATTTGTATTATTTGCTAATATTTTGCAGGACTTCCACATTTGAGCACTTAGAAACACTCGAATTTTTCCCGCGCGCACTTTGTGGAATCCGCCACTTCGAGCCATTTTTGGGGTAAGTATGTCTTATTCCAATTCTTTCGGTAATCATTGTTATAATTCTCAAAATTCTCACAAACCTATGACTTTCGGCGAATACTTAGAATCCCAAAGTATAACAAATTTAAATATGACTTTGGGCGAGTATAAAGAAAGTCAAAACTTGGGTTATTGGAATTTTGATGATGATGACAATGATTTTGGGCCTTTACCCCCTTATAATAGGAATTTTGAAACGAATTTGAATAGTTTTCAAAATTCCTATCATAATGAGTTTTCGTTTAAGTCCGATGGTAATTTTCAAAGTTCCCATTTTTATGCATCTGCACCTCGACCCATGACATTCGGGGAGGGTTTGCGTATGTATGAAAATGAGAAAATTGAAACACGTTATCGAGAAGAAAATCGTTCGTGGGAACATGACTTGGATTTGCTTCTGAGACTTTCGAGGTCGAAAAATGTTTTGAACCAAATGAGGTACTTGTACCTACTTTGGAACAAACTATTCTTGACTTTTCCAATCTCTTAATAGATATTAAAAGTGAGAATGATAATGACATAATATCTATTTACGATGAAATGATTTCTTCTTTGGCCCCCAAAGAAGAACATTTCATTGAAAATGATATTATTTCATTCGAAACTCAATCTTCTTGTGATGATGAATCATCTCATGAGTTTGAATTTATTTCATCCCCATTTTCATTCTCTATTATCGTACCGGAACAAGTACCCGATGATTCGATGTGAAACTTTAACGTTTCAAACCTTTTCACCGATGAGGAGTACTTGCTCGAGTCGCCTTCCATGATCGCATCTTTGCCTTTGTGTGCGACGCCTCCCATTCCAATTTCAAAATCATTGGGAGGATATTCATCTTTTCTCAATCCCCACTTATTTTTGTCACCCCTTCAATCCAAACCCCCCATCGTCCCTCCAAAACTTTTAATTGGCGATGGTTCCTTTCTTACGCCTTACACATGTCGTCCGTTGTTCAAACGAAATCCATATTTTTCGGAGGGCATGCTTGTATGTGAGGGTACACCGGTTATCCTCCAAAGTAAAATTTTTTTTGTGGTGGACCCTCAATTATTTAGACTTCTAGTGTATAGTTAGGGTGAAGCCTAAATAGTAGGTTGTATATAGTTAGCTTTTTATTCTTTCTTTCTTTATTTTTTCTTCCCTTTTTAATTTAGTCTAATGCAATTAGTTGACTTTTTGTATTTGTTTTTCATATGCTCGGTACTAACTTAATTTGTAGATTCTTTGGACTTGTTCATATGGGCATCGCTCCATTTTTGGGTAATATCGCTTTTTTCCTCTCTTTGACTTGGTTCTTAATGTACATTGAGGACAATGTCAAGTTTTAAGTTAGGGGGTGTGGGATATTCTATCCATTTATTCTTTTAGTCCATGTTTTTGCTCACATGTTAGTTACTTAGCATGCTTTTCTTAGAAAATTTGAAAATTTCAAAAAGATTTTCGTTATTTTTTCTCCTTTATTGGGCTTTTTGCCTTTGTTTTTGATGATAAATTTCAATAATTGCCCGATCCAATAGACAGCCCAATGACGCATGTTCTCGATTTTAGAAGTTATTAGACTTTAGTCTCACTTATTGATATTATGAATAACTTCATGAATTAAAGTTTAATCTCGTGCATTTTTCTTATTTTACTGATTTGGTTTAAGATTTTTATAACTCGGTAATCTTTTGTTGCATTGCATATACTTACACCGAGTAAGCTTTGTACCTTTCGTCATTTGTGAGTGTATACACTATTCTTTTCTCATTAAAAACATTGAATTCGTTGGTAATCTCACTATTATTTCATTTGACCGTTCATTAATTGAGTTCATACTTGAAATGTGTTACTTGATCATGATTTTCATATATTGTTTTGACTCGAGAATTGCGTAAACTTTTGGAAATGATCATAGGAATTCTTTGTTATATCACCCATATTAGCCTTGACCTCACCCTTATATGTTTACCCTCTTTAACCCCTTTAAGCCTAAATATTAGCCTTTCGTTTCATAACCCCATTCCCATAACCAACTCCAAATTGGAGTTTTAGCCCATATATACACTTACATACCTTTGTTTGGATTGTTGCTTGGGATTGAATGTTGTTGTTGTGATGTCGGTTTCAATTTAAGCATATGAGAGTTTGAAAAGTAAAGAAAAAGTGAAAAAAGTGGTGAAAAAGAGAATGCAAAAAGAAAAAGAAAGCATGAGAAAATGAAGAAAAGAAAAGAAAGAGAAAGTTGTATATTGTGTATATAGTTCACTAAGCTTTGATTACTCTCCCCTATGATATATGTAATGCCGTTTTGGAACTTACTTTCTAATTTTGATATTGTCCGCATTTTCCTATTATCACGGGTTTTCATCCCGAACACTTTGAATCCTTACATACATTACTTCATTTCGTATCCTTGCCTAACCTACATTACCACCCTATTAAAGTCCTATGTGATCTTAGGTTGATGTAATTTAAAAGTCATAATCGTTTTGATAATCTCTGAAAATTCATTTGACCTCTTTTAGTGTGCGGTATCTTTCATTGAGATTACTGTTTTTCATTTTATATATAGCGTTCTTCATTTGTGACGTGTGTGCGACCTAGTTTCCATTTACATTTACTCTTTATGCCTGCATGTTCCGTGTGTTACCTCCCTATTTCAAGTGAATTTCATTTGATGAGTGTAATTCCCGTGAGGATTGAATGTATGCTTGCTTTAATTTAGTATCCAATTTATATAAGTTTTTGCTAAATCACACTTTGCACGTGCTCGCTTCCCTCCCACTTTTTAGGTTTCAATTCTATGAGGTGCATTCTATAATGTTTATGATTTGCACTTTTGTTTGAATCCGTTCAATGTGATAATAATGCGTATAAAATCCTTTTCGCCATTGTTGGGCTTGTCGCATGTTAGGTTGGGCATATTTTGAGGAAACCATGGGTTGTTTTTGGGTAGCATTCCTGAAAACCCTCACGAGACGACACTCTTCCACTAGGGTGACCTAGGAGTTTAACGACTTATTGCATATGCTAAATGCAATCGAATCGCCCGTGAAAGTGGCCTTATCTTTTATTTCTTTTATACCATACTTTTGTACTATCTCCTGCTTTTGGTTTGATTGTAGTTCTTATTGCATCCTATTTCATTGCTAGGGACTAGCAATGTGTAAGTTAGGGGGTGTGATGTATGTAAGTATTGCGCATTTCATCCTCCGAATGGACGCATTTTAACCCCCTCAGGTATCTTATTCCCTATATTTATGCTCGTTAACCAGACAACCTCTGATTTCTATGTTAACATATTTTACAGGGGTTAATTGAGCTTTTATAGGTAATTGGATGCTATGTATGAAGTTCGGACGCATTCCAGTGAAGTTTCGTACGCAATCGCACGTTCAAGGGCATTTTAGTCTTTCCACAGCTTGGGTACCTGGCCCGACATTTCACGAAATTTGTATCCCTTCTCGCTAGCTTCGCTTGGACGTGAACGGTGCACGATTTTGAGTCTGTATGAAGAAGTTACGGGGATTTCAGTGGAGGGAAAAATAAGGAAATCAAAAGAGGAGGAGAAAAGGGAAGAAAAGAATGCAGTGTGCTGCTTGGCTCACCCCTGCTTGATCGATCGATCGACCCTTTTGGTCGATCGATCAATCCCATGTTTTTAGGAGATAAAGCCTTTTCTTTTCTTTTCTCTTTTCTTCTCTATTTTTATTCCAACTTAGTATAAATACCCATTTTGTTGTAATAAACAGATATATACGATTTTAGGTTAGTTTAGCTTAGGGTTTGAGGGTTTTGGAGAGTTCTTCTTCAATTATTCTTGGTTTGACACCCCATTTGGGTTGAATGTTGCACTATTCATCATCTTCTTCCTTAATATAGTTTGTATTTCTTCATTTCTTGCTTTTTAAATAGATTTACATGCTTTCTAATTTAGGTTTACATGCTTTATTTCCTTGCTTTCTAGTATAGTTTTACTGCGCTTATTTATTGCGTTTATTTACCGCGTTTTTAGAATTCTGGGTAATTTAAATTAGGTTGTGTTTGAATATATCTCACTCAGGTTAACGCGCTGCTTTGCTTAGTGATAGTGTTTATGGGTCTATTTTGGGTGCGTTGTCCTAGTTATTACGCCTAGGAGATTTGACGGGGCATATCATGTATGTCCCGTGCTTACGACCTTTTGCGCGTAATTTCTGGGATATTTGTAGACTCCAAAATCTTATTAGGCTTTTATGAGGATTTAGGGGCGTGACAACCCTTGATTTAATTAACTGTCTAAATGAGATGCATTTGTAATAACTCGTCGACCCATGTAACCATTTTATACAAATTAACCCGGGTGAGGGATATTCGACGCAATCTATAGTTTTACTCGCTTCGTTAATCTAGATTTATTTTCCATCACCTAGATAAACATTTCCTTTTATGCATCTTTTTCCTTATTAGTTTGTAATCATCTTTTCCCCTTTTTATTTCAGAATATTAAATCATATAAATTCTAACAACTCGTCTCTGTGGATTTTAGATACCCGACTTACCGCTCTGCTTGCCCTGCAAGTGTAGTTGTAAGTTAGGTTTGTTTGTATAGTTACGGTGAGTCAGAAAACAACGACTTTGCACTTACACGCGCACACTTCTCGCGCGCTATCACTTATGCTCATTAAAGGTTGCCCCTATCCTAATCTTGCACATTTGGCTACTAGAACCGAGATTAATAACAACAGTTTCATCTTCATTAACTTGAACACGGTTATGTTATTTTTTATTAACCTTATTTAGATCAGTTAAGAATTATTCATTTGTAAAATCATCATCATCAAGAGTTTGATTAGAGCCAAGACAATTAATATAAGGCACAACAAGATACTCAAAATATTTATTTATTTTATTAATAGGAAAAACAGCATTAAGAACCTCATTAAAGGAGGTCTCGATTACATCAGAGTGAGGGGAAATAACTAAAGGGGAAAGGGGATAAACATCGGGGTTAGGTTGAACATTAGTAAGTGGCACTGGTGTAGCATGCCAATTGAGAAGAGGTGCATCAACATCTTTGATGAGGCAGTATGGATTAGATGATGTAGCCCCTGAGTGGATCATCCAGAGTGTCAGCCTCAGTATCTATAAATTGAAAGATTCCTCGGAGTCACTGCCCTCAGAATCCCCGGTATTAGTTGTGGTCTCTTTAATGAGTGGTTGTGTAAGGTGTTGGGAACTTTTGTCCCACGGGTAGCTGTCTTAAAAGAATATCTCCATTCCTAGTTTAATCCTTTTGTCTACATGGTCATACTAAGGTTCAGGGAAGCCGCAGAAGGGGAAATCTTCACCTTCTGTGATGAATCTTCCATTTAGGTAATCTCCCAAGCTAGTTCTAGCGCATTCTAACCTCCTCTTCAGTCGAGGCTGATGGATCAATCTAAGTTCTTCTTCTGATGGTTGATAGCCCAAGCCACAGGGAGGAAAGGCCTCCTTCAACACAATAGGTTCAATTATCCTTTGCTATCTTTGCCCTAGCCCCAGTCCGAGCATAAAGTGCATGTTCTTCAATATATAGATGACATTGACATTTCCATGAGGATCATATTCTGGATAAATCGTGTCTTTGAAGTCATCCTCTGCTAGGAGTAGGAGTTGTTCAACTTAGAATCCTAATAGAAGCATATCATTCACCCCGTGTTGTATTTTAAGTACTAGATTACTGGTACTTGTATTCTCGGTGTGGTCATTGTCTCCCAAGATAGTAATAACTTGCCCATTGGCGAATAACGTCAATTTCTTATGAAGGGAAGATGACACTCCCTTGATGCTATGGATCTACGATCGTTCGAGCAGCAGATTAAAATAGACGGGGATGTCGATGATGTGGGATTCAACAACAGGATTTATAGGGCCATCCCCTGTTACAAGCTTAATAGATCCCATTACTTCTCAATGGGTCTTGTCGTACGCACATACGGTAGCAGAGGTTGGAGCAAGGTCGCTCACTTTCAATACCAGACAACTGAGGGTTCTTAATGGGAAAACATTCAGAGTTTATCCATTGTCAACGAGAGAGAGGGGGACAGTTTTCCTCATAACTTCAACAGAGATATTAAGAGCATGATTGTGGTTGGGAACACTTTTGGGGATTTATTCTTAATAAAAGGAGAGAATTTGAGTAGAGGAGAGGGATCCGACTAGGTTCACCGCTTCTTCTGGCATAGTTCAGGGAGAAACCGTGGCTCCTGTGAGTAGTTTGATTAGGGAACTTCGGTATAGATGGGAAGACATAAAGAGTCCCCATAAAGTGATTTTGGCTTGGTTTTTCTTCAGTTGATCGAGGATCTTACTTTCCTCGAGGGTCATTTTTGGCATAAGGAGATTCTCGGCACCCTTTCACTTATTGCTCGCTGATGGTTGAAGATTTGGGATTTGGTAATCTCTTCCTGACCTAGTCATATGGTTCACAGAAGAAGGGAAAAATAAAAATCATGTTTCTTCATCAATATTGGGTTGGTCGACCACCTCGCTGATTTCTCCTATAAGCTCCTCGGATGATATTATTCTGCATATATCGGCTATCAAACTAGTCTTCTCTAAATCTTGCTCTTCATCTAAATCTTCGAAGTCGTCCCACCATTCGGTGGCAATGATATTGTCTTTCCATGCAAAGTCAATGCATTCCACAACTTCCACGGCCTCTTCGTATAATTCCTCTCATTCGATTGGGAAATGCAGAATTGAAGGGACTAAGCGCCCTTATAATTTCAAAGCATCGAGTAGTTCAGATATACTATAAATATTACCAGTCTGTTGAAGCAAGTTTTTCATGATCTGGACCATGTCATCTAGACTGACTTTGTCTATTGGCACCACCCAATTGTCTGACTCTCTGGCCTATTTTTGATCTTCTATGAAAAACACATTGAATCTCTGATAGTCGATGGTTATCTGGGAGGGAAATTTCAGCTTGAACTCTAAGAGTTGGTTCAGCACTTTTGACAGTTCCATATCTTTACCTCCAGAATGGGTGCGGACAAATATGCATACTAGGGTGAGAATGGATAAGTCTTGGTCGGTAAGGCTGGTAGGGTGTAAGAGGAAATATGGGCATATTTGGAGAGGTTTAGGAGAGTATATGGGTATGATTGGTGATTTACTCGACATGATTTGGGTGGATGGGTCAAATTCTGAGTCTACTTCAAGGAAGATGGCAATTGCATGATTCGGGAGTGGATTATGGGTAGTATTTGGTTTGGGATTAGCTGGTGGGGCGATGACACCCCAGTTAATTAGGCTTTGGATCACATTTTATAGATGGAAACATTAGTTGATGATATGGCTAGCAGTTTAATAAAAGTCACAATGGGCATCAGGCTTGAAGTTTTTCGGAAGTGGGTTTGGTAATGGATAAGGGTCCAAGGGTTTGATAAGATTTCATATCAAGAGGGCTTGGTAGACTTTGGAGAGAGGAGCATGAGTATTCCTTTCATACCGAGTTTGGTCGACTTTTTGGTGCCCATGAAGAGGCAGGCTAAGAGATGTTTTTTATGGTAGAAACCGTGGTACTAGAAGGTTTTTTAAACTTTATAGGAGCAAACTGTTGAGAGGTTTTCCTAGACTCAACTTCTATCTTGACAAGACTTTCTTCGATCTCCACTCCTGCTTCTCGAAGGTCTCGAAAGTGAGGATAATACTTTCCTCCCACTGCTGCTCGGACATGTGGTAGGAAGTTCTTCTTTACGATACCGACTTGTTCTTCTTCGAAAGGTCGATTGGTCAAGGTAGCTTCTTTTTCTCTCCACCTTGCTATCAAGGTGCTGACTGATTCCCCAGAGTTCTTCTTAAGTAGCTCTCTATGTCACGGAGGGTAACTTCTAGATCTTCATTGTACTTGTACTATGACATGAACTCGCGGGCAACATCTTCCTAACTACGGATCCTGAATTCCTCTAGGGATAAGAACTAACGGAGAGCGCTATCATTCAAAGTCTCCTGGAAAATTTGGGATATTATTTCTTCCGAAGCCCCTAGGAGAGTCATGGCTAAGTGGTAGCTATGAAGGTGAACTACGGGGGTCCACTACCTCTGAACTTCTCGATGTTGAGAATCTTAAATTTTTCCAGTAACCTGACTTTAGGATAGGGAGACATGTGGGTGTAGTCCATATAGTTCCCAGAGAGTCTGACTTGATCGAACTAGTCAACATCTTGAGGTATTCCTTGGCCTTGTTCAATTCTTCCACTTTCAGGTCAATAATCACGGGTAAGTTATCCCCTGGCTGAGCAAGGTTTGGCATAGGCAGATGGGATGGCGGTGGCTCATTAGCAGGAGGATCATGGGGAGCACGCTGGTATTCCTTGGGAACCCAAGTAGTCTTGGGTATAGGCATACACATAGCACTGGGGAAAAGGACCTCAGGCTCTTCGGGGATAGGGGCTCAGTTTCTTTGCATGTCATGAACCTCGATTTGAAGGTTGTCAATTTTGGCAGTGAGATGAGCTAGAATTGTTAACAGATTCGGCTGTGCATTCGGCACTTGATCCGTGTTCTCCATGGAAGGCGGGTGAATCTCAGACTCAGAAGAAATAAAGGAACTGATGAAACTTTGAGGAGGTTCGACTGAGATCGAAGCCAATAAGGAGTCAGGCCAAGAATATGTGATTGACCTGATAAGGAGAAAAATTCGAATTTATTTTCGAAAAAGAAAAGAAGGGAAATTTGTTATTTTCAGAAAAGGAGGAATTTTTTTTTTGACATTTTTAGAAAATATGAGGACAAAAATGTTTTTATTTATTTTTTTATACAAAAGGAAAAGATTTTTTTTTGATATTTTTGATAAAATAGGAAAATGTTTTTGGACACTTTGGAAAAGAGAGAGGAAAAGGTGAGAGACGCGTCTCAGCATGATTATTATGTTTATTAAGTTCTCACTTATATTAAGATGAAAAAAGAAATGTCGGGCCGGACTCAAGCCTGGAAATATTGGGTTTGCAACATAAGTAAAAGCTAGGGTTGGACTTGTTACTAGGCTCACGGGCAGGGTTCCAATTTAAAAGTTGTGCAAAAATTTGAGGGGCAGGCCAACTCGAAATTTTGACAGAGTTTCGGGTCAGAACTAAGAATCTAATATGTGTGTCCTAGGTTTGACACCTATATGCGGGTATGCATTTGTTAGGTTAATTGGAGAGTGTTCCCCAATTTGGCGTGGCTTCCATAATATACGTCTTGCTTTGAGGGCAATCGGTACGTGTGGACAAGCCATTTTATATACCTAAGTGTACGTGAAATGCCTCACTATATACCTCGTGGGGACGGTACGTTTGAGACCGAATTTGATATACTCGACGTACGTGAGAGAGTTCCTAGCAATATACCTCCCATCATGACTTCGGCCAAGCAGTACGATGCAGGGGAACCGTTCGATATACGTTGAAGGTACTTGACCAATGGAAGGTGAAAGTCATATCGCTTAGGCTAACTGCGACCTGCAGACTAGCTCGCGCCCATCAAGAAGTGACTCCCCAGTTACAGGAGAAAATTTGGTCAATAGTAATGATCTTTGGTGATGTTGTGTGTACCATGCATGATTATTTGATTGGTCTCTTATGGAGAGAGTATCTTTATTGATCATGCCTAACCGAGAATAAGGTACAAGTATAAACAGTAGAGTAATGATAACATGTGAGAGTAGTTGGTGCGTGAAACATATGGATAGACGTGATCCTAGGTGCACATGATGTGAAGTGTCCATGGAAAAAAATTCTACAAGTGTGTGAATAGTGGCATAAGCATGAGGTACATATGTACAGGGATTGATAAGGGAAAAATAAAAATAGGGGAATATACAAGATGTTGCTATTGAGGCCATCCTGGTTAGCGCCTGGGGGAGGGAAGAGAGATGTGAGAGATACATCTCCCCTCGGGAAGGCTGCACCACAGTATCACACCCCTCTTTGGAAGGTTGATTCGGCCATTATCAGTATGGGGGTAAATGTGAAGAGATAGAGTCCCCAACCTATTTTGCACAAAACATGCAAAAGAACATGTTGCCACTTCGAGAGAGCGGCATCAAGTACAAACTGATGCATACAAAACCAATAGTTCGAAGCTCCGGGGGCTACGTTACGGAATGGGAAGGTATTAGTCACCCATCCCTCCCTTTAGATCTCTCATGGTCTAGTGTTATTATCTTCCTTTATACCCCGTGAAGTGTGTGTGCATATTTATATAATGGAGATAAGATTTATTCAACTCATACCATGGACAAGGTAGAGTGAGGTCATCCATAGGAATATTCCCAAAATAATATATGTAGAAAGTTTTATTTGTGCGTTCATCACGATATTGATCGTTATAAGGAAACGATAATATGTGTTAGATTAAACTCAAATAAGTATGATATATATATAAGTATGAAAGTTGGAGATTTTTTAAAAAAAAATAGGGAATTTGAGAAATTGAGAAAATTTGGAAAATTGGACTTGAGTCTCGAATTTTAATTCGAGACCCCTACGTAGCCTATAAAGGCATCAAAATCCACGTAATTCGAAGGTAGCATAGGGTTGGGGTTTATCCCATAGATCCGAACGGAATTTCATTATATGTGTATGTGTAGAAAATGTATTTTTTACGTTTTGGCAAAAGTGTGATGGATAATTTCGTTCGGAATCTACGGGTGTAACCCTCTTTTATTTGTTTTTGGGATTTTTGTAGAAAATAAAGTGTGTGAAATATACTAATAAAAGTGTAGATATTAATGTGTATGGACTAAATTAAGAACTACATTATGAATCTAATGTTTCGTATGCAAAAACAAGGAATTTAAAGAGATATTGAAGGAATTAGACTTTTTTGAATCTTGATATTTGATCTTGGATGAAATCCCTTGATTGTTGAAGAATGTTGATGAAAGAGAAGGATATTTACCAAATTGAATGTGAAAAGTGTGGGAATGTAAGCTTGAATGGAACTTCACATGAGGAACTTCGTTGATATCGAGGAATGTTGTTGAGATCACTAATGCTCATGGATCTATTGTGTTTTTTCTAGGAATGAGGTCATGGCCCCTATTTATAGGGTCAGGGGGTGTCGATCGGCCTACCCTTGGGGGTTCCTAACGGCATGTGACCCCAGGTATAATGCCGATAGGCACGGTTAAGGACCTGCCAATTAGTATTCCCGTGCATATTTTCCTGAAAAAAATGATTATAGAACACAAACCGGTTATCTGAATTGTGCATGGGGCATAATGTTAGAAATGTATTTCAGAGACCTTCAAGATTCCTTCAGACTTTTCCTGGGTCTAGGATTTGACTTTGGGTCAAATATGGCTTGGAAGCGCACGTTAGTCCTTTGGACGGGAGATCGTCAGACGTAAATAGATCGTTCATCCACATGGTAAGTCAGAATCGTGCACGGGGCGGACCGTTGGAAAGGTTAGGATATGTATTAGACATTCCAAAGAGTTTTTCTCTGTTTGGTAGGTTGACCCTGGTCAACCGCGGCTCGAAAGCGCTCGGGAACCTTCATAGAAAAACTAATCGTTTGTTCGTATCGTAGGTAAGAATCATGCACGTGGCAGACCGTTAGAAAGAGTATTTAGTTCCCTTTAGAGATTCATTCAGTCTCGTTTGAGCTGAAGAGCTGATGATTAGGCTCAAATTCTTTCGAATTTATCCCCTTAATTTAGAAACTTTTACCATCTCGAGTAATGCAAAATGAGTATACTTATAACATTTCTTTGATACTAACTCCTTTTAACAAGTACATCTAGTTTCGTGTATTTCTCCTAAGTTTTGCAAGTATTTGAAGCATTGAGGAAGAAAGAAATTAGAAAAGCACTAAACAAAGTCAAAGGGTAATTTTGTAAATTTTTATCCACCGTCCGGAAATGAAGCCAACTAGAGAGTTGAAGAGAAATCAATTTTAAGAACATTAGAAGAAACGACAAGTCAATCCGAGCTACGATGGTAAAGTTACGAAGATTTGAAGTTGAGAACGAACAAGAAAAAGACCCATGGATAAAAAAGGCCTGCGATCCGGACCTTTTATTGAAAAAGGATCCGGACCGCTTCGAAAGAAATGTTCTGGATGAAAAAAGGGGACTACTCGGACCTTTTATTGAAAAAGGATCCGGACGGTATTGAAAAATTCTGTCAGGAAAAAGGGGGCGATCCGGACCTTTTTCCTAAAAAGGATCCGGACTGCCTTAAGCTGAGGAACACTGGTTTAATTAAGGGTCCGATCCAGACCGCCTCCCCCAACTAGTCTGGACCGCATTGGATTTTCTTCAATTTTTATATTCCTTTTCATAGTTTTTATGGAGTAAAAATTTTGTATATTTCGAAGCTTTTTATTAAGAGTAGTTCCGTAATGTTAGGGGTTCATTTTTTTCGTTTAGTTTTACCATTAATTTTGGAGAGCTTAGATTAGAGAGAAAAAGAACCCTAGTTTTTCATTAAGATTTCTGCTATAAAGGTTTTTGAATTCAAGTTTCTGCAATACAAGTATATTCAGTCGATTCTTACTTTCATTTATACTTTAATTAATTTCTTATTTCATCATTGCTCCATTCTCATCAGTTCTAAGCTAGTAGTTAAGATATTTTCTTATTTCAAACCATGTTTTCTTCTTGATTTAACATGGCTGGCTAAGTTTCTAAGGGCTAGGGTGCATGAACCCCACCCGATGTAATTCACGATAATGGGAAATAGACTTTTGAATTAAAATCTTAAATGAATCGTGTTGCGTAACTGTTGCAACCGTCGTAGGACTTTTGATCTTGTTTGCCCGAGGTAATCGGGATGCTTAAGAGTGCGACACACATATTGGTTAATGCGACACCGCTTTTTTCTTGCCTTTGATTTCATATGGTGCGGGCTACGATCCCTCATATATGGAATGCTTAGGATTAATAAAGACTGGGCTCATTTAAGAATTTTAATTCCGAATCTAGTATCCTACGAAGTGAATTACTAGGGTGTGGGGGATTGTAATCCAACCTCTTGTTCTCATTTCATAGCTAAACGTTTAGTCCATTTATCATCAGTATTTTAGTTAATTAGCGTAGTTGCATGTTGTTAGTGCTTAGTTTCATTAGTAGTTACTTTAAAATTTTCATATAGTCGTATTTGTTTCATCTCCGAAATCATATTTTCGTTTCTTTTAGAGTCAAAGCTAGGATTATTATTCTTTCCAACGTCATTACGTTTATTCATCCTATTTCCCTGTGGAGACGATCTCGACTTACCGGGTTTATTACTAACGTGACAGGCTTGCACTTGAGCCTATATTAGCACGAACACTAGATAGACATTTATGGTCGCGTCAAGTTTTTGGCACCGTTACCGGGGATTTAGGTAGACTTAGGGTAGATCGAGTCAATCTAAAGCCTAGACAAAATAAAAAAAAAAAATCATCACTCACAAGCTTTTAATGCAAAATCCTGAGCAAACTCAAACTCCTCAAAATACTCAAACCCTAATTCACGAAAATCCAATCGTTGAGTATAATTCTGAGAGTCCTCATACGCCTCGCATTCCACAGTTGTGGGTTCCACCTCCTACCCCTGAGCACTCTATTGCTAGTTACACCCTGAGTCAATCCTAGAATCACACATCTAGGACATCAAAAGAGTATTTCGAGTCACTTGAAGAATGAGCGATGTCGAACGCCGCTAGTTTTGACACTAGAGAGGGACATCCACCTTATCGTCCCATGAAAGACTTACTCTTTCGAGAACGAACTATCACTCCTGGTTGCATTTTACTCCCGTATAATGCCGATCAGTTCCACTTCCGCAATGAGATGATACATATTCTACCTACTTTCCATGGCATGGATTCGGAGAAACCATACCTGCATATCAGAGAGTTTGAAGAGGCATTTGACACATTTAGTGAGCAATCTTAAACGCAGGATATCGTTCGCCTAAAGCTTTTCCCTTTTCCTTAAAGAATAAAGCCAAGACCTGGCTATGGTCTCTACCCCAAAACTCTGTTATTTCCTTGAGGGATATGCAATCCAAATTTATCTCAAAATTCTACCTACCGCATAAGACCAACTCTGCTAGGACTCAAATCCAAGGTTTCCGACAACAAGATAATGAGCCTTTTGACAAGTGTTGGGAACGTTTCCAATAGTTGGTAAGAGCATGCCCCCATCATGGTTTTGAACAACACCACTTGATCTATTGTTTTCATACTGGGTTGACAGTGGCTTCCAAACAACTTGTGCAAACAATGTGTGAAAGAACTTTTTGGGACTTAGACTCCATCGATGTGTAACACCCCGTATTATTGAGGATTTAAATAATTATGTGATTAATTATTATTGTTGGATTAATTAAATTAATATGTGAGAATTAATTGAAAGATTAATCCGGATTAAAACTGAATATTTACTAGCGTGACGAGAGTTAGTAATTATTAATATTACTGTGAGAATAAGTAAAATGGAATGATGATTTCATATAGCTGGTCGTGAGAGAGAGAATACGACAGTTTGGTATATTAAGTCGGGACGCGCGTGTGAGTCTTGTCGGGACCAATTAAACGGACTATAAAGGTAAACTATTTTTAAGTAACTCGTATGATCATTTTGAGTGTGCCGTTGAGTCTGGGAGGGTCGAGATAGCCAAAAAAATCTTTTCAGGTATTTTATTTGGACTCCGGGATATTTTTAGGCCATACCGACACCCCGTAGGGGTAATTTTATAATTTGGAATTTTGGAGAAATTAAATGGACGATAATTAGAGAAGTATTATATCAGCTAATTGGGGTAAATTAGGGTGAGAATATACTAAAATCAAGAGAGAGCCACAATGGGTGAGGGAGAGCAAATCCTAAGGGAGGAGACCAATCTAGCACCACCTTCCACAACCACCATCACCATCGTATAGATCGGAACGCGAGAAACGCATCTATACCAACAACACCAACGGATCAGACCTTCGAAATCAAGCCAAGTGTTTATGACTTTCTTTCCATTAGCGATAATTGTGTTCATGTTAGTATAGGAATTAATTACATGATTTGAATTGGAAATGGGTGATTGTAGAGAATTAATATCACAAATTGAGAGTTATCTTGATGAAGAATTTAACCCTAATACATGTAGAATAGGAAACATGGAAATATATGATGTGATTGAGAAACGAATTTGGGTTTTAATGGTTCTTGAATTGAAATTGGAAGAACTGGGATTTTAATGATTTAATTTGGGGATTTCATGTTACTGATTTAAGGATCTAGGTGGAATCACAGGTTTTGGATCCTTAATGGCGAGTCTGTCCGAGTTTCCCTATAGAAAACTGCGTTTTCTACATTTTGTTCTCTCAGGCACTTCCTCCAAAACGGCTCCAAAATGCCTCAAAATGTCAGTTTATTAATCTGAGTAGAATGTGGGGCAAATTTTTAAGAAAGTTTTTTTTTTAAATGTTTATTCCAGAATAAATCCAAATAGTGAATTAAGGTTTATGTTGAGTGATTTGTAACCTTGTTAATTAAGTGGGGGAAATTTAATTGGATTCATGGATAATTAATGAGGATTTAACGATTCTGGAGTATTAGAAGTTATCCTTACATGTTAGAATATTGTTTAGTATTGGTTGTTGGGAGTTTGGGCTTGATACATAGGTTTTAATAAAAGAAAAAATGGTGGGAAAACGTATTGGGCTAGAGGTTGAAGACGAACTTCCCAGGTTGCGTGAAGTCGCTCAGACGACACGTGGAAGTCGTTCAAGCGACAGAGTCCTCTGGTTCGAGCTACAGGTCCAGAAAAATTTGGAAATTTCTATTTTTACCCCAAATCGATTATGTAGTTTATTGGAGTGATAGAAACTGTCATTTGGTGAATTTAACATAGGAAGGAATTACGGGAAAGTATGTGAGGGAAATGCTTTTATTATTGTGGAATAAGATTTACCTTGGAGATTGTAAGAGAGAGAGAGAGAGAGAGAGAGAGAGAGAGATAGAGAGAGAGAGGTGGTAATCTAATAATTATACTATACGTAATAATGAAGATAAAATACGTATGGGAAGTATATGAGTAGGTTGGGAGAATACCTATGAATTTTAATAGGATGTGTGCATGCCTACGATTATTATATTGCATTAATGAGTGTTAACTCGGGGGTGCAAGATTATTATTGTTAGGTGCATTAATGGGTGTTAACCCGGGGATGTAGGCTTATGATTGATAGGTGCATTAATGGGTGTTAACCTGGGGATGTAGGATTATTATTGTTAGGATCACTAATTGGTGATAACTCGGGGGTCCTGGATTATTATTGTTAGGAACACTAATGGGTGTTAACCCGGGGGTGCTGGATTATTATATTTTAGGTTCACTAATGGGTGTTAACTCGGGGGTGCATGATTATTATTGTTATGGCACTATTGGGTCTTAATCCGGGGGTGCAGGGTTAGTATATACATATGTGTGGAGATGGTGTGACTATATGTAGTTATATACATTATTACGATTTGCGCTAATGGGTCTTAACCCGGGGGTGTAGGATATATATATATGTATAGAGATGAGGTGACTATATATATATATATATATATATATATATATATCTGTGTGTGTGTGTGTGTGTGTGTGTTTGAGGAATTTCTAGTAAGTGAAACTAGTAGTCATGGTAATAAGGATAAATAAAATAATCTTAGTAAGAAAGATTTAATTACTCGAACGATAAATATGAAAAGTAGTGATCTGGGATAGACTACTTGTGAGCGTATTGTATGGGCAATACAGGTATACTACTGGTGAACATAGATAGTACTATGATGACTTCGAACTAGTTAGTTGGGTAGCATAGCTAGTATGGTTTAGAAGATGCATTAAGCGTGCATAATAGAAGAAAGGTGAGAATCTCATCCGAGAGTTCGATAACTAACATGCACATTATACTTGCTTTAATGCAGTTTTAAATACTTTCTAATAAATATTTTTAAAACATCTGGCTCTGACCCGTCTCTTGCATATCTTCCCTCTTTTGCTATATATATATATATATATATATATATATATATGTATGTATTAGTATAGGTGCCCAGCCACAGGGACACCGGTTCTAGATACTTGGATGGTTTGTCGAGCTGCAGCTATTCTGGAAGTTGCGGATCATTGAGATTAGACGCTTCTCTTATTTCATTTAGTTCCTAGTTCAGTTATTTGAGTTCGGGCTTGTGTCGACCATTCTCATTAGAGAGGTTGTACTCAATTTCCTTTGTAGTTATTTTTAGTTGAATTGAGTATTTATTATGGTTTAGTTTGTGAGTTTGAACTGGAAGGTTTTATCCAGTCTTAATTATTCAGTATTTTGTTCAGTCAGTATTCATTTCTTGTGTATATTTTATAATTAAATGTTCAGAAATTAAATAAATTAATTGGTTTCAAGTTTAATTGGAAATGTTTTGACACTAGCTTAATTAAATGTTCGGTAATTAATTGGATTTAAGTTTTCGACAGTGATGATAAGAATGATCCAATCGAACATTCTGTTATAAATTTTATAAAGGATTGATCACCCGATATTTAATTGGGCGGGGTGTGACACGATGCCCAGGCCCATCTTAAGTATGTTGCAGAGACTACTCAAGCATGGGACTGATCCGATCCTAATACCGAAATCCGGCCAGACAAGTATCGAGTATGCCTAATGCATCTGGTATATTTTAATTGGATAGTAATACCATAATAGACCGTCGATTTGATCAGTTTCAGAGAGAAATGAAAGATTTACTTGATAGACGATTGAAAGATATCTTAGTATCCAGCCGTGTCACGAAAGAAAAGGTGTGTGCTATCTGTGAGGCGGTTCATTCCACAAAGGCATGCCAGATGATTTCCTCCTATAAAGAAATGCACACCGAGCAGGTGGATGCAATAGGAGGGTTCAAGGGAAATTTTAACGCCGCATATGGTAACTCGTACAACCCTTCATGGAGAAACCACCCCGATTTTAACTATGGACAACCATAAGCTGTGATGAACCCACATTCACAGGTTGTCCCACCTCCACCCCCTCCTCAATTTCAGCAAGCACCACCTCCTCCAGCTCCGTATATTACTCCACCACAGAGGAACCTTGAGGATACAACAAACTAGTTTATAAACTCCTAGAGTGCAACCATGATCGCATGCTCGCCGACATGAATGCGAACATCTCAAAGTTAAAATCTTCGTTCAGTATCATAGAGAAGGGAAAATTCCCTGCCCAGGGCCAAAGACCTCCCAAAGGTCAACCTACTCTTCGCAATGAGAGAGTTATTGATTTATCACCTTCTCCACACGACGCATCAAAAACAAGGAGACTTCGCCTAGCACGAAAGAGGTCGAAGATATCTCCTTGAATGAGAGTTATAAAGAAGACAGTAGTAAGCCCGTGGTAATTGTCAATCCATCCTCCACCGCATCATTCCCTCAAAGATTGGTTCCTACCTAAAAAGGGACCCCCAGCGATGCAGTTCTAGAAGTGCTTAAAAATGTGAAATTAAATTTACCTTTCCTCGATGCAATAAGGCAAATTCCAGCTTATGCAAAAGTTCTAAAATACTTATTGATAGTCAAGAGGAGGATGAAGGTAAAGAAAAATATGTTTCTAGTACAGAACGTGAGCTGAGTTCTTCTTAACGATCTTCCACCTAAATTTAAAGATCCCGGTGCACCCACCATTTCTTGCACCATTAGAGAGAATAAATTCGAAAAGGCCTTACTCGACTTGGGGGCAAGTGTTAATATCCTCCCCTATTCAATTTATAGGCAACAAGATCTGGGCGACCCTAGGCCCACAATGATCACTCTCCAGTTGGCGGATTGAACTGTGAGGATTATGATTAGGCATAAATTCTTCCTAATTTATCCCTTGATTTAATTACTTTCAGCACCTCGAACAACATAATTGAGTTGACTTTATCTCATAATCTTGCTACTAACTGATCTTAATGAGTACGCCGAGTTTCTGGTATTTCGTAGTGATTTTACAGGTATTTCATGTCAAGAAACGGTAGAAGGAAATCGGAAGAATCAAGAAAGAAAGAAGGAAAGTCAAAAGGGAAAAAGCATAATTTCCATCCAAAATTCGGATGAGGTACCTAAAGAGAAGTTGAAGATATCACATTCATGAGCACATAGGAAGAAACGTCACCTCAATCGGAGTCCCGGAACAAAAGTTATGAGCACTTAAAGATTGAGCAAAGAGTCAACAGGCAGACCGGTCAGCCCCTACCCTAGACCGGTCCGCTTTGCCAAACTCCAGAAGACCCCGGATCACAAGTAAATCGAAGAAGGCAAAAATTAAAAGAACCAATTCGCCCCAAAATAAAAAGAACCGATCCGCTTCAGAGGCAGATCGGTCCGCCTAAGACCCGGACCGGTCCGGGTATCGAGATTTGCAAATCTAATCTTCTTCCAAAGAATCCTAGAGCAGCTGGAATTCCTAAATTCATGGAGGGTATAAAAACCTGATTTATTATTGTTATTTTACACGGAGAATTAATAGGATTTTCGTCTCTTTTTCCAGAAACCCTAGTTTAGCTACAAATTCCAGTTTTAATTAAAAAGATTGAAGCTTTATTCAGAGATTAGTGGATTACCAGTTTTCTTAATTGCTGCAATTACTGTTTGGGTGAGATTAGTGAGTTATTTCTTCTTTTCAATTTCATTCTACATTAATTCACAAGTTTCCTTAGATTAATTATGAATCCCTGCACATCAATCACTGTTTCCATCACTTTCATCATGCTAGGCTAGATTTTCTAAGGCCGGGGTACATGAACCCAGTCTGATGTGTTAATTGTATGTGTATAACATTAATCCTCTGAATTTAGTGATTGAATTCGACCGTATTGCATAGGAACATAACAATTGTAGGTCTTTATATCTCGTTTGCCTCTGGGTAATCGTGATGATTTAGAATGCAATTCGAGTGTTACTGTCGCAATACCGATTTACTCGTCCTCAGATTAGGTATGACGCGGGTTTGAACCACGTATACATAATGCTTGGGAGTACTAAATTTCGGGTCAAATCAATCAGTTAAATTTATGACTAATATTATAACTACAATTCACTAGGGTTGCGGGATTGTATTCCCGTCCTGTTTTTCTCATCAGTGAGTTCAAAACTTTTAAAATCATCTTCCATCATATTTTAGGTAGTTTAGTGTAATTGCATTCTTCAATAATTTCATAATTGCATTTAGTTATAATTATTCCCAAACCCAAATCATTTTTTCCTTTGTTTTTAGAGTCAGAGTTAGGATTCGTCCGTATTTTTCCCGTCGTCACAACTCCGTTGTCCATTTTCCCTGAGGATCGATACCCGACTTATCGGATTATTAATTGAGCGACAGGATTGCACTTAAGCCTAGAGTGAACGCATTTCTGAGACACATTTTTAGTCGCATCAAGTTTTTGGCGCCGTTGCTGGGGAACTAGGTAGACTTAGGATTAGATCGAGTCAATCCAAAGCTTTGACCAAAAATTTTCAAAAATCCAAAAACATAAAAAAAAATTCAAAAAGCACAAAAAGATTCGCAATCATCTCTCACAAGCTTTTAATGCAAAATTCTGAACTCACTCCCACACCCCATAATACTCCAACCAGCATTCACGAAAATCCAATTGTTGAGTATAATCCCGATAGTCCCCACACTCCTAACGCCCCACAGTTTTGGATCCCACCTCCCACACCGTCGCACTCAATCTCCAATATCACTCTATTTTCCTTCTTAGGACACACTCTGAGCACACCAAGTGAGAGAACCGAGTCGTTAAGTGAGGAAGATATGTCACAACATGGCAGTGCACCCGTCGGTGAGGAAGAGCCCCCATACCGCCCGCTTAGAGAATTCTTATATCCCGAGCGTACTGTCACTCCAGGATGCATTATACTCCCGTATAATGCTGGGCAATTCCGTTTCAAAAATGGGATGATCCAGATTCTACCACATTACCATGGTATGGATTCTGAAAAGCCATACCTCCACATTAGGGAATTTGAGGATGTGTGCGATACGCTCAATGATCAAACTTGCACCCAAGAGGTGATCTGCCTCAAACTCTTCCCTTTCTCGCTCAAAGATAAAGCTAAGAACTGGCTATGGTAGTTACCTCCGAGCTCGATTCCATCATGGAACGAGTTGCAATCGAGATTTCTCAAGAAATTCTTCCCAACACATCGAATAATCTCCATAAAGGCTCAAATTCAAGCATTCAGAGAAGCTGAAAATGAGCCATTTCATCGATGTTATGAGAGGTTCAATGAGTTAGTTACTTCATGCCCCCATCATGGATTTGATTCAGCGCAAATCATCTCTTTTATCTATAACGGGCTGAATCTTAACTCCAAGCAACTTGTTAAAACTATGGGAAGTGGTCCTTTTGTCGACTTAGATGCCCACGATGCTGAGCTTCACCTGAGGTATGTCACCGAGACTACCCAATCCTTGGATACATCTGACCCTAATGCTCAATATCAAAATTGGCAAGTGACCACCACTCCGTCGATGTCTGGCCTATTTCACGTAGATAAGAATTCTATGACGGACAACCGATTGGATACCCTTGAGAAAGTATTTCGGGACCTATGCGAGATATATGGAAAAGGACCAGCTAGACCCATACCAAACCTCGTCGAGAAGGTGTGTGCTATTTGTGAGGCGGGCCATTCAACTGAGGAATGCACGACGATACCCACCTACAAAGTAATGCTTCAGGAGCAAGTTAGTGATATAGGAGGATTTAAGGGTAATTTTGGTGCCCCGTACGAGAATTTGTACAACCCTTCATGGAAAAACCATCCTGGTTTTAGCTATTGGCAATAACATACCGCAATGAACCCTCCTTCACATATTGCCCCTCCTCCACCACAACACTTTCAACAAGCTCCACACATGCAAGGACATGTGCAAGCACCACCATCTCAAGGAGCGTATATTCCTCCACCGCGGAGAACTCTCGAGGATACCATGAATCAATTCATCGCAATCCAGACCGCAACCAATGCTAAATATGATCGTATGATTGGCGACATAAATGTAAGTTTGTCAAAGATATAATCCTCACTGAGTGTCCAAGAGAAGGGCAAGTTTCCCACCCAAGGCCAAAGACCTCCCTAAGGTCAAACTAGTGTTAGCTCCACCTCCACTGAACATCAGGAGAAATGTCAAGCTGTGACCACTCTTCGTAGTGGGAGATTCATTGATTTATCACCTCCCCCACACGACACGATAAAAGACAAGGAGATTTTGCCTGGAACGAAAGAGGCCAAAGATGTTCCCTTGAATGAGAGTGACACAGAAGACGCTAGTGAGCCAGAGGTAGTAGTGAAACCACCCTCTACGGCCCCGTTTCCTCGAAGGTTGATTACATCCCATAAAGGAAATCCACGTGAGGACGTGCTAGAAGTGCTGAAGCAAGTAAAGTTGAATTTACCTTTCCTCGATGCCATTAAGCAAGTTCCAGCTTATGCTAAAGTCATAAAAGACTTATTGACGGTAAAGATAAAGATGAAGGTAAATAAGAATATCTTTGTAACACAAAACGTGAGCTCCATTCTACTAAATGATCTCCCGCCTAAATTCAAAGATCCCGGTGCACCCACCATCTCCTACATCATTGGAGAAAATAAAATCAAAAAAGTCTTACTTGACTTGGGAGCAAGCGTAAATATACTCCCTTACTTCATTTATAGGCAACTTGATTTGGGCAACCTCAAGCCCACAAAGGTCACTCTCCAATTAGCGGATCGAACAGTGAAGATCCCATGAGGCATAGTCAAGGACGTGATTGTCCAAGTTGACACTTTCTACTTCCCGATAGACTTTGTCATTTGGGACACGGAGCCCTCCTTCAACTCGAGTAACTATGTTCCCGTCATCCTTGGGCGTCCATTCTTAGCTATGGCCAACGCAATCATCAATACTCGGAATGGGCGAATGCAACTCACCTTTAGGAACATGACTTTGGAAACCAACATCTTCCACATAGCCCAACATACGAGGGAGGAAGATAATCTTCACGCGGTGAGCCCCATAGATGAGATAGTAGAGGAGTACTTTAGGGATAATTAATGTGACGACGCCTTAGAGTCCTGTTTAGAGGCAAGACACGAGAGTGGGGGGGTGTACACCGACTTCGAGAGGGAGGTTAGGGAGTTGAGAGCATTACTCGATGAGAGTGCGTCGGGCGAGGACGTGAGAGATGTTAGTTGGGTTTCTAGATTCGAGGAGTTACCTCCGAGGGATACTCGTATGGTTCCCTCCAATGAAAAATTTCCAACTCTTGAATTAAAGAAACTCCCCTCCCATATCAAATATGCATACCTAGGAAAGGATGATACATTTCCTGTTGTTGTCTCCTCTAGCCTAGACGACGAGCAGGAGGGTAAATTGTTGAAAATTCTAAGGAAGCACCAAGGTTCTTTTGGTTGGTGCATCGCTGATTTAAAGGGGATAAGTCCTTTGATTTTCACTCACAAGATCCACCTCGAAGAGGATGTTAAGCCCTCTTGAGAAATGCAAAGAAGACTAAATCCCAACATGAAAGAAGTTGTGAGAACCGAGATTATCAAGTTGTTGGATGCCGGGATTATCTACCCAATCTCAGATAGCAAGTGGGTGAGCCCGATTCAAGTCATCCCGAAGAAGTTGGGTATGACTATGATTGAGAATGCTAAGGGAGAGCTAGTTCCCCAACGTACCACCATCGGATGGTGCGTTTGCATTGATTACCGAAAACTCAATGCGGGAACTAGGAAAGACCATTTCTCCTTGCCATTTATTGATTAAATGCTTGAGAAAGTAGCGGGACACCCTTACTATTGCTTCCTTGATGGTTATTCTGGATATAACCAAATTGAGGTAAATGTACTTGACCAGGAGAAGACGACCTTCACTTGCCCTTTTGGTACGTTTGCCTACAAACGTATGCCATTTAGCTTGTGTAATGCACCCGCGACCTTTCAAAGGTGCATGTTGAGCTTATTTAGCAATATGGTCCAGAGAGGACTTGAAGTGTTCATGGATGACTTCAGCTTTTTTGGCACCTCTTTTGATCATTGTTTAGAAAAGCTGGAAAAAGTACTAGTCCGATGCGTGGAAAAGAACTTAGTGCTGAATTGGGAGAAATGCCATTTCATGGTCACCGAAGGAATAGTTCTTGGCCACATAGTATCATACAAGGGAATAGAATTTGATAGGGAAAAGATAGATGTCATAGCTGATCTTCCCCCCACCAAAATCTCTTAAGGACGTGCCCTCATTCTTGGGCCACGCGGGGTTTTATCGAAGGTTCATTAAGGACTTTAGCGTCATCGCTAAACCCTTAAGTAACCTACTCATGAAGGACAACCCATTCGAGTGGACGGAAGCATACCAAAGCTCTTTTGAAAAACTGATAACCATGCTTGTTTCCGCTCCCATCATGCAAGTTCCAGATTGGTCCTTACCATTAGAACTTATATGTGATGCAAGCGATTACGCGATCAGGGCTGTTTTGGGCCAAAGAAAATATAAGCAAGCTCATGTCATCTACTACACTAGAAGGACCCTTATCGGAACTCAACTCAACTACTCTACCACGGAGAAGGAGTTGCTAGCAGTAGTCTTTTCCCTTGATAAATTACGATCATATGTCATTGGTTCTCCCATTACTTGCTTCACGGACCACGCGGCTTTGAAATACCTACTTGCAAAGAAAGACGCCAAGACACGCCTCATAAGGTGGATCCTACTCCTACAAGAGTTTAATCTCTCCATCAAAGATAAAAAAGGAGTAGAAAACTTTGTTGCCGACCACTTATCACGGCTTTCGTCCGACGTACCTAGTGATCCCGTACCCATAGACGAATACTTTCCGGATGAGAAAATTTTTGCCACCTCTCCTTTACCTTGGTTTGGGGATATAGTGAACTACATTGTCACGAGAGACGTCCCTCCCGATTGGACACCGCACGATAAGAAGAGGTTTATTACTTGGTCGTGCATGTTCTTTTACGATAACCCCTTCCTTTTTAAATATTGCGTCGACCAAATCATCCGATGATGCGTACCGGATGATGAGATCCCGAAAGTCATCCAGTTTTGTCATTCAGAAGCTTGTGGAGGCCACTTTTTGATGAAAAAGAAGGCCGCTAAAATTCTGCAATACGGCCTCTATTTGCCCACAATATTCCGGGATGCAAACGATGCTTGCAAATCTTGTAATAGGTGCCAACAGATGGGAGCCATTACTCGACGATACATGATGCCTCTTACCCCCATACTCATCATTGATATCTTCAACTGTTGGGGTATTGACTTCATGGGTCCATTTCTCCCGTCCTTTGGTTTCCTATACATCCTTGTCATGGTAGACTATGTTTCTAAATGGGTGGAAGCTATAGCTACCAAGACGAATGACAACAAAGTAGTGATAAAGTTCGAGCAGGAACACATACTTTCCCGCTTCGGTGCTCCAAAGGCGATAATTAGTGATAATGACAAGCACTTTTGCAACAGGCCATTCGCGAAGCTGATGAGAAAGTATGGCGTCGTTCACAAGGTTGGAGCGACTTATCACCCGTAAACGAATGGGCAGGCCAAACTAGAGAATCAGGAAATCAAGAAAATTCTCGAAAAGACCATCAATCCTACCCAGAAAGATTGGTCACTTAGATTGAACGATTCGTTATGGGCCTATCGTACCGCATACAAGAATCAACTTGGCATGTCCCCTTTTCGCTTTGTATATGGAAAACCTTGCCATCTTCCCGTTGATCTCTAACACAAGACGTATTGGGAAATTAAGCAATTGAATTATGCCATGGACAAGGCCGGTGAAGCCCGCAAGCTTCAATTGAATGAGTTAGAAGAACTACGCAATGATGCGTATGAGAATGCCAAAATTTCCAAAGAAAGGATGAAACTCTCTCATGATAGCATCATTCGACGAAAAGAGTTTCTTCCCAGGCAAAAAGTTCTTCTCTGTAACTCTCGGCTTCATCTCTTTTCGGGCAAGTTGCGGTCACGATGGTCTGGCCCGTTTGTTGTGAAGAATGTTTTCCCCCATGGAGCTGTTGAATTAGACGATTTAAAAGGGGGAAATACATTCAAAGTGAATGGACAATGCCTAAAGACATATCTAGAGGCGTGTACGGAAGAAGTCGACACCGTCTGGTAGTCGAACCCCATTTACGGAGTAGAGTGAGCTGTTGCAGCAAGGTCGTCGCACCCCCGACGCGTATGGGGTGAGAGTCGTGTGCGTTGTGAGAGTCGTTAGGCCTAGGTTCAATCGGGAAAAGCATTCGTGTGTTTCGGGAATTTTGAGTCAAAGGGCGTTGACCAGCGAAATCGAGAGGGTTTTAGTCCATATTAATAGGGAGTATGTTGTGAAAGTGAAAATTTTCGGAGAAGAGAGATCGAAACCAAGTTTGGGGAAAATCCAACCCAAAAAGCCCTAGGTCGGACCGGTTCCTTTAATTTAAGGCCGGACCGGTCTGCCCCTACCCCGGACCGGTCCGCCTTCTGCAGATTTGACTTATCCCCTTCCCAAGATTCACCCCCTCTCCCCAATCCCATTCATTCCTTCCAATCCGTTTTCCCTCCTCCCAACCCCAACCTTTCCCTCCGAAATGCACCCCCTTTTCCCTCCAAACCCTTTCCCTCCAATTCCAACCCCTCCCCTCACCCCATCCACTATAAATACACCCTAATCCCTCCCTTTCTCTTCATACCTCCAACACAAATCCTTTCTTCTCCCTCTCTAATTTTCCTCGCAAAAATCCCTTCTGCTTCCATGGATCCCCGCGTTGCTCCCAAGTACGACTCAATCGAGATCCAATACTCCGGTCAAGGAGAGTTCCTCTCCCGCCAAGAGGAGTGATGGTGCAATCAATTTTTCGATTTGGGCCGCAAACTCCATATGGAGTGCGCTGTCCAATGGAAAGGGCTGCCCAACTCCGTCACCGCCCTATTCATGGCTCGAGGCTGGTGCCGATTCCATAACGAACCCTACGAAGCGGTTTGGGCAACCGAAGTTCGCTCCTTTTATGGCACCTTGGTTCGAACGGGCCAATTCGAGGCCCAAGCTTACATGGATGGGAACGTCATCCCATTTTATTTGGCTCTACTCACGACCAAGTTGGCCGAGTATGACGTTTCGAACATTCAAGAATTCACATATCCACGAAACGTTCCCCAGGTCGACAAGGATACTATCATGGCCCGCATTACACCCAATGTGGTTTGGGCGGGGCAAACCGTTGCCGTTGGATGCCTTAACGAGAAGGCGCACCTCACATTTCAGATTGTGTGCGCCAACATACTGCAAATGTCCAACGATTCCGCCATGCAGCCTCGGCAGGCCACTTTGGCCTATCACCTGTTTGACCCCCACACTTCCATCCATTTGGGCCACACTTTATACGCGGATATCATTAACGCGTCCTTGGATGAGAAGGGCACCACCCGCTTCCCTATGCCCGTTTTATCACTTCCATCCTTAAAGATGCTGGCATAGCGGCGCCGATCAATCATACTCGCATTCCCGGTACTTTTGGACAAGGGACCCATACCAAGAGTGCCAAACAGCTAGCTGTCCTACAGGCTAGGTGGGGTGGTGATAGTGAAGAGGAGGCTGCCTCGAGCGAGAGCGAGGAAGAAGAAGGGGCAGCAGGTGAGGATGTTGAGATGGGGGATATCGGTCCGGATGAGGAGGACGACCCATATTTTGAATGGGCGGGAAGCGACCTATCAGACCGCATGTCGGCATTTGAAACGAACTTCGACAACTTTATGACCGACTACCGGTGCGACATGAACTTAGTTCTCCGCTTCCAAGTGGACATCTATCGATGCCAAGGGGATCCTAATGAGTCACTGCCATCCTATTACCATAACCCCTATGGCCCCGACGCGCTCGGTTCTTCCCATCCCCCGCCCCGGTGAAGCTTGATATGGTGTTGGCACCTTTTTCTTTATTTTTCCTGTTCACAGTTTGTATGTTTTTCCTTGTAATTGTACCACAGTCATGTTTTTAATAAAAACTGCATTTTCTCCATTTGTTTGTTTTATTTATCACACTTATTATTTTGCCTTATTTATATTTTAGTCCTTTTTTCTTGAGGACAATGCAAAAGTCTATGTTAGGGGGGGTCACAAGTGCGTATTTCTAAAACTTCACAAATTTTCAAAAATGCCCAGAAATTTCCAAAAAAATCAAAAATAAAAATTGAAAAATCCAAAAACATTTTTGTTCAAAATAAATAAAAATTGGAATTCAAATTTTTCAAAAATATCATTAAAAGTCAAAATTGATGTCTCAAGTTGTAAAATCCAACATACACAAAGCCGAAATTGACCAAAGATAGAAATTGAGCGAAAATTGATGACTTAACAAATAAGTGTGGAGATTAACAAACCCAGTGAGATTCGAACCTATCACTTTTTGCGAGTTTTTAAATCAATCCGAGTTAATTGTTAACCCAAAGTTCTTTTCAGCGCCAAAAAAGTCGTCGATGATCTCAATCCTTTCATTTTGATTGGTTATGAAAGACGTGTGTAATATTGCTTTGAAAAATGTGCCAAAATTGATCTCTAAACTTAAATTCATCTCGAAACGCATATGGTAATGCAATTGGTATTTTGGACAATGAAGTAGGCCATCGTTTGTCACCCAAAAATATTGGCCATAAAAAGTAGTGAAAAATCACCCCTTTTGCAACCCAAATTGAGCCGAATAAATTTGTCCTTTCGTTTGATAACCCGAAAAACTCAAATAGCCCGGAATTGTGAATAATGAGAAAAATTCAGAATTGAAATCTGGAAAGTGCATAAAAAGGGGCAAGAGAAGAAAAATAAATATGCTCAACAAAAATAGTGAGAAAAGAAAAAGAAGTGAAAAACAGAAAAAATAGAGAAAAAGAAAAAAAAATGAGCAAAAGCCCGGAAAAGCACTAACGGACATCATAAGAAAGTTTCCCAATTCCGAAATTCCCTACCATTTCATTTTATCCAATACACCTTAAAAACCCTAAAAAATCCCAACCGAGTCCAAAGTGCGAAATTGATTACCGCGTGGAGAGCTAATACACCAAAAGATAATAAAAGAGATTGAATGCGTGAAAAACAGGCAATGTTCCCATTTTCAAAATAGTATTCCGTTGATGAGATCCTATCACAATGAAATTTTCGTCGTTCTACTTGTGTGCGTGACTTTGCATCCATTATATTTACTCTTTATATCATGCATACCGAGAGAATAGCCACATTTCGAGTGATTCGTTTGAGAGAGCATTTCGAGAGAATTTGAAATCAAAACGAATTTTCGGACAAGTAACTTAATGGTCAATCGGTGGAAATTCGCGGTTAAATTTTTGGGTTTGCACACACGCACTACGGTTTGAGACTTGTAAATATGACTTGATGATGACTATTTTCTGTAAAAGTTTGAATTGCACAATTTTACATGTTTTGAATTTTCTTTGAGTCGAATTTTGTGGGTATATTCTCTGCAAACCCTCACGAGACACAACTCGTCCTACTATGGTGACCTGGGGGTTTAAAGGTTTGTTGCATACGCTAAATGCAACTGCTTGCCCGCAAAAAAGGTATTTATCCCAATAAAATGATTTACAAGAATTGAGCCTTGCTAGGATTCTTTTACATTGCTCGGGACGCGCAAAGTTCTAAGTTAGGGGGGTTTGATTAGGCATAAATTCTTCCTAATTTATCCCTTAATTTAGTTACTTTAGCACCTCGAACAACGTAATTGAGTTGACTTTATCTCATAATCTTTCTACTAACTGATCTTAATGAGTACACCGAGTTTATAGTATTTCGTAGTTATTTTACAGGTATTTAATGTCAAGAAACGGAAGAAGGAAATCGGAAGAATCAAGAAAGAAAGAAGGAAAGTCAAAAGGGAAAAATCATAATTTCCACTCGGAATTCGGATGAGGTACCTAAAGAGAAGTTGAAGATATCACATTCATGAGCACATAGGAAGAAACGACACCTCAATCAGAGTCGCGGAACAAAAGTTATGAGCAGTCGAAGGTTGTGCAAAAAGTCAACACGCAAACTGGTCCTCCCCTACCCCGGACCGGTCCGCTTTGCCAAACTCTAGAAGACCCCGGATCATAAGCAAACCGAAGAAGGCAAAGATTAAAAGAACTGGTCCGCCCCAAAATAAAAAGAACCGATTCGCTTCAGAGGCAGACCGGTTCACCTAAGACCCGGATCGGTCCGGGTATCGAGATTTGCAAATCTAATCCTCTTCCAAAGAATCCTATTGCAACAGGAATTCCTAAATTCATGGAGGGTATAAAAACCCGATTTATTATTGTTATTTTACACGGAGAATTAATAGGATTTTCCTCTCTTTTTCCCGAAACTCTAGTTTAGCTACAAATTCCAGTTTTAATTAAAAAGATTGAAGCCTTGTTCAGAGATTAGTGGATTACCAGTTTTCTTAATTGCTGCAATTACTTCTTGGGTGAGATTAGTGAGTTATTTCTTCTTTTCAATTTCATTCTACATTAATTCACAAGTTTCCTTAGATTAATTATGAATCCCTGCACATCAATCACTGTTTCCATCACTTTCATCATGCTAGGCTAGATTTTCTAAGACCGGGGTACATGAACCCAGTCTGATGTGTTAATTGTACATGTATAACATTAATCCTCTGAATTTAGTGATTGAATACGATCGTATTTCGTAGGAACATAACAATTGTAGGTCTTTATATCTCGATTGCCTCTGGGTAACCGTGGTGATTTAGAATGCAATTCGAGTGTTACTATCGTAATACCGATTTACTCGTCCTCTGATTAGGTATGACGCGGGCTTGAACCTCGTATACATAATGCTTGGGAGTACTAAATTCCAAATCAAATTAATCAGTTAAATTTATGATTAATATTATAACTGCAATTCACTAGGGTTGGGGGATTGTATTCCCGTCCTGTTTTTCTCATCACTGAGTTCAAACGTTTTAAAATCATATTCCATCATATTTTAGGTAGTTTAGTGTAATTGCATTCTTCAATAATTTCATAATTGCATTTAGTTATAATCATTCCCAAACCCAAATCATTTTTTCCTTTCTTTTTAGAGTCAGAATTAGGATTCCTCCGTCTTTTTCCCATCGTCACAACTCCGTTGTCCTTTTTCCCGGCGGATCGATACCCGACTGATCGGATTATTACTTGAGCGACAGGCTTTCACTTGAGCCTAGAGTGAACGCATTTCTGAGACACATTTTCAGTCGCGTCAGATTAAGAGAGTCTTATTCGAGGATGTGATAGTCTAGGTGGATACTTTCTACTTCCCGATGGATTTTGTCATTTGGGACACAGAACCCTACTTTTCCTCGAGTAAACATGTCCCCATTATTATTGGGATCCCATTCTTAGATACGGCTAATGCACTAATTAATACTTGAAATGGGCAAACGCAACTCACCTTTAGGAACATGACAATGGAGACTAACATCTTCAACATAGCCCAACTGGCAGGGGAAGAATATGATCTTCACTTGGTGAGCTTAATTGATGAGATCGTAGAAGAACACATTGAGGAAAATTTCTGTGGAGACGCCTTAGAAGCTTGCTTAATGTCTAGTCATGAGAGCGAGGGAACTTACACCGAGTTTGAGAGAGAGGTTGCGGATTTAAGAGAGTTACTTTATCAGAGAGCGTTGGACGAGGACGTAGTAGATGTAAATTGGGTTTCTCAATTCAAAGAGTTACGCATGGTGACCTCTAGCAACACATTCCCGACTCTCGAGTCGAAGAAACTACCATCCAAAGTTAAATATACTTTCTAAGGTGAGGGTGAGACATTTCCTGTTATTGTCTCCTCTAGCTTGGATGAAGAGCAGGAGGGTAAGCTATTAAAAATCTTGAGGAATCACTAAAGTTCTTTTCGTTGGTGTATAGCTGATCTGAAGGGGATAAGCCCTCTAATTTGCACTCACAAGATTCACCCAGAGGAGGATGTGAAGCCCTCGAGAGAAATGCAAAGAAGGCTAAACCCCACTATGAAAGAGGTGGTGAGGGCCGAAATCATCAAATGGTTGGATGCCAGGGTTATCTACCCAAGCTCAAATAGCAAGTGGGTGAGCCCCATTCAAGTTGTCCCAAAGAAGTCGGGCATGACAGTGATTGAAAATGCCAAGGGAGAGCTACTTCCCCAACATACCACTATTGGGTGGCGTGTTTGCATTAATTATCGGAAACTCAATGCAGGAACTAGGAAAGACCATTTTTCTTGCCATTTATTGATCAAATGCTTGAAAGAGTAGAGGGAGAGGGCCACCCTTATTATTGCTTCCTAGATGGTTATTCCAGATATAACCAGATTGAGGTAGATGTACTTGATCAAGAAAAGACGTCCTTCACTTGTCCCTTTGGTACGTTTGCCTACAAACGTATGCCATTCAGCTTGTGTAATGCTCCCGCGACCTTTCAAAGAGGCATGTTGAGCTTATTCAGTGACATGGTTGAGAGAGGGATAAAGGTGTTTATGGACGACTTCAGTGTTTTCGGCACCTATTTAGATCTATGTTTAGACAATTTTGATAAAGTACTAGACCGATGTGTGGAGAAGAATTTAGTGCTGAATTGGGAGAAATGCCATTTCATGGTAAGTGAGGGCATAGTTCTTGGCCACATTGTTTCATCTAAAGGGATCAAGGTTGATAGAGGAAAAATATATGTCATAGCTGACCTACCCCCACCAAAATCGCTAGAAGAAGTGCGCTCTTCCTTGGGCCACGTGGAGTTTTATAGAAGGTTCATTAAGGACTTTAGCGCCGTCGCTAGACCCTTAAACAACTTTATTATGAAGGACACCCCATTTGAGTGGAGTGAAGCATGCCAAGGTGCTTTTGAAAAATTAAAAAGCATGCTTGTGTTCACTCCCATCATGCAAGCTCCGGATTGGCTTTTACCATTCGAGCTCATGTGTGATGCTAGCTATTATGCGATAGGGGTTGTTTTGGGCCAAAGAAAAGACAAAAAGGATCATGTCATCTACTATCCTAGCCGGGCTCTTACCGGACCACAACTCAATTACTCCACTACGGAGAAGGAATTTCTCGCAGTGGTTTTTGCTCTAGACAAGTTTCGGTCCTATCTTATCAGTTCCCCCATTACCTGTTTCACCAACCACGCGGATTTAAAATATCTCCTTGCAAAGAAAGACACAAAGCCACGCCTCATAAGGTGGATCCTACTCTTACAAGAGTTCAATCTCTCTATTAGAGACAAAAAAGCAGTAAAAACGTCATAGCTGATCACCTATCATGGTTCTCGTCCGACGTACCTTGTGATCCTACACCCATAGACGAGTACTTCCCAGATGAGAAACTCTTTTTCACCTCTTATTTGCCCTGATTTGTGGATATAGCGAACTATCTTATCACAGGAGTCGTCCCTCCCGAGTGGACACCGCAAGATAAGAAGTGGTTCATCAATTGGTCGTGTATGTTTTTCTATGATGATCCTCTCCTTTTTAAATATTACGCCAACCAAATGATCCGACGATGGATACCAGATGACAAAATTCCGAAAGTCATCCAATTATGTCATTCGGAGGCACGTGGAGGCCACTTTTTCGTGAAAAAAATAGCTACTAAAATTCTCCAAAGCGGCTTGTATTGGCCCACAATGTTCTGCGATGTAAGTAATTATTGCAAATCTTAAGGAAGGTGTCAACATATGGGGGTGATAACTCGACGATACATGTTGCCATTAACCCTGATTCTCATCATTGAGGTTTTCTACTGCTGGGGTATTGACTTCATGGGGCCTTTTCCCCCATCCTTTGGATAACTATACATCCTAGTCGCGGTCGAATATGTTTTTAAATGGGTGGAATCTATAGTTACTAAAAAAATGATAATAAAGTGGTGATAAGGTTCCTACAGGAACACGTACTTTCTCTATTCGGTGCTCCGAAAGTGATAATCAGTGATAATGGCACGTACTTTTGCATCAAGCCATTCGAGAAGCTCATGAGAAAGTATGGTGTCGTTCATAAAGTTGGAATGACATATCACCCACAAATGAATGGGTAGGGCTAGTTGGCGAATCGTGAGATAAAAAACATACTCGAGAAGACCGTCAATCCTAATCGAAAAGATTGGTCCCTTCGATTGAATGATTCGCTATGGACCTACCGTACCTCATATAATAACCCATTCGGAATGTCCCTGTTCCATTTTGTGTACGTCAAACCTTCCCATCTTCCCATTGAGTTGGAGCACGAAGTGTACTGGGCCATCAAGAGGCTAAATTATGATATGGATAAAGACGATGAAGCTTGCAAGCTTCAACTGAATGACTTAGAAGAAATACGCAATGATGTGTATGAGAATGCCAAGATTTCAAAAGAAAGGATGAAACTCGCGCATGATAAGATTATTCGACGGAAAGAGTTTCAACCTGGACAAAAGGTACTCCTCTATAACTGTCGACTTCATCTATTTCTGGGTAAATTGCGATCCCGTTGGACTGGCCCATTCGTTGTTGAGATTGCATTTCCCCATGGAGTTGTGGAGTTAGATAATCCAAAATGGGGGAACACATTCAAAGTCAATGGATAGTTCCTAAAGCAATATCTATAAGCGTGTATGAATGAAGTCCACACCATTTGGTTGTCGGACCCTGTTTACGGGGTAAAGTGTGTTGAATATGAGAAGCCGTCACACCCCCAACGCGTATGGGGTGATTCTTATGTATAGTAGTTAGGTATAACTTAGGATAGGTTAGGTAGGTTCATTAGAATGGGTGTTGAGTACATTCCCAGGTAGGATGCATACACTTTAAGGCCATCTCAGGATTCAAACATGAGGGTTGAACATATATGAGGGCCATGATTGAGTTGAAAGTAAGTGGGAATGCCTTTAAAGTATAAGAGCATGTCAGAAATGGAGCAGAGAAGAGTTTGTCATAAAAAGGCACCGGGTTCGGACCACCTATGGGCACCCGATCTGGACCGCTTTAGGAGAAATGAAAAATAAAAATAAGCCCGACAATCCGGACCGCCCCTGGGCACCGGTCCGAACTGCCTTCTGGTTTTCTCCAAATGATTCCCTAGGTGCATCCCTCCTCCCCTAACCCCTTCACTTCCCTCCATTTCATTTCTCCCACCTTTTCCCTCCCAAAAATTCCTTCCCTTTTCCCTCGTTCTCTTTTCCCTCCAAATCCACCCCTTCCCACCTCAAAACCCACTTATAAGTACAACTTATACCCCCCATCTCTCCCACACCAACTCCTCTCAAGAAATTATCCTATCTGACCTCTCAAACAATTCTTTCCATCCACTTTATCAATCCATAGCTGCCTAAGATAGACCCACTAAATATAATTCCATCGTTATCGTCGATAATAACCCCACCGACTACTGTTCTGACCAAGAAATGCAATGGTGTGAGGAATATTTTGGACATATGTGAAAACTCCAAGTAGAACGGGCCGTTCTTTGGGACGAACTACCCAATTCTGTCACTAATTTGTTTCGTCCTAAGGGTTGGTGTCTCTTCTTTCATGAGACTCACAGCTCCATTTGGGCAGTAGAGGTTCGGGAATTTTATGGCACCCTCGTATGCACCAGTGAGTTCGTGGCTGAAGCGCGAATTTAGGGGCAACGCATCCCATTCTCTTTGCTGACAATAGTCGAGAAGCTCCATGAAAAAGATGTCCCCAATCCCGCCTCTTTTGTCTACCCCAACAACTCCCAACCGCTCGAAAAGGATGTCCTCATTGAGCGTCTCGCGCCTGGGGAAGTCTGGCACAAGGGTGTTTTTTGGGTCGATAAATTGAGAGAAAAAGCGTGCCTCACTTTTCAAATTGTGTTGGTAAACATCCTCCAGAATTTCAATGACTCTGACATGGGCCCATGGTAGGAAACACTTGTGTACCACCTCTTTGGCCACACCTCGTCCATCAACCTAGCGCATATCATTTTCCATGATGTTTACTTTTCGGCTGTGGATGAAAAGGGCGCTACTCCTCTTCCCTATGCTCGGTTCATTACCTCCATTCTCATCTATCAGCTCTTCGGTCATCATGTTGGGACTCTTCACCTACCAAACCATTTTCGGCAGGCCACCCGAACTAAAATCGAGAAACAAGGGGACATGCTAAGAGCCTGAGAATATGAAGAGTCCGATGAGGATGAGAGTAGCGAGGAGGAGGAAGCAGTGGCCGATGTCGAGATGGGGGACCAATAGGTGGGGTCCGATGCGGACAAAAAAGATTATGATTTCGAGATCCCCGATAATGATTTTGATGCGCGCCTCACCACCCTTGAAACAAAATTTGATGGGTTCATAACTCAATACACGAGGGAACAAGTGGTCAACGAACGCGCTTATCGACACGATACGAGCATGATGCATCGTCTTCAAGCTCATATGTATCAACTCAATTTTGGTGGCCCCCCTCCGAGCTACTTTTATGATCCGTACGACCCAAGCACTCCCCGAAGCTCCACCCCCCGCCTCAGTGAAGCTTTTTTTTGTGTCGATTTTAATGTTGCTGGTTGTTTTGTATGGTTGCATGATTTGCTTATTTTTTTTCCCTGTTAAATGTACCACGGTCCTTATAAATAAAAATCCGCATTTTCTCCATTTGTTTATTTTATTTATCGCACTCTTATTTTGCCTTATTTAGATTTTAGTCCTTTGGATTGGGGACAATGCAAAAGTCTAAGTTAGGGGGGGTGACGAGTGCGTATTTCTAAAACTTCACAAATTTTCAAAATGCCAAAAAAATTAGAAAACTTCTAAATTTCCAAAAAAGTTGAAAAATTCATAGAAACCCAAAATATTTTTCTTCAAAATAAATAAAATTTAGAATTTAAATTTTTCAAAAATGTCATTAAAATTCGGTTTAAAGTCTCAAATTGTAAAAATAAATTACACAAAGCCAAAATTGACCAAAGAATGAAATTGAGCGAACATGGACAACTTAACGAGTAAGTGTGGAGATTAACCAACCCCGCAAGATTCGAGCCTATACTTTTTGTGAGTGTATAAATCAATCTGAGTTAATGGTTAACTCAAAGCTCTATTTAGCATCTACAAAAGTCGTTGAGGATCTCAATTCCTTTGATTTGATCGATTACTGAAAACGTATGAGATGCTGTCTTGAAAAACGCATTAAATGAATCTCTAAATTAAAATTCACCTCAAGACGCATATGGTAATGCAATTAATAATTTGGATAATAAAGTAGGCCCTCGTTTGTTACCCAAAAATATTGGCCAGAAAAAGTAATAATTTTTTTTCCCTTTTGCTAACCAATTTGAGCCAACTAAATTTTTCCCTCTTCGTTTGACTACCCGAAAAACTTAAATGGCCCGGAATTGAGAAAAGTGAAACCCCAGAATTTTAGTCCAATTAGTGCAAATAAAAAGGGACAAGAAAAATAGAACATGCTCAACAAAAATAGCAAGATAAGAAAAATGTGAAAACGAGAAAAAAATAGAAAAAAAAATAGAAAATGAGCAAATGGCCGACTCAATATTAATGGACATTCTGAGAAAATTTTCCAATTCTGAATTTCCCAACCAATTCCGTGTTACCCAATACACCTTACAAAAACTCGAAAAGTCCTAACCGAGTCCAAATGGCAAAATTGGTTACCGTGTGGAGAGCTAAGGCACAAAAAGATAATGAAAGAGATTAAAGGCGTAACATAAAGGCGATGTTTACCCTTTCCTTGTAATCGTATTCTAATGATGAGATCTTTTTAACCCATAAATTTTCGTCTTTTGAATTTGGTATGCGTTAATGTGTTTCAATGCATTTACTCTTTATGACATGTATACCGAGAGAATAGCCACATTTCTGAGTGATTTGTTTGAGAGAGCACCCAGTGAGAATTTGAATCAAAACGATTTTTAGGATAAGTAAAGTAATGGTCAACTGGTGGAAATTTGCGGTTAAATTTCTATCTTCGCACACACGCACTTTGATTTGAGACTCTTGAATTGAATTGATGATGAGTATTTGTTGAAAAAGTTTAAATTATACAATTTTTGATTATTTTAAGTTTTTCTTTGAGTCAAATTTTGTGGGTATATTCACTGCAAACCCTCACGAGACACAACTCGTAAGGCTTGTTGCGTACGCTCAAAGTAATCGCTTGCCCGCGAAAGTGGTTATCTATACAAATAAAATGATTTTTTTTTATAGTTGACCCATAGTTACATTATTTTACATTGCTCGGGACGCGCAAAGTTCTAAGTTAGGGGGTGGGTTTGATTAAGCTCAAATTCTTTCGAATTTATACCCTTAATTTAGAAACTTTTACCATCTCGAGTAATGTAAAATGAGTATACTTATCACAGTTCTTTGATAATAACTACTTTTAATAATTACATCTAGTTTTGTGTATTTCTTCTAAGTTTTGCATGTATTTGAAGCATTAAGGATGAAAGAAACTAGAAAAGCACTGAACAAAGTCAAATAAGGAATGTTAGTGGGCAATTTCATAAATTTGCAGCCATCGTCCAGAATTGAAGCCAACTAGAGAGTTGAAGATAAATCAATTTAAAGAAATTTGGAAGAAACAGAAAGTCAATCCGAGCTAAAGTGGTAAAGTTATGAAGATTTGAAGTTGAGAAGGAACAAGGAAAAGACCCCTGGATAAAAAAGGCAGGCGATCTGGACCTTTTATTGAAAAAGGATTCGGACCGCTTTAAAAGAAATGTTCTAGATGAAAAAGGAGGCGATCCAGATCTTTTATTGAAAAAGGATCCAGACTGCCTTGAAAAATTCTCTATCAGGAAAAAGGGGACGATTAAGACCTTTTTCCCAAAAAGGATCTGGATCGCCTTAAGTTGAGGAACACTGGTTCAATTAAGGGGCCGATCCGGACCACTTCCCCTAATCGATCCGGACTGCATTGGATTTTATTCAATTTTTATATTCTTTCTCAAAGGTTTTATGGAGTAAAACTCTGGTAAATTTTGGAGATTTTTATTCAGATTAGTTCCATAATGTTAGGGGTTCGTTTTTTTCTTTTAGTTTTACCATTAATTTTAGAAAGGTTAGAGTATAGAGGAAAAGAAACCCCTAGTTTTTCATAAAGATTTATGCTGTAAGGATTTTTAAATTCAAGTTTCTGCAATATAAGTATATTCAGTCGATTATTGCTTTCATTTTTACTTTCATTTACTGCTTATTTCATCATTGCTCCATTCTCCTTAGTTCTAATCTAGCAGTTAAGATGTTTTCTTATTTCAAAACCATGTTTTCTTCTTGTTTTAACATGTCCGGCTAAGTTTCTAAGGGCTGGGGTGCATGAACCCCTCCCGATGTAATTCACGATAATGAGAAATATAATTTTGAATTAAAATCTTCGATGAATCGTGTTGCGTAACTGTTTCAACCGTCGTAGGACTTTTGATCTTGTTTGCCCTAGGTAACTGGGATGTTTAAGAGTGCGACGCGCGTATCGGTTAATGCAACACCGCTTTTTTCTTGCCTTTCATTTCATATGGTGCGGGATACGATCCCTCATATATGGAATGCTTAGGATTAATAAAGATTGGGTTCATTTAAAAGTCTATATTTTGAATCAAGTATCCTACGAAGTGAATTACTAGGGTGTGGGAGATTGTAATCCAACCTCTTTTTCTCATTTCATAGTTAAACGTTTAGTCCATTTATCATCAATATTTTAGTTAATTAGCGTAGTTTCATATTGTTAGTGCTTAGTTTCATTAGTAGTTACTTTAAAATTTTCACATAGTCGTATTTGTTTCATCTCCCAAATCATATTTTCGTTTCTTTTAGAGTCAAAGCTAGGAATCTTATTCTTTCCAACGGCATTACGTTTATTCATCCTATTTCCCTGTGGAGACGATCTCGACTTACCGGGTTTATTACTAACGTGACAGGCTTGCACTTGAGCCTATATTAGCACGAACACTAGATACACATTTGTAGTTGCATCAGCTAACTTTGGTCAAACGGAGCCCGGGAGCACCCGGTGGCCTCAGGATTGATTTTTGGGGAAAACTGATCATTTGTTCGAACGTTTTTGCTACTCCCACCCAGAGCGGACAATTTGAAAGGTGTTTCAGTGACCTTCAAAGATTCAAAGAGCTTTTCTCTAATGGTGAAGTTGGTTGGGGTCAATTCGGGGTCCGGGAGTGCCCGGTGACCTCCGAATCGATCTTTAGTAGCAAAATGTTCTGTTTGTCTGAACCGTTTTACCGATTCATGCACGGGGTGAACCATTGGAAAGGGCATTCGGGGCCCTTCAAATATTTAAAGAGATT
This sequence comes from Sambucus nigra, assembly GCA_949130495.1. Taxonomy (NCBI): domain Eukaryota; kingdom Viridiplantae; phylum Streptophyta; class Magnoliopsida; order Dipsacales; family Adoxaceae; genus Sambucus; species Sambucus nigra. The sequence continues at coordinate 129,550,515 of OX422213.1, read as the reverse complement.
TTTCTCTTACAATAGAGTTGACCGAAGTTGAACGGGGCTCGAGGGCGCCCGATGGGCTTTAAATCGGTACTCGTAGTGCGACCTAGGGTTTATTATGATATAGGGGTGCTAGGGACCTAAGGGGTCATGGAATGTGATGTCTACATAACCAAATCGTGGAAACGGAATGCATGGGTGTGAACATATTGAATTGATAAATCAACTCAAACATACATAACAAATGTTCACGATGAATATGGATAGTCCTAACGAATGAATACAAAATCATCCTTAGGTTAAAAATTATTGAATTCAAATGACATTGACTTAATCAAATCGACAGATCAAAATCTAAAATGATTTCCACACCAATAACGTCTAAGTGTAACACTTTTTCAAGACTTTGTCAGGACATGCAAACTCGTTGATTTATTTCCAACCAAACTCCCTCATATATATATATATATATATATATATATATATATATATATATATATATATATATATATATATATATATATATATATATATATATTTCTTTATCAAGTTCTGTTGAGGTTTCTATTTTTTCTGAATTTAGAGAAATTATACTAGCCCATTTTTGGCATATTATTCTTATTGCCTTAATTTTTTCACAAACTATTTTAAATGGTGGCTTTCACGACTTGATTATTATTCACTCGCATCCCTTTCCCGTGTTCACTCATCATTTCATGTTAAAAAAACTCCTCCCCGGCAACGGTTCTGACCTGCACCACTTTCATTGTCAAGTTGTATCACATCTGATTCGTTTTAAAGACAAGATTGAGATGGAAAAACTTCGACCAATATGTGATAGACAAGTACGATAATTAAAAAAATCGTGCAAGTGTGCATTGAAGGAAAGCATGAGTCAAACATGTACAAAATAATCTCAAATCTCATCTTAATGACTCCAAACATTATAAATCACATGGATGAAATGATGTATCGTCTCGAAACACTGTCGAATAGTCACATAGGTATGGAGTGATGTTGTGACTTTGTCATCAGAAATGTCGACCCATAAAAGGTGTAAACAAAATACAAAACTCTTGTTGACTTTTTCCAAAATATTTATCAAAATAAAATCTTTTTGGATTTTTCAATTTAAAAAAAATGTTTTTGTATTTTTCCAATATTTTTCGATAACAAAAATCTTTTTTGTTTTTCCAAAAAATATATCAAAAAAGGAAAATATATATACAAAAGTGGTACATACTAGCAATAGACATAAAATATCATAATGAAAAACATCATATGCTAGTAAACAAGTTTAAACCTCAATCGTCAGGAGTGGTGGAGTTTTTCAAAGATGGTGACATCCTATGAAAAACATCCATCCAGTAATGTGAAGTCTTTACCAAAATCTTTACTTTTTCCCTAATATGTGCAAACTCTCTCATGTAATCATCTGAAGCATCATATGTGGGTGAGTGTGACATGCCACCGAACTTAAAGAAAAATTTCGTTAGGTGTCCTCTCTTTTTGCAATATGTGAAAACACACACGAGGCTAGAAACACCTCTCACAAAACATCTAGGACGCTCTCTCTGATCAAGTAATGGAAGCTTAGTTCTGTTGGATTGAGAGCTATATGGATCAAGTGCAAACTCAAAAACGAGCTCGGGTGCAGCTTGGGAAGTAGAGGCACAGTCATAACCTCCCAATCTCTTAACATTACCTAAAGAGGGACCGATGAGCATATTTCCTACCTTCTTAGAAGTGTCCTCTATAGTGGACTTTATCTTCAGGACATGTTCAAGATCTCTCTCTAGTTGGGACACAAGGTCTTCAAGTTCACTTTTTTCTCGACCTACGATGATCAACTGTTCACTAAAAGAAACCTTCTTTACCTGATCGAGTTGACTTGTCGATGCCTCAATTACCCTGAAAACCTCAATTTCTATCTCCAAATCTAACACCCTAAGAACTAATTCCTTATTCAACTTCTTCATCTTTAAGGTCTCGACATACAAATCTTTAAACGCAATTTGGATCTCACTTTCACCTTCGCTTCCACACTCACTTTCACCCTCACTCTCACACAAAACACTCAAACTATCATCCTCGAGACTCTCATGTGCACAAGTATCCTCATCGTCGTGGGACAAACTAGGTGTGCTCACATGACTAGCTAAAAAGGCGATACACATCCCATGAGAAGATTCATCCCCAAAATTCATCACCTCTTCCTCACTATCGTTAAGAGTGGCTGGCATTGCAATCTTCTTGCCCTTTGTATTTACCCTAGTGGGACACTCAAACGTCCTTTTCCCCTTACCCTAACATTCAAAACATCTCTATTCTTCCTCATTCTCTTTCTCACTACTCTCTTTGGCCTCTTCTTCCTTTTTCTTAAATATCTTTTAGGCCAACCATAGTAGGCTCCCAAAAACCTATGGGTTTATGGGATGAGTTATAGGGTGGATATTGCAATGGGAAACCGGTAAATTGGGTATGGGCCGGTAAAATGTTGGCCGCCCAAGACAGGCGGACATCTTTTGTATGACCGACCTACGTGGCGCCCGACCGTTAGTTACCATTGAGTTTTATAGTCGTTGTATAAAATATTTTATACATTTATACTTTAAACCCCCTCATTTAACTATACATACCCCATTTCTCATTAATTATTCCTCACAACTTCTTCCAACTCTTCACCAGTCTTCTCTCATTAATTTTTAATTTATAATTCTATAATTATAAATTAAAAATAATTCATATTTCATTTTGCATTTTTAGCCCTTATTAAAAAAATATGGAGGTGAATATTCGATTGAATCATTATTTTATTCATAAAAGAGCGGATTCAATTCGTGACGTTAACCAACGTCTAAATCCCCACCGAGACAAGGTCTATCAAGTTCGTCATCATTTATATGTAGTAGGTGCGGCTAATGTTATCGGCTCTATTGTCCAACAAACCGCTTCTTCCGATGAAGAATTTTTTACGATGCATGGTAGCGTCCAGTTAGCTTGGAAGGTTCATGCCCAACTTTCGACGGACGAAAATGTGACGGTACATAGCGATATGTATGGGTTCTCATGTTTATTTTCTAAAGGATTTTAAAACTCCGACAACAAATTAGTCGAGGTGTTAGCATCGCGTTGGCCGGTATAAACCCGCACCATTCATTTGTCGTTCGTTGAGCTTGGTTCGTTCATTTAACTGGTACGAATTCTTTACTTCATTTATAATTTCTTCATTTAGTTTATTTTAATTTATATTATTACTATATTCGTTATATTGTATTATTATTATTATTATTATTATTATTATTATTATTATTATTATTATTATTATTTTAAATATATTAATTATATTTTGCAGGTATTATAGTCGGTGTGGCAAACCAACTTCCTCCCTTTCCCCATTAAGCCAATCGAATGGTAGAAGATATTCTCGCGACACATTATCCCGGTCTAAACAATTTTCATATACAAAGTAGAAATATTACTTTATAATCTTTGAAAGAGTATTTACTTCACTGGGCGGTTAATAGGGCTAATCACCCAGCTACGGCTTTACAAATAGCCCGAGTTTTTATAATTTTCGTATGTGGGACAATTTTCTTTCCAAACGTGAAAAACAACATTGTAGTTGATTGGGCTACATACCTGGATAATTTTGAAAATACGGCGAGGGTATATTATGCCTTAGATATTGTTAGTCGGGAGGAAGTCAAGCAATTGAACAATTTCTAGTAAGTTTGGGTGGTAAAGCAATATTTTATTCATTATTTACTATATAATTTTAATAAAATTATTTACTAATAATTTTTTTTGTGTTTCAGTATTGGGCATACGAATACTTGCACACAACTGCTCCTCTCCGACTTGTTAATGCGCCCAATGTTTGGCCTCGAATTCTGTACTGGTCGATCGATAATCAGGTAGTAATTGCAAGGAAAATGAGGTTTAAATCTAGTTCAATGCAAGATCAATTTGAGGGTTAGCCACTGGATTCTGTTACATGGCAACCATTTATAATGTTGCCGCAAAATAATATAGGGCCGATAAATGTAGCAAGACAATTGAGCATGCGACGCTACATTCTATTGGATCCATAACTCGGGGGTTGTGGTATCTAGGTGATAGATGTTATAGACAGTTGACGGGTAGAATCACGATCCCTCATGACCCACAGCACCCAATGTCATATTTGGAATGCCATCACTTTTTTTTTATTGAAACAACGAATACGAGTTTGTTGGGGATGATTTAATCATTACTAATCAAGAAGAATGGGATCTATATTGGAGCATAGCATCTCTAGGTACAGTCTTGCCTACTTTCTAGTGTTGGGCTAACCACGATGGTGTTGGATTTGCGGCAATGGTTCCTGCGGACTTTAGAATTCCATTCCCACCTCCGTCAACACAGTGGAATGTTAAGTACGATATTCAATATACCACGTAATCATTTGAACGTTAAATTTTGTCAAGGTGAGAGATAGATGTGATGGATTCAGAAGGTCGTTCTATGGAAGTTGATATAGCGAAGCCCACTATACGTAGTCGTGCACTGCCGGCCAATTCATATATGATGGAGGATTAAAGAACGATGTTCATAGAATGGGAAGATTGTTTGAAAAACATTCAGGAACTGTATGTTGAGTGAGAAAGAATGTATTACAAGCGAGAAAGGGCCCTTCGGGAGGAATTAAACAATTATCGTAATGTTGGCAGCTCATCTCAACAGTTCATGGGATCCGACTCATCTCAACAGTATATGGGATCCGATAGTGCTCAATCTTACTATCCTACTCCAAACCTCACTGATGATTATATGATGCAAAATATCCCATCGTCCTCATATGTTCAACCACATCCCAATTATCGTGACGGTGACTTCATGGCTAGCTTTTTTCCATCGTATTACGATCGAACGTTGGGGCAATGAGTTATTGTATTGTATTGGAAAAATAGGATGACTATTTAAGTTATGTTAATCCAAATTTGTGGCACTTGTGTTTATTATTTGGGGCATAGTGTGGGTGGGTAACAATTTCACTTCTGACTAACATCAAGTCAGGTACTTACAGACAGGAAAAATTTAACCGTCTCACATCGGTCATATCGATTATTTAAACACTTCAATATTATAAATCATACGCATATGAGGACTAACATTACCATTTTCTTGAGAATGGATTCACAACCATGGATTATAAATGAAGACTTCCGGCTTCTTAAATCCATAACCAATTCTGACTTACCTTTTCGTCCTGACTATAGGGTACCGCCTAACATTTCATAGCCATCTAGTAAAAGATGGAGGACACCTCCTAATGCTAACAGAGGGCGTACAACTAACGAGATCCGTGCAGGCTGGTTCATGCAACAATTGAAGTTCGACTTGTATGACAAAGCTATAAACATGGGTGGTCATGGATGGGATGAAGAGAATCACAAATTAGTAAAATACGATGAATGACCATGGAAAACTTTGTGCAACTATTATCCAGATTATCAGGCATTGCGTAGCGAAGAATATTACCTCCTTCATTGATTTTGTTTGATAATTTACGATATTTAACTTTCATAAATGTCATAGATGAGAAAATCACTTACATTTTAGTAAGTCGTACAACAATTTCAAATGCTTATGAAGCCCTTTATTTTTATTCCAAATGATACTCGATCTTTTTATTGCAAATTTAGAAGTCATTTCAAGAATTGATAATGAGAATTATTAAGTTAATTGATAATGTTAAGTATAGAGAAAAACATCAACTTTTATTTCAGTAGACATAAAACAAGGAACTATATTGATACATAGGCTCTTCACAATACATAATAAAACAAGGAACTTTATGTCAAATATTCTAACGAATGTATAGCGCGCTACTGAATTCACTAAATAGAAAAGAAGGCTATTCACGGATACTCCATAACCTTGGGACTTTCTCACACAACCGTTCCCACTGTCCCTCATTTTGCACTCTCAGTGTGAAGGTTGAGGGATTCCACCCACATCCGCCATTCATTAGCGCCATCTGGTAGAGGTCTAATGTAGACTTTATCCATAACCACTGTAATTCAAAATTACATACAAGCCTAGGAAGATAATAGATTCCCATGATATTCTGCCATCGACCAACAATGGTCTGTATTCCTCCTGGGGTAACATCGCCAGTTCATTTTGAATAGTATCTCTCAGTAATTTGACTGAGAAAGTAGTAGTCCTAGGTAGTTGACCATTGCGGTCTATTCATTTTCTAAATAATAATTATATTACCCAAACTATTTTGTGGGGACTCAATTTTTATTGAAGGCGGTTATACGTCGGGCAAGAAACACTTCCACTTTTCACAAGTGTCTTTTCAATCATTTCATTTCATTTCATTCTTGGTGGTAAACATTTCCACTTCTAATTTATACCATTTCATATTACATCTAGCGGGAATCATTTCCACTTCTAACAATTTTCATTTCATATTACTTTAGATAATTGTAATTTCATGCCATGTTATAATACGTCTGGCGGGAGATTTTTCCACTTCTGACCAACGTCATTTCATACATTTCAAGAGAGGAAACTATAAATCCTCCAACATTTACAGTCTAGGAAACCACCCACAATTTGAGAAATCATTTAAGTCATATTGTTTGGGAAACCAGTTAAGTGTCATTTGTGACTTAAAATTTCATTATAATGTCGAAAGATCCAGTGGAGGAATTCTTGATTGCGGTAGTTTCATCATCCAACTAACGTGTTAGAGCACATTCAATGGCAGTAGGAGTTCACAAACAATTCCAAAGAAATATTTCCATTTCTCAAAATGTAATGAATCCATGAGAAATAAATAAATGAAGGGTTATACATCAGGATAGGGAAGATTCTCATAACTGTATAGTGGCTGACTACTTTGATGAAAATGCGGTTTATGGCTTCAATGTCTGACTACTCTATTTTTCGGCCTTATGGCCAATTGGGTGTTCCAGTGGGGTGTGCATGGCTTCAATTTCCTCACACAACTCAACGTCCTTGCCCCCCGTTGATGTCCCTAAATCTTCCTCCTTGAATTGGGTATAAGTGTTTGCGAAATTATACTTTTACACATCCTTGAAAATGTCAAAACAGTGATCATATGCAAAATTTCTTCTAATTTCATTTCTAAAATCGTTGACTGCACGCTTAATCTTTCCAAAAATAATATCATAAGAAATAATTAATTAATAAAAATAAAAGACGATAGGACTAAATTTTAAATTATAAATTAGTATAAAAATTATATTTTGCGCATACCCACTCAGCCCGTGATGTACTGCTCCCAGGGGTCGTGCCAAACGCGCGAGTTATTTTTACAGAGTACAACATACAAGATCAATTAATGGTCGTCCACTTTCCTTGAAAGACTTTTATCGATCGGTGATATAACACACCTTCGGTATTGTAGAACTCCGTTTGAATATTCTCCCATATCGTTCCTCTGCGTTGGTTAGTATCGGTTTTTTCATCGATGGAATATTTACAATATGCATGACAAAATACGACTTCATCAAATGAGCTTAAATTAGGAAACCTCGATGTTTAAGAGGGAGAACCCATATTTTCTAATTTTTTGGAGTAAATAAGAGTAGTAATTTTGGGAAATTTTTGTGTGTGAAATTATATGGGGTAGAAAGTGAAATATTTATAGATAATTAAGGGGTGGTATCCGTTAAGAGCCGTTGGCATCAAGCTCCCAAATATTGTCCGCCTAGACTGGGACAGCAAAAAGTTCCTCACCTGACATGGCGCGAACAAAATTTGTTCGCCTCTGTTCCCTAAATGAATCCTCTATCCTCCCTTTCCAACTATGGGGACTTAAACGGATCCTCTCCAAAATATAACGAATATTCCGCCCACTGTAACCCCATATCTACCAAAGTAAAGGATGCCCTATGGGTTTAAAGGACCCATAGTGGATGGCCTTATTGGAAGAATTTTCTTTGGAGATTTTGAAAAAAAAAAAATTAGCAAGCATGGCCATATCAAAATCAAGTTCGCCCTCAGACTCGGAATGTCAAACTCTCACTTTATTTTTCTTCTCTCTCTTTGAAACTTCCTAAATCTTCCTAAACTAGGCTCTAAGTGATATCCCTCTATCCTTAGGCTTGACAGTGTCAGGAAACAGGTCAATTTCATATGTCTAGAGGTATCCTACCAGTTCTTCTAACTTGTGATTGCTGAAATTACTTAAGGAATTCAACACATTCACTTTCAGGATAAAACATTTAGGCAACGATCTCAAAATATTTTTAAACTACTCGTGCATCAGGAATATGCTAATCAATATTGAAAGTAGTGTTGATAATGTCAGACAAACGTGCATAAAATTCATCAAAACACTCATATTCAAGCATGGTAATAGTTTCAAATCGAGTAGTTAAATTTTGCAATTTAGACTCTTTCACTACAATCGTGACTTCATGGGTAAGTTGTAAAACATCACATGCTTCTTTTGACGTGGTGCACGTCGTGATACTTGAAACCTGTTAGGGGTGACGTCTCCAGAAATTGGACCTACCCACGAGAATTAAAAGTGCTCCATTTAAATTTGTCCCCAGTCGAGTCAATCACATGTTTAAGATTAGTGACATTATTAGTGGTGACAGTGGGAGGAGTCCACCCTATTTCACAAACAACCCAAACTCTCTCATCGATTTCCTTTAAGTGATATTTCATACGGTCTTTCCAATAGGCATAATTAGACCTATCAAAAAATTGGAAACCGATTATATAAGTTTTCATTCGAAAACATTGTGAAATGTCAAAATCAGATTTGAAAAAATCAATATCACAAAAAATTTGTGAAAAAAGGATCTCACGGTAATTTGGTGAACCCTTCTCTGATACCAATTTACGAAAGCTGGTAAAGATCGCTTAAAAAGCTCTGATACCTATTTGAGAAGGCTATGTGATATTGATTATATGTGGATTCACAAATTTTCAATTTTATACTTATTTAACTAGATGTCAATTTTTTATTCAAATTAATTAAAAACTAACACATGCATTTAGGAGGTTAAAATCAAGTCATCACAAAATATATGTTGCTGACACACAGATTTGAGGAAAAAAACCTTTCGGGTAAAACCTTTCATTTCACTATGAAGAGGAAAATAGAAACTTACATACACAGTGAAATTTGTAATGAATATTTGTAGACATTCACATAGAACTTAGTCTAGAATCAACAATGGATCAAATGCAATAAACCCATAAGAATACGTAGCTCTGTCTTCAGCAAGGAGCACCCTCAAGCACTCCCAGTTAAACACAGTCCTATAGTCAGGCAACACCTCCCTCAAGTGGTACCAAATCAGTAGTAGATAAATCATCCCTACAAGAAAAACTCTAGCAAAATTGTATACTGGGTTCCAAAATTGATTCACTAAAGATATTGGGATGATTTGTGAATCAAAACAAAGTTAAAAACCCTCGAAAAGTGAGAAGACAAAAATTCTACAAAAGAAGTTTTCACAGAATGAAAACCTTAGGTCTTCTGAAGCAAAAATGACTCAAAACACTTCTATATATAAAAATCTTAAATTGGCGTTGTCGCTCGAATGAGAACCCTATGTCGCTCGAATGACATATGATATCGCTTGAAGCGAGTTTAGAAAACTAAAATAATAGCATGTCATTTGATAAAACTGTACAAGAGAACTTCAAACGAGTCTTCACGTGACATTGCCTTTTTCTTGAAGTTATCATTTGAGCGAATTTCTCATGTCATTTAAATGACAACAACGAAAAGTACATTTTATAAAAACTCCGACTCAACATTTAAAAAAAATATTTTGACGAAAAATAACGCCTCATATGTTTACAAAAAAAAATAGAAAAATTATCCCAACACTTTGGATGAAACATTGAGGGACTTAAATACAACCTTACCAAAATCTATCTCGCAGTGGATTGTCGATTGAAGAATGTTGATATTCGGATCCGTCTTGATGTATGATTGAACTTGAACTTTTCTTTGACGATTGTAGTGGTATACGACATACTCTAATGTAAATGGACTTACGTAAAATTTGTACTTATAGTATGCATTAATAACTGTATGTTTTTTTTGGAAAGAGCATGCAAAATCTAATAGATGTATAAAATGTGGTTCTTTATGCTAGAATTTTACTTCTCTACACGAGGACGGGGTAGAAATTCAAAATACCAATAGGAAAAAAAAGTACTCAAATATTCCTAAGAATGTAATGCGACATTTTCCTTTAAAACTTAGGCTAAAATGGTTGTATACCATAAATTGGATAGTAGAGAAAATGACTTGGCACGCTCATCCAAGCTCTTGTATGAAATTCTTGCTTCATCGCCGAGATGCAGCAGAATGGGTAAATTTAAACATTATGTGGAGAGATTTTGTAAAAGATTCACGTAATATTCGACTTGAAATATTAACTGATGGTTTCAACCCGAATAACATGTTTGGCCGTAAGTATAGTTGTTGGTCAATGATAATTCAACCTCTCAAGCCTCCTTCATCAATGTGTATGAAAAGTGAGTCTTCAATGTTGTCTGTATTGATTCTCGGGCTAAAGTCACCATCAAGTAATATTGATGTCTTCCTGTAACCATTAGTCGATGATTTAAAGACCTTACGGTCTGGAGTTGAGGCTTGGGATGTGAAAAAAAAATGAGAAATTTGAGTTAAAAGCCTTGTTAATGTGGGTTATTCATGATTTTCCAGCATATGGGATGTTAGTAGGTTGTTCAACTCAAGGTTACAATAGGTGTATAATTTACTCTGCAAATACACATTCTCAATGAAATGTTATTACCAACGATTTTGTATGTTCCTTACTTAAAACCATCCTTACAGGTTTGACACATCAACGCACAAATTTAATGGTAAAATAGAGGATGATATGTCTCCACAAAAGTTAACAAGTGTAGAAGTTGAGAAGATAGGGTCATTTATCTCTCTCAAAAGTCTTTGAAGAGAGGGAGAGGGAGAGGGAGACAAAAAGGGAAAGGGAAAGGGAAGGGTAAGGGGAAGGAGAAGGAGGATGTCGTAATAGAAGACGATGATTATCCAAGTGAAGGTGATGATGAGCATCTAACGGGTACTGAGGGTTTTTTAAGGAGGTTAATTTTCTTTGATTTAGAGTACTAAAAGGATCATAATATTAGACATAATTTAGATGTTATGCATGTTGAAAATAATGTCACATAGATTCTTTTAGGTACAATAATCCTGATGAAACGGTCTTCAAATAAAGATAAGGTCATAGCCCATGAAGAGCTGAAAGTTCCTTTGAATCTTAAAGGAAATTGTGGATGAAAGATGTTGAAGGTAGAAATAAAAGGCGGATGCCAAAGGCACCTTTAGCTCTAGGAAAGGAAGAGAAATAAGCCTTTTATTGTACACTAAAAGCATTAAAGGTACCAATTAGATTTTCATCAAATGTCAACAATAATGTTAACCTTGATCCACTTAGATTTACCAATCTTAAAACACATGATTATCACCTCAGTATGCAACTGTTGTTTCTAGCGTTGCTTATGCATTCATTTTTGGATCATAAGACTTTATTTAAAGCTATACAATAGATAAGCATATTCTTTAACGTGTTGTGTGACAAAGTGATATTTATGGAACATCTTTTAAAGGCTAAAAATGCATTGGTAGAGGAACGTTTTGTGGTGATGATCTACCTCATGCAACATTTAGCCGATGAAGCTTTGACAATTAGGCGGCCAAAATATAGGGCAACGTGGTTATTTAAGAGAGAAATGGGAAGATAAAAAAATAGTCACAAAACAAGAGGTACATTGAAGAGATCATTGCTAATGCATATTTGTTATATAAAGCTTATTTGTATGCCAAGGGGTACATATCGAAAAGAGGTGAAGGAACTCATAAGAGGAATCTTGAGGATTTTCTTGATGATGAGTTTGATGACTCAGAATGCCAATGAGTATCAGGTAAAAGTAAAGAATATATCTTAAAAATGTACAATATGAGCAAGTACGAAGAAGGATTTTGTCTCAATGCAACGGTGTTGATGAATGGAGAAGGTACACACTTAGTTCTATGTTAATTCATATTTATTAATAGTAAAGTGATATTTCTTAATTTTAAAAATAATTTCTTACAGAAAATTTGTGGTAACTGAGATTGCATCGGCGCATAGAATTGATGATTTCATCCCTTGGCTAAGGAACGAGGCAAATCTTTATTTGTACGTGTACATTTTTTATCAACCCTAGTTATTTTTAATGAAACTCCAAAAAATTATCACTTCCTTACTGTCCTCAAGATTTAATGGCACGAGAATTTTTCCATATGCCAATGGTCCGCTTCATAGGGTTACCATTTATGAGAATTTTCAATGTAATGGGTACACCTTTTGTACTTCTGCACATAAAGATAATCCTAACTTTCAAAGTAGTGGTGTATCCACTAAGGCCTTTAATAATAAGGGGATTATGACAACATTTTATGGAGTGATTAAACAAATACTTGACCTCAATTACATTGAGTTCACAGATAGTGTCTTTTATTGTGATTGGGTGGACGTTGATGATAATAATTCTTGCAAAGTTGAACCCACGTCACAATTGGTAATGGTGAATATTAGTAAGATCATGAGAAAAAATACGATTCACAATGATCCATTCATCCTTGCATCTCAATAAAGTCAAGTATTTTATTGTCAAGATGTAAAGCTGAAGGGGTGGTCAGTTATTTTACACTCTCCCAAGAGACTGACAAAAAAATAGATGCGATTGATATTGACCGTATGATGTATGACTCCATTCTCGAGGAAAATGATAAATTATTGGATCTTTCGGAAATCGATGAAGTGTTCTAGTGAAATGATTTAGTTCTAAATTTGTTTTTGAATATGCAATATTCTATTTTTTTGTTATTATGAACGGGTAATATTCTATTTATTCCGTTTGTTTTTCTTATTTTTGTAAACATTTAATAGTTTATATATGGCCATTTGAACTTGTAATTTATGTTTACTGTTGTTTGAACATGTAATATACTAGTGTCTATTTGAACATGTAATATTCTTATTAATGTTTATTCTAATTATTTTGGTGTCCAATAGTCATTTTTTCCAGATAAATGTCTGCCCTTCATGTTCTAGGAACACTTCGGTCGTTGTCCATATGGGGTGAATGTAAAGAGATGGAGTCGCCAGCCTATTTTTCACAAAACGGGGAAAAGAACATGTCGCCACCTCGAGATAGAGGTATCAAAGACAAACTGATGCTTACAAAACTAATAGTTCGAAGGTTCAGGGGATAAGTTACGAAATGAGAAGGTGTTAAGAACCCATATCGCCCTTTAGGTCTCTCATGGGCTTGTGTTATTATTTCCCTTTATTTCTTTATGAAGTGTGTGTGCATGTATATATGTAAATGGAGATCGGAATCGGCCAACTCATACCATGGAAGAGATAGAGTGAGTCATCCATATGAATGTTTCCAAAATAATATTAAATGTATGAATCATGCGTTTATTATGATATTGATCGTTATAATGAAACATTAATATGTGTTGATTAAAATGCTTCTAAGGATCACCAACATAATATGTATTAAAATAATGCAAGAATATGAAAAATGTAGAAATGGGGAATTTGGAAAAATTAGAAATTTAGAAAATTAAAAAATTAGAAAAATTGAAAAATTGAAAAATTGGACTCGAGTCTCGAGTTTTAATCTGAAACAACTACGTAGCATATAAAGGTGTCAAAGTCCATGTAGTTTTCATATGGCATAGGGGTGGGGTTTATCCCATATATTCGAACGAGATTTTATCATATGTGTTTGTGTAGAAAATGTATTTTAGTTTTGAAAATGTGTGATAGATAACCCCGTTGGAATTTATAGGTGTAATCCTCTTTTTTTTATGGAAAATAAATTATGTGCAATATAACTTAGAAAAAAGGTGAGATGTTAATGTGTATGAACTAGAATTAAAAAAAAAACTAGATTATGAATTTATGTAATTAATGCGAAAACAAGAAATTTAAAGAGAAATGGAAGGATTTGGACCTTCTTTGAAGAATTGGAGTTTGATCTTGATCTTGGATAAACTCCCTCGAATGTTGAGATGAATGTTGGATAAGACAGAATGATATTTTGCCAAATTGGGTATGAAAAAGATGGAAATGTAAGATGGGATAGAATTTCACATAAGGAAACTTCGCTGGTCGTAAGAGAATGTAATTGAGATCACTGATGCTAATGGATCTGAGGTGTGCATTGGGAGTGAGATCATGCCATCTATTTATAGGGTAAGGGGGTGCCAATTGCCATGGTTCCATAATTTCCAACGAGTAGATAACCCTTGGCACAACATCGATAGGCAGAGAAATGGACCTGCCAATCGGTAGTCTCGTGTAGAGAGTAAAAAAAATGATCGTAGAAAGCAATTCATTGATCCAAATCGTGCATGGGGAATACCCTTAGAAAGGTAATCCAGATGCCTTCAAAAGTAATTTTGGGCCACTCCTAGTTCCAGGAGATGACTTTGGGTCAAACACGGCTTGGAAGCGCTTATCGATCCTTTGGATGGGAGATAGTCGGACGGAAACGGATCGTTCATCTGAACAGTAAGTCAGAATCGCGCACAGGGAGGACCATTGGAAAGGTTATGAGAGTTATTTCTACATTCCAAATAGCTTCACTCAGTTCAGAAAGTTGACCTTTGTCAATCAGGGGCCGAAAGCGCCCGGTGACCTTTCAGAGTAAAACGAGTCATTCGCCCATACGGTAAGGTTGATTCGTGCACAAGGTGGACCATTGGGAAGAGTGTTAAATTCCCTTCAAAGATTCATTCAGTCTCATTCAATATGAATAGTTAACCAGTCAAACAGAGCCCGAGAACTCCCAATGGCCTCCGGATCAATTTTAGGGAGAAAACGAATCGTTCGTTCGAACGGTTACGCCGTTTCTTGCACGAGGCAGACCATTAGAAAGGGGTTTTAACACCCTTTGAATATTCAAAGAGATTTATCTCTGATGATGAAGTAGAATGGGGTCAAATCGGGGCCCGAGAGCGCCCGATGGCCTCCAGATCGATTTTTGGAAGTAAAATGGTTTGTTCATCCAAACTATTTTGTCAATTCGTTCACGGGGCGAATCGTTGTGTAACAAACTGGCCATGGTTAATTTGGTAGCCAGAGGGTTACATCCCACATCGCTTGGGTGAGGGAAATTAATTCTTCATATATGTATATTTACACTCTTCTAACACCGAGTCCTTTTAGCTCCCACTGGTAAGGCATGTTATTGATGATGTACATGTCAGGGGTTCAAACCCCACTGACACCAGTTTATAGATATAGAGCTAATAAAAACCCCACACCACTGGGTGCGGTGGTTATAGTGGGGACAATATGAGTGGTGGAAGAGCGTGGTATTACAAAATTGTATCAGAGCCAGTACTGAGCCAGAATAAGTGTGCTAACATGTTGGGTGATGGTTAATTTCATCCCAACGAGGACGTTTGGTCCTTAATGGGGCGGATTGTAACAGACTAGGCTATGGTTGATTTGGTATCTAGAGAATTACATACC
Organism: Sambucus nigra; assembly: GCA_949130495.1. NCBI lineage: Eukaryota > Viridiplantae > Streptophyta > Magnoliopsida > Dipsacales > Adoxaceae > Sambucus > Sambucus nigra. The sequence goes on along the minus strand of OX422213.1, from coordinate 129,534,967 downwards.
ACATCGGCTGGGTAAGAGAAATTAATGGTTCATATATGTAGATTTACACTCTTCTAACACCGAGGCCTTTTAGCTCCTACTGGTAAGGCATGTGATCGATAATGCACATGTCAGGGGTTCGAACCCAATGACACCAGTTTATATATATAGAGATAATAAAAACCCCATACCACTGGGTGCAGAGATTAAAGTGGGGACAATATTAGTTGTGAAAGAGTGGGGTGTTATACGTAGGAAAGGGGATTCATATCCCTTTTAAGATTCAAAGAGAATTTGCTCTAATGGTAGAGCTGACCGGAGTCAAACGGGGCCCGAGAGCGCTCGATGGCCTATAGATTGGTACTCGGAGTACGACCTAGGGTTTATAGTGAAATAGGGAGGTGTTAGGGACCTAAGGAGAGACTTAGGGGATCCTGGAATGTGGTGTCTACAGATGCCATCGACAGGTGATCTTGGATTAAATGAAAGTCATCGAATATTCACCATAAGATGTTCTGGAAAGAGTTCAATTTTGCAGACCTAAGGGACAAGGATGAGGTAAATTTTGAGAACCTACGGAAACGGTGGGGATGGTCGATTCTGTGGGCAGAGGTTGATCCTGAAGACCTAAGGCATGGAACGACCAATTCTATAGTTGAGGTCAATTCTGAGGACCTAAGGTAGGGAGCGATCGATTCTATGGGCTGAGGTCAATTGTGAGAACCATAAGTTGAAACAACTGATTCTGCGAGCCAAAGTCAATTATGAGGTCCTTAAGCTGAGGTGACCAATTTTTAGGTTTGTATCCAATTTTGAGGGATTAAGTAGAAGTGACCAATTCTGAGGGTCGAAGTCAATTCTAAGGGCATAAGTAGAGGTGACCAATTATGTGGCGCGAAGCAAATTCTAGGGGCTTAAGTAAAGATAAACAATTGTGAGGGTCGAAGCCAATTCTGAGGGCTTAAGTAAAGATGACCAATTCTGAGGGTTGAAGCCAATTCTAAGGGCTTAAGTAGAGATGGCCGATTCTTCGGGTCGAAGCCAATTCTGAGGGCTTAAATTATAGTCTTCTTTGGGAAATTTGGAGACTACATCGTGGAAAAGTATCTTGTGATTCCCTTAGGGATTTTGGGGAAGCATTTGATTTTAAGTTTTAAGTTCCGCTGGGGGAGAGGAATTAATTCGAGGATTGGATGTTTTCCTTGTTGGGGAATTTTTTTATTTTTACGGTGTCCTTTTAAGACATTGTTAGAGAGATATCAATTCATTTTGGGAATTTTGTTGGTGAAGTAAGTGTTCCGTTGGGTAAATTGTTGTTCTGATGGGGAAAGAAATACGGTAAAAAAAAAATTCTTGGTGAAAAAGATTTTAAAATTCATTTGGTAATTTTAGAAATTTTTGGGGGATTTATCGGCATTGTTTGGGAATTTTTTACGAAATTTAAAGGAGGGTTTGGGTTGTGAGGAGTGGCAATGTCATCCATTTGTGGTTTTTGCCATTTCTGAGGGTGTTTTTGAATATCCCTCTTTTTTACCAGGGAAGCCTTACTTTGACGACCCTTTATTTTTCTTTGGATCCATTGAAACGGTGCTGCTAATAGATCTTTATTGGCCCCACGTATCTTTTGGAGATATTCTTTATTTTGTGCATTTTCCTTTTTTCATCTTATTCTTGATTTCTTGATTGCTGACATTTGTCCTTTGCAGACGTGGTTCTATAAGGTGATTGGGATTAACGCCCAATTAATAGCTTCGAAGGATGTGTCTGTTGGGGACTTCTTCCAGATGTACCGATGATGAAAGTCCAACCGACAGTCGAGGTGGTCCCTCTCTTTAGAGGTAGTGCGTTAGGTCTTGAACGATCTTCTTTCTTCTTGAGACCAATTTTCCTTTATGATCTTTTTAAATATTGATTTTCCACTAGGAATTTTACAAGTGACCTTATATCCCTAGGGGATGGCCATTCGGCACACGGAGGTGATCGGGGGGAACATGCAACTGCGACATCTACTGGCGCATGAGTTTGGCTACTCTTAGTATCTTGGAGAGAGACCAGTTTGACAAGTGGTGGAGGACGAGTTTATGGTGCCACCAGTAAGGACCCCGATGTACATGAGGCGAGATCGAGAGATATCAAAGGATGCACAGGTGGCAGGGACGATCGGTGAGACTTATTCGTCATATACCCCCATGAAGGTGACCTAAAATTATTTGGATTTCGTGTCGAGATGGTTAATGTCGCCCAGTATATATGACATTATTCCTCTCCCCCATGCGGGCTTGAGTCGTCCAGTGAGGTCTTCCCACAGTTCAAGTGGCGTGTCGACACCGCTAGCGGTGATGACCTCGAAGGTTCCCTTTGTACGATTGGCCCCTCCTTTTTTTAACATCCGACAATCAGATGGAGGGTCAGTGCGTATGCTGCATTGTCCCAATCCGATGAACCCGAAGGAGTTGGGGCTGACAGAGGACGTTCTTCAGCTAGCGATATACTTTTCATTCTTTGTCTTTTGATTTTCTGATTTCTTTCTTTACGTCAAATCGACTGATTTGCCCTTTTTGTTTTTCTTGTAGCACATTCGGGTGTCGACCAATTGGTTGAAGGACATTCGGGATTGGGTAACTTCAGCAATGGCTCACATTCAGGAGTCGATCCTAATTTCATCTTACTTGCTACAATATGCCTCATCTGAGGAGGGGTCTGGTTCGGGGAAAAGAGGTACATCATCTTGTCACTGAGGAAGCACGCGCACCACAGGTACGGAGGTTCTTAGAGAGAGAGAGAGAGAGAGAGAGTTTGGGGGGTTCGGTCCGAGCCCTATTGTTTTTTTGTTTTTCCTTTCCTGCAAGGCAAATGTAATAAAGCAATATCTATGCAATGAAATGAAGTTTTTTGTTAATTTTTTGCTTTAGTGACTAAATGCATATGCTCTTTTTACTTTGCTGCTGAGACCGTAAAAAGAATTAAAAATGATTTGAGAGAAAATTTATTTTAAAACAGGATAAGCAAAAATATAGGGAGAAGGAAATTTTGAATTCCTTAGAATAAAAAGTTATTTTGTTGAGTTTTTTTTTTGACAAAAAAGGAAAAATGGGATTTTCATAAAATAGGGGGTTGCCAATCGACATGCCCCTTGTGCTGCCTATCGGCAGGTCAATCCAGTCTAATCAACCCACCACTTTGATTGCACTTTCTTCAATTTCTTTGTACTTAGTGGGGCATGTTTTCCTCCGATATTTGTAGGATTTTTGTCTTTGGTTAAGGTTTTCCAAGTACAAATAGGCGGTAAGGGTGGAGTATTTTCTTCACTCATCCGTATTTACTCTCTTTTGCATTCTTCTTGCTCTTTGTCTTATCATCTTGTGATATGGCTCTCCCCGGAAGTGTTGAATTTGTTACTTACCTCAAAAATTTAGAGGCGATGTGCTCATACAATGTCGAGTATGAGGCTTTCAACATGCGCCAGGTTTCATTATGGCACAACCGGCCCATTGAATGGAACATTCTGATGGAAGTGGTAGAATTCTGGTACCTTGAAGACCATATCTTTCACTTTGGCTTGGGCGAAGTCTGTCCATCTTATGAAGAGTTCTCTTCCATGTTGGGAATAAATCCTATCGTTGCAGCAGCTATGGCTGAATTTTCTCGATCTCGTCGGGAGAATTTAGTAGGACTTTTTCATATCTCTCCCTCAGTGGCTAGGTCACTGGTTACAGGAGGAATGATCTCTCTCCCTGTAGTGTGGCAGGATATTGGAGATGCTTGCTATGCTGGAGTCGTTATCCTCGACTTAATTTTAAAATTACTATTAGTGATCGGGGAACTGTTGGTGGACCCACAACTCGCAGTTATTGTTTCATAGATTTCGTACCATCATAATCTAGTGGTAATGATATAGGCGGAGACTATGAATGGTCTGGATGCCTTCCGAGAAGGCCATTCTGACTTCCTGAGGGGTAGCCTCGTTATGCTGCTGTTCATGTGGCTCTCGGAGAGATTTCGTATGGTGCTCCCTCTCAAATATCCCTTGGCACTAGTTCTAAACTTTTTTCTTGCTACTTTATCAGTGGGGGCTTGGATATCGAGAGCTGGGAGAACTGGTTTGTGGAGCATGGGGCTCAAGGTTTGCGTTGGTCAATACCTCGGTGGGGAGAATTGTTGCCCATTATAGAATTGGGAGAATACTAGTATGTTTAGTTGGTCGGCCTCCGTTATATTTCTTTTTACTTTCCTTGGTGGCTCTTGCATCAATTTGTGTGGGAATAGATTGTCCCACCTCAGACACTAAACTTTTTTTCGATGGAGAATTTGACGAAGGGCCTGCACATGCGGCTGGGCTCTCTGTTGTAAATCTTCGACCATCGACCCATCCTTCTTAGTTTGTTGGTAGAGTATGGAATATTATCGGGGATTAAATGAAGTGGTTGTTGAGGAGGGTAGTTTCCAAGATGCTAGCTGTGGAGATGGGCTAAGGTGGTGAGCCATATCTGACACCATGGAGGGGGTTTATGTTTTCCTTAGGCTGGTTCGGGCTTACTATTCGATAGAGAGCATGCGGCATTCTATTCAAGGAGGGGAGGTTTGGGGACCCCCGAATGTGGATGATGATGGGGAAGGTTCCTCTGGCAGCTGCGGGTAGAATCTGTGGGGAATTTATTTGTGAAGATTTTGGTATGGTGTATCTGGTTGTTTTCATCTTGTGTGGGAAGAATTTGGGAATGTTGTTTTAGGACTAGTTGGTTTCTATCTGCTTTTGTTTAGTTTTAGGAAAGTAGGGTCAGGTTGGCAAGGGAAGTTGTTTGACTCCCTATGTTGATGTAATTGTAACAACACTAATGAAAATAAAGAAAATTTTAATTATATTGTTCTGCCTCTTGGTGAGTTTTTCGTTCGAATTATCTATACCAATTGCTAAGGCATATATAATCCTTTTATTCATGTAAATGATAAAAATGAACTATCGTTCTTGGGGATAAGAAAAGAATAGAATTTTGTAAAAAAGAAGGGGGGCTTGCTCATGTAAAGCATATGAGCTGCCAACATACCTTTGGGGGGTTTTAAAAAATTCTGAGTTTTATTATTGAAAGTAAAAAGATTTTTAGAGGATCAGGCCCCACGTAGTTCTGAGTAAAGGGAAATGAAGATTTTTTTATAATAGAAGGGAGATGAGAAGAGTCATAGCACGTCGATATTAAGGGTAGAATGACAGTCCAGGTTGACTGAACATGCCATCTCTTACCCATCGAGGTCGGTGAGTATAGTGACACCACCATAAAGGATCTTCTTTACAATGTAGGGGCTACTCCAATTAGTCTTGAATTTCCCCCTGGGGGCTCTAAAATTTATTTAAGGTTTAAATCCCCTTCTCGAACATCACAATCCTTGACTCTCTTATTGAAAGATCCCGCTATTCAGCGATGATACCCTTGTATGTGAGATAAAGTCTTCACTCTTCTTTCATCTAAGAGTGACTCGTCAAGATGGCTTTGATGCCAATATTCCTCGCTGTCTTTGCTTTTAAGCATGACACATAGTGAAGCAATTTCTAGCTCAACGGGTAAGACGGATTCCATATCGTGGACCGGAGAGTAAGGGGTTTCCCCAATAAAGGTTCTAACTAAAATGCGGTAGCCCCAGAGGGTGTAAGGGATCCGGTCGACTTAATCTCGATAGTTTTCGTTCATTTAACTAATGATGCCTTTGAGGTTTTTATTAGTGAATTCAATGAATCTGTTGGTTTGAGGTCGATAAGGAGAATATTTGTGTCTTTGAATTCCATACTCGTCGACCACTTATGTGACTTCTTCCTCAAAAGGCAACCCGTTGTCTGACACTAGCTTGTACGAGACCCTATATTAGCAGATGATACTTTTTCGGATGAACTTAGAAAGTTTTTAGCATTCAAAATTGAATATGAATCGACTTCGACCCATTTGGTTAAGTAATTAATGGCAACCAAGATGAATTCATGCCCATTGGAGGCTTTGGGTGTAAATTTCCCTATGATATCTATGCCCCATGTGGAGAACACCCAGGGAGAAGTCATGTTGTACAATTCCCGTGGAGGCAAACGTTAGAGGTTGGAAAATGCTAGCATTTAAGGCATCTTCAAACATAGGCGGTGCAATCATGAACCATGGTAGTCTAGTAGTAACCCTGTCGGATAATTTTCTTCGCGTTTTAGATTTTTTACATCATCTCTTCAATGTGAGCCCTTGCGATGCAATGTAAATGGGTTCCATAGAAGTTTCTTTTGAATAGTGCTTTATCACAGACAGCGTATTGGGCAACCAGTTTGCGAAGGGTTGCTCGATATTTCTTATTAGAATTATGGGGATACCTACCATACTTGAGGAGGTGCCAAATATCGCAGTACCAATAATTGACAAGATCAGGATCTTCTTCTATGATGAGCTCAATGTTGTAGCAGTCTGTAGGTTTATCGTTCTTTTGGATTAAGAAGGGGGATATTGTTATTCCTTCGGGCATGTCAACCATGGAGGCTAAGGTAGCAAGGGAATCAGGTAGGTTGTTCTTTGCTCAGGGCAAGTAATGGAAGGTGATATCTTGGAATTGGAAGGCCTGCTCTTTTAGGTGGGCATAAAAGGGTAGGAGTTATTCATCCATAACTTTCCATATTCTAAGTACTTGACTGATGATGAGGGTTGTATCCCCGTAGACATATAGGTATCGAATTCCTTTCTTGAGATCAACTTTGAGGCCTACCGTCCATACCTGGTATTCCATCATGTTGTTAGTGCAGGGAAAATCCACCGTGATGGCAATGGGAGTTTGAGAGTCATCAGGGGCAGTTAGGAGTATCCCAGTGTCATACCTTTTCTTCTTAGCAGCGCCGTCAATGAAATATTTTTCATAAGAGGTATTTTTAAGAGGTGCAAAGGATATTCTAATCCAAGAATTAGAAAATCCAAACATCATTTTCTTCCGTAGGGTAGTCAGTGAGGTAGTCAGGGATGGCTCTTCTTGATGATGATGAAAACATCACCACCAGATGAGGTGTTGATAAGGTCAAGCTAGTGATAACAATGGCAACAAATAAGAGTGTATATACAGTAGAATGAGGTGAGGAGAAGAGGATGAACACTTGTATGTAAGTGGTTCAACTAATTTGGCCTACGTCCACTGTGTGTGTGAGTAATATCACTAGATGAAAGCATCAATGGCCATAAATACAAACTCTTAAGCTTTCTCTCTCTACTGTGTAAATTAACATAGTTTTTGCTAGGGTTGCAATTATGGATCCCTTTACAAGGTAGAGGATGACCTCTATATATAGTGCTTGGGGGGTGTAATGTACCCCCCAAGCATTCAATGAGCATGCGCATGAGAATCGAACCAGTATAATAATGACACCTGGCTGATCTTATGTAGATAATGATAAACTCAATATTCTCTCACGTGAGGGGAATGATTTGGTTATAACTGATTTGTCCACGTGTTCGAAACCTCACATGTGCTTGTAAATACTGAGCCTTGTGTCCTTGACTAATGTAACCTCAACCTGGACGAGTACGAGGTTGGTGGAGTTAGATGTAGTTGCTTTGTCTTGTCTCTAATCGTGATGACCTCAGCCAGGAAGGTTGGTCGAGGTTAGGTATGAGGTAGCTGTAACGTCGGTTAAGGCCGATGATGACGTTGATAGTTGATTGATCCTGTGAGACTCTAGCCACCTCGGCTGATAAAGAACCGAGGTTGGTGTATGAGAGGTCAACCTTAGAAGATATGACTTTATTGATAGTTGTCATAAGAATCTTGTCACCTCGACTATGAGACTGGACGAGGTTAGTGTCTCTGAGTACGAGGGTGAACTTTGGGTATATCAGTCACCCCTATCCCTTAGTCTTCTATGTAATTATATGAGTGAGGGGTATGTAGTTAAGGTCGTGGCTGAGTCTCTTTGGGTGCCAATACTTTTGTGACACTTGTCACTTACTGAAGTGAGTAGCGTTCTTATCGAGGTGTGATGATTTTGACTTTCCCTTTAGGTTCCCTAGAGGCAATGATGGGGAATTGATACTCGCTCCTTATCATTGGATAGGTTTAAAAAACCTATTCTCTCTTCTCTCTCCTCATTTCTTTCTTCTTCCAAATTTTTTCCCACCTTAGCTCTCTCTACAACAGCAATTTCTTTAAAACCTCCAATGTTGGCTGCCATTGAAGGTTTCCTTTTCTTTCTACCATCCTCTTCCTTTATTCGCGACTAGGTAGGTGTCATTTTTAACCTTTCTTTTCTATTTTTTGTTACAGCATCGTCATTTTTTAATCTCCGACGAGCATTTTGCATTTTTTGAGGAGGGTTTCCACTAGTCTTAGTGGTTGTGAGGCTAGGATAATAGTGGTTGAGTGGTTTAGGGACAGTTGTAGGTAGCTCCGAGGTTATTTCATCTAGAAATATCCCTTCTTTAGGTTTCCGGTGAACCTCCAATCACCTTCTCCGGCCACCCTATTCTTGAATGTTCTTAACGTTCTTCATTTGAAACTTTTTAACTTTCTTTTTTTGATCTTGAGTTTGAGTTATTTTAAGTTGTGTACATGTTTGTGATTTGAGTCAAGTGTAGTGTCATCCCACTTATGCTCAGACCCTTCTACCAACTCATAGAAGAGTTCCCATCTCTTCGTGAGAAGACCTTCAAGAAAATTAAGCAGATAGAGCTAGCCCAAGAGGAAGCTCGTAGGGCTAAGGCCTTTCCTCTCAGATCCATCTTTCCTCCCCCCTGAAGGTTATCTACCCTGAGCCAACCGAGCCTGCTGAGCCTGCAGAGGTTCCTAGGGAACCCATACCAATGTCTACATCTGAGTCATCTTCCTCAGACCCCATGTCTATAGAGTCTTTTTAAGAGGCTATAGATTACTCTCCTAAGCAGGGTGAGGTTCCTGAGGAAGCTGAGGTTTCGAGCCGTGCCTCATCTCACCAAGGTGCTAGAACCTCACGTAGGTCTTCTGATGTTAAAATCATAGGTCCAAGTGTGGCCATTCCCCCCCCCCCCATCATTGATGCCATTCCTCTACCGATTGCCACTCGGGCTGAATTTGCTCAAAGGTTTCCTGGTGGTGTTCCTGCACCTGCCCTGGTCGACGTTGTTGGGGATAGTGATGATGGAGAGGAGAGTGATCTTGATACGTATGAAGTGGACGAGATTGAGAGTTCCATCAGCGAGTATGACCTTCTTACTTTTAGGCAACTTTATTCCATAAATTCTTCCATCATCCTTAAGAAGATTCTGAGGAATGAGAGGGCCTTTGACGACCGAGATGGATAGATCTCCGTCTATGAGCAGATGTTCAATTTCGGCTTCCATCTTCCTATTCATCCAACCATTAGAGCTTTACTTTCCCATATAAATCTAGCCCCTTCCTAATTATCCCCCAATGCATGGAGGGTTATGATTGGGGCCATCGTCCTTTGAAGGGTTGTTCACCACTCAGACCTTCCAGTTAGGGTTTTCACTGGTTGTTATGTGCCCTCTTCTGCCAAAAACCATCCTAGCGATTACCACTTCTTAGCTAGGAAATCAGAGAAGAAAATGTTATTGGTTACCCAAACTTCAAACCATAACTGGAAACCTCGGTATTTCTTTACTTCCGGGGCATGGGAATTTGGTCTTAATGAGGCCTCTGGAATGTCAGTTTCAAGGACCCCTCTGAGGTGGGGGAAGGTCTCCATTTCTACCAAAGATGACCCTGGACTTATCCAGGATAATTACCAAAAAGTTGAGGACTTTCGCAATCAAGGCGAGCAGGGTCGTCTTGTGAAATATGAACATCTAATGACTTCCTACTACCTCTCTCAGACATGCTTGGGGGTGGTCCTTTAGGAGAGCTTCGTAAGTCTTAATTTTTCATGAGTTATAACTCTTATTTTATATATCTCTGACTTACTAACTCAGACGTTTGTCTTTTGCAGAGCGTCCAGCAGGTATATCAAACGACCTTTGGGAGATCTCTGCTCCTTGTGTGGCCATCCCCCGATCCCCGCCGCGAAGGGAGGAAGGGATCCTTCGGGTCTCGCCCGTCCCCTCTCGGGAGAGCGCTTCGGCCGACGTTGATTTTATGAGGTGTGAAAAATGTAGAGAGATTCAGAGTCGCCAGTCTATTTTACTCAAAACAGACAAAAGAAAAAGAGGAAGCCACCACGAAGGATGGCATCCAAAGACATACTAGTGCGTGCGAAACCAAAATGATTCGGAAAGGGTTCGGAGGCTTAGTTACGAAATGGGAAGGTGTTAGGCACCCATTCCGCCCTTTCGGTCTCTCATGGATATTTACTATTTTCCTTTATGCCCCCCCCCCCCCCCGTGAGATGTGTGAATGTGTATATAGAATGGAGGTAGGAATCTTCGACTTGTATCATGGAAAAGATAAAGCGAGTCATCCATAGGAAGATATAAAAGACTAAGAATATATGTAATATAAGAAAAATGGATTTAGAGAAAATAGAAAATGAGAGAAAAAGTGAGAGAAAGGACTCGAGTCTCAGGTTTTACCCCGAGATACCTACGTAGCCTATAAAGGCATAAAATTCCACGTAGTTCGCATACAAAGCAAAGGGGTGGGGTTTATCCCATAAATCCAAATATGGGATCTCTTATTTGTAACTGTGTGTGTGTGTGTGTAGAAAAAGTGTTTTAGTTGTGAGAAAAGTGTGGAAAAAGTGTGCGAATCCCTACTTGGAATTTAAGAGCAAACCCTCTTTTTCTTATTTTTGGGGTTTTTATTTATATGAAAATATGGGATATGCAATAATACTAAATAAAAAGTATATTAGGATGTGTGAAATGAGATTATAAAAGTGCTAAGTAAGAAAACAAGTTATTGGGAATTCAAGAGAATTTAAGAGAGAGTTTGCGAAAGTTAGACCTTCTTGAAGATCTTTAACTTGATCTTGAATGTTGGAGAGCATCCCTTGAGCTTGGATGATGATGGAGAGTGGTTAATTCACCAAGTTTGATGAAAGGGATGATGAAAAGTGGAGGTAAAAGAGGGATTTCGAAGTTGAAATCATGATGCCTTCGAGAGAGGTTTCTGGGATTCATTCAGAGAGATTTCTATCAGATCTAGGCTCTCCTTGCAAATGAGGCCAAGACCTCCTCTTATAGGCCCATGGGTGTGACGATCGGCATTTCCATGGCACTACCTATCGGTAGGTGCCGATAGGCAGGGTCTCGAACCTGCCATTTATTAGTGCGCCTCAGGCTTTTTTAGAAAATTGGTCACCGAGGGCAAAGGTATTTTAGAGACCTTATAAAGTCCTTTGGACCGCTCCCGAGTTTGGGAGTTGACTTTAGGTCAAATGTGGCTCGGAAGCCTTTGTCGGTCCATTGGATGGGGAATCGTGCGGACGCAAACGGATCGTTCGTCTACATGGTGAGTCCGAATTGCACACGGGGCATACCTTGGAAAGGTTAGGAGATGTACTTTGACATTCCAAAGAATTTGACCCGGTTTGGAGAGTTGACATTGGTCAACCGGGCCCAGGAAGCGCTCGGTCGCTTCTCGGAGTCAAACGGATCGTTCGTCCACATGGAAAGTCAGAATTGCACACAGGATGGACCGTTGGAAAGGTTATTCAGTGCCCTTCGAAGTTTCATTCAGCCTCGGTCGATTTGAAGGGTTGACTTAAGTCAAATAGAGCCCGGGAGAGCCCGATGGCCTCTGGATCAGGTTTCGGACGCAAACGGCGCGTTCGTCCGCATTAGGACTGTGCATCAAAATCGTAAACCCGAAGAACCAAACCAAACCGACCTCTATGGTTCGGGTTGGGTCGATTTTTTTAATTATGGGTTGGTTCTGGTTCCAAAAAAACCGATATAGTCGGTTCGGTTCTCGGTTTAGTATGTAAACCAAACCGAGCCGAATAAAAAAACCGAACCATAGCCCCGAACTGAAAAACCGAACCAAAAACCGGTATTTAGAACCGAAGTTAGACCCATATATTTTAGTCCTTTATATTTTTTTTATCTCTAGCTAGCTAATAGATTTTAGAACCTAGGGTTCATTTCATTTTAGTCATCTAGAGACTAAAGCAGCCAATAACATTTTCGTCTCTCTCTCCCGTCCTCTCTGGTAACCGAAGGTAATACTTATTTCATTTCGTCTTCTTTGGTAACTAATACATTTTAGAACCTAGGGTTTACTGATTTCATTTATTGGTTTCATTTGGTAACCTAGGGTTTCGCCTCTCTCTCTCTCTCCCCCTCGTCTTCTCCATTTCGTATTCTCTAGCAAAGGTAATCGTCACTTACTGATTTCCATTACTGATTTCATTTTATTGATTTCATTTATACTGATTTCATTTCATTTGGTAATCGTTTGCTGATTTCATTTGGTAATGAGAAAGCCTTTGGTATACTGAGAAAATATAATCGTTTAATGAGGTAAAATTTTATGTTTGTTCATTTGTATTATGGTAAAACAGGAAACATTTAGTCTTAGTATAATATGACTGTTATATTATGTTAGTATGCTAATTGGTACAACTGTTAATATAAGTATAATATAATTGTTAGTCTTAGTATGCTATAACTGTTAGGCTTAGTATAACTGTTATACTATGTTTTTTTTTACCAAAGTTACATTATGTTAGTAGGCTACAACTATTAGTATAATATTTATATATATTATATATTATCATATGTTAGTACAATATTATATTAACATATGTTTTCATAACTGTTATACTAAGACTAACAGTTATAATATTATATTAACATATGTTAGCTTAACTGTTATAATGTTAGCACAACTGTTATACTAAGACTAATTTCATGGTTTAACTTTAATTTAATACCAAATGAACAGGAACTATGAACCGACCCAAACCAAGCCGAGAACCATAGGTTCGTTTCGGTTGTATACCTATTTCGGTTTGGTTCTGGTTCCAAAACCATAGAACCGAACCATTTCGATTCTGGTTCTGGTTCTGTAATGGAACCGAACCAACCCGAACCATGCACACCCCTAGTCCGCATGGTAAGTCAGAATTGCGCACGGGGCGGACCGTTGGAAAGGGTATTCAGTGCCCTTCGAATATTCATTGAGTCTCGGTCGAGATGAGGATTTTGACTTTTGGGTCAAACTGAGCCGGGGGGTGCCCGATGGCTTCCAGGTTAGTGCTCGGGACATGACCTAGGTTTACGATGATGAGTGGAGGTACTAGGGACCTAAGGAGAGTTAGGGGGTAACAGAGTGAGGTGTCTACATCTGGTCTTGTGAAGCTGATGGAGAAGAGGGGTAGCAAAAATATACCCCCGCCTTCTACCAAGAAGAATATCGACACTTCTAAGGCCGATGTTAATAAGAAGAGGAAGTATATGTGTGGCTTCATCTTTTATTTAATGGTAGAGTTATAATTGGAGACATGATGTTAGAATTAGGGCCCTATGCATAATATCCAAGTTAGTTAGTAAATCTGGGATTTAATTGCTTAAATCGTAAATTATCCATTAATTTATATTAGTAATTATCATATCTTATGTATAATTTTGGTAATTATATCTAATTGTAAACCATTGGGTACAAATTCCATATATGTTGAGCATAGGGTTCTTATGGAGGGCTTATGTAATTTGGGTTAGATTCGTGATTATTGATTCATTTAGATGCTAACTTGTTAGCAATACTACTCATATATAGCTATTAATCAATTGGGAGAGTGAATCTAAACTATCGCAAGAAAGCTCCCAAAATTATTGACACGACGTCATTTTAATGGCGTATGCATATTCTTCAATGTAATAAGATGCAGATCATGCATGTAATGTCACTTTACAACCACGCACGCTAAATTTTAGGGTGGGTTTTAGGGCATATGCATAGTAACGGATTTAAGGGCATAGACATAGTAGAAGATCAAGACATACCCGAGAGTGTAAAGTACACCTTCATGAGATATTTTCATGTGGGCTATATAAGTGCCATATTTGTAATGTCCCGATCGAATTTCTGGATTACCCATGGTAAACCCAGTTTAACCTGAGCAGTAGGTATGAAGTACAATAAAACAACCTACATAATATTTCTAGTCGAGTTTTATTTAATTATCTTTTCACTTATTTAGCATGCGATTTCATCTTAAATTAAGCTATGTGAGGGACTTGTGGGAAACGTCCCCCAAATCTAAGCATACAAATATATTAACATAAAATGAAAAAGATACATACATGTATAACGCTCTCAAAATACGAAATAGCACCCAACATGCCGTAACAAAGACGAGGGAATGAGCTGAATGCCTAGTGAGAAATTATAACAATGCAGCATAGAATCCAACGACAGAAAGGAGACCCTAACATGTTATATCTATGTGAACATGAAACTACCTTATATATATATACGTATATATACTTTAATACATGAAATATTTTTATTCCAAAAACGTTACTTATATCGATTAATTCACCTTAAACTTATAAAAGAACTTCCTTTTCACTTGACTTGACATTTATTTCTTGATTCAACATGCCCGGTTATATACTTTAAAAAATACCCTTTGTTTACGAAAAACATTTATGTCACCTAAATTACCGCTGTGTTCATACCATTTTCCATCCGCAATTCATCGAAAATTACCTTTCAACACACAGAAACACCGTGTTAGAAAATACTTGTTTCCTTTGAAAGCCTTTCCCAAACACACTCTTATGTTAAGTATAGGGGAAACCTCTTAGGTTGATTAACTACCCATTCCATCACTACACTTTACCATTACTTTACTTTATGGACATTAATCCATTTTCACATTTACTTGTCTATGTTATCCTTTATCGGAGCATTTATTAATTCATTCAAGTTAGATTGTAGTTTCTTATATTAATTCCACAACCCATATTAATATGTTCTACTTTTCATTATCTTTTTTTAGAATCTTCCAATACCTTCATAATTTAATAGGGTCCACACTGCCGACTATTCTACCATGTGCTCTAGACAATGATTTTGAGTCTCTCACTCATGGCTCCGGGAACCTCCTTAGTTATCCTAGTGTCATCCAACTCCATATTAGTTTTTTTAACATTTTATAAATGTCCACATTACCCCACTTTTCCTAGGCTGATAATTGCGTAGAGAAAGAAGGGGAATCTTTTAAAGTAGTCAGTATTCCTCCCTGGTTTGGGAGGATGCCTCACCCCTTGTTGCGATTATTGTTGATTATCTTTTCAACTTTACCGTCCGAATCCAAAGCTCAAGGTTTCACCCCAAGTTGTGTTACACTTGAAATTATCATTTCTTATCCTTTGTACACCTGTATTGAATTTATTATAAAATCACTTTCATTCAAGATCATTTTGTATAACACCTTTTCCAATATTTTTATTTCATAAAAAATTTATACTTTACGTAAAATTTCCATTTTACCCTCTTATTTCCAAACTTGACCCTTTTCCCATTTTTACAAATGTTATTTCTCAAAAATAATATTTAGTTACACACACTAACTTCTTAAATAATTTTAACTCCTTAACACTTATTTAATGCATTGGAGTAAAATACATCTCAAGTTGGAAATCTCTTTATTTCATTACATTCTTTACCAAGAAAACTTCGTTCCTTTACCTTTTGGATACTACCTCACAAGAAAATGTCACTTTCCTTTTATTCCACACCTAGTCTTAAAAATCCATTTTCACCCCTTTAACACACTTTAAAGACTAAAATTTCTGTTTTCTTTATTTCATATTTAAACCCATTAGAACCCTTATTAAACTTGTTTATACGTTCATCATCAAAATACTACAAGTTTATATAAACGAGAATATGGATTTTAAGTCCAAAAATCCTATTAAATGAGTCTAACATATGATATGTTCTAGAAATTTCATAATGTTTCCATAAACATACTTTTCAAGACAAAATACTTTTTTGTTTCTTCAAAACTTGAATAAATGTCCATTTTTTATAAAAATCCTAATATTTCACAAAAAAAATTTAAATCATTTGTTTATGAAATATCATTAACAAGATAAATATTCCTTTAACATTTTTATTTCATTAAAACGTTTAAACAACAAGTTTCTTTGAAATAAATCCCTTTGCCCAAAATCATTGAAACATTTTGTAAACCCTTTTCACAAATCATAAGAAGATATAATCCTTAAATCATATATGAATTATACTCTTAAAATCTTTGTGCAAGACCAAATATTAGGAAAAGAAAATCTTAAACATAAAGAGTAGAGCTTTTCCCACCTCAAATGAAGATTTAATAACGTCAAGATTAAGATAGAGGAAGATGGTGACCTCCCACCTCCTAAGGTGACCTTAAAGATGTTACCTAGCTACACAAAGCTTGCTTCCTTGAAAGCTCTAGGAAAAAACAACTTCAAACTCCATTAATCTCTACTCTTCTTCCTTACCCCCCCCCCCCCCCCCGCCCAAATATCTCCAAATATCATAGATTTTCTCAACCATGGTGGAAACAAGTGTATAAGGTTTATATAAGGAGGAACATGAGGGAAATATGGTGTCACAAGGTGGAGGGGTGGTGGTTCTAGGGTGGTTAATGGTGTTTTGGGGGTGAGGGGGCTTTGAAGGCTAAAGAGAGAGGAGATAAATATGATGCACAAATGCCCTAAAATGGGAAATTCACGCTCAAATACCCCCAAATCCTGAAGGGACAATTTCTCCAAATGCCCTTACACCTAAACCTTTAAGCGAAGGGTAATCTAGTCTTTTATCCCACATTTGATTTAGTCTGCTGCGAAATCGACATGTCATTAAATTTGACGACCCACATCGTAACAACACATAAGAAAGGATAAGATTTTCAGACTCAGTTCCGGTCGTTTGAACGACCCTAAGCCTTGTTCGAACAAAATTGTCCACTCGTTCGAATGACCCTTCCAACGAGGTGTTCTAACGAGGTATCAACATGCACGATGAATGGATCAGACTTAAGTAATTATATGTTTTGTTCGAACATCATTCAAATCATCTCGTTTGAACGAGACTAACCTCCCGTCCGAACGACCTCTAATTTCTTCGGTCCAAACTTTGCATTTTAAATATTCAAGTTCGATGAGAATGAAGGCCACTAAGTTACGCCAAATTTTCTTATGGTCCACCTCAACAAGTCCTAAGCCTAATTTTTCATAACAAGTCATCAAATCTTATAAGTAAGATAAAATCACGAGGAAAGGTGTACAATATTATATGTGACTATGGGTCAGGTCGCGACATGTTGATGTTATGATAGTTGATGAGTACTTTTTATGGGTGTAACTGATACAGTTTGGTCGGTAATGACCCTTACCAATATCAAAATCATAATCTAAATGGTAAAATCAATTATACGAAATTTATTAGCCGGTACATCAAAAGAAAAACGATAACCAAACTACATAATTTTTTTGGTTTTTCTGGTAATTTTCATTTTTTTTGTTTCGATAATTTCGGATTCATTTCATTTTCCCTTGGTAAATACTATAATTACAAGTCGACTCATGAACTCGGTAAATTTGGTACAAATTTTGGTATTATGATTCCGACAAGTTTCAGTACCAAATTTTAAACTCATTTAATTTGGTTAAATGCATTACTTAAACTAGAATATAAGATCAATCGCACTAGAAAATAAAATGAACATAAAACATAAACTAATTTTCATAATTAATTGTGTACGCTTCATATCCATACACATAAAACTCTAAATTATAAGTTAGAATACAATCATACAAAACCGTTTCTAGCAATGGCCAAACATAATAAAATTTAGTGAGAAATATAATAAACAACTCTTGTGTTATTTTGATTCCATAATAAAAATAATAAGCTTTGCTAATTAGTCAGAACTCAGAAACGTAACAAACGACATACAAGCTCTGCTAACCGTATGCATACGAGTAAAGTTTTCTACAATTCAGTAATGCAAAATATTGAATAAACTTTATACTATAAATAAAATGCAAGTGGTCTATCCAATTTTGAAACTTATCGTGGAAAAAAGTTATTATGCAACTTTATAAAACTTGTACATCATTCTGGGAGGAGGATACATATGTTTAAAAAATGGAAATAATCATCGGTGTTTATTGGAAAAAAATTTTATAACTTAATTAACATAGGGGAAAAGAAATAAATATTAGATCTGGAGAAATATGATAAAACAAGTTAGTTAAATGTCATTTTAGCCAATATAAGTTTCTAAGATGGTCGAAGGGGTACTCTAAATCAGAACATAAATCACTCATGTTATTTTGTAGATAAAAGATGGTCAAAAAGGTGAACACATATAAGCTTATATTGCACTGCCATTTCGAATCAGTTAGGACTTAATCTTTTATTACAGTGAATCTACGATGTGTATGAGTGCATGTGTGTGAGAAAAATGTGTGCATTTTTGGTGAGGTGAGGTGAGGAGGGAGAAGACAAGAGCGGCAAGAGAGGAATTAGAAGAATACCTTTATTTTATTATTTTTTGCTTGTGTTGTGTGGAGTGGTGGCTAATTTTTTATGGAGATGTTATAGCTTTGTCTTTGTTTGCTAGGTTTTATAATGGAACAAAATTAATTATCAAGATTAGAAGAAAATGAAGGGTATTGATTAGTTAGTAATATTTATTTTTTAGCTCATTTTTATTTGGTATTTTTTGTTTTTGAACTTAGTAAATTGGTACAGTAACTTTGGTACGTTATATTGGTACGATAAATTCAGTATGTTAGTTTTTTATAATTTAGACCGAAACTAGCCAAACTTTTTGTGGTAATTTCAGCTTTGGTACATTCAGTTTTCGATATTAAAAAATATGAAACCAAAACCATTTTTTTTAACCAAAATGGTAGGGTACGATTAAAAACCGTGCCTCTTGCACCTCTAGTACTTGGTATAATCCATTGTGTAGCTATTTTTATTGGGTATTTGGTGATACATTTCCCATTTTATTAAATTATGGGTTTGAGTACAAATGTGATGGTTAGATTTTATGGGTTGTGTGGATGACCTATGGTGATTAATGATAGGATTATAGAGTAGCCTATTATAATTTGGGATGGGAAGTGTTATGTTCTACTGGATATAGTTAAAGAGAGTTATTTCTGGTTCTCTAGCTGAATTAGTTGTCTATCTATATATACGCGCTATCTCTTTGGGTCGGGTGAACCCTTCGCGTAGCTAATATATGTACTATGTGCTTTTTAGATCTTCACTTGTAAGACTGTGGGTATGTAGTTATTGTTACATTATGGAATTAGGGTTAGACTCTCTGGGAGAAAATTAGTGGAATATCCTACCTCACCTATCTTAATATTGATAGTTATTGGTTAAGAAACACCTTATGGGATGTGCTAATATGATGCATTTATAGTTCAGTACCGTTCGATTTCAGTGATTAGTTAGTCTAGGCAAAAGTGTATTGGGGGTTCTTTATCTGGATTTTTACATCCCACGCATGGATTTTTTTTTGGGGAGTTGAAAGATAATGAGGCATTGTGAATTTTAGTTCTGGGGTGAACCTTAATATAATTTTCATTGAGATCAATGTCCAACGATGATTAGGTGGTCATTATTTAATTATAGTCTATGAGATAGGATGTGGTAGTTTTAACATCATGGGTATACTTTAAATATTGAATGTTTAGTGGTTTCCTAGTGAGCATCCTTAATGGTAGATATTCCCAATTGTAATAAGACTTAATATATTAGAATTGTGATTATATTATATTTCTTAGAATATGAGATATTAATCTACTAGAACTTCACCGTGCCATCGGTACAGACACACCCTATAATGATCCCATTTTTATATGTTCATATATAGTTGATTTTGCAATTGTGTCTTACTTACTATTTGATAAATGTTATATTATTACATATGTGGTATTATAAGTTCTTTATATAACAAACTCCATTTTTAAATATGAAGAATCACCTATGAATTCGATCAAATTGAAGTTTT
Organism: Sambucus nigra; assembly: GCA_949130495.1. NCBI lineage: Eukaryota > Viridiplantae > Streptophyta > Magnoliopsida > Dipsacales > Adoxaceae > Sambucus > Sambucus nigra. The sequence continues at coordinate 129,515,079 of OX422213.1, read as the reverse complement.
ATGACACATCCTAAGCTAAATGATAAGTTTTGGGGCAAAAAATATAAATTTATGAAACTTTAGTGACTCAGTTTAAATTAAGAATGTTTCAGGGACCAAAATAAAAAATAAAAAAGAACTAAATAAACTATTTTGAGGGACCTCTATGAAATATTAAAAATATAGTACCCATAATACCTTTCCACCTCGTGCTTGACACCACGTGCTATATTTTACCACCACCACCCTACATGTATCGTCTATATAAATAAAGCTTAAACACGCATCGTCTTTGGAGAGAAATCTAAAACATGTGTCGCAGTTCGGTGAAATAAGACTACAAGACCCCTTCGATAGGCTACACTACAACGCTGACTCATCATTGTAAAGGCTTGATCAGCTAGACACGTGTCAACACCGTGATATATTTGAAAAACTATAAATAGGACCTTTGGTATCATTTGAAACTCACACCAATTCCTTGAGAATTATAGAAAGAAATAGTGAGAGAAAGTGTGGAAAAGTTTTAGAAGAAGTTCTTAAAGTTCTTTGTGATATTCATCTTAAGGTAATCTTCTCTAAATGTTATAATGCATCTTTATAGTTAAATTTATTGTTTTATAGATTTACTTATTAGTTATGTTGGTAAAATACATTAAAGGCTTCACTAATCAAAACCTAAAATTTAGAAGAAATCCAAGTTGATTTTATTTTCAATATATGTAAACTCGTTTGAAATTATATATACGCTTTTAAAAATGTTCCTTTTTAAAGTAATTTCTCGTTATTATGGAATCCCATTTAAGTAATTCCAAAATCAGGCCCGGTGAAATTCTGTCTAGATTAGATGGTATTTAAGTGGTGTCCCTGTGACCCTCCATTCATACTGGGAGCCGACTGATTAAGAAGAAATACGAATTAAATTCTTCAATTATGATCTATTAATTTTAAAAGTTTAGAAAATGGTTTTTAGTAATCCTTTAAAACAAATTATATATAAATACAATATATAGACTTGACCTTGTTTAGAACGTGTACCTAAACCTTTTATCATATTTATTAGATTAACGTATGATCGAAGACTCAATATCTATAATTTCGACCTCCGTTTTAGGCTAGTACTCTATGACATTTCTTGTGCATTTTGATTATATGATATTATACAAACTATATATATTTTGTGAACTGCTTTTATTCTCAAAATGCATCTACTACCGATGATTTTGTCATTTGTTATATGTATATATCTCTCGATATAAACATCTAATTTGAATTACGAAGTTATTGATTCTGCCTATGAAAACTCAATTACTATGTTGGCCTTGACTACTGGGTGGAAGTATTTGGATGGTACCTTCCTAGCTGGTTTATCAGTGGTGTACCTAAATGAAGCGTTGTTCCATAGATCATGATTTTCTGTCTGTGTTTTTGTCGGGTGGAAACATTTGGTAACACTATCTGTCTGGGTATTAGAGCATACATGGCCGCTAAAACTTAATAATTGACCTATTGCTCAATAATTTTATCTGTTCTGTTCGAAACTATTTATTCTGAAAATATATATTGTGAGTTACTTTATATATATTATTACAAGCCTTCTGTTCTAAATTGAATAGGTATCAATGTTTTGAAAAACATTGGAATGTCTAGAGATTGAATATCTTTCGTCTTTTAGCTGATGTTGAATAAATAACCATTTTTCAGGAAATAATTAGGCAAGTGAATGGAATGTAAGAGGACTATGTTGAAGATTTAGCTTTTGGATCTCTTTTTATTACTTTAGGTAGAATGTTTATTTTATTTGATAAAGCATGTTTGTCTCTCTAGTAATATGTTTTAAATTTTGTCTCAATTTGTAACTCGTTAATACTTTTAATATAAATGAAGTTTCCTTTACAAAGCCCTGATGACGTAATTCCTTCATTTTCAATATTTTATGATTCATAACCATGTAATTGTATTTTCATTGCATTAATTATAAGAAATATATTAAAAACAATATTTTTTTTCCTTGGTGGCATGTCTAGACACTCGTTCCCTATTAATATTGGGTCGGGGTCGTGATAGAGGTGGTATCAGAGCATAGGTTATGAACTTGTAGACTACTGAACATAAGTTTTGAACATTATAGATTTTAAGTTTCCATACATAGGATATAGGATTAAATATTTGACTTATCTGATAACACTCACATGTCTTACATTCTATATTATTGTTTATATGGAATTCTTCTTTTAATTTGAAATCTCAAGATAGTATAATACTTCTTACGTTTGGCCATGACTGTGGAAAATGACCAAGACAAGATCAACAACGAGAACTAGTGGTTCAAGTATGGAAGGACTGGAAGGTGCATACAAGGCGATTGAAAGTTTAAGAAAGATTGTGGATCATCAGGTGAATAACGGAGCACCAAAGAATCCTGAACTAAGTAAAGGTATAATTGAACAGTTTAAGAAGCTACATCTGCCATCTTTCAAAGGTACTCCTAACCTTACTGAAGAAGAAAGTTGGGTGATGCAAATGGAAAAGATACTCAATGTTCTTAAGTGTACTGATGAACATAGGGTTTCGCGATGTTTATATTATAAGGTGAAGCCAAAAATTGGTGGAGAATGACTAAGACAATACACGAGGAAAGGAATACTTATATAAGTTGGCATGATTTTTTAGTGATATTTTATGATAAATATTTTCTTGAAATGGTGAAAGATGGGCAGCTGACTTCATTAGTCTAGTGCAAGGGAATACAATGGTTAGTCAATACAAGATAAAGTTTACTGAGTTGTCCCGTTTTTCAAATCATGTGGTGGAAACAGATGTTTTAAAAGCTAAGAAGTATGAGCATAGGTTAAGGTTGAATATTCGTAGTCGAATTTCCATCTTGAAATTAACATTATATATTGACGACGTGACTAGGGATACATTAACTGAGAGGGATGGTGAGGAGTACAATCAAATTAAATATAGTAAGAGAAATATTGGGGAAAAAAAAGGAAAGAACCTGAATAATAGAATTTTTTTTAGGAACACATCCAACGTTGGGGGGTCTAGTGATAACAAAAAGAATAATAATCACATATGTCAGCATTATGGAAAGATGCATGGAGGACGACCTTGTACAAGGATTCATGAACTTGTTTTAGATGTGGATGTGACACCCCGCCTAATAAAATACCGGGTGATCATTCCTATACCAAATTAAAACAGGAATCCCAGTTGGATCATCCTTAACATCACTGTCGAAAACTTTTTAAAACTTACTAACCACCTAGTATTCCAAAAGATGGTGCCAATTTTAACTTTTTGATTAAACAAAATAGTACATGCTGAATTAAAATATAAATCATTCACACAACTGAGTGAAAATAAACTGAATAATAATTACACAACTTGCCGAATAAATCACCGGCCACCAAAGTGAAATAATCCAATACACTATTCAACATCGGAATAAAACAAATCTGAAAAACTGAACTGAAAGTCTGGGCGACAAGCCCTAAATAAAACTGGAACTGATGAGTGATTCCTACTCTAGGAATAAAAATGATGCGTCTAATCCAAACTCCTACTAGCATCCACATATGCCGTAGCTCCGTGTCCCTGGAATAGAATATCAATCATGGCGTCCCTGTGGCTGGACACCTAAAAGGTTTTGAAAATAGTTTTATAGCAAGGGTTAGAACCCAAAACATTTTGACAATATTTAGCAAGTGAATTAACTGCAGTAGTTTAAAATGCATGAATGCGCTTCATATTTAAGTTAGTGTCTCACTCCCTTTGTGGGCATTCTCACACCTCCACTATTGTGCACACCTACCGGTTACCTTAACCCAACCTAGTTCTACTACCCCGTCCAACTAGTCCTAGTATAACCTTCCCTTGTCATACTACTCTAACCCGAGTATAATAATTCTTGAATTTTAAGTTATTACACAATTAACTTAATTAATTCCTCTTAGATAGTAACATATAACCGTATCACAAGTTATATAACGTAAATACATCACACACTGTATTATTCCCACAAATGATTAACTTAATTAATTTCTCATTAATTAACAGCATATAACTGTAACCCGAGTTATATAAAGTAAATACATCACACACTGTATTATCACCTACATATAATATTTGCAAGCATATTATACGTACCCTTACTAACATCCACACATATATCATACGTATATCCATCTTCCAAGTATACCCTCACCGGATGATTCCCTCTAAAATGCTATCTCACTAGGTGTGCTCACAAAATCTAGTTTCCCCAAATTGGAATCGCTCACCAACTTGGCCCAAAATATAAACGTAGTGGAGGCGGTCATATTCCTTCCCTGAAAGTGAGATAAATCCCTCACCCATATATACCGGACGCTATGACCTGGGGATATACTCGCCCTACTCCTCAAGCTAGGGAATTCACCCACATCGCACAACCTCCCTTGATAGCATTAGAGTATTTAAATTGAATAAATATCTAGTCACTGATATTTAATAGCACACACAATATAAACACGTATATATATATTATCACTGTATCGTATATATATAATTTAACCCCCGGCTTTACCGTGTACTCAAAATCCCGTACACTGCCTGTAATTTAATATCACACAAAATATATAAATGTATATATATATACTATCACTACACCGTATATATATATATATATATATATATATATATATATATATTATAAACCCTGACTTAACTGTGCACTAAATATCCCGTACACTGCCCGAAATTTCCTGAGTCTGTGGCCCGACTCAACGTAATTAACTTTCTCACTTAATAATTTATCGTCTTTCCTAGTGTATGGTCCGACTCTAATACATTTAACTCATACCTCAATTTATAAAATATTTTTCCTGAGTCTATGGTCCGACTCCAATTAAATTAATTAACACACTTATTAATTTAATACATCCCCGAGTCTATCGTCCGACTCTAATTAAATTAATTAACACACATATTAATTTAATACCTCCCAGAGTCTATCGTCCGACTCTAATTAAATTAATTATTACACCCATTAATTTAATACTTACACGAGTCTACAATCCGACTCTTATTTAATTAATTTACACATTAATTAATCAACACAAATTTGAGTTTGCAATCCGACTCTAATTAAATTAATTATCACATTTATTAATTTAATCCTACCCGAGTCTACAATCCGACTCTAATTAAATTAATTATCACGCTTATTAATTTAATAACTTGGTGTCACCCAACCATTATCCCCGGACTTTCTCACTTGGCATGTACCTCAACATTTCCCGAGTCTATGTTCCGACTCCAAACTAATTACTTTCTCTCAATAATTAATTTAACACTTAAAGGTCACTTAACCAACATACCCGGACTCGCTCACTTGGTCCAATTTACATCTCCTAATATCATACCCACATTTTCGCCTACAATGTGTCACACCTTTATTTCTATAAATTTTCCCAATTATATTTGCCTATAATTATTAACATACTCGGACTCAATTCACTTGGCCCGAAATTAAACATTTCACCTAAATTCCTTTAATAACGTAGTGTCACCCAACTACAATACCCGAATATTATTCCTCGGCCCAATATCAATAGATGAATTATTTCTTCAAATTCATTCATCTCATGACATACCGTTCACACCCTCCTAAACTCAATTATATCACCCTATAATTGTTAAGGAAATGTGTGTCCCATATAAATTTGTCACCAAATAAAAGTAAGGGAATTAAAACTTAAATAAACCCTCATTATAAACCACCTGGCCGAACTGCCCAAAATTTCCCATCTTCAATCAATCGATGGCCCCCGATCGATCGATCGATCCCTTCGTGACAGCTCTTCTTCCCCACGAAAATTTTCACCATTAACGAGCTTTAGGGTTTCTTTTCCTTAAAAACCAACTTCAAATCAGCATGTGAATCATCTTATATCATTACTCATGAACTAAAAATATCATCCAAACCTTTTAACATCATTAACACTGTAATTCTTGACCCACTCAAGAACACAAAATTTCTAGGGTACAATACCAATTTCAAATTCAAATTTCATCCTTTCATAATCCGATTTTTCTCATTCAAACCAGATAATTATACTCAGAATTATATTGCACAACTAATTCTTTCCTTAAATTCCATTGAATGGTTCCATTAACAAAAAAAACTTTTTGTACCCATTTATCCCCAAAACGAATTTTAGTACACACATCACTAAAATATGAACTGGATATCACGCTTTAGGAGTAAAATCAGTTAACCACTTGCCTGGATTGTTCGTAGTGTCTAATCCGTTATTGATGTCCCTTAATTTGGCTCCAATAACCTCCAATTTGCTCTTGATTTGCTTTCCCCCAAATCCCCTCTCAAACCCTAGGTTTAGAGTTATGTTGGTTGCCATTCCTTTATCTCCCAACTAGGTTAAAAACCCTTAATCCCGTTTTTAGCCTAATGGGCTTAATTAAAGTGGCCCAACTCACCCCGTGTGGGCCCGACTATGCCCAAAAATATCCCGAGACCCAATTACTACCCCCGGGTACTCTTTTCTGACTATCTCGACCCATCCAGACTCAACCGCGCACTCAGAATTGGCATCCGAATTAATTTATAAAAAAATCCTTATCTCACACTCAATTTAGTCTATACCGACTCCCGGCTGGGATAAGTGAATACCCCGTCATTAATACCCAAAATGATGTAATTACATTATTACTATTCACTTAGTAAATAAATTTCCCTAAACATTAGACATTCACTCCCCGATTAATATTTAAATATATATATTGCCATAATTAATTCAATAAAAATTACAACACACCAGTAATTTAAAATTCTCGAATTAATTAAATATTAAATGCACAAAAATACGGGGTGTTACATACTCCCCCCCCCCCCCCCCTTACAAAGGAATTTCGTCCTCGAAATTAAGATAAACCTAGTTTTCCATTAATCACATATTACTCACTAGTCATGTGCCTCCAAGCCCTCTATAGCTATCACATCCGCTTCTAATCATACGTTACACAAGTATGCATTTAAAAATTTCCTGGGCGCCCATACACCCTATACCCGCGATTAACCGCACAAAATTTGTCTTAATTAAATCGGGTGCCCATACACCCTATCCCCGCGCTCTACCGCACGAAAGTTACCTGACTATGTTAGTCGTAACCCGTAATATAACTTCGAACTCGTAGTCATATCACATATATAAATATATATATACATATATATCTACTGCCCGGGTATCCAACCCACGTGCTAACGTACAAACATCTCCCCATAAATACTTGTCTCTCAACACAAAAGTATATACGCTTACCCTTATGCTACCAAAGACCACATCAAATACCGCGCCCTTACTATCACTAGTCCTTGCGCAAAATAAACCCCGAGCTATCTATCTTTGCTCAAAAATAAATCTAATCACCCTGATTCACTTTAGTAAACATCCCCACTTACCGGGATAAAATGTGAGAACACAAAACCTCACTACGTGCTATTGCACCACGCAATACAACATATATATATACACACATATATATATAGGCTATACGCCCTCTCAGGTGATACATAGTACCAACCATACCCTGGTGTCGCGAACACCAAAATTTTACACCACTATCCACCCTTGTTAAATTCCATCGCTATGCAGCCGATATTTTGAAATTATTATTAACCCTACTCCCATAATTTTTGAAAGTAGTAATTCCTCGCATAATTCAACCAATCACTCAGTGCACACCTCCACTCTCCTGTGAAGAACAGTAAGGAACTCCGCTACCCTACGCAAAGTTTTTCCACATGTTATGGCTGCTACCGCCAACGCACCCACTAAGTTCGACTCACCTGCGAACTCTAGTGAAAAATAATTCTTCTATTGTGACATCCTCTTTGTCACTCAAAAATATACCCCATGCCCCTAGGGTAAAAATAATTAACTCTATACTCCAGCTGCAACGGCTGGTTCTCGGTTTTCGGAGCAGCTTCTCCCTGCCCGAATGCACCCATGACTTGCTTTAGTGGTTGTACATCCAGGACCTCGTCCTATACTTGACCCCTGCCTCGCTTAAGGCAATATCTCTTCATGTGTCTCGCTTTTCTCACAAACGAAACATCTTCTAATACATTCACCCTGCCACTTGTCCCTTCTATGCCGACCTTGTTGGAATTCCTGGCCATCCCACCGATAGCCTCTAGTTCTAGATCATTAGGCATGATTTCCCTGCCGAAAATCCTGCCCCTGATCTCCCCCAGTCTTCTTCTGGGATACCCCACTGGTATTGTTCCCTTCTGCCTCATTCGACTGGCTAATCCCCACTCCCCTCCCACTTCCTTTCGAGTGGAAGCGATATTCCTGACAGTGCCGGAGTGTTGCGTTAATGACATCAGTATAATCTACTATGCGGAATTATCAATTAAATGTTGTCTGATTCTCTAGACTAACCAATCCATAAACTTTGCTTTCTTTCTCTTTTCCTTGCTTACCTCATTCGGTACAAAAAAAATTTTCCAACGAGTGAATTCTTCCTCGTAATCGGCCACTTAACAGTCCCCTGGAGTCACCGAAAAAAATTTCTCCTCGTTTACCGCTGGAGGAAAAATACTTGCGGTAGAACCGCACCCAAAACTCTGCAATAGCTAGTGTGTCCTCTTCCTCAACTGTGGTGATCGACTCCCACCACTGTAGCGCCGCTCCCACTAACTAAAAGTGGTTAGCATTTACTTTCGCACCCCATCGCAATCTCCCATGCGTAGGTGACGCTGGATACCTCTCTTCCTTGACACGCTACTACTACACCTGAACCCCCTCGCAACTCTGGTGGGTTCCCACTAAAAATAACCTCTCTCTCTCTCTCTCTTGCTTCCACGCCGACGACTCCGCATGAGTCTGATCATCCGGCGCCACTAACACTTGTGGCTGATACCGTGGAAAGTACCCTGTCGTTGCGATCACCATCGTTTCAACTGCCTGCGCCACTGGTTCCGTTACTTGTGCTGCCAAAATCATCCCTGGCAGTTGCTGCGGTAGCTCTTGCCCCTGAAGAGCCTCTCTCATCTCCCCCTGCTGCCCTAGCTTCTCTCTCTCTCCTGGGCGTCATCCGGAATGAGAATCAAATTTTGTATGAGTTCACCCTTAAATATAAATTTCGTAGAAGAACGTATATGCACATACGTATGAGAATATAACAATCCTATTATAGGGCTCTATATCAAAGATTTCCAAGCCGAAACGTGAAAAGCAGCACAGATCCTAAGGACACTAGAACCTGATGCTCTGATACCATCTGTGACACCCTGCCTAATAAAATACCGGGTGATCAGTCATATACCAAATTAAAACAGGAATCCCAGTTGGATCATCCTTAGCATCACTGTCGAAAACTTTTTAAAACTTACTAACCACCTAGTGTTCCAAAAGCTGGTGCCAATTTTAACTTTTTGATTAAACAAAATAGTACATGCGGAATTAAAATATAAACCATTCACACAACTGAATGAAAATAAACTGAATCATAATTACACAACTTGCCGAATAAATCACCGGCCACCAAAGTGAAATAATCCAATACACTATTCAACATCGGAATAAAACAAATCTGAAAAACTGAACTGAAAGTCTGGGCGACATGCCCTAAATAAAACTGGAACTGATGAGTGATTCCTACTCTAGGAATAAAAATGATGCGTCTAATCCAAACTCCCGCTAGCATCCACATATGCCGTAGCTCCGTGTCCCTGGAATAGAATATCAATCCTGGCGTCCCTGTGGCTGGACACCTAAAAGGTTTTGAAAATAGTTTTATAGCAAGGTTTAGAACCCAAAACATTTTGAAAATATTTAGCAAGTGAATTAACTGCAGTAATTTAAAATGCATGAATGCGCTTCATATTTAAGTTAGTGTCGCACTCCCTTGTGGGTATTCTCACCCCTCCACTATTGTGCACACCTACTGGTTACCTTAACCCCACCTAGTTGTACTACCCCGTCCAAATAGTCCTGGTATAACCTTCCTTTGTCATACTACTCTAACCCGAGTATAATAATTCTTGAATTATAAGTTATTACACAATTAACTTAATTAATTCCTCTTAGATAGTAACATATAACCGTATCACAAGTTATATAACGTAAATACATCACACACTGTATTATTCCCACAAATGATTAACTTAATTAATTTCTCATTAATTAACAACATATAACTGTACCCCGAGTTATATAAAGCAAATACATCACACACTGTATTATCACCTACATATAATATTTGCTACCATATTATACGTACATTTACTAACATACACACATATATCATACATATATCCATCCTTCCAAGTATACCCTCACCGGATGATTCCCTCTAAAATGCTATCTCACTAGGTGTGCTCACAAAACCTAGTTTCCCCAAGTTGGAATCGCTCACCAACTTGGCCCAAAATATAAACGTAGTGGAGACGGTCATATTCCTTCCCTGAAAGTGAGATAAATCCCTCACCCATATATAACGGACGCTATGACCTGGGGATATACTCGCCCTACTCCTCAAGCTAGGGGATTCACCCACATCGCACAACCTCCCTTGATAGCATTAGAGTATTTAAATTGAATAAATATCTAGTCACTGATATTTAATATCACACACAATATAAACACGTATATATATACTATCACTGTACATATTATATATAATTTAAACCCCGGCTTTACCGTGTACTCAAAATCCCGTACACTGCCTGTAATTTAATATCACACAAAATATATAAATGTATATATATATACTATCACTACACCGTATATATATATATATTATAAACCCTGACTTTACTGTGTACTAAATATCCCGTATACTGCCTGAAATTTCCTGAGTCTGTGGCCCGACTCAACGTAATTAACTTTCTCACTTAATAATTTATCGTCTTTCCGAGTCTATGGTCCGACTCTAATATATTTAACTCATACCTCAATTTATATAATATTTTTCCTGAGTCTATGGTTCGACTCCAATTAAATTAGTTAACACACTTATTAATTTAATACCTCCCCGAGTTTATCGTCCGAATCTAATTAAATTAATTAACACACATATTAATTTAATACCTCCCAGAGTCTATCGTCCGACTCTAATTAAATTAATTATTACACCCATTAATTTAATACTTACCCGAGTCTACAATCCAACTCTTATTTAATTAATTTACACATTAATTAATCAACACAAATTCGAGTCTGCCATCCGACTCTAATTAAATTAAGTATCACATTTATTAATTTAATCCTACCCCGAGTCTACGATCCGACTCTAATTGAATTAATTATCACATTTATAAATTTAATCCTACCCGAGTCTACAACCCGACTCTAATTAAATTAATTATCACGCTTATTAATTTAATAACTTGGTGTCACCCAACCATTATCCCCGGACTCTCTCACTTGGCCCCTACCTCAACATTTCCTGAGTCTATGTTCCGACTCCAAACTAATTACTTTTTCTCAATAATTAATTTAACACTTAAAGGTCACTTAACCAACATACCCGGACTCGCTCACTTGGTCCAATTTACATCTCCTAATATCATACCCACATTTTCGCCTACAATGTGTCACACCTTTATTTCTATAAATTTTCCCAATTATATTTGCCTATAATTATTAACATACCCGGACTCAATTCACTTGGCCCAAAATTAAACATTTCACCTTAATTCCTTTAATAACGTAGTGTCACCCAACTACAATACCCGAATATTATTCCTCGGCCCAATATCAATAATTGAATTATTTCTTCAAATTCTCTCATCTCATGACATACGATTCACACCCTCCTAAACTCAATTATATCACCCTATAATTGTTAAGGAAATGTGTGTCCCATATAAATTTATCACCAAATAAAAGTAAGGGAATTAAAACTTAAATAAACCCTCATTATAAACCACCTGGCCGAACTGCCCAAAATTTCCCATCGTCGATCAATCGATGGCCCGCGATCGATCGATCGATCGATCCTTTCGTGAAAGCTCTTCTTCCCCATGAAAATTTCTACCATTAATGAGCTTTAAGGTTTCTTTTCCTCAAAAACCAACTTCAAATCAGCATGTTAATCATCTTATATCATTACCCATGAACTAAAAATATCATCCAAACCTTTTAACATCATTAACACTATAAATCTTGACCCACTCAAGAACACGAAATTTCTAGGGTACAATCTTAATTTCGATTTCAAATTTCATCCTTTTATAATCCGATTTTTTTCATTCAAACCATATAATTATACTCAGAATTATATTGCACAACTAATTCTTTCCTTAAATTCCATTCAATGGTTCCATTAACAAAACCCCCTTTTTTTTACCCATTTATCCCCAAAATGAATTTTAGTATACACATCACTAAAATATGAATTGGATATCACACTTTAGGAGTAAAATCAGTTAACCACTTGCCTGGATTGTTCGTAGTGTCTGATCCGTTGTTGATGTCCCTTAATTTGGCTCCAATAACCTCCAATTTGCTCTTGATTTGCTTTCCCCAAAATCCCCTCTCAAACCCTAGGTTTAGAGTTATGTCAGTTGTCATTCCTTAATTTCACAACTAGGTTAAAAACCCTTAATCCCGTTTTTAGACTAATGGGCTTAATTAAAGTTGCCCAACTCACCCCGTGTGGGCCCGACTATGCCCAAAAATATCCCGAGACCCAATTACTATCCCCGGGTACTCTTTTCTGACTATCTCGACCCATCCGGACTCAATCGCGCACTCAGAATTGGCATCCGAATTAATTTATAAAAAAATTCTTATCTCACACCCAATTTAGTCTATACTGACTCCCGACTGGGATAAGTGCATACCCCATCATTAATACCCAAAATGACGTAATTGCATTATTACTATTCACTTAGTAAATAAAGTTCCCTAAACATTAAGCATTCACTCCCCGATTAATATTTAAATATATATATATTGCCATAATTAATTCAATTAAAATTACAACACACCAGTAATTTAAAATTCCCGAATTAATTAAATATTAAATGCACAAAAATACGGAGTGTTACAGTGGACAGAAAGGACGTCAGATAAAAGGCTTCCCAAACCTAGCAAGGGTTTGGATAAAGTCTTCATGTGCAAAGAAGGATCAAGGAAGACAGGGTAAAACATTTTCACTTTTTGATACCCAATCTTCTATTGCACTAGTGTCAGGTACATTTTCTATATGTTCACAACTTTTTAAAGTTTTAATAGATCTTGGTTCTACCCATTCATTTGTATCTGTACATTTTTTTAATCTCTTTCCAAATATGCCTGAACCCTTGAATCATAGCATATATGTTTCTACTCCTTCAGGTGAGTTATGAATGGGAATATTAGTATATAAGTCTTGCCCTATAGATGTTAGTAGTCATAAACTATTCGCCAATCTGATAGTTTTAGACCTAAGAGATTTTGAAGTCATTTTTAGGAGGGATTGGTTAGCATCGTATCATGATAAGGTAGATTATTTTAAGAAGGGTGTTACTTTTTAGATTCTTAACAAACCAGAATTCAGTTTTAAGGAACTGGAATCCAATCTTCTATATGTATTATCTCTGCAATGCAAGCTTGTTGTTTTCTTAAGAAGGGAAATCAAGGATTCCTTGCAAGTGTTTTTGATTTGCAAATTAAAGAGCCTAGTTTAGAAGATATTCCTATAGATAAACATTTTCCCAATGTTTTTCCAATGATTTACCCAGTCTACCTCCTAGTAGAAAAATAGAGTTTATGATTGACCTTATTCCTAGAACTATACCAATATCGAAACCACCTTATCGCATGGAACCTTTAGAATTAAGGTAATTAAAAGTTCGATTATAAGATTTGTTAGACAAGGAGTTTATTAGACCAAGTGTATCCCTTTGGGGTTCTCCAGTGTTATTTGTTAAAAAGAAGGATGGGATGATGAGGTTATTTATAGATTATTATGAACTAAATAGGGTGACCATTAAGAATAAATACCTCTTACCTCGTATAGATGATTTATTTTACCAACTTCAAGGTGAGCAAGTATTTTTAAATATTGAACTTAGGTCAGGCTATCACCAATTAAAGATTAAGGAAGATGATATTTCAAAATCAGCTTTTCGTACTAGACATGGTCACTATGAATTTCTTATGATGCCATTTGGAATAACTAATGCACCAGTCGCCTTTATAGATATGATGAATATAGTGTTTAGAAAATATTTGGATCTGTGTGTGGTCGTTTTGATTAATGACATCCTTATTTATTCCAAAAGTATTGAAGAACATGAGAAGAATTTAGAGATAGTATTAAAAATCTTTAGGAAAAAGAAATTATATGTGAAATTAAAATAAGTGTGAGTTTTGGTTTCCTAGCGTCTCTTTTCTTGGACATGTCATTTCTAAGGAGGGAGTATCGGTTAAACCTCAAAAGATCGAGGCTATACTATATTGGCTAAGACTAACTAATGTGGGAAAGATTCGAAGTTTCCTTGGATTAGCGGGTTATTATCAAAGATTTGTTGAAGGATTTTCTAGTATTACCAAACCTCTATCTAGGGTAACATAAATGAAGGTGAAATATCAATGGTCTGAGGAAGTTGAGAATAGTTCTCAAGAACTTAAGAATCGATTAGTAACTGCTCCAATTTTAACTATTCCTTCTCAGATAGGGTGAGTTGTGACTTATAGTTATGCTTCTAAAACTGATTTGGGGAGTGTGCTAATGAAAAATAAAAAAGTAGTAGCTCATGCCTCGAGACAGTTAAAATCACATGAGCAGAATTATCTAACCCATGACCTAGAATTAGCAGTTGTAATTTTTACTCTTAAGATTTAGAGGCATTATTTGTATAGTGAGACTTACGAGATTTATACTGAGCATAAGAGTTTAAAATATATCTTTACTAGGAAAGAATTGGACATGAGACAAAGAAGGTGGTTAGCATTGATGAAGGATTATGATTTAAATACTCATTATCACCCAAGGAAAGCTAATATAGTTGTTGATGCTTTAAGTAGAAAGTCTAAACCAAATTTTGCATGTCTTATTACAAGCTAGGAAGCTCTGTTGAAGGATTTAAGAATTATGGAAATAGTGTTCGTGTTTATAATAAAAGAGGAATAATCGCATACTTACAAGTTCAACCCATGTTGATGAAAATGATCAAAATTGCATAAGTAAATGACCCACGACTAAAGAAGAGTAGAGAAGGTGTTATTTAAAGGAATAGAATCAAATTTGCAATGCGAGATGATATATTGAGTTTTGGAAATAAAGTGTGTGTTCTACATAATGCCGAACTAAAGAGGAAAATTTTGGAGGAAAGTCATTACTAAAGATTCACATTTCATCCCAAATGTACAAAGATGTAAAGGGACCTTCGAGAAGTATTTTAATAGAACTACATGAAGAGGGAGATAGCAGAATTTGTAGCTCAATGTCTGGTTTGTCAACAAATAAAAGTTGAACATCACAAACCATTAGGGTTACATGACCCCTACCTATCCTTGAGTGGAAATGGGAACATATTACTATGGATCTTTTGGCAGGTTTACTAAGAAGTTAAAATGGTAATGATTCTATTTAGGTAATTATTAATAGGCTAACTAAATCTACTCTTTTTATTGCCACTAAGATTACCCATTCTTTAGAAAAAAACATATAAGTTATATATAGGGGAAATTATTAGGCTTCATGGAACCTCAATTTTAATTGTTTCTGATCATAATGAAAGAGTTGTGTCTCGCTTTTGAAATAGCCTACAAGCAGCCATGAGAACAAAATTGAATTTTAGCACTACTTTTCGCCCTCAAACAAATGGATAATCTGAGAGAACCTGCTTAGGGCATGTGTACTTGATTTAAAGGGGAATTGGGATGATAATTTACCGTTAGTGAAATTTTCATTTTATAAAAACTAACAAGCGAGTATTCAAATGGCTCTGTTTGAGGCACTCTATGGTTGAAAGTGTCGTTCTCCTGCATGCTGGGTAGAAGTTGGGGAAAGAAAATTATTGGGAGAAGAATTGATTAAGATCACAACAAAGAAAGTGAAATTGATACAAGACCGACTTCGAATCACTCAATGTTGTCCAAAAGGTTATGTCGACAATCGACACCGACAGTTAGAATTACAAAGAGGAGATTATGTGTTCTTACGAGTATCACCAGCAAAGGGAGTAATTCGCTTTGGGAAGAAAGAAAAGTTGAGTCCAAGATACATCAGACCTTTTGAAATCCTTGAAAAAATAGAAGTTGTTGCATATAGAATAGCCTTACCCCCTAAACTCTCTAGTGTGCATAATGTGTTTTATGTTTCAATGATGAAGAAATACATCCATATCCAACTAATATATTAAGTCATGAACCTCTTCAATTTAAAGAAGATTTGACACACATTGAGCATCAGTAGAAATTTTTGACCATAAAGATAAAAAATTATGAACCACTGTAACTACATTTGTCAAAGTATCAGGACGTAATCATTCCGTTAAAGAAGCAACATGGGAGTGGGAAGATGAAATAAAGTAGTGATATCCATACCTATTTGAAAATTAATGTAAGTCAAGTATGGGGACCAAACTTTTTATAAGGAGGGTAGGATGTAATGACCCATTTTTATATGTTCATATATAATTGATTTTGCAATTGCGTCTTACTTACTATTTGATAAATGTAATATTATTACATATGTGGCATTATGAGTTCTTCATATAACAAAACCCATTTTTAAATATGAAGAATCAACTGTAAATTGGACCAAATTGAAGTTTTATTACACATTATAAGCTAAATGATAAGTTTCGAGGTAGAAAATGTAAATTTATGCAATATTAGGGACTTTGTTTTAATTAAGAAAGTTTCAGGAACCAAAATGAAAAGGACCTTTATATAAAAAAATATTTTCAAGGACCTCTAAGAAATATTAAAAATATAGTGTGAAATTACCAAAATGCCCTTCATGTGTAAAATGACCCATATACTCTTAATACCTTTCCACCTCATGCTATATTTTTCCACCACCACCTTACATGTGTCGTCCATACATATAAAGCTTAAACACATGTTGTCTTTAGAGATAAATCTAAATCATGTGTCGCAGTTTGGTGAAATAAGACTGCAAGACCCCTCCAATATGCAACACGTCAACGCTCTCTCGTCGTTGTTAATGCTTGGTCAGCTAGACACGTGTCAACATCATGATATCTTTGGAAACCTATAAATAGGGCCTTTGGAATCATTTGAAACTCACACTAATTTCTTGAGAATTGTAGAAAGAAATTGTGAGAGAAAGTGTGGAAAAGTTTCAAAAGAAGTTCTTAAAGTTATTAGTGATATTCATATTCACGTAATCTTCTCTAAATGTTATATTGAATCTTTATAGTTTTATAATTTTACTGAGTAGTTTTGCTGGTAAAATACACTAAAGGCTTCATTAATCAAAACTTAAAATTTAGAAGAAATCCAAGTTGATTTTATTTTCCACATAGATAAACTTGTATGAAATTATATAAAATCTTTTAAAAAGGATTCTTTTAAAGTAATTTCTCGTTATTATGGAATTTCATTTAAGTAATTCCAAAGTCATGCCCGGTGAAATTCTATTTAGATGAGATGGTATTTAAGTGGTGCCCCTGTGACCCTCCATCTCTACTGGGAATGAATTTTGAAATGTTCTGTCTAGATGAGATGGTATTTAAGAGGTGGCCCTATAACCCTCTATATCTACTGGGAATCGACTGATTAGGAAGTAATATTAATTTAATTCTTCAATTACGATCAATGAGTTTTAAAAAGTTGAGAAAATGGTTTTTAGTAATCCTTTAAAAAAGTTAGTATTAAAATAGAATATATAGACTGGGCCTTGTTAATAACTTGTACTTAAACCTTTATCATATTTTTTTATTAACGTGTGATTTCTTGTGCATTTTGATTATATGATATTATGCAAACTATACATATTTTGTGAACTACTTTTATTATCAAAATGCATCTGATACCGATGATTTCATCATTTCTTATATATGTATATCTCTCGATATAAACATTTGATTTTAATTATGGAATTATTGATTCGGCCTATGAAAACTCCCTTACTATGTTGGCCTTGACTACCAGGTGGAAATATTTGGGTAGTATCTTCCCAGCAATTTTATCACTGGTTTTCCCTAAATAACGTGTTATTCTAGAGATCACGATCACTACACCAAATCCTGCGAATGGTCACGCCCAGTGGGTCACGGCCCAAGTCCGCGACCAGCTGGTCGCGAACTTGGGCGGTGACCATATCATTTTTTGGCGTGACCATATTCATTACCACACTGAGTCATGGATGCTCTGGAAGTGGTCACAGCCCAAATCCCTGACCACTGTGGGTCACGGCCCAAGTCCGTGACCAGGTCGTGACCATCTTCGCGCCAAAATTCCCTCCAAGCTTGGTCGTGGATGGGTCATGGACTTTTTCCATGACCATAGGCGTGACGAAGCACAAAACATACATATAGTGGGTCACGGCTAGAGGCCGTGACCATTTATTAGCATGGGTCACGGCTATGGGCCGTGACCAATGGGTGGTGACCACACAACTTAGCTTCATTGATGGGTCGCAGTTGATGGGTTACGGCTCTTAGCCATGACCATTGTCAATCCTAAAAAAAAAACATGCGCTTAATATTTTCATTTCCCCATTAATATCTTATTTCTTTCTTCCCCAAACACTGGTATGGAAGTGATAGAGATTTCGGGGGTAGCAGGTGCGATATTGGTTATGGAGTAAGGAGATTTCGTGGGTAGCAGGTGAGATTTCGTGGGTAGCAGGTGAGATTTCGTGGGGACGAGCAACGGCGGCCCTTTGCTTCTCTGATAGAGATTTTGTGGGGACGAGCAGGTGAGATTGCACGGTGTTCCACTTTGCTTCTCAGATCATGGTGTCGTTTCTCACTCCATCTCCTCCTCTCTCCGCCTCCGCTCCCGCATGGGCCGCCCCGTCGGCAAACACATCATCCCCGACAAACCCGTAAGCCCCCCACAATCCAATCTTAACATTTTTTACTCACAAAATCACAAACAAACAAAGCCCTAACTCTATTTTTTCATTTTTTGGTTTGTTTCAGCTTCCTGTAAATGATGAGCTGACGTGGGATGACGGGACTGCATTTCCCGAGCCTTGTATTGACCGTATTGCAGATACTGTTGGCAAGGTCTAAACCCAATTTGGTATTTCTTATATTCAAAATTTCAACATTTCATTATTTTATTACATTGAGGTGGTTTGTGCAATTTTTGGGGTTATGAAAGTGGAAATTTGGGATGTTAATGAATGGAAATTTCTTTGATTTTTGTTTCTAGTTTTTTCTGCGGTTGCGGGGCTAGAGCTTTCCATGTCCGAAGAGCACCACCAATGTAAGTTTTCTTTACCCTCCGCTCTAGTTCTTTTTTATTGTTTCATATTAGCAATTAATTTTAGGGTGTCTTTAGATAACAAAGTTAGGAAAATTGAAAAATAGTTGAATTTTTATTTTCTATCAGAAACTGTGGGAAAATATAGTTACTCAACCAATAATTATTCAATTTTAGGGTGTGCCATGTCATACTGGGTTTTTGTGTGATGTTTAATTTAGTGTGAATTACGTCTTTCTTAATGTTTAATTTGTTCAGAAGATTAGTTATTCAATTTTTTGGCATCAGTTATTTTTCCCCTTTTATCTCGATTTAAGGTTGTTCGCGTTTATAAGATTATGGTTGAATATTTAATGCTTTATGCTGATCCGATTTGAAATTAGGAAATATAGGTTAATTGTCAGTGTTTCAAACTCCAATCTCATGGAGATTTTGACTTTAGCATTGGATGATGTACGAAGCCTCCTAATACATCCTTACATATGATTTGTTTCTGATATGCTATCATTATAGGAAGTGCACAATTTTGCAAAAGTTGAAGGCGACCATATCAACTCTGAATCAAGGATGTAATAGTGGTTCTATAAGATGAATCCCAAAATGCTCCACACAGGTACTTACTATGATTCATTTACTTTTTAGTGCGTATTAAGAAATCAATTGTGTTGTAGTTGTTTTAGTATCTGGAAACAAAATTTATAGGTTGGTATTAGATGAATCGCACTACGGTTTGGGAATTCGCCATCACATTCACCATAATGAAATTGTGGAGCTCAAATCATAGAAACCAACGCTCGAAGGTGTATTTTCTGTGAATTCTCCAAACTCTTGTGCATGCTTTTGATCCCATTAGTACGTCTGATCTATTTCAGCTATTTAATTAAAAATTTTATTTCAAATATTTTCAAATAGTATTGATTTGCACACAGTGTGAATTGATACAAAGTAACATATTCAACTAACTTGCTAGCTTTTCATTTACTGTTGATTTTTATTCATTTGAAAGAGGGTGATTTTAAGGAATAAATTGGCAACTTCAACATTGTAAATTCAATAAGCATATATTATTTTGAATCCTTCTACAGACATAAGACTTGACTTTGTGTCTAATTTCCTTTTTCTATTTTTCATAAAGGGATGTATACTTAAAATAGAGGTCTCTATTTTCAAGAGGAATAGGTCCTGAGCGAAAAAAGATCTCAAAAACATCAATGTCACTGAGTTCAAGACCAGCAGACTTAACTGCTGCGGGAATTGAAACAGTTGGACCAATGGTGTAGCAAAAATCTTCATATTTATTTTGATCCTTCATTATATAGTTCTACGTTTCATTATTTGGAATACTAATGGTGTAGCAAAAATCTACCTTATTTCTATTAATTTATGACCATCTTTATCTTTTCAATTTTAATATATTAAAATTTCAAATATTTAATATAGTGTCCGAGAAGACTTTAAATATTCACTCCCCGTGTATTTGTATCTCATATGGGAAAACTTAATTAGTGGGTGTTTTAAAAGTCAGTTGAATTTTTTCAATTTTTGAGATCATACTATGACAACAAGCGTGGCTGCTACTACCCAAAGACATGGAAGCCTGTAGAAGACTTTAGCATTCACGGGTTGTTGCTCCACATAGTTGGTATGGTGGATACTAGATTAGTTTTGTTATCTTTTTGTTTAATTTACAAAATATGGTCCATATTGACTGTCATAACATTTATGCTTACTGAAAAACTTACTATCATAACACACTCCTCAATCCACTGAATCACCTATATACCAAAACCCCCAAAATGCAACTATATACCAAAACCCCCAAAATGCAGAACATATAATTAATTAGGAAGCTATGCGGGCCACTAATGGATCGATTCAGTTAGGCAGCTAAGTAGAACATAACACACTCGCACATAACTGATGCCAATATAGCAGCTATATATGGCAATATACTATCTATATATGGCCATATATAGCAGATATATATGCCCATATATAGAAGCTATATATAGCAGTTATATATGGCAATATAGCAACTATATATGCCCATATATAGCAGCTATATATGGCCTATCTAGCAGCTATATATGGCCATATCTAGCAGCTATATATGGCCATATATAGCAGTTATATAGGCTCATATATAGTTGCTATACATGGCAATATATAGGTGCTAGATAGGGCCATATATAGCTGCTATATATGGCCACATATACCTCCCATATAGATTGAAAAGAAGGTGAAGAGGGCGAAACCACGAAATACCCCCGTAGGGTCCCGTGAGATCCCCCGAACCAGCCCTCGAACGGCCACGTGGGTGGCACCAACACCTCCCACGGGACCAATGTAACTCGTAGGAACTGATCGTGCAGCCCCGGGACTCCCGGTATGAGAGTACGATGGTAATTTCCATATTTCTAGACTTAGGCTTAAAAACATGGCGTTAGAGGGTGAAAACTCGAAACAACCACCGAACGGCCTCGTGGGTGGCACCAACACCTCCCACGGGACCAATGTAACTCGTAGGAACTGACCGCGCAGCCGCGGGAGTTTCGGTATGAGAGTACGACGGTAATTTGTGTATTTCTAGATTTAGGCTTAAAAATATGGCGTTAGAGGGTGAAAACCAGAAACAGCCCCCGAAAGATCCCGTGGGTGGCACCAACACCTCCCACGGGACCAATGTAACTCGTAGGAACTGATCGCGCAGCCGCGGGACTCCCGGTTTGAGAGTACGATGGTAATTTGCATATTTCTAGACTTAGGCTTAAAAACATGGCGTTAGAGGGTGAAAACTCGAAACAACCCCCGAACGGCCCCATGGGTGGCACCAACACCTCCCACGGGACCAATGTAACTCGTACGAACTGACCGCGCAGCCGCAGGACTCCCGGTTTGAGAGTAGGACGACAATTTGTATATTTCTAGACTTAGGCTTAAAAATATGGCGTTAGAGGGTGAAAACTCGAAACAACCCCCGAACGGCTCCGTGGGTGATACAAACACCTCCCATAAGACCAATGTAACTCGTACGAACTGACCGCGCAGCCGCGGGACTCCCGGTATGAGAGTATGATAGTAATTTGCATATTTCTAGACATAGGCTTAAAAACATGGCGTTAGAGGGTGAAAACTCGAAACAACCACCGAACGGCCCCGTGGGTGGCACCAACACCTCCCACGGGACCAATGTAACTCGTAGGAACTGACCGCGCAGCCGTGGGAGTTGCGGTATGAGAGTACGACGGTAATTTGTATATTTCTAGACTTAGGCTTAAAAACATGGCGTTAGAGGGTGAAAACCCAAAACAGCCCCCGAACGATCCCGTGGGTGGCACCAACACCTTCTACGGGACCAATGTAACTCTTAGGAACTGACCGCGCAGTCGCGGGACTCCCGGTTTGAGAGTACGACGGTAATTTGTATATTTATAGACTTAGGCTTAAAAACATGGCGTTAGAGGGTGAAAACTCGAAACAACCACCGAACGGCCCCGTGGGTGGCACCAGCACCACACACGGGACCAATGTAACTCGTAGGAACTGACCGCACAGCCGCGGGAGTTGCGGTATGAGAGTATGACGGTAATTTGTATATTTCTAGACTTAGGCTTAAAAACATGGCGTTAGAGGGTGAAAACCCGAAACATCCCCCGAACGATCCCGTGGGTGGCACCAACACCTTCCACGGGACCAATGTAACTCTAAGGAATTGACCGCGTAGTCGCGGAACTCCCAGTTTGAGAGTACGACGGAAATTTGTATATTTCTAGACATAGGCTTAAAAACATGACGTTAGAGGGTGAAAACTCGAAACAACCCCCGAACGGCCGGGTGGGTGGCACCAACACCTCCCACGGGACCAATGTAACTCGTAGGAACTGACCGCGCAGCCGCGGGAGTTCCGGTATGAGAGTACGACGGTAATTTGTATATTTCTAGACTTAGGCTTAAAAACATGGCGTTAGAGGGTGAAAACCCGAAACATCCCCCGAACGATCCCGTGGGTGGCACCAACACCTCTCACAGGACCAATGTAACTCGTAGGAACTGATCACGCAGCCGCAGAAGTCCCGGTTTAAAAATACGACGGTAATTTGCATATTTCTAGACTTAGGCTTAAAAACATGGCGTTAGAGGGTGAAAACTGGAAACAACCCCCTAACGGCCCCGTGGGTGGCACCAACACCTCCCACGGGACCAATGTAACTCGTAGGAACTCACCGCGCAGCCACGGGAGTTCCTGTATGAGAGTTCGACGGTAATTTGTATATTTCTAGACTTAGGCAAAACATGGCGTTAGAGGGTGAAAACTCGAAACTACCCCCGAACGGCCTCGTGGGTGGCACCAACACCTCCCACGGGACCAATGTAACTCGTAGTAACAGACCACGCAGCCGCGGGATTCCCGGTATGAGTACGACGGTAATTTGCATATTTCTAGACTTAGGCTTAAAAACATGGCGTTAGAGGGTGAAAACTTGAAACAACCCCCGAACGGCCCCGTGGGTGGCACCCACACCTCCCACGGGACCAATGTAACTCGTAGGAACTGACCGCGCAGCCGCGGGACTCTCGGTATGATAGTACGATGGTAATTTTCATATTTCTAGACTTAGACGTAAACACATGGCGTTAGAGGGTGAAAACTTGAAACAACCCCCGAACGGCCCCGTGGGTGGCACCAACACCTCCCACAAGACCAATGTACCTCGTAGGAACTGACCGCGCATCCGCGGGAGTTTCGGTTTGAGAGTACGACGGTAATTTGTATATTTCTAGACTTAGGCCCAAAAACATGGCGTTAGAGGGTGAAAACTCGAAACAACCCCCTAACGGCCCCGTGGGTGGCACCAACACCTCCTACGGGACCAATGTAACTCGTAGGAACTGACCGTGCAACCGCGGGAGTTCCCGTATGAGAGTTCGACGGTAATTTGTATATTTCTAGACTTAGGTAAAACATGGCATTAGAGGGTGAAAACTCCAAACTACCCCCGAACGGCCTCGTGGGTGGCACCAACACCTCCCACGGGACCAATGTAACTCGTAGGAACTGACCGCGCAGCCGCGGGATTCCCGGTATGAGTACGACGGTAATTTACATATTTCTAGACTTAGGCTTAAAAACATGGCGTTAGAGGGTGAACACTTGAAACAACCCCCGAACGGACCCGTGGGTGGCACCAACTCCTCCCACGGGACCAATGTAACTCGTAGGAACTGACCGCGCAGCCGCGGGACTCTCGGTATGATAGTACGATGGTAATTTTCATATTTCAAGACTTAGACGTAAAAACATGGCGTTAGAGGGTGAAAACTCGAAACAACCCCCGAACGGCCCCGTGGGTTGCACCAACACCTCCCACGGGACCAATGTACCTCGTAGGAACTGACCGCGCAGCCGCGGGAGTTTCGGTTTGAGAGTACGATGGTTATTTGTATATTTCTAGACTTACGCTTAAAAACATGGCGTTAGAGGGTGAAAACCCGAAACAACCCCCGAACGAGCCCATGGGTGGCACCAACACCTCTCACGGGACCAATGTAACTCGTAGAAAGTAACCACGCAGCCGCGACAGTCCCGGTTTGAGAATACGATGGTAATTTGCATATTTCTTGACTTAGGCTTAAAAACATGGCATTAGAGGGTGAAAACCCGAAACAACCCCCGAACGGCCCCGTGGGTGGCACCAACACCTCCCACGGGACCATTGTAACTCGTAGGAACGGACCGCGCAGTCACGGGAGTCCCGGTCAGAGAATACGACGGTAATTTGTATATTTATAAACTTAGTCTTAAAAACATGGCGTTAGAGGGTGAAAACTCGAAACAACCCCCGAACGGCCCCGTGGGTGGCACCAACACCTCCCACGGGACCAATGTAACTCGTAGGAACTGACCGCGCAACCGCGGGAGTTTCGGTTTGAGAGTACGACGGTAATTTGTATATTTTTAGACTTAGGCTAAAAAACATGGCGTTTGAGGGTGAAAACCCAAAACAACCTCCGAACGATCCCGTGGGTGGCACCAACACCTCTCACGGGACCCATGTAACTCGTAGGAACTGACCACGCAGCCGCGGGAGTCCCGGTTTGAGAATACGATGGTAATTTGCATATTTCTAGACTTAGGCTTAAAAACATGGCGTTAGAGGGTGAAAACTCGAATCAACCCCCGAACGGCCCGGTGGGTGGCACCAACACCTCCCACGGGACCATTGTAACTCGTAGGAACGGGCCACGCAGTCACGGCAGTCCCGGTTTGAGAATACGACGGTAATTTGCATATTTCTAGACTTAGGGAAAACATGGCGTTAGAGGGTGAAAACTCGAAACAACCCCCGAACGGCCCCGTGGGTGACACCAACACCTCCCACGGGACCAATGTAACTCATAGGAACTGACCGCGCAGCCGCGGGAGTTTCGATTTGTGAGTACGACAGTAATTTGTATATTTCTAGACTTAGGCTAAAAAACATGGCGTTAGAGGGTGAAAACCCGAAACAACCTCCGAACGATCCCATGGGTGGCACCAACACCTCTCACGGGACCCATGTAACTCGTAGGAACTGACCGCGCAGCCGCGGGAGTCCCGGTTTGAGAATACGATGGTAATTTACATATTTCTAGACTTAGGCTTAAAAACATGGCGTTAGAGGGTGAAAACTCGAAACAACCCCCGAACGGCCTCGTGGGTGCCACCAACACCTCCCACGGGACAAATGTAACTCGTAGGAACTGACCGCGCAGCCGCGGGAGATCCGGTATGAGAGTACGACGGTAATTTGTATATTTCTAGATTTTGGCAAAACATGGCGTTAGAGGGTAAAAACTCGAAACAACCCCCGAACTGCCCCGTGGGTGGCTCCAACACCTGCCACGGGACCAATGTAACTCGTAGGAACTAACCGCACAGCTGCGGGATTCCCGGTTTGCGACTACGACTGTAATTTGCATATTTCTAGAATTAGGCTTAAAAACATGGCGTTAGAGGTTGAAAACCCCAAACAGCCCCCGAACGATCTCGTGGGTGGCACCAACACCTCCCACGAGACCAATGTAACTCGTAGGAAGGGACCGCGCAGCCTTGGGAGTCCCGGTTTGAGAATACGATGGTAATTTGCATATTTCTAGACTTAGGGAAAACATGTCGTTAGAGGGTGAAAACTCGAAACAACCCCCGAACGGCCCCGTGGGTGGTACCAACACCTCCCACGGGACCAATGTAACTCGTAGGAACTTACCGCACAGCCGCGGGACTCCCGGTATGAGAGTACGACGGTAATTTGTATATTTCTAGACTTAGGTTTAAAAACATGGCGTTAGAGGGGTGAAAACTCGAAACAACCCCCGAACGGCCCCATGGGTGGCACCAACACCTCCCACAGAACCAATGTAACTCGTAGGAACTGACCGCGCAGCCGCGGGACTCCCGGTATGAGAGTACGACGGTAATTTGCATATTTCTAGCCTTAGGCTTAAAAACATGGCGTTAGAGGGTGAAAACTAGAAACAAACCCCGAACGGCCCTGTGGGTGGCACTAAAACCTCCCACGGGACCAATATAACTCGTAGGAACTGACCGCGCAGCCGCAGGAGTTTCGGTTTGAGAGTACGATGGTAAATTGTTTATTTATAGACTTAGGCTTAAAAACATTGCGTTAGAGGGTGAAAACCAGAAACACCCCCCGAATGGCCCCGTGGGTGGCACCAACACCTTCCACGGGACCAATGTTACTCGTACGAACTGACCGCGCAGCCGCGGGACTCCCGGTATGAGAGTATGACGGTAATTTGCATATTTCAATACTTAGGCTTTAAAACATGGCGTTAGAGGGTGAAAACTCGAAACAACCACCGAACGGCCCCGTGGGTGGCACCAACACCTCCCACGGGACCAATGTAACTCGTAGGAACTGACCGCGCAGCCGCGGGAGTTCCGGTATGAGAGTACAACGGTAATTTGTATATTTCTAGACTTAGGCTTACAAACATGGCGTTAGAGGGTGAAAATCCGAAACAGCCCCCGAACAATCCCGTGGGTGGCACCAACACCTTCCACGGGACCAATGCAACTCATAGGAACGGACCGCGCAGTCGCGGTACTCCCGGTTTGAGAGTACGACGGTAATTTATATATTTCTAGACTTAGGCTTAAAAACATGGCGTTAGAGGGTGAAAACCCGAAACAGCGCCTGAACGATCCCGTGGGTGGCACCAACACCTTCCACGGGACCAATGTAACTCATAGGAACTGACCGCGCAGTCGCGGGACTCCCGGTTTGAGAGTACGACGGTAATTTGTATATTTCTAGACTTAGGCTTAAAAACATGGCGTTAGAGGCTGAAAACTCGAAACAACCCCCGAACGGCCCCGTGGGTGGCACCAACACCTCCCACGGGACCAATGTAACTCGTAGGAACTCACCGCGCAGCCGCGGGACTCCCGGTTTGAGGGTACGACGGTAATTTGTATATTTCTAGACTTAGGCTTAAAAACATGGCGTTAGAGGATGAAAACTCGAAACAACCCCCGAACGGCCCCGTGGGTGGCACCAACACCTCCCACGGGACCAATGTAATTCGTAGGAACTAACCGCGCAACCGCGGGATTCCCGGTATGAGAGTACGATGGTAATTTTCATATTTCTAGACTTTGGCTTAAAAACATGGCGTTAGAGGGTGAAAACTCGAAACAACCTCCGAACGGCCGCGTGGGTGGCACCAACAGCTCCCACGGGACCAATGTAACTCGTAGGAACTGACCGCGCAGTCGCGGGACTCCCGGTATGAGAGTACGACGATAATTTGCATATTTCTAGACTTAGGTTTAAAAACATGGAGTTAAAGGGTGAAAACCCGAAACAGCTCCCGAATGATCCCGTGGGTGGCACCAACACCTCCCACGGGACCAATGTAACTCGTAGGAACTCACAGCGCAGCCGCGGGATTCCCGGTATGAGTACGACGGTAATTTACATATTTCTAGACTTATGCTTAAAAACATGGCGTTAGAGGGTGAAAACTTGAAACAACCCCCGAACGGACCCGTGGGTGGCACCAACACCTCCCACGGGACCAATGTAACTCGTAGGAACTGACCGCGCAGCCGCGGGACTCTCGGTATGATAGTACGATGGTAATTTTCATATTTCAAGACATAGACGTAAAAACATGGCGTTAGAGGGTGAAAACTCGAAACAACCCCCGAACGGCCCCGTGGGTGGCACCAACACCTCCCACGGGACCAATGTACCTCGTAGGAACTGACCGCGCAGCCGCGGGAGTTTCGGTTTGAGAGTACGATGGTAATTTGTATATTTCTAGACTTACGCTTAAAAACATGGCGTTAGAGGGTGAAAACCCGAAACAACCCCCGAACGAGCCCATGGGTGGCACCAACACCTCTCACGGGACCAATGTAACTCGTAGAAAGTGACCACGTAGCCGCGACAGTCCCGGTTTGAGAATACGACGGTAAATTGCATATTTCTTGACTTAGGCTTAAAAACATGGCGTTAGAGGGTGAAAACCCGAAACAACCCCCGAACGGCCCCGTGGGTGGCACCAACACCTCTCACGGGACCATTGTAACTCGTAGGAACGGACCGCGCAGTCACGGGAGTCCCGGTCAGAGAATACGACGGTAATTTGCATATTTACAAACTTAGTCTTAAAAACATGGCGTTAGAGGGTGAAAACTCGAAACAACCCCCGAACGGCCCCGTGGGTGGCACCAACACCTCCCACGGGACCAATGTAACTCGTAGGAACTTACCGCACAGCCGCGGGACTCCCGGTATGAGAGTACGACGGTAATTTGTATATTTCTAGACTTAGGTTTAAAAACATGGCGTTAGAGAGGTGAAAACTAGAAACAACCCCCGAACGGCCCCATGGGTGGCACCAACACCTCCCACGGAACCAATGTAACTCGTACGAACTGACCGCGCAGCCGCGGGACTCTCGGTATGAGAGTACGACGGTAATTTGCATATTTCTAGCCTTAGGCTTAAAAACATGGCGTTAGAGGGTGAAAACTAGAAACCAACCCCGAACGGCCCTGTGGGTGGCACTAAAACCTCCCACGGGACCAATATAACTCGTAGGAACTGACCGCGCAGCCGCAGGAGTTTCGGTTTGAGAGTACGATGGTAAATTGTTTATTTATAGACTTAGGCTTAAAAACATTGCGTTAGAGGGTGAAAACCAGAAACACCCCCCGAATGGCCCCGTGGGTGGCACCAACACCTTCCACGGGACCAATGTTACTCGTACGAACTGACCGCGCAGCCGCGGGACTCCCGTTATGAGAGTATGACGGTAATTCGCATATTTCAATACTTAGGCTTTAAAACATGGCGTTAGAGGGTGAAAACTCGAAACAACCACCGAACGGCCTCGTGGGTGGCACCAACACCTCCCACGGGACCAATGTAACTCGTAGGAACTGACCGCGCAGCCGCGGGAGTTCCGGTATGAGAGTACAACGGTAATTGGTATATTTCTAGACTTAGGCTTAAAAACATGGCGTTAGAGGGTGAAAATCCGAAACAGCCCCCGAACAATCCCGTGGGTGGCACCAACACCTTCCACGGGACCAATGCAACTCATAGGAATGGACCGCGCAGTCGCGGTACTCCCGGTTTGAGAGTACGACGGTAATTTGTATATTTCTAGACTTAGGCTTAAAAACATGGCGTTAGAGGGTGAAAACCCGAAACAGCCCCCGAACGATCCCGTGGGTGGCACCAACACCTTCCACGAGACCAATG
The DNA here is from genome assembly GCA_949130495.1 of Sambucus nigra. Lineage (NCBI taxonomy): Eukaryota > Viridiplantae > Streptophyta > Magnoliopsida > Dipsacales > Adoxaceae > Sambucus > Sambucus nigra. The sequence goes on along the minus strand of OX422213.1, from coordinate 129,484,910 downwards.
TAACTCATAGGAACTGACCGCGCAGTCGCGGGACTCCCGGTTTGAGAGTACGACGGTAATTTGTATATTTCTAGACTTAGGCTTAAAAACATGGCGTTAGAGGTTGAAAACTCGAAACAACCCCCGAACGGCCCCGTGGGTGGCACCAACACCTCCCACGGGACCAATGTAACTCGTAGGAACTCACCGCGCAGCCGTGGGACTCCCGGTTTGAGAGTACGATGGTAATTTGTATATTTCTAGACTTAGGCTTAAAAACATGGCGTTAGAGGATGAAAACTCGAAATAACCCCCGAACGGCCCCGTGGGTGGCACCAACACCTCCCACGGGACCAATGTAATTCGTAGGAACTAACCGCGCAACCGCGGGATTCCCGGTATGAGAGTACGATGGTAATTTTCATATTTCTAGACTTTGGCTTAAAAACATGGCGTTAGAGGGTGAAAACTCGAAACAACCTCCGAACGGCCGCGTGGGTGGCACCAACAGCTCCCACGGGACCAATGTAACTCGTAGGAACTGACCGCGCAGTCGCGGGACTCCCGGTATGAGAGTACGACGATAATTTGCATATTTCTAGACTTAGGTTTAAAAACATGGAGTTAAAGGGTGAAAACCCGAAACAGCTCCCGAATGATCCCGTGGGTGGCACCAACACCTCCCACGGGACCAATATAACTCGTAGTAACTCACCGCGCAGCCGTGGGACACCCGATTTTAGAGTACGACGGTAATTTGTATATTTCTAGACTTAGGCTTAATAACATGGCGTTACAGGGTGAAAACTCGAAACAACCCCCGAACGGCCCCGTGGGTGGCACCAACACCTTCCACGGGACCAATGCAACTCATAGGAACGGACCGCGCAGTCGCGGTACTCCCGGTTTGAGAGTACGACGGTAATTTGTATATTTCTAGACTTAGGCTTAAAAACATGGCGTTAGAGGGTGAAAACCCGAAACATCCCCCGAACGATCCCGTGGGTCGCACCAACACCTCTCACAGGACCAATGTAACTCGTAGGAGCTGATCACGCATCCGCAGAAGTCCCGGTTTGAAAATACGATGGTAATTTGCATATTTCTAGACTTAGGCTTAAAAACATGGCGTTAGAGGGTGAAAACTGGAAACAACCCCCTAACGGCCCCGTGGGTGGCACCAACACCTCCCACGGGACCAATGTAACTCGTAGGAACTGATCGCGCAGCCACGGGAGTTCCTGTATGAGAGTTCGACGGTAATTTGTAGATTTCTAGACTTAGGCAAAACATGGCGTTAGAGGGTGAAAACTCGAAACTACCCCCGAACGGCCTCGTGGGTGGCACCAACACCTCCCACGGGACCAATGTAACTCGTAGGAACAGACCACGCAGCCGCGGGATTCCCGGTATGAGTACGACGGTAATTTGCATATTTCTAGACTTAGGCTTAAAAACATGGCGTTAGAGGGTGAAAACTTGAAACAACCCCCGAACGGCCCCGTGGGTGGCACCCACACCTCCCACGGGACCAATGTAACTCGTAGGAACTGACCGCGCAGCCGCGGGACTCTCGGTATGATAGTACGATGGTAATTTTCATATTTCTAGACTTAGACGTAAACACATGGCGTTAGAGGGTGAAAACTCGAAACAACCCCCGAACGGCCCCGTGGGTGGCACCCACACCTCCCACGGGACCAATGTAACTCGTAGGAAGTGACCGCGCAGCCGCGGGACTCTCGGTATGATAGTACGATGGTAATTTTCATATTTCTAGACTTAGACGTAAACACATGGCGTTAGAGGGTGAAAACTCGAAACAACCCCCGAACGGCCCCGTGGGTGGTACCAACACCTCCCACGAGACCAATGTAACTCGTAGGAACTTACCGCACAGCCGCGGGACTCCCGGTATGAGAGTACAACGGTAATTTGTATATTTCTAGACTTAGGTTTAAAAACATGGCGTTAGAGGGGTGAAAACTCGAAACAACCCCCGAACGGCCCCAAGGGTGGCACCAACACCTCCCACGGAACCAATGTAACTCGTAGGAACTGACCGCGCAGCCGCGGGACTCCCGGTATGAGAGTACGACGGTAATTTGCATATTTCTAGCCTTAGGCTTAAAAACATGGCGTTAGAGGGTGAAAACTAGAAACAAACCCCGAACGGCCCTATGGGTGGCACTAAAACCTCCCACGGGACCAATATAACTCGTAGGAACTGACGGCGCAGCCGCAGGAGTTTCGGTTTGAGAGTACGATGGTAAATTGTTTATTTATAGACTTAGGCTTAAAAACATTGCGTTAGAGGGTGAAAACCAGAAACACCCCCCGAATGGCCCCGTGGGTGGCACCAACACCTTCCACGGGACCAATGTTACTCGTACGAACTGACCGCGCAGCCGCGGGACTCCCGGTATGAGAGTATGACGGTAATTTTCATATTTCAATACTTAGGCTTTAAAACATGGCGTTAGAGGGTGAAAACTCGAAACAACCACCGAACGGCCCCGTGGGTGGCACCAACACCTCCCACGGGACCAATGTAACTCGTAGGAACTGACCGCGCAGCCGCGGGAGTTCCGGTATGAGAGTACAACGGTAATTTGTATATTTCTAGACTTAGGCTTACAAACATGGCGTTAGAGGGTGAAAATCCGAAACAGCCCCCGAAAAATCCCGTGGGTGGCACCAACACCTTCCACGGGACCAATGCAACTCATAGGAACGGACCGCGCAGTCGCGGTACTCCCGGTTTGAGAGTACGACGGTAATTTGTATATTTCTAGACTTAGGCTTAAAAACATGGCGTTAGAGGGTGAAAACCCGAAACAGCCCCCGAACGATCCCGTGGGTGGCACCAACACCTTCCACGGGACCAATGTAACTCATAGGAACTGACCGCGCAGTCGCGGGACTCCCGGTTTGATAGTACGACGGTAATTTGTATATTTCTAGACTTAGGCTTAAAAACATGGCGTTAGAGGTTGAAAACTCGAAACAACCCCCGAACGGCCCCATGGGTGGCACCAACACCTCCCACGGGACCAATGTAACTCGTAGGAACTCACCGCGCAGCCGCGGGACTCCCAGTTTGAGAGTACGACGGTAATTTGTATATTTCTAGACTTAGGCTTAAAAACATGGCGTTAGAGGATGAAAACTCAAAACAACCCCCGAACGGCCCCGTGGGTGGCACCAACACCTCCCACGGGACCAATGTAATTCTTAGGAACTAACCGCGCAACCGCGGGACTCCCGGTATGAGAGTACGATGGTAATTTTCATATTTCTAGACTTTGGCTTAAAAACATGGCGTTAGAGGGTGAAAACTCGAAACAACCTCCGAACGGCCGCGTGGGTGGCACCAACAGCTCCCACGGGACCAATGTAACTCGTAGGAACTGACCGCGCAGTCGCGGGACTCCCGGTATGAGAGTACGATGATAATTTGCATATTTCTAGACTTAGGTTTAAAAACATGGAGTTAAAGGGTGAAAACCCGAAACAGCTCCCGAATGATCCCGTGGGTGGCACCAACACCTCCCACGGGACCAATATAACTCGTAGGAACTCACCGCGCAGCCGTGGGACACCCGATTTTAGAGTACGACGGTAATTTGTATATTTCTAGACTTAGGCTTAATAACATGGCGTTAGAGGGGTGAAAACTAGAAACAACCCCCGAACGGCCCCATGGGTGGCACCAACACCTCCCACGGAACCAATGTAACTCGTACGAACTGACCGCGCAGCCGCGGGACTCTCGGTATGAGAGTACGACGGTAATTTGCATATTTCTAGCCTTAGGCTTAAAAACATGGCGTTAGAGGGTGAAAACTAGAAACCAACCCCGAACGGCCCTGTGGGTGGCACTAAAACCTCCCACGGGACCAATATAACTCGTAGGAACTGACCGCGCAGCCGCAGGAGTTTCGGTTTGAGAGTACGATGGTAAATTGTTTATTTATAGACTTAGGCTTAAAAACATTGCGTTAGAGGGTGAAAACCAGAAACACCCCCCGAATGGCCCCGTGGGTGGCACCAACACCTTCCACGGGACCAATGTTACTCGTACGAACTGACCGCGCAGCCGCGGGACTCCCGTTATGAGAATACGACGGTAATTTGCCAATTTCTAGACTTAGGCTTAAAAATATGGCGTTAGAGGAAGAAAACTCTAAACAACCCCCAAACGGCCCCGTGGGTGGCACCAACACCTCCCACGGGACAAATGTAACTCGTAGGAACTGACCGCGCAGCCGCGGGAGTTCCTGTATGAGAGTACCACGGTCATTTGTATATTTCTAGACTTAGGGAAAACATGGCGTTAGAGGTTGAAAACCCGAAACAACCACCGAACGGCCCCGTGGGTGGCACCAATACCTCCCACGGGACCAATGTAACTCGTAGGAACTGACCGCACAGTCGCAGGACTCCCGGTATGCGAGTACGATGGTAATTTGCATATTTCTAGAATTAGGCTTAAAAACATGGCGTTAGAGGGTGAAAATCCGAAACAGCCCCCGAACGATCCCGGTTGTGGCACCAACACCTCCCACGGGACCATTGTAACTCGTAGGAATGGACCGCGCAGCCGCGGGAGTCCCAGTTTGAGAATACGACGGTAATTTGCATATTTCTAGACTTAGGGAAAACATGGCGTTAGGGTGAAAACTCGAAACAACCCCCGAACGGCCCCGTGGGTGGCACCAACACCACCCACGGGACCAATGTAACTCGTAAGAACTGACCGCACATCCACGGGACTCCCGGTATGAGAGTACGACGGTAATTTGCATATTTATAGACTTAGGCTTAAAAACATGGCGTTAGAGGGTGAAAACCCGAAACAGCTCCCGAACGATCCCATGGGTGGCACCAGCACCTCCCACGGGACCAATGTAACTCGTAGGAACTGACCGTGAAGTTTCGGGACTCCCGGTATGAGAGTACGACGAAAATTTGCATATTTCTAGCCTTAGGCTTAAAAACATGGCGTTAGAGGGTGAAAACTCGAAACAAACCCCGAACGGCCCCATGGGTGGCACCAACACCTCCCACGGGACCAATGTAACTCGTAGGAACTGACCGCACAGTCGCAGGACTCCCGGTATGCGAGTACGACGGTAATTTCATATTTCTAGAATTAGGCTTAAAAACATGGCGTTAGAGGGTGAAAATCCGAAACAGCCCCCGAACGATCCCGTGGGTGGCACCAACACCTCCCACGGGACCATTGTAACTCGTGGGAACGGACCGCGTAGCCGCGGGAGTCCCGGTTTGAGAATACGACAGGAATTTGCATATTTCTAGACTTAGGAAAAACATGGCGTTAGGGTGAAAACTCGAAACAACCCCCGAACGGCCCCGTGGGTGGCACCAACACCTCCCACGGGACCAATGTAACTCGTTAGAACTGACCGCACAGCCGCGGGACTCCCGGTATGAGAGTACGACGGTAATTTGCATATTTCTAGACTTAGGCTTAAAAACATGGCGTTAGAGGGTGAAAACCTGAAACAGCTCCCGAACGATCCCGTGGGTGGCACCAGCACCTCACACGGGACCAATGTAACTCGTAGGAACTGACCGCGCAACCGCGGCATTCCTGGTATGAGAGTACGACGGTAATTTGCATATTTATAGACTTAGGCTTAAAAACATGGCGTTAGAGGGTGAAAACTCGAAACAAACCCCGAACGGCCCCGTGGGTGGCACCAACACCTCCCACGGGACCAATGTAACTCGTAGGAACTGACCGCGCAGCCGCGGGATTCCCGGTATGAGTACGACGATAATTTGCACATTTCTAGCCTTAGGCTTAAAAACATGGCGTTAGAGGGTGAAAACTCGAAACAACCCCCGAACGACCCCGTGGGTGGCACCAACACCTCCCACGGGACCAATGTAACTCGTAGGAATTGACTGCGCAGCCGCGGAACTCTCGGTATGAGAGTACGATGGTAATTTTCATATTTCTAGACTTAGGCTTAAAAACATGGCGTTAGAGGGTGAAAACCCGAAATAACCCCGGAACGATCCCGTGGGTGGCACCAACACCTCCCACGGGACCAATGTAACTCTTAAGAACTGACCGCGCAACCGCGGGACTCCCGGTATGAGAGTACGACGATAATTTGCATATTTATAGACTCAGGCTTAAAAACATGGCGTTAGAGGATGAAAACTCGAAACAACCCCCGAAAGACCCCGTGGGTGGCACCAACACCTCCCACGGGACCAATGTAATTCGTAGGAACTGACTGCGCAGCCGCGGAACTCTCGGTATGAGAGTACGATGTTAATTTTCATATTTCTAGACTTAGGCTTAAAAATATGGCGTTAGGGGGTGAAAACCCGAAATAACCTCGGAACGATCCCGTGGGTGGCACCAACACCTCCCACGAGACCAATGTAACTCGTAGGAACTGACCGCGCAACCGCGGAACTCCCGGTATGAGAGTACGACAGTAATTTGCATATTTCTAGACTTCGGCTTAAAAACATGGCGGTAGAGGGTGAAAACCCGAAACAGCTCCCGAACGATCCCGTGGGTGGCACCAGCACCTCACACGGGACCAATGTAACTCGTAGGAACTGACCGCGCAACCGCGGGATTCCCGGTATGATAGTACGACGGTAATTTGCATATTTATAGACTTAGGCTTAAAAACATGGCGTTAGAGGGTGAAAACTCGAAACAACCCCCGAACGGCCCCGTGGGTGGCCCCAACACCTCCCACGGGACCAATGTAACTCGTAAGAACTGACCGCGCAGCCGCGGGATTCCCGGTATGAGTACGACGATAATTTGCATATTTCTAGACTTAGGTTTAAAAACATGGAGTTAGAGGGTGAAAACCCGAAACAGCCCCCCGAACGATCCCGTGGGTGGCACCAACACCTTCCACGGGACCAATGTAACTCATAGGAACTGATCGCGCAGTCGCGGGACTCCCGGTTTGAGAGTACGACGGTAATTTGTATATTTCTAGACTTAGACTTAAAAACATGGCGTTAGAGGGTGAAAACTCGAAACAACCCCCAACGGCCCCGTGGGTGGCACCAACACCTCCCACGGGACCAATGTAACTCGTAGGAACTGACCGCACAGTCGCGAGACTCCCGGTATGAGAGTACGACGGTAATTTGCATATTTCTATACTTAGGCTTAAATATATGGCGTTAGAGGTTGAAAACTCTAAACAACCCCCAAACGGCCCCGTGGGTGGCACCAACACCTCCCACGGGACCAATGTAACTCATAGGAACTGATCGCGCAGCCGCGGGAGTTCCTATATGAGAGTACGACGGTAATTTGTATATTTCTAGACTTAGGCAAAAGATGGCGTTAGAGGGTGAAAACTCGAAACAACCACCGAACGGCCCCGTCGGTGGCATCAACACCTCCCACGGGACCAATGTTACTCGTAGGAACTGACCGCACAGTTGCGGGACTCCCGGTATGCGAGTACGACGGTAATTTGCATATGTCTAGAATTAGGCTTAAAAACATGGCGTTAGAGGGTGAAAATCCGAAACAGCCCCCGAACGATCCCATGGGTAGCACCAACACCTCCCACGGGACCATTGTAACTCGTAGGAACGGACCGCGCAGCCGCGGGAGTCCCGGTTTGAGAATACGATGGTAATTTGTATATTTCTATACTTAGGCTTAAAAACATGGCGTTAGAGGGTGAAAACTCGAAACTACCCCCGAATGGCCCCGTGGGTGGCACCAACACCTTCCACGGGACCAATGTAACTCGTACGAACTGACCGCGCAGCCGCGGGACTCCCGGTATGAGAGTACGACGGTAATTTGCAAATTTCCAGACTTAGGCTTAAAAACATGGCGTTAGAGGGTGAAAACTCGAAACAACCACCGAACAATCCCGTGGGTGGCAGCAGCACCTCCCACGGGACCAATGTAACTCGTAGGAACTGACCGCGCAACCGCGGGATTCCCGGTATGAGAGTACGACAGTAATTTGCATATTTATAGACTTAGGCTTAAGAACATGGCGTTAGAGGCTGAAAACTCGAAACAACCCCCGAACGGCCCCGTGGGTGGCGCCAACACCTCCTACGGGACCAATGTAACTCGTAGGAACTGACCGCGTAGCCGCAGGATTCCCGGTATGAGTACGACGATAATTTGCATATTTCTAGACTTAGGCTTAAAAACATGGCGTTAGAGGGTGAAAACTCGAAACAACCCCCGAACGACCCCGTGGGTGGCACCAACACCTCCCACGGGACCAATGTAACTCGTAGGAACTGACTGTGTAGCCGCAGAACTCTCGGTATGAGAGTACGATGGTAATTTTCATATTTCTAGACTTAGGCTTAAAAATATGGCGTTAGAGGGTGAAAACCCGAAATAACCTCTGAACGATCCCGTGGGTGGCACCAACACCTCCCACGGGACCAATATAACTCGTAGGAACTCACCGCGCAGCCGTGGGACACCCGATTTTAGAGTACGACGGTAATTTGTATATTTCTAGACTTAGGCTTAATAACATGGCGTTACAGGGTGAAAACACGAAACAACCACCGAACGGCCCCGTGGGTGGTACCAACACCTCTCACGGGACCAATGTAACTCTTAGGAACTAACCGCGCAGCCACGGGACTCCAGGTATGAGAGTACGGCGGTAATATTTATATTTTTAGACTTAGGCTTAAAAACATGGCGTTAGAGGGTGAAAACTCGAAACAACCCCCGAACGGCCCCGTGGGTGGTACCAACACCTCCCACGGGACCAATGTAACTCTTAGGAACTGACCGCGCAGCCACGGGACTCCAGGTATGAGAGTACGACGGTAATTTTTATATTTTTAGACTTAGGCTTAAAAACATGGCGTTAGAGGGTGAAAACCCAAAATAACCCCAGAACGATCCCGTGGGTGGCACCAACACCTCTCACGGGACCAATGTAACTCGTAGGAACTGATCGCGCAGACGCGGGAGTCCCGGTTTGAGAATACGACGGTAATTTGCCAATTTCTAGACTTAGGCTTAAAAATATGGCGTTAGAGGAAGAAAACTCTAAACAACCCCCAAACGGCCCCGTGGGTGGCACCAACACCTCCCACGGGACAAATGTAACTCGTAGGAACTGACCGCGCAGCCGCGGGAGTTCCTGTATGAGAGTACCACGGTCATTTGTATATTTCTAGACTTAGGGAAAACATGGCGTTAGAGGTTGAAAACCCGAAACAACCACCGAACGGCCCCGTGGGTGGCACCAATACCTCCCACGGGACCAATGTAACTCGTAGGAACTGACCGCACAGTCGCGGGACTCCCGGTATGCGAGTACGATGGTAATTTGCATATTTCTAGAATTAGGCTTAAAAACATGGCGTTAGAGGGTGAAAATCCGAAACAGCCCCCGAACGATCCCGGTTGTGGCACCAACACCTCCCACGGGACCATTGTAACTCGTAGGAACGGACCGCGCAGCCGCGGGAGTCCCAGTTTGAGAATACGACGGTAATTTGCATATTTCTAGACTTAGGGAAAACATGGCGTTAGGGTGAAAACTCGAAACAACCCCCGAACGGCCCCGTGGGTGGCACCAACACCACCCACGGGACCAATGTAACTCGTAAGAACTGACCGCACATCCACGGGACTCCCGGTATGAGAGTACGACGGTAATTTGCATATTTATAGACTTAGGCTTAAAAACATGGCGTTAGAGGGTGAAAACCCGAAACAGCTCCCGAACGATCCCATGGGTGGCACCAGCACCTCCCACGGGACCAATGTAACTCGTAGGAACTGACCGTGAAGTTTCGGGACTCCCGGTATGAGAGTACGACGAAAATTTGCATATTTCTAGCCTTAGGCTTAAAAACATGGCGTTAGAGGGTGAAAACTCGAAACAAACCCCGAACGGCCCCATGGGTGGCACCAACACCTCCCACGGGACCAATGTAACTCGTAGGAACTGACCGCACAGTCGCAGGACTCCCGGTATGCGAGTACGACGGTAATTTCATATTTCTAGAATTAGGCTTAAAAACATGGCGTTAGAGGGTGAAAATCCGAAACAGCCCCCGAACGATCCCGTGGGTGGCACCAACACCTCCCACGGGACCATTGTAACTCGTGGGAACGGACCGCGTAGCCGCGGGAGTCCCGGTTTGAGAATACGACAGGAATTTGCATATTTCTAGACTTAGGAAAAACATGGCGTTAGGGTGAAAACTCGAAACAACCCCCGAACGGCCCCGTGGGTGGCACCAACACCTCCCACGGGACCAATGTAACTCGTTAGAACTGACCGCACAGCCGCGGGACTCCCGGTATGAGAGTACGACGGTAATTTGCATATTTCTAGACTTAGGCTTAAAAACATGGCGTTAGAGGGTGAAAACCTGAAACAGCTCCCGAACGATCCCGTGGGTGGCACCAGCACCTCACACGGGACCAATGTAACTCGTAGGAACTGACCGCGCAACCGCGGCATTCCTGGTATGAGAGTACGACGGTAATTTGCATATTTATAGACTTAGGCTTAAAAACATGGCGTTAGAGGGTGAAAACTCGAAACAAACCCCGAACGGCCCCGTGGGTGGCACCAACACCTCCCACGGGACCAATGTAACTCGTAGGAACTGACCGCGCAGCCGCGGGATTCCCGGTATGAGTACGACGATAATTTGCACATTTCTAGCCTTAGGCTTAAAAACATGGCGTTAGAGGGTGAAAACTCGAAACAACCCCCGAACGACCCCGTGGGTGGCACCAACACCTCCCACGGGACCAATGTAACTCGTAGGAATTGACTGCGCAGCCGCGGAACTCTCGGTATGAGAGTACGATGGTAATTTTCATATTTCTAAACTTAGGCTTAAAAACATGGCGTTAGAGGGTGAAAACCCGAAATAACCCCGGAACGATCCCGTGGGTGGCACCAACACCTCCCACGGGACCAATGTAACTCTTAAGAACTGACCGCGCAACCGCGGGACTCCCGGTATGAGAGTACGACGATAATTTGCATATTTATAGACTCAGGCTTAAAAACATGGCGTTAGAGGATGAAAACTCGAAACAACCCCCGAAAGACCCCGTGGGTGGCACCAACACCTCCCACGGGACCAATGTAACTCGTAGGAACTGACTGCGCAGCCGCGGAACTCTCGGTATGAGAGTACGATGTTAATTTTCATATTTCTAGACTTAGGCTTAAAAATATGGCGTTAGGGGGTGAAAACCCGAAATAACCTCGGAACGATCCCGTGGGTGGCACCAACACCTCCCACGAGACCAATGTAACTCGTAGGAACTGACCGCGCAACCGCGGAACTCCCGGTATGAGAGTACGACAGTAATTTGCATATTTCTAGACTTCGGCTTAAAAACATGGCGGTAGAGGGTGAAAACCCGAAACAGCTCCCGAACGATCCCGTGGGTGGCACCAGCACCTCACACGGGACCAATGTAACTCGTAGGAACTGACCGCGCAACCGCGGGATTCCCGGTATGATAGTACGACGGTAATTTGCATATTTATAGACTTAGGCTTAAAAACATGGCGTTAGAGGGTGAAAACTCGAAACAACCCCCGAACGGCCCCGTGGGTGGCCCCAACACCTCCCACGGGACCAATGTAACTCGTAAGAACTGACCGCGCAGCCGCGGGATTCCCGGTATGAGTACGACGATAATTTGCATATTTCTAGACTTAGGCTTAAAAACATGGAGTTAGAGGGTGAAAACCCGAAACAGCCCCCCGAACGATCCCGTGGGTGGCACCAACACCTTCCACGGGACCAATGTAACTCATAGGAACTGATCGCGCAGTCGCGGGACTCCCGGTTTGAGAGTACGACGGTAATTTGTATATTTCTAGACTTAGACTTAAAAACATGGCGTTAGAGGGTGAAAACTCGAAACAACCCCCAACGGCCCCGTGGGTGGCACCAACACCTCCCACGGGACCAATGTAACTCGTAGGAACTGACCGCACAGTCGCGAGACTCCCGGTATGAGAGTACGACGGTAATTTGCATATTTCTATACTTAGGCTTAAATATATGGCGTTAGAGGTTGAAAACTCTAAACAACCCCCAAACGGCCCCGTGGGTGGCACCAACACCTCCCACGGGACCAATGTAACTCATAGGAACTGATCGCGCAGCCGCGGGAGTTCCTATATGAGAGTACGACGGTAATTTGTATATTTCTAGACTTAGGGAAAAGATGGCGTTAGAGGGTGAAAACTCGAAACAACCACCGAACGGCCCCGTCGGTGGCATCAACACCTCCCACGGGACCAATGTTACTCGTAGGAACTGACCGCACAGTTGCGGGACTCCCGGTATGCGAGTACGACGGTAATTTGCATATGTCTAGAATTAGGCTTAAAAACATGGCGTTAGAGGGTGAAAATCCGAAACAGCCCCCGAACGATCCCATGGGTAGCACCAACACCTCCCACGGGACCATTGTAACTCGTAGGAACGGACCGCGCAGCCGCGGGAGTCCCGGTTTGAGAATACGATGGTAATTTGTATATTTCTATACTTAGGCTTAAAAACATGGCGTTAGAGGGTGAAAACTCGAAACTACCCCCGAACGGCCTCGTGGGTGGCACCAACACCTCCCACGGGACCAATGTAACTCGTAGGAACAGACCACGCAGCCGCAGGATTCCCGGTATGAGTACGACGATAATTTGCATATTTCTAGACTTAGGCTTAAAAACATGGCGTTAGAGGGTGAAAACTCGAAACAACCCCCGAACGGCCCCGTGGGTGGTACCAACACCTCCCACGGGACCAATGTAACTCTTAGGAACTGACCGCGCAGCCACGGGACTCCAGGTATGAGAGTACGACGGTAATTTTTATATTTTTAGACTTAGGCTTAAAAACATGGCGTTAGAGGGTGAAAACCCAAAATAACCCCAGAACGATCCCGTGGGTGGCACCAACACCTCTCACGGGACCAATGTAACTCGTAGGAACTGATCGCGCAGACGCGGGAGTCCCGGTTTGAGAATACGACGGTAATTTGCCAATTTCTAGACTTAGGCTTAAAAATATGGCGTTAGAGGAAGAAAACTCTAAACAACCCCCAAACGGCCCCGTGGGTGGCACCAACACCTCCCACGGGACAAATGTAACTCGTAGGAACTGACCGCGCAGCCGCGGGAGTTCCTGTATGAGAGTACCACGGTCATTTGTATATTTCTAGACTTAGGGAAAACATGGCGTTAGAGGTTGAAAACCCGAAACAACCACCGAACGGCCCCGTGGGTGGCACCAATACCTCCCACGGGACCAATGTAACTCGTAGGAACTGACCGCACAGTCGCGGGACTCCCGGTATGCGAGTACGATGGTAATTTGCATATTTCTAGAATTAGGCTTAAAAACATGGCGTTAGAGGGTGAAAATCCGAAACAGCCCCCGAACGATCCCGGTTGTGGCACCAACACCTCCCACGGGACCATTGTAACTCGTAGGAACGGACCGCGCAGCCGCGGGAGTCCCAGTTTGAGAATACGACGGTAATTTGCATATTTCTAGACTTAGGGAAAACATGGCGTTAGGGTGAAAACTCGAAACAACCCCCGAACGGCCCCGTGGGTGGCACCAACACCACCCACGGGACCAATGTAACTCGTAAGAACTGACCGCACATCCACGGGACTCCCGGTATGAGAGTACGACGGTAATTTGCATATTTATAGACTTAGGCTTAAAAACATGGCGTTAGAGGGTGAAAACCCGAAACAGCTCCCGAACGATCCCATGGGTGGCACCAGCACCTCCCACGGGACCAATGTAACTCGTAGGAACTGACCGTGAAGTTTCGGGACTCCCGGTATGAGAGTACGACGAAAATTTGCATATTTCTAGCCTTAGGCTTAAAAACATGGCGTTAGAGGGTGAAAACTCGAAACAAACCCCGAACGGCCCCATGGGTGGCACCAACACCTCCCACGGGACCAATGTAACTCGTAGGAACTGACCGCACAGTCGCAGGACTCCCGGTATGCGAGTACGACGGTAATTTCATATTTCTAGAATTAGGCTTAAAAACATGGCGTTAGAGGGTGAAAATCCGAAACAGCCCCCGAACGATCCCGTGGGTGGCACCAACACCTCCCACGGGACCATTGTAACTCGTGGGAACGGACCGCGTAGCCGCGGGAGTCCCGGTTTGAGAATACGACAGGAATTTGCATATTTCTAGACTTAGGAAAAACATGGCGTTAGGGTGAAAACTCGAAACAACCCCCGAACGGCCCCGTGGGTGGCACCAACACCTCCCACGGGACCAATGTAACTCGTTAGAACTGACCGCACAGCCGCGGGACTCCCGGTATGAGAGTACGACGGTAATTTGCATATTTCTAGACTTAGGCTTAAAAACATGGCGTTAGAGGGTGAAAACCTGAAACAGCTCCCGAACGATCCCGTGGGTGGCACCAGCACCTCACACGGGACCAATGTAACTCGTAGGAACTGACCGCGCAACCGCGGCATTCCTGGTATGAGAGTACGACGGTAATTTGCATATTTATAGACTTAGGCTTAAAAACATGGCGTTAGAGGGTGAAAACTCGAAACAAACCCCGAACGGCCCCGTGGGTGGCACCAACACCTCCCACGGGACCAATGTAACTCGTAGGAACTGACCGCGCAGCCGCGGGATTCCCGGTATGAGTACGACGATAATTTGCACATTTCTAGCCTTAGGCTTAAAAACATGGCGTTAGAGGGTGAAAACTCGAAACAACCCCCGAACGACCCCGTGGGTGGCACCAACACCTCCCACGGGACCAATGTAACTCGTAGGAATTGACTGCGCAGCCGCGGAACTCTCGGTATGAGAGTACGATGGTAATTTTCATATTTCTAAACTTAGGCTTAAAAACATGGCGTTAGAGGGTGAAAACCCGAAATAACCCCGGAACGATCCCGTGGGTGGCACCAACACCTCCCACGGGACCAATGTAACTCTTAAGAACTGACCGCGCAACCGCGGGACTCCCGGTATGAGAGTACGACGATAATTTGCATATTTATAGACTCAGGCTTAAAAACATGGCGTTAGAGGATGAAAACTCGAAACAACCCCCGAAAGACCCCGTGGGTGGCACCAACACCTCCCACGGGACCAATGTAACTCGTAGGAACTGACTGCGCAGCCGCGGAACTCTCGGTATGAGAGTACGATGTTAATTTTCATATTTCTAGACTTAGGCTTAAAAATATGGCGTTAGGGGGTGAAAACCCGAAATAACCTCGGAACGATCCCGTGGGTGGCACCAACACCTCCCACGAGACCAATGTAACTCGTAGGAACTGACCGCGCAACCGCGGAACTCCCGGTATGAGAGTACGACAGTAATTTGCATATTTCTAGACTTCGGCTTAAAAACATGGCGGTAGAGGGTGAAAACCCGAAACAGCTCCCGAACGATCCCGTGGGTGGCACCAGCACCTCACACGGGACCAATGTAACTCGTAGGAACTGACCGCGCAACCGCGGGATTCCCGGTATGATAGTACGACGGTAATTTGCATATTTATAGACTTAGGCTTAAAAACATGGCGTTAGAGGGTGAAAACTCGAAACAACCCCCGAACGGCCCCGTGGGTGGCCCCAACACCTCCCACGGGACCAATGTAACTCGTAAGAACTGACCGCGCAGCCGCGGGATTCCCGGTATGAGTACGACGATAATTTGCATATTTCTAGACTTAGGCTTAAAAACATGGAGTTAGAGGGTGAAAACCCGAAACAGCCCCCCGAACGATCCCGTGGGTGGCACCAACACCTTCCACGGGACCAATGTAACTCATAGGAACTGATCGCGCAGTCGCGGGACTCCCGGTTTGAGAGTACGACGGTAATTTGTATATTTCTAGACTTAGACTTAAAAACATGGCGTTAGAGGGTGAAAACTCGAAACAACCCCCAACGGCCCCGTGGGTGGCACCAACACCTCCCACGGGACCAATGTAACTCGTAGGAACTGACCGCACAGTCGCGAGACTCCCGGTATGAGAGTACGACGGTAATTTGCATATTTCTATACTTAGGCTTAAATATATGGCGTTAGAGGTTGAAAACTCTAAACAACCCCCAAACGGCCCCGTGGGTGGCACCAACACCTCCCACGGGACCAATGTAACTCATAGGAACTGATCGCGCAGCCGCGGGAGTTCCTATATGAGAGTACGACGGTAATTTGTATATTTCTAGACTTAGGGAAAAGATGGCGTTAGAGGGTGAAAACTCGAAACAACCACCGAACGGCCCCGTCGGTGGCATCAACACCTCCCACGGGACCAATGTTACTCGTAGGAACTGACCGCACAGTTGCGGGACTCCCGGTATGCGAGTACGACGGTAATTTGCATATGTCTAGAATTAGGCTTAAAAACATGGCGTTAGAGGGTGAAAATCCGAAACAGCCCCCGAACGATCCCATGGGTAGCACCAACACCTCCCACGGGACCATTGTAACTCGTAGGAACGGACCGCGCAGCCGCGGGAGTCCCGGTTTGAGAATACGATGGTAATTTGTATATTTCTATACTTAGGCTTAAAAACATGGCGTTAGAGGGTGAAAACTCGAAACTACCCCCGAATGGCCCCGTGGGTGGCACCAACACCTTCCACGGGACCAATGTAACTCGTACGAACTGACCGCGCAGCCGCGGGACTCCCGGTATGAGAGTACGACGGTAATTTGCAAATTTCCAGACTTAGGCTTAAAAACATGGCGTTAGAGGGTGAAAACTCGAAACAACCACCGAACAATCCCGTGGGTGGCAGCAGCACCTCCCACGGGACCAATGTAACTCGTAGGAACTGACCGCGCAACCGCGGGATTCCCGGTATGAGAGTACGACAGTAATTTGCATATTTATAGACTTAGGCTTAAGAACATGGCGTTAGAGGCTGAAAACTCGAAACAACCCCCGAACGGCCCCGTGGGTGGCGCCAACACCTCCTACGGGACCAATGTAACTCGTAGGAACTGACCGCGTAGCCGCAGGATTCCCGGTATGAGTACGACGATAATTTGCATATTTCTAGACTTAGGCTTAAAAACATGGCGTTAGAGGGTGAAAACTCGAAACAACCCCCGAACGACCCCGTGGGTGGCACCAACACCTCCCACGGGACCAATGTAACTCGTAGGAACTGACTGTGTAGCCGCAGAACTCTCGGTATGAGAGTACGATGGTAATTTTCATATTTCTAGACTTAGGCTTAAAAATATGGCGTTAGAGGGTGAAAACCCGAAATAACCTCTGAACGATCCCGTGGGTGGCACCAACACCTCCCACGGGACCAATATAACTCGTAGGAACTCACCGCGCAGCCGTGGGACACCCGATTTTAGAGTACGACGGTAATTTGTATATTTCTAGACTTAGGCTTAATAACATGGCGTTACAGGGTGAAAACACGAAACAACCACCGAACGGCCCCGTGGGTGGTACCAACACCTCTCACGGGACCAATGTAACTCTTAGGAACTAACCGCGCAGCCACGGGACTCCAGGTATGAGAGTACGGCGGTAATATTTATATTTTTAGACTTAGGCTTAAAAACATGGCGTTAGAGGGTGAAAACTCGAAACAACCCCCGAACGGCCCCGTGGGTGGTACCAACACCTCCCACGGGACCAATGTAACTCTTAGGAACTGACCGCGCAGCCACGGGACTCCAGGTATGAGAGTACGACGGTAATTTTTATATTTTTAGACTTAGGCTTAAAAACATGGCGTTAGAGGGTGAAAACCCAAAATAACCCCAGAACGATCCCGTGGGTGGCACCAACACCTCTCACGGGACCAATGTAACTCGTAGGAACTGATCGCGCAGACGCGGGAGTCCCGGTTTGAGAATACGACGGTAATTTGCCAATTTCTAGACTTAGGCTTAAAAATATGGCGTTAGAGGAAGAAAACTCTAAACAACCCCCAAACGGCCCCGTGGGTGGCACCAACACCTCCCACGGGACAAATGTAACTCGTAGGAACTGACCGCGCAGCCGCGGGAGTTCCTGTATGAGAGTACCACGGTCATTTGTATATTTCTAGACTTAGGGAAAACATGGCGTTAGAGGTTGAAAACCCGAAACAACCACCGAACGGCCCCGTGGGTGGCACCAATACCTCCCACGGGACCAATGTAACTCGTAGGAACTGACCGCACAGTCGCGGGACTCCCGGTATGCGAGTACGATGGTAATTTGCATATTTCTAGAATTAGGCTTAAAAACATGGCGTTAGAGGGTGAAAATCCGAAACAGCCCCCGAACGATCCCGGTTGTGGCACCAACACCTCCCACGGGACCATTGTAACTCGTAGGAACGGACCGCGCAGCCGCGGGAGTCCCAGTTTGAGAATACGACGGTAATTTGCATATTTCTAGACTTAGGGAAAACATGGCGTTAGGGTGAAAACTCGAAACAACCCCCGAACGGCCCCGTGGGTGGCACCAACACCACCCACGGGACCAATGTAACTCGTAAGAACTGACCGCACATCCACGGGACTCCCGGTATGAGAGTACGACGGTAATTTGCATATTTATAGACTTAGGCTTAAAAACATGGCGTTAGAGGGTGAAAACCCGAAACAGCTCCCGAACGATCCCATGGGTGGCACCAGCACCTCCCACGGGACCAATGTAACTCGTAGGAACTGACCGTGAAGTTTCGGGACTCCCGGTATGAGAGTACGACGAAAATTTGCATATTTCTAGCCTTAGGCTTAAAAACATGGCGTTAGAGGGTGAAAACTCGAAACAAACCCCGAACGGCCCCATGGGTGGCACCAACACCTCCCACGGGACCAATGTAACTCGTAGGAACTGACCGCACAGTCGCAGGACTCCCGGTATGCGAGTACGACGGTAATTTCATATTTCTAGAATTAGGCTTAAAAACATGGCGTTAGAGGGTGAAAATCCGAAACAGCCCCCGAACGATCCCGTGGGTGGCACCAACACCTCCCACGGGACCATTGTAACTCGTGGGAACGGACCGCGTAGCCGCGGGAGTCCCGGTTTGAGAATACGACAGGAATTTGCATATTTCTAGACTTAGGAAAAACATGGCGTTAGGGTGAAAACTCGAAACAACCCCCGAACGGCCCCGTGGGTGGCACCAACACCTCCCACGGGACCAATGTAACTCGTTAGAACTGACCGCACAGCCGCGGGACTCCCGGTATGAGAGTACGACGGTAATTTGCATATTTCTAGACTTAGGCTTAAAAACATGGCGTTAGAGGGTGAAAACCTGAAACAGCTCCCGAACGATCCCGTGGGTGGCACCAGCACCTCACACGGGACCAATGTAACTCGTAGGAACTGACCGCGCAACCGCGGCATTCCTGGTATGAGAGTACGACGGTAATTTGCATATTTATAGACTTAGGCTTAAAAACATGGCGTTAGAGGGTGAAAACTCGAAACAAACCCCGAACGGCCCCGTGGGTGGCACCAACACCTCCCACGGGACCAATGTAACTCGTAGGAACTGACCGCGCAGCCGCGGGATTCCCGGTATGAGTACGACGATAATTTGCACATTTCTAGCCTTAGGCTTAAAAACATGGCGTTAGAGGGTGAAAACTCGAAACAACCCCCGAACGACCCCGTGGGTGGCACCAACACCTCCCACGGGACCAATGTAACTCGTAGGAATTGACTGCGCAGCCGCGGAACTCTCGGTATGAGAGTACGATGGTAATTTTCATATTTCTAGACTTAGGCTTAAAAACATGGCGTTAGAGGGTGAAAACCCGAAACTGCTCCCGAACGATCCCGTGGGTGGCACCAGCACCTCACACGGACCAATGTAACTCGTAGGAACTGACCGCGCAGCCGCGGGATTCCCGGTATGATTACGACGATAATTTGCATATTTCTAGACTTAGGCTTAAAAACATGGCGTTAGAGGGTGAAAACTCGAAACAACCCCCGAACGACCCCGTGGGTGGCACCAACACCTCCCACGGGACCAATGTAACACGTAGGAACTAACTGCGCAGCCGCGAAACTCTCGGTATGAGATTACGATGGTAATTTTCATATTTCTAGACTTAGGCTTAAAAACATGGCGTTAGAGGGTGAAAACCCGAAATAACCCCGGAACGATCCCGTGGGTGGCACCAACACCTCCCACGAGACCAATATAACTCGTAGGAGCTGACCGCGCAACCGCGGGACTCCCGGTATGAGAGTATGATGGTAATTTGCATATTTATAGACTTAGGCTTAAAAACATGGTGTTAGAGGGTGAAAACTCGAAACAACCACCGAACGACCCCGTGGGTGGCGCCAACACCTCCCACGGGACCAATGTAACTGGTAGTAACTGACCGCGCAGCCGCGGGACTCTCGGTATGAGAGTACGATGGTAATTTGCATATTTATAGACTTAGGCTTAAAAACATGGTGTTAGATGGTGAAAACTCGAAACAACCCCCGAACGACCCCGTGGGTGGCGCCAACACCTCCCACGGGACCAATGTAATTGGTCGGAACTGACCGCGCAGCCGCGGGACTCTCGGTATGAGAGTACGATGGTAATTTTCATATTTCTAGACTTAGGCTTAAAAATATGGTGTTAGAGGGTGAAAACCCGAAATAACCTCGGAACGATCCCGTGGGTGGCACCAACACCTCCCACGGGACCAATGTAAGTTGTAGGAGCTGACTGCTCAGCCGCGAAACTCTCGGTATGAGAGTACGATGGTAATTTTCATATATCTAGACTTAGGCTTAAAAACATGGCGTTAGAGGGTGAAAACCCGAAATAACCCCGAAACGATCCCGTGGGTGGCACCAACACCTCCCACGGGACCAATGTAACTCATAGGAACTGACCGCGCAACCGCGGGATTCCCGGTATGAGAGTACGACGGTAATTTGCATATTTATAGACTTAGGCTTAAAAACATGGCGTTAGAGGGTGAAAACTCGAAACAAACCTCGAACGGCCCCGTGGGTGGCGCCAACACCTCCCACGGGACCAATGTAACTCGTAGGAACTGACCGCACAGCCGCGGGATTCCCGGTATGATTACGACGATAATTTGCATATTTCTAGACTTAGGCTTAAAAACATGGCGTTAGAGGGTGAAAACTCGAAACAACCCCCGAACGACCCCGTGGGTGGCACCAACACCTCCCACGGGACCAATGTAACTCGTAGGAACTGACTGCGCAGCCGCGGAACTCTCGGTATGAGAGTACGATGGTAATTTTCATATTTCTAGACTTAGGCTTAAAAATATGGCGTTAGGGGGTGAAAACCCGAAATAACCTCGGAACGATCCCGTGGGTGGCACCAACACCTCCCACGGGACCAATGTAACTCGTAGGAACTGACCGCGCAACCGTGGAACTCCCGGTATGAGAGTACGACAGTAATTTGCATATTTCTAGACTTCGGCTTAAAAACATGGCGGTAGAGGGTGAAAACCCGAAACAGCTCCCGAACGATCCCGTGGGTAGCACCAGCACCTCACACGGGACCAATGTAACTCGTAGGAACTGACCGCGCAACCGCGGGATTCCCGGTATGATAGTACGACTGTAATTTGCATATTTATAGACTTAGGCTTAAAAACATGGCGTTAGAGGGTGAAAACTCGAAACAACCCCCGAACGGCCCCGTGGGTGGCACCAACACCTCCCACGGGATCAATGTAACTCGTAGGAACTGACCGCGCAGCCGCGGGATTCCCGGTATGAGTACGACGATAATTTGCATATTTCTAGACTTAGGCTTAAAAACATGGAGTTAGAGGGTGAAAACCCGAAACAGCCCCCCGAACGATCCCGTGGGTGGCACCAACACCTTCCACGGGACCAATGTAACTCATAGGAACTGACCGCGCAGTCGCGGTACTCCCGGTTTGAGAGTACGACGGTAATTTGTATATTTCTAGACTTAGGCTTAAAAACATGGCGTTAGAGGGTGAAAACCCGAAACAGCCCCCGAACGATCCCGTGGGTGGCACCAACACCTTCCACGAGACCAATGTAACTCATAGGAACTGACCGCGCAGTCGCGGGACTCCCGGTTTGAGAGTACGACGGTAATTTGTATATTTCTAGACTTAGGCTTAAAAACATGGCGTTAGAGGTTGAAAACTCGAAACAACCCCCGAACGGCCCCGTGGGTGGCACCAACACCTCCCACGGGACCAATGTAACTCGTAGGAACTCACCGCGCAGCCGCGGGACTCCCGGTTTGAGAGTACGACGGTAATTTGTATATTTCTAGACTTAGGCTTAAAAACATGGCGTTAGAGGATGAAAACTCGAAACAACCCCCGAACGGCCCCGTGGGTGGCACCAACACCTCCCACGGGACCAATGTAATTCGTAGGAGCTAACCGCGCAACCGCGGGATTCCCGGTATGAGAGTACGATGGTAATTTTCATATTTCTAGACTTTGGCTTAAAAACATGGCGTTAGAGGGTGAAAACTCGAAACAACCTCCGAACGGCCGCGTGGGTGGCACCAACAGCTCCCACGGGACCAATGTAACTCGTAGGAACTGACCGCGCAGTCGCGGGACTCCCGGTATGAGAGTACGACGATAATCTGCATATTTCTAGACTTAGGTTTAAAAACATGGAGTTAAAGGGTGAAAACCCGAAACAGCTCCCGAATGATCCCGTGGGTGGCACCAACACCTCCCACGGGACCAATATAACTCGTAGGAACTCACCGCGCAGCCGTGGGACACCCGATTTTAGAGTACGACGGTAATTTGTATATTTCTAGACTTAGGCTTAATAACATGGCGTTACAGGGTGAAAACTCGAAACAACCCCCGAACGGCCCCGTGGGTGGCACCAACACCTTCCACGAGACCAATGCAACTCATAGGAACGGACCGCGCAGTCGCGGTACTCCCGGTTTGAGAGTACGACGGTAATTTGTATATTTCTAGACTTAGGCTTAAAAACATGGCGTTAGAGGGTGAAAACCCGAAACATCCCCCGAACGACCCCGTGGGTCGCACCAACACCTCTCACAGGACCAATGTAACTCGTAGGAACTGATCACGCATCCGCAGAAGTCCCGGTTTGAAAATACGATGGTAATTTGCATATTTCTAGACTTAGGCTTAAAAACATGGCGTTAGAGGGTGAAAACTGGAAACAACCCCCTAACGGCCCCGTGGGTGGCACCAACACCTCCCACGGGACCAATGTAACTCGTAGGAACTGATCGCGCAGCCACGGGAGTTCCTGTATGAGAGTTCGACGGTAATTTGTATATTTCTAGACTTAGGCAAAACATGGCGTTAGAGGGTGAAAACTCGAAACTACCCCCGAACGGCCTCGTGGGTGGCACCAACACCTCCCACGGGACCAATGTAACTCGTAGGAACAGACCACGCAGCCGCGGGATTCCCGGTATGAGTACGACGGTAATTTGCATATTTCTAGACTTAGGCTTAAAAACATGGCGTTAGAGGGTGAAAACTTGAAACAACCCCCGAACGGCCCCGTGGGTGGCACCCACACCTCCCACGGGACCAATGTAACTCGTAGGAACTGACCGCGCAGCCGCGGGACTCTCGGTATGATAGTACGATGGTAATTTTCATATTTCTAGACTTAGACGTAAACACATGGCGTTAGAGGGTGAAAACTCGAAACAACCCCCGAACGGCCCCGTGGGTGGCACCAACACCTCCCACAGGACCAATGTACCTCGTAGGAACTGACCGCGCATCCGCGGGAGTTTCGGTTTGAGAGTACGACGGTAATTTGTATATTTCTAGACTTAGGCCCAAAAACATGGCGTTAGAGGGTGAAAACTCGAAACAACCCCCTAACGGCCCCGTGGGTGGCACCAACACCTCCTACGGGACCAATGTAACTCGTAGGAACTGACCGTGCAACCGCGGGAGTTCCCGTATGAGAGTTCGACGGTAATTTGTATATTTCTAGACTTAGGTAAAACATGGCATTAGAGGGTGAAAACTCGAAACTACCCCCGAACGGCCTCGTGGGTGGCACCAACACCTCCCACGGGACCAATGTAACTCGTAGGAACAGACCGCGCAGCCGCGGGATTCCCGGTATGAGTACGACGGTAATTTACATATTTCTAGACTTAGGCTTAAAAACATGGCGTTAGAGGGTGAAAACTTGAAACAACCCCCGAACGGACCCGTGGGTGGCACCAACACCTCCCACGGGACCAATGTAACTCGTAGGAACTGACCGCGCAGCCGCGGGACTCTCGGTATGATAGTACGATGGTAATTTTCATATTTCAAGACTTAGACGTAAAAACATGGCGTTAGAGGGTGAAAACTCGAAACAACCCCCGAACGGCCCCGTGGGTGGCACCAACACCTCCCACGGGACCAATGTACCTCGTAGGAACTGACCGCGCAGTCGCGGGAGTTTCGGTTTGAGAGTACGATGGTAATTTGTATATTTCTAGACTTACGCTTAAAAACATGGCGTTAGAGGGTGAAAACCCGAAACAACCCCCGAACGAGCCCATGAGTGGCACCAACACCTCTCACGGGACCAATGTAACTCGTAGAAAGTGACCACTCAGCCGCGACAGTCCCGGTTTGAGAATACGACGGTAATTTGCATATTTCTTGACTTAGGCTTAAAAACATGGCGTTAGAGGGTGAAAACCCGAAACAACCCCCGAACGGCCCCGTGGGTGGCACCAACACCTCCCACGGGACCAATGTAATTCGTAGGAGCTAACCGCGCAACCGCGGGATTCCCGGTATGAGAGTACGATGGTAATTTTCATATTTCTAGACTTTGGCTTAAAAACATGGCGTTAGAGGGTGAAAACTCGAAACAACCTCCGAACGGCCGCGTGGGTGGCACCAACAGCTCCCACGGGACCAATGTAACTCGTAGGAACTGACCGCGCAGTCGCGGGACTCCCGGTATGAGAGTACGACGATAATCTGCATATTTCTAGACTTAGGTTTAAAAACATGGAGTTAAAGGGTGAAAACCCGAAACAGCTCCCGAATGATCCCGTGGGTGGCACCAACACCTCCCACGGGACCAATATAACTCGTAGGAACTCACCGCGCAGCCGTGGGACACCCGATTTTAGAGTACGACGGTAATTTGTATATTTCTAGACTTAGGCTTAATAACATGGCGTTACAGGGTGAAAACTCGAAACAACCCCCGAACGGCCCCGTGGGTGGCACCAACACCTTCCACGAGACCAATGCAACTCATAGGAACGGACCGCGCAGTCGCGGTACTCCCGGTTTGAGAGTACGACGGTAATTTGTATATTTCTAGACTTAGGCTTAAAAACATGGCGTTAGAGGGTGAAAACCCGAAACATCCCCCGAACGACCCCGTGGGTCGCACCAACACCTCTCACAGGACCAATGTAACTCGTAGGAACTGATCACGCATCCGCAGAAGTCCCGGTTTGAAAATACGATGGTAATTTGCATATTTCTAGACTTAGGCTTAAAAACATGGCGTTAGAGGGTGAAAACTGGAAACAACCCCCTAACGGCCCCGTGGGTGGCACCAACACCTCCCACGGGACCAATGTAACTCGTAGGAACTGATCGCGCAGCCACGGGAGTTCCTGTATGAGAGTTCGACGGTAATTTGTATATTTCTAGACTTAGGCAAAACATGGCGTTAGAGGGTGAAAACTCGAAACTACCCCCGAACGGCCTCGTGGGTGGCACCAACACCTCCCACGGGACCAATGTAACTCGTAGGAACAGACCACGCAGCCGCGGGATTCCCGGTATGAGTACGACGGTAATTTGCATATTTCTAGACTTAGGCTTAAAAACATGGCGTTAGAGGGTGAAAACTTGAAACAACCCCCGAACGGCCCCGTGGGTGGCACCCACACCTCCCACGGGACCAATGTAACTCGTAGGAACTGACCGCGCAGCCGCGGGACTCTCGGTATGATAGTACGATGGTAATTTTCATATTTCTAGACTTAGACGTAAACACATGGCGTTAGAGGGTGAAAACTCGAAACAACCCCCGAACGGCCTTGTGGGTGGCACCAACACCTCCCACAGGACCAATGTACCTCGTAGGAACTGACCGCGCATCCGCGGGAGTTTCGGTTTGAGAGTACGACGGTAATTTGTATATTTCTAGACTTAGGCCCAAAAACATGGCGTTAGAGGGTGAAAACTCGAAACAACCCCCTAACGGCCCCGTGGGTGGCACCAACACCTCCTACGGGACCAATGTAACTCGTAGGAACTGACCGTGCAACCGCGGGAGTTCCCGTATGAGAGTTCGACGGTAATTTGTATATTTCTAGACTTAGGTAAAACATGGCATTAGAGGGTGAAAACTCGAAACTACCCCCGAACGGCCTCGTGGGTGGCACCAACACCTCCCACGGGACCAATGTAACTCGTAGGAACAGACCGCGCAGCCGCGGGATTCCCGGTATGAGTACGACGGTAATTTACATATTTCTAGACTTAGGCTTAAAAACATGGCGTTAGAGGGTGAAAACTTGAAACAACCCCCGAACGGACCCGTGGGTGGCACCAACACCTCCCACGGGACCAATGTAACTCGTAGGAACTGACCGCGCAGCCGCGGGACTCTCGGTATGATAGTACGATGGTAATTTTCATATTTCAAGACTTAGACGTAAAAACATGGCGTTAGAGGGTGAAAACTCGAAACAACCCCCGAACGGCCCCGTGGGTGGCACCAACACCTCCCACGGGACCAATGTACCTCGTAGGAACTGACCGCGCAGTCGCGGGAGTTTCGGTTTGAGAGTACGATGGTAATTTGTATATTTCTAGACTTACGCTTAAAAACATGGCGTTAGAGGGTGAAAACCCGAAACAACCCCCGAACGAGCCCATGGGTGGCACCAACACCTCTCACGGGACCAATGTAACTCGTAGAAAGTGACCACTCAGCCGCGACAGTCCCGGTTTGAGAATACGACGGTAATTTGCATATTTCTTGACTTAGGCTTAAAAACATGGCGTTAGAGGGTGAAAACCCGAAACAACCCCCGAACGGCACCGTGGGTGGCACCAACACCTCCCACGGGACCATTGTAACTCGTAGGAATGGACCGCGCAGTCACGGGAGTCCCGGTCAGAGAATACGACGGTAATTTGTATATTTATAAACTTAGTCTTAAAAACATGGCGTTAGAGGGTGAAAACTCGAAACAACCCCCGAACGGCCCCGTGGGTGGCACCAACACCTCCCACGGGACCAATGTAACTCGTAGGAACTGACCGCGCAGCCGCGGGAGTTTCGGTTTGAGAGTACGATGGTAATTTGTATATTTCTAGACTTAGGCTAAAAAACATGGCGTTAGAGGGTGAAAACCCAAAACAACCTCCGAACGATCCCGTGGGTGGCACCAACACCTCTCACGGGACCCATGTAACTCGTAGGAACTGACCACGCAGCCGCGGGAGTCCCGGTTTGAGAATACGATGGTAATTTGCATATTTCTAGACTTAGGCTTAAAAACATGGCGTTAGAGGGTGAAAACTCGAATCAACCCCCGAACGGCCCCGTGGGTGGCACCAACACCTCCCACGGGACCATTGTAACTCGTAGGAACGGGCCACGCAGTCACGGGAGTCCCGGTTTGAGAATACGACGGTAATTTGCATATTTCTAGACTTAGGGAAAACATGGCGTTAGAGGGTGAAAACTCGAAACAACCCCCGAACGGCCCCGTGGGTGACACCAACACCTCCCACGGGACCAATGTAACTCGTAGGAACTGACCGCGCAGCCGCGGGAGTTTCGATTTGTGAGTACGACGGTAATTTGTATATTTCTAGACTTAGGCTAAAAAACATGGCGTTAGAGGGTGAAAACCCGAAACAACCTCCGAACGATCCCATGGGTGGCACCAACACCTCTCACGGGACCCATGTAACTCGTAGGAACTGACCGCGCAGCCGCGGGAGTCCCGGTTTGAGAATACGATGGTAATTTACATATTTCTAGACTTAGGCTTAAAAACATGGCGTTAGAGGGTGAAAACTCGAAACAACCCCCGAACGGCCTCGTGGGTGCCACCAACACCTCCCACGGGACAAATGTAACTCGTAGGAACTGACCGCGCAGCCGCGGGAGATCCGGTATGAGAGTACGACGGTAATTTGTATATTTCTAGATTTTGGCAAAACATGGCGTTAGAGGGTAAAAACTCGAAACAACCCCCGAACTGCCCCGTGGGTGGCTCCAACACCTGCCACGGGACCAATGTAACTCGTAGGAACTAACCGCACAGCTGCGGGATTCCCGGTTTGCGACTACGACTGTAATTTGCATATTTCTAGAATTAGGCTTAAAAACATGGCGTTAGAGGTTGAAAACCCCAAACAGCCCCCGAACGATCTCGTGGGTGGCACCAACACCTCCCACCAGACCAATGTAACTCGTAGGAACGGACCGCGCAGCCTTGGGAGTCCCGGTTTGAGAATACGATGGTAATTTGCATATTTCTAGACTTAGGGAAAACATGTCGTTAGAGGGTGAAAACTCGAAACAACCCCCGAACGGCCCCGTGGGTGGTACCAACACCTCCCACGAGACCAATGTAACTCGTAGGAACTTACCGCACAGCCGCGGGACTCCCGGTATGAGAGTACGACGGTAATTTGTATATTTCTAGACTTAGGTTTAAAAACATGGCGTTAGAGGGGTGAAAACTCGAAACAACCCCCGAACGGCCCCATGGGTGGCACCAACACCTCCCACGGAACCAATGTAACTCGTAGGAACTGACCGCGCAGCCGCGGGACTCCCGGTATGAGAGTACGACGGTAATTTGCATATTTCTAGCCTTAGGCTTAAAAACATGGCGTTAGAGGGTGAAAACTAGAAACAAACCCCGAACGGCCCTGTGGGTGGCACTAAAACCTCCCACGGGACCAATATAACTCGTAGGAACTGACGGCGCAGCCGCAGGAGTTTCGGTTTGAGAGTACGATGGTAAATTGTTTATTTATAGACTTAGGCTTAAAAACATTGCGTTAGAGGGTGAAAACCAGAAACACCCCCCGAATGGCCCCGTGGGTGGCACCAACACCTTCCACGGGACCAATGTTACTCGTACGAACTGACCGCGCAGCCGCGGGACTCCCGGTATGAGAGTATGACGGTAATTTGCATATTTCAATACTTAGGCTTTAAAACATGGCGTTAGAGGGTGAAAACTCAAAACAACCACCGAACGGCCCCGTGGGTGGCACCAACACCTCCCACGGGACCAATGTAACTCGTAGGAACTGACCGCGCAGCCGCGGCAGTTCCGGTATGAGAGTACAACGGTAATTTGTATATTTCTAGACTTAGGCTTACAAACATGGCGTTAGAGGATGAAAATCCGAAACAGCCCCCGAACAATCCCGTGGGTGGCACCAACACCTTCCACGGGACCAATGCAACTCATAGGAACGGACCGCGCAGTCGCGGTACTCCCGGTTTGAGAGTACGACGGTAATTTATATATTTCTAGACTTAGGTTTAAAAACATGGCGTTAGAGGGTGAAAACCCGAAACAGCCCCCGAACGATCCCGTGGGTGGCACCAACACCTTCCACGGGACCAATGTAACTCATAGGAACTGACCGCGCAGTCGCGGGACTCCCGGTTTGATAGTACGACGGTAATTTGTATATTTCTAGACTTAGGCTTAAAAACATGGCGTTAGAGGTTGAAAACTCGAAACAACCCCCGAACGGCCCCGTGGGTGGCACCAACACCTCCCACGGGACCAATGTAACTCGTAGGAACTCACCGCGCAGCCGCGGGACTCCCAGTTTGAGAGTACGACGGTAATTTGTATATTTCTAGACTTAGGCTTAAAAACATGGCGTTAGAGGATGAAAACTCAAAACAACCCCCGAACGGCCCCGTGGGTGGCACCAACACCTCCCACGGGACCAATGTAATTCGTAGGAACTAACCGCGCAACCGCGGGACTCCCGGTATGAGAGTACGATGGTAATTTTCATATTTCTAGACTTTGGCTTAAAAACATGGCGTTAGAGGGTGAAAACTCGAAACAACCTCCGAACGGCCGCGTGGGTGGCACCAACAGCTCCCACGGGACCAATGTAACTCGTAGGAACTGACCGCGCAGTCGCGGGACTCCCGGTATGAGAGTACGACGATAATTTGCATATTTCTAGACTTAGGTTTAAAAACATGGAGTTAAAGGGTGAAAACCCGAAACAGCTCCCGAATGATCCCGTGGGTGGCACCAACACCTCCCACGGGACCAATATAACTCGTAGGAACTCACCGCGCAGCCGTGGGACACCCGATTTTAGAGTACGACGGTAATTTGTATATTTCTAGACTTAGGCTTAATAACATGGCGTTACAGGGTGAAAACACGAAACAACCACCGAACGGCCCCGTGGGTGGTACCAACACCTCTCACGGGACCAATGTAACTCTTAGGAACTAACCGCGCAGCCACGGGACTCCAGGTATGAGAGTACGGCGGTAATTTTTATATTTTTAGACTTAGGCTTAAAAACATGGCGTTAGAGGGTGAAAACTCGAAACAACCCCCGAACGGCCCCGTGGGTGGTACCAACACCTCCCACGGGACCAATGTAACTCTTAGGAACTGACCGCGCAGCCACGGGACTCCAGGTATGAGAGTACGACGGTAATTTTTATATTTTTAGACTTAGGCTTAAAAACATGGCGTTAGAGGGTGAAAACCCAAAATAACCCCAGAACGATCCCGTGGGTGGCACCAACACCTCTCACGGGACCAATGTAACTCGTAGGAACTGATCGCGCAGACGCGGGAGTCCCGGTTTGAGAATACGACGGTAATTTGCCAATTTATAGACTTAGGCTTAAAAATATGGCGTTAGAGGGTGAAAACTCTAAACAACCCCCAAACGGCCCCGTGGGTGGCACCAACACCTCCCACGGGACAAATGTAACTCGTAGGAACTGACCGCGCAGCCGCGGGAGTTCCTGTATGAGAGTACCACGGTCATTTGTATATTTCTAGACTTAGGAAAAACATGGCGTTAGAGGTTGAAAACCCGAAACAACCACCGAACGGCCCCGTGGGTGGCACCAATACCTCCCACGGGACCAATGTAACTCGTAGGAACTGACCGCACAGTCGCGGGACTCCCGGTATGCGAGTACGACGGTAATTTGCATATTTCTAGAATTAGGCTTAAAAACATGGCGTTAGAGGGTGAAAATCCGAAACAGCCCCCGAACGATCCCGGTTGTGGCACCAACACCTCCCACGGGACCATTGTAACTCGTACGAACGGACCGCGCAGCCGCGGGAGTCCCAGTTTGAGAATACGACGGTAATTTGCATATTTCTAGACTTAGGGAAAACATGGCGTTAGGGTGAAAACTCGAAACAACCCCCGAACGGCCCCGTGAGTGGCACCAACACCACCCACGGGACCAATGTAACTCGTAAGAACTGACCGCACAGCCACGGGACTCCCGGTATGAGAGTACGACGGTAATTTGCATATTTATAGACTTAGGCTTAAAAACATGGCGTTAGAGGGTGAAAACCCGAAATAGCTCCCGAACGATCCCATGGGTGGCACCAGCACCTCCCACGGGACCAATGTAACTCGTAGGAACTGACCGTGAAGTTTCGGGACTCCCGGTATGAGAGTACGACGAAAATTTGCATATTTCTAGCCTTAGGCTTAAAAACATGGCGTTAGAGGGTGAAAACTCGAAACAAACCCCGAACGGCCCCGTGGGTGGCACCAACACCTCCCACGGGACCAATGTAACTCGTAGGAACTGACCGCACAGTCGCAGGACTCCGGGTATGCGAGTACGACGGTAATTTCATATTTCTAGAATTAGGCTTAAAAACATGGCGTTAGAGGGTGAAAATCCGAAACAACCCCCGAACGATCCCGTGGGTGGAACCAACACCTCCCACGGGACCATTGTAACTCGTGGGAACGGACCGCGTAGCCGCGGGAGTGCCGGTTTGAGAATACGACAGGAATTTGCATATTTCTAGACTTAGGAAAAACATGGCGTTAGGGTGAAAACTCGAAACAACCCCCGAACGGCCCCGTGGGTGGCACCAACACCTCCCACGGGACCAATGTAACTCGTTAGAACTGACCGCACAGCCGCGGGACTCCCGGTATGAGAGTACGACGGTAATTTGCATATTTCTAGACTTAGGCTTAAAAACATGGCGTTAGAGGGTGAAAACCTGAAACAGCTCCCGAACGATCCCGTGGGTGGCACCAGCACCTCACACGGGACCAATGTAACTCGTAGGAACTGACCGCGCAACCGCGGCATTCCTGGTATGAGAGTACGACGGTAATTTGCATATTTATAGACTTAGGCTTAAAAACATGGCGTTAGAGGGTGAAAACTCGAAACAAACCCCGAACGGCCCCGTGGGTGGCACCAACACCTCCCACGGGACCAATGTAACTCGTAGGAACTGACCGCGCAGCCGCGGGATTCCCGGTATGAGTACGACGATAATTTGCACATTTCTAGCCTTAGGCTTAAAAACATGGCGTTAGAGGGTGAAAACTCGAAACAACCCCCGAACGACCCCGTGGGTGGCACCAACACCTCCCACGGGACCAATGTAACTCGTAGGAACTGACTGCGCAGCCGCGGAACTCTCGGTATGAGAGTACGATGGTAATTTTCATATTTCTAGACTTAGGCTTAAAAACATGGCGTTAGAGGGTGAAAACCCGAAATAACCCCGGAACGATCCCGTGGGTGGCACCAACACCTCCCACGGGACCAATGTAACTCTTAAGAACTGACCGTGCAACCGCGGGACTCCCGGTATGAGAGTACGATGATAATTTGCATATTTATAGACTTAGGCTTAAAAACATGGCGTTAGAGGGTGAAAACTCGAAACAACCCCCGAAAGACCCCGTGGGTGGCACCAACACCTCCCACGGGACCAATGTAACTCGTAGGAACTGACTCCGCAGCCGCGGAACTCTCGGTATGAGAGTACGATGTTAATTTTCATATTTCTAGACTTAGGCTTAAAAATATGGCGTTAGGGGGTGAAAACCCGAAATAACCTCGGAACGATCCCGTGGGTGGCACCAACACCTCCCACGGGACCAATGTAACTCGTAGGAACTGACTGCGCAGCCGCGGAACTCTCGGTATGAGAGTACGATGGTAATTTTCATATTTCTAGACTTAGGCTTAAAAATATGGCGGTAGAGGGTGAAAACCCGAAACAGCTCCCGAACGATCCCGTGGGTGGCATCAGCACCTCACACGGGACCAATGTAACTCGTAGGAACTGACCGTGCAACCGCGGGATTCCCGGTATGATAGTACGACGGTAATTTGTATATTTATAGACTTAGGCTTAAAAACATGGCGTTAGAGGGTGAAAACTCGAAACAACCCCCGAACGGCCCCGTGGGTGGCCCCAACACCTCCCACGGGACCAATGTAACTCGTAAGAACTAACCGCGCAGCCGCGGGATTCCCGGTATGAGTACGACGATAATTTGCATATTTCTAGACTTAGGCTTAAAAACATGGAGTTAGAGGGTGAAAATCCGAAACAGCCCCCCGAACGATCCCGTGGGTGGCACCAACACCTTCCACGGGACCAATGTAACTCATAGGAACTGACCGCGCAGTCGCGGGACTCCCGGTTTGAGAGTACGACGGTAATTTGTATATTTCTAGACTTAGACTTAAAAACATGGCGTTAGAGGGTGAAAACTCGAAACAACCCCCAACGGCCCCGTGGGTGGCACCAACACCTCCCACGGGACCAATGTAACTCGTAGGAACTGACCGCACAGTCGCGAGACTCCCGGTATGAGAGTACGACGGTAATTTGCATATTTCTATACTTAGGCTTAAATATATGGCGTTAGAGGTTGAAAACTCTAAACAACCCCCAAACGGCCCCGTGGGTGGCACCAACACCTCCCACGGGACCAATGTAACTCATAGGAACTGATCGCGCAGCCGCGGGAGTTCCTATATGAGAGTACAACGGTAATTTGTATATTTCTAGACTTAGGGAAAAGATGGCGTTAGAGGGTGAAAACTCGAAACAACCACCGAACGGCCCCGTCGGTGGCATCAACACCTCCTACGGGACCAATGTTACTCGTAGGAACTGACCGCACAGTTGCGGGACTCCCGGTATGCGAGTACGACGGTAATTTGCATATGTCTAGAATTAAGCTTAAAAACATGGCGTTAGAGGGTGAAAATCCGAAACAGCCCCCGAACGATCCCATGGGTAGCACCAACACCTCCCACGGGACCATTGTAACTCGTAGGAATGGACCGCGCAGCCGCGGGAGTCCCGGTTTGAGAATACGATGGTAATTTGTATATTTCTAGACTTAGGCTTAAAAACATGGCGTTAGAGGGTGAAAACTCGAAACAACCCCCGAATGGCCCCGTGGGTGGCACCAACACCTTCCACGGGACCAATGTAACTCGTACGAACTGACCGCGCAGCCGCGGGACTCCCGGTATGAGAGTACGACGGTAATTTGCAAATTTCCAGACTTAGGCTTAAAAACATGGCGTTAGAGGGTGAAAACTCGAAACAACCACCGAACAATCCCGTGGGTGGCAGCAGCACCTCCCACGGGACCAATGTAACTCGTAGGAACTGACCGCGCAACCGTGGGATTCCCGGTATGAGAGTACGACAGTAATTTGCATATTTATAGACTTAGGCTTAAGAACATGGCGTTAGAGGCTGAAAACTCGAAACAACCCCCGAACGGCCCCGTGGGTGGCGCCAACACCTCCTACGGGACCAATGTAACTCGTAGGAACTGACCGCGCAGCCGCAGGATTCCCGGTATGAGTACGACGATAATTTGCATATTTCTAGACTTAGGCTTAAAAACATGGCGTTAGAGGGTGAAAACTCGAAACAACCCCCGAACGACCCCGTGGGTGGCACCAACACCTCCCACGGGACCAATGTAACTCGTAGGAACTGACTGTGTAGCCGCAGAACTCTCGGTATGAGAGTACGATGATAATTTGCATATTTCTAGACTTAGGCTTAAAAACATGGCGTTAGAGGGTGAAAACTCGAAACAACCCCCGAACGACCCCGTGGGTGGCACCAACACCTCCCACGGGACCAATGTAACTCGTAGGAACTGACTGTGTAGCCGCAGAACTCTCGGTATGAGAGTACGATGGTAATTTTCATATTTCTAGACTTAGGCTTAAAAATATGGCGTTAGAGGGTGAAAACCCGAAATAACCTCTGAACGACCCCGTGGGTGGCACCAACACCTCCCACGGGACCAATGTAACTCGTAGGAACTGACTGTGTAGCCGCAGAACTCTCGGTATGAGAGTACGATGGTAATTTTCATATTTCTAGACTTAGGCTTAAAAATATGGCGTTAGAGGGTGAAAACCCGAAATAACCTCTGAACGATCCCGTGGGTGGCACCAACACCTCCCACGGGACCAATGTAACTCGTAGGAACTGACCGCGCAACCGCGGGACTCCCGGTATGAGAGTACGACAGTAATTTGCATATTTCTAGACTTAGGCTTAAAAACATGGCGTTAGAGGGTGAAAACCCGAAACTGCTCCCGAACGATCCCGTGGGTGGCACCAGCACCTCACACGGGACCAATGTAACTCGTAGGAACTGACCGCGCAACCGCGGGATTCCCGGTATGAGAGTACGACGGTAATTTGCATATTTATAGACTTAGGCTTAAAAACATGGCGTTAGAGGGTGAAAACTCGAAATAACCACCGAGCGACCCCGTGGCTGGCACCAACACCTCCCACGGGACCAATATAACTCGTAGGAACTGACCGCGCAGCCGCGGGATTCCCGGTATGATTATGACGATAATTTGCATATTTCTAGACTTAGGCTAAAAAACATGGCGTTAGAGAGTGAAAACCCAAAACAACCTCCGAACGATCCCGTGGGTGGCACCAACACCTCTCACGGGACCCATGTAACTCGTAGGAACTGACCACGCAGCCGCGGGAGTCCCGGTTTGAGAATACGATGGTAATTTGCATATTTCTAGACTTAGGCTTAAAAACATGGCGTTAGAGGGTGAAAACTCGAATCAACCCCCGAACGGCCCCGTGGGTGGCACCAACACCTCCCACGGGACCATTGTAACTCGTAGGAACGGGCCACGCAGTCACGGGAGTCCCGGTTTGAGAATACGACGGTAATTTGCATATTTCTAGACTTAGGGAAAACATGGCGTTAGAGGGTGAAAACTCGAAACAACCCCCGAACGGCCCCGTGGGTGACACCAACACCTCCCACGGGACCAATGTAACTCGTAGGAACTGACCGCGCAGCCGCGGGAGTTTCGATTTGTGAGTACGACGGTAATTTGTATATTTCTAGACTTAGGCTAAAAAAACATGGCGTTAGAGGGTGAAAACCCGAAACAAACTCCGAACGATCCCATGGGTGGCACCAACACCTCTCACGGGACCCATGTAACTCGTAGGAACTGACCGCGCAGCCGCGGGAGTCCCGGTTTGAGAATACGATGGTAATTTACATATTTCTAGACTTAGGCTTGAAAACATGGCGTTAGAGGGTGAAAACTCGAAACAACCCCCGAACGGCCTCGTGGGTGCCACCAACACCTCCCACGGGACAAATGTAACTCGTAGGAACAGACCGCGCAGTCGCGGGAGATCCGGTATGAGAGTACGACGGTAATTTGTATATTTCTAGATTTTGGCAAACAATGGCGTTAGAGGGTAAAAACTCGAAACAACCCCCGAACTGCCCCGTGGGTGGCTCCAACACCTGCCACGGGACCAATGTAACTCGTAGGAACTAACCGCACAGCTGCGGGATTCCCGGTTTGCGACTACGACTGTAATTTGCATATTTTTAGAATTAGGCTTAAAAACATGGCGTTAGAGGTTGAAAACCCCAAACAGCCCCCGAACGATCTCGTGGGTGGCACCAACACCTCCCACGAGACCAATGTAACTCGTAGGAATGGACCGCGCAGCCTTGGGAGTCCCGGTTTGAGAATACGATGGTAATTTGCATATTTCTAGACTTAGGGAAAACATGTCGTTAGAGGGTGAAAACTCGAAACAACCCCCGAACGGCCCCGTGGGTGGTACCAACACCTCCCACGAGACCAATGTAACTCGTAGGAACTTACCGCACAGCCGCGGGACTCCCGGTATGAGAGTACGA
Source organism: Sambucus nigra (assembly GCA_949130495.1). Lineage (NCBI taxonomy): Eukaryota > Viridiplantae > Streptophyta > Magnoliopsida > Dipsacales > Adoxaceae > Sambucus > Sambucus nigra. The sequence continues at coordinate 129,447,663 of OX422213.1, read as the reverse complement.
TGGTAATTTGTATATTTCTAGACTTAGGTTTAAAAACATGGCGTTAGAGGGGTGAAAACTCGAAACAACCCCCGAACGGCCCCATGGGTGGCACCAACACCTCCCACGGAACCAATCTAACTCGTAGGAACTGACCGCGCAGCCGCGGGACTCCCGGTATGAGAGTACGACGGTAATTTGCATATTTCTAGCCTTAGGCTTAAAAACATGGCGTTAGAGGGTGAAAACTAGAAACAAACCCCGAACGGCCCTGTGGGTGGCACTAAAACCTCCCACGGGACCAATATAACTCGTAGGAACTGACCGCGCAGCCGCAGGAGTTTCGGTTTGAGAGTACGATGGTAAATTGTTTATTTATAGACTTAGGCTTAAAAACATTGCGTTAGAGGGTGAAAACCAGAAACACCCCCCGAATGGCCCCGTGGGTGGCACCAACACCTTCCACGGGACCAATGTTACTCGTACGAACTGACCGCGCAGCCGCGGGACTCCCGGTATGAGAGTATGACGGTAATTTGCATATTTCAATACTTAGGCTTTAAAACATGGCGTTAGAGGGTGAAAACTCGAAACAACCACCGAACGGCCCCGTGGGTGGCACCAACACCTCCCACGGGACCAATGTAACTCGTAGGAACTGACCGCGCAGCCGCGGCAGTTCCGGTATGAGAGTACAACGGTAATTTGTATATTTCTAGACTTAGGCTTACAAACATGGCGTTAGAGGGTGAAAATCCGAAACAGCCCCCGAACAATCCCGTGGGTGGCACCAACACCTTCCACGGGACCAATGCAACTCATAGGAACGGACCGCGCAGTCGCGGTACTCCCGGTTTGAGAGTACGACGGTAATTTGTATATTTCTAGACTTAGGCTTAAAAACATGGCGTTAGAGGGTGAAAACCCGAAACAGCCCCCGAACGATCCCGTGGGTGGCACCAACACCTTCCACGGGACCAATGTAACTCATAGGAACTGACCGCGCAGTCGCGGGACTCCCGGTTTGATAGTACGACGGTAATTTGTATATTTCTAGACTTAGGCTTAAAAACATGGCGTTAGAGGTTGAAAACTCGAAACAACCCCCGAACGGCCTCGTGGGTGGCACCAACACCTCCCACGGGACCAATGTAACTCGTAGGAACTCACCGCGCAGCCGCGGGACTCCCAGTTTGAGAGTACGACGGTAATTTGTATATTTCTAGACTTAGGCTTAAAAACATGGCGTTAGAGGATGAAAACTCAAAACAACCCCCGAACGGCCCCGTGGGTGGCACCAACACCTACCACGGGACCAATGTAATTCGTAGGAACTAACCGCGCAACCGCGGGACTCCCGGTATGAGAGTACGATGGTAATTTTCATATTTCTAGACTTTGGCTTAAAAACATGGCGTTAGAGGGTGAAAACTCGAAACAACCTCCGAACGGCCGCGTGGGTGGCACCAACACCTCCCACGGGACCAATGTAACTCGTAGGAACTGAACGCGCAGTCGCGGGACTCCCGGTATGAGAGTACGACGATAATTTGCATATTTCTAGACTTAGGTTTAAAAACATGGAGTTAAAGGGTGAAAACCCGAAACAGCTCCCGAATGATCCCGTGGGTGGCACCAACACCTCCCACGGGACCAATATAACTCGTAGGAACTCACCGCGCAGCCGTGGGACACCCGATTTTAGAGTACGACGGTAATTTGTATATTTCTAGACTTAGGCTTAATAACATGGCGTTACAGGGTGAAAACATGAAACAACCACCGAACGGCCCCGTGGGTGGTACCAACACCTCTCACGGGACCAATGTAACTCTTAGGAACTAACCGCGCAGCCACGGGACTCCAGGTATGAGAGTACGGCGGTAATTTTTATATTTTTAGACTTAGGCTTAAAAACATGGCGTTAGAGGGTGAAAACTCGAAACAACCCCCGAACGGCCCCGTGGGTGGTACCAACACCTCCCACGGGACCAATGTAACTCTTAGGAACTGACCGCGCAGCCACGGGACTCCAGGTATGAGAGTACGACGGTAATTTTTATATTTTTAGACTTAGGCTTAAAAACATGGCGTTAGAGGGTGAAAACCCAAAATAACCCCAGAACGATCCCGTGGGTGGCACCAACACCTCTCACGGGACCAATGTAATTCGTACGAACTTATCGCGCAGACGTGGGAGTCCCGGTTTGAGAATACGACGGTAATTTGCCAATTTCTAGACTTAGGCTTAAAAATATGGCGTTAGAGGGTGAAAACTCTAAACAACCCCCAAACGGCCCCGTGGGTGGCACCAACACCTCCCACGGGACAAATGTAACTCGTAGGAACTGACCGCGCAGCCGCGGGAGTTCCTGTATGAGAGTACCACGGTCATTTGTATATTTCTAGACTTAGGGAAAACATGGCGTTAGAGGTTGAAAACCCGAAACAACCACCGAACGGCCCCGTGGGTGGCACCAATACCTCCCACGGGACCAATGTAACTCGTAGGAACTGACCGCACAGTCGCGGGACTCCCGGTATGCGAGTACGACGGTAATTTGCATATTTCTAGAATTAGGCTTAAAAACATGGCGTTAGAGGGTGAAAATCCGAAACAGCCCCCGAACGATCCCGGTTGTGGCACCAACACCTCCCACGGGACCATTGTAACTCGTAGGAACGGACCGCGCAGCCGCGGGAGTCCCAGTTTGAGAATACGACGGTAATTTGCATATTTCTAGACTTAGGGAAAACATGGCGTTAGGGTGAAAACTCGAAACAACCCCCGAACGGCCCCGTGGGTGGCACCAACACCACCCACGGGACCAATGTAACTCGTAAGAACTGACCGCACAGCCACGGGACTCCCGGTATGAGAGTACGACGGTAATTTGCATATTTATAGACTTAGGCTTAAAAACATGGCGTTAGAGGGTGAAAACCCGAAACAGCTCCCGAACGATCCCATGGGTGGCACCAGCACCTCCCACGGGACCAATGTAACTCGTAGGAACTGACCGTGAAGTTTCGGGACTCCCGGTATGAGAGTACGACGGAAATTTGCATATTTCTAGCCTTAGGCTTAAAAACATGGCGTTAGAGGGTGAAAACTCGAAACAAACCCCGAACGGCCCCGTGGGTGGCACCAACACCTCCCACGGGACCAATGTAACTCGTAGGAACTGACCGCACAGTCGCAGGACTCCCGGTATGCGAGTACGACGGTAATTTCATATTTCTAGAATTAGGCTTAAAAACATGGCGTTAGAGGGTGAAAATCCGAAACAGCCCCCGAACGATCTCGTGGGTGGCACCAACACCTCCCACGGGACCATTGTAACTCGTGGGAACGGACCGCGTAGCCGCGGGAGTCCCGGTTTGAGAATACGACAGGAATTTGCATATTTTCTAGACTTAGGAAAAACATGGCGTTAGGGTGAAAACTCAAAACAATCCCCGAACGGCCCCGTGGGTGGCACCAACACCTCCCACGGGACCAATGTAACTCGTTAGAACTGACCGCACAGCCGCGGGACTCCCGGTATGAGAGTACGACGGTAATTTGCATATTTCTAGACTTAGGCTTAAAAACATGGCGTTAGAGGGTGAAAACCTGAAACAGCTCCCGAACGATCCCGTGGGTGGCACCAGCACCTCACACGGGACCAATGTAACTCGTAGGAACTGACCGCGCAACCGCGGCATTCCTGGTATGAGAGTACGACGGTAATTTGCATATTTATAGACTTAGGCTTAAAAACATGGCGTTAGAGGGTGAAAACTCGAAACAAACCCCGAACGGCCCCGTGGGTGGCACCAACACCTCCCACGGGACCAATGTAACTCGTAGGAACTGACAGCGCAGCCGCGGGATTCCCGGTATGAGTACGACGATAATTTGCACATTTCTAGCCTTAGGCTTAAAAACATGGCGTTAGAGGGTGAAAACTCGAAACAAGCCCCGAACGACCCCGTGGGTGGCACCAACACCTCCCACGGGACCAATGTAACTCGTAGGAACTGACTGCGCAGCCGCGGAACTCTCGGTATGAGAGTACGATGGTAATTTTCATATTTCTAGACTTAGGCTTAAAAACATGGCGTTAGAGGGTGAAAACCCGAAATAACCCCGGAACGATCCCGTGGGTGGCACCAACACCTCCCACGGGACCAATGTAACTCTTAAGAACTGACCGCGCAACCGCGGGACTCCCGGTATGAGAGTACGACGATAATTTGCATATTTATAGACTTAGGCTTAAAAACATGGCGTTAGAGGGTGAAAACTCGAAACAACCCCCGAAAGACCCCGTGGGTGGCACCAACACCTCCCACGGGACCAATGTAACTCGTAGGAACTGACTGCGCAGCCGCGGAACTCTCGGTATGAGAGTACGATGTTAATTTTCATATTTCTAGACTTAGGCTTAAAAATATGGCGTTAGGGGGTGAAAACCCGAAATAACCTCGGAACGATCCCGTGGGTGGCACCAACACCTCCCACGGGACCAATGTAACTCGTAGGAACTGACCGCGCAACCGCGGAACTCCCGGTATGAGAGTACGACAGTAATTTGCATATTTCTTGACTTCGGCTTAAAAACATGGCGGTAGAGGGTGAAAACCCGAAACAGCTCCCGAACGATCCCGTGGGTGGCACCAGCACCTCACACGGGACCAATGTAACTCGTAGGAACTGACCGCGCAACCGCGGCATTCCTGGTATGAGAGTACGACGGTAATTTGCATATTTATAGACTTAGGCTTAAAAACATGGCGTTAGAGGGTGAAAACTCGAAACAAACCCCGAACGGCCCCGTGGGTGGCACCAACACCTCCCACGGGACCAATGTAACTCGTAGGAACTGACCGCGCAGCCGCGGGATTCCCGGTATGAGTACGACGATAATTTGCACATTTCTAGCCTTAGGCTTAAAAACATGGCGTTAGAGGGTGAAAACTCGAAACAACCCCCGAACGACCCCGTGGGTGGCACCAACACCTCCCACGGGACCAATGTAACTCGTAGGAACTGACTGCGCAGCCGCGGAACTCTCGGTATGAGAGTACGATGGTAATTTTCATATTTCTAGACTTAGGCTTAAAAACATGGCGTTAGAGGGTGAAAACCCGAAATAACCCCGGAACGATCCCGTGGGTGGCACCAACACCTCCCACGGGACCAATGTAACTCTTAAGAACTGACCGCGCAACCGCGGGACTCCCGGTATGAGAGTACGACGATAATTTGCATATTTATAGACTTAGGCTTAAAAACATGGCGTTAGAGGGTGAAAACTCGAAACAACCTCCGAAAGACCCCGTGGGTGGCACCAGCACCTCACACGGGACCAATGTAACTCGTAGGAACTGACCGCGCAACCGCGGGATTCCCGGTATGATAGTACGACGGTAATTTGCATATTTATAGACTTAGGCTTAAAAACATGGCGTTAGAGGGTGAAAACTCGAAACAACCCCCGAACGGCCCCGTGGGTGGCACCAACACCTCCCACGGGACCAATGTAACTCGTAAGAACTGACCGCGCAGCCGCGGGATTCCCGGTATGAGTACGACGATAATTTGCATATTTCTAGACTTAGGCTTAAAAACATGGAGTTAGAGGGTGAAAACCCGAAACAGCCCCCCGAACGATCCCGTGGGTGGCACCAACACCTTCCACGGGACCAATGTAACTCATAGGAACTGACCGCGCAGTCGCGGGACTCCCGGTTTGAGAGTACGACGGTAATTTGTATATTTCTAGACTTAGAATTAAAAACATGGCGTTAGAGGGTGAAAACTCGAAACAACCCCCAACGGCCCCGTGGGTGGCACCAACACCTCCCACGGGACCAATGTAACTCGTAGGAACTGACCGCATAGTCGCGAGACTCCCGGTATGAGAGTACGACGGTAATTTGCATATTTCTATACTTAGGCTTAAATATATGGCGTTAGAGGTTGAAAACTCTAAACAACCCCCAAACGGCCCCGTGGGTGGCACCACCACCTCCCACGGGACCAATGTAACTCATAGGAACTGATCGCGCAGCCGCGGGAGTTCCTATATGAGAGTACGACGGTAATTTGTATATTTCTAGACTTAGGGAAAAGATGGCGTTAGAGGGTGAAAACTCGAAACAACCACCGAACGGCCCCGTCGGTGGCATCAACACCTCCCACGGACCAATGTTACTCGTAGGAACTGACCGCACAGTTGCGGGACTCCCGGTATGCGAGTACGACGGTAATTTGCATATGTCTAGAATTAGGCTTAAAAACATGGCGTTAGAGGGTGAAAATCCGAAACAGCCCCCGAACGATCCCATGGGTAGCACCAACACCTCCCACGGGACCATTGTAACTCGTAGGAACGGACCGCGCAGCCGCGGGAGTCCCGGTTTGAGAATACGATGGTAATTTCTATATTTCTAGACTTAGGCTTAAAAACATGGCGTTAGAGGGTGAAAACTCGAAACAACCCCCGAATGGCCCCGTGGGTGGCACCAACACCTTCCACAGGACCAATGTAACTCGTACGAACTGACCGCGCAGCCGCGGGACTCCCGGTATGAGAGTACGACGGTAATTTGCAAATTTCCAGACTTAGGCTTAAAAACATGGCGTTAGAGGGTGAAAACTCGAAACAACCACCGAACAATCCCGTGGGTGGCAGCAGCACCTCCCACGGGACCAATGTAACTCGTAGGAACTGACCGCGCAACCGCGGGATTCCCGGTATGAGAGTACGACAGTAATTTGCATATTTATAGACTTAGGCTTAAGAACATGGCGTTAGAGGCTGAAAACTCGAAACAACCCCCGAACGGCCCCGTGGGTGGCGCCAACACCTCCTACGGGACCAATGTAACTCGTAGGAACTGACCGCGCAGCCGCAGGATTCCCGGTATGAGTACGACGATAATGTGCATATTTCTAGACTTAGGCTTAAAAACATGGCGTTAGAGGGTGAAAACTCGAAACAACCCCCGAACGACCCCGTGGGTGGCACCAACACCTCCCACGGGACCAATGTAACTCGTAGGAACTGACTGTGTAGCCGCAGAACTCTCAGTATGAGAGTACGATGGTAATTTTCATATTTCTAGACTTAGGCTTAAAAATATGGCGTTAGAGGGTGAAAACCCGAAATAACCTCTGAACGATCCCGTGGGTGGCACCAACACCTCCCACGGGACCAATGTAACTCGTAGGAACTGAGCGCGCAACCGCGGGACTCCCGGTATGAGAGTACGACAGTAATTTGCATATTTCTAGACTTAGGCTTAAAAACATGGCGTTAGAGGGTGAAAACCCGAAACTGCTCCCGAACGATCCCGTGGGTGGCACCAGCACCTCACACGGGACCAATGTAACTCGTAGGAACTGACCGCGCAACCGCGGGATTCCCGATATGAGAGTACGACGGTAATTTGCATATTTATAGACTTAGGCTTAAAAACATGGCGTTTGAGGGTGAAAACTCGAAACAACCCCCGAGCGGCCCCGTGGGTGGCACCAACACCTCCCACGGGACCAATGTAACTCGTAGGAACTGACCGCGCAGCCGCGGGATTCCCGGTATGATTACGACGATAATTTGCATATTTCTAGACTTAGGCTTAAAAACATGGCGTTAGAGGGTGAAAACTCGAAACAACCCCCGAACGACCCCGTGGGTGGCACCAACACCTCCCACGGGACCAATGTAACACGTAGGAACTAACTGCGCAGCCGCGAAACTCTCGGTATGAGATTACGATGGTAATTTTCATATTTCTAGACTTAGGCTTAAAAATATGGCGTTAGAGGGTGAAAACCCGAAATAACCCCGGAACGATCCCGTGGGTGGCACCAACACCTCCCACGAGACCAATATAACTCGTAGGAGCTGACCGCGCAACCGCGGGACTCCCGGTATGAGAGTACGATGGTAATTTGCATATTTATAGACTTAGGCTTAAAAACATGGTGTTAGAGGGTGAAAACTCGAAACAACCCCCGAACGACCCCGTGGGTGGCGCCAACACCTCCCACGGGACCAATGTAACTGGTAGTAACTGACCGCGCAGCCGCGGGACTCTCGGTATGAGAGTACGATGGTAATTTGCATATTTATAGACTTAGGCTTAAAAACATGGTGTTAGAGGGTGAAAACTCGAAACAACCCCCGAACGTCCCCGTGGGTGGCGCCAACACCTCCCACGGGACCAATGTAATTGGTAGGAACTGACCGCGCAGCCGCGGGACTCTCGGTATGAGAGTACGATGGTAATTTTCATATTTCTAGACTTAGGCTTAAAAATATGGTGTTAGAGGGTGAAAACCCGAAATAACCTCGGAACGATCCCGTGGGTGGCACCAACACCTCCCACGGGACCAATGTAAGTTGTAGGAGCTGACTGCTCAGCCGCGAAACTCTCGGTATGAGAGTACGATGGTAATTTTCATATTTCTAGACTTAGGCTTAAAAACATGGCGTTAGAGGGTGAAAACCCGAAATAACCCCGAAACGATCCCGTGGGTGGCACCAACACCTCCCACGGGACCAATGTAACTCATAGGAACTGACCGCGCAACCGCGGGATTCCCGGTATGAGAGTACGACGGTAATTTGCATATTTATAGACTTAGGCTTAAAAACATGGCGTTAGAGGGTGAAAACTCGAAACAAACCCCGAACGGCCCCGTGGGTGGCGCCAACACCTCCCACAGGACCAATGTAACTCGTAGGAACTGACCGCGCAGCCGCGGGATTCCCGGTATGATTACGACGATAATTTGCATATTTCTAGACTTAGGCTTAAAAACATGGCGTTAGAGTGTGAAAACTCGAAACAACCCCCGAACGACCCCGTGGGTGGCACCAACACCTCCCACGGGACCAATGTAACTCGTAGGAACTGACTGCGCAGCCGCGGAACTCTCGGTATGAGAGTACGATGGTAACTTTCATATTTCTAGACTTAGGCTTAAAAATATGGCGTTAGGGGGTGAAAACCTGAAATAACCTCGGAACGATCCCGTGGGTGGCACCAACACCTCCCACGGGACCAATGTAACTCGTAGGAACTGACCGCGCAACCGCGGAACTCCCGGTATGAGAGTACGACAGTAATTTGCATATTTCTAGACTTCGGCTTAAAAACATGGCGGTAGAGGGTGAAAACCCGAAACAGCTCCCGAACGATCCCGTGGGTGGCACCAGCACCTCACACGGGACCAATGTAACTCGTAGGAACTGACCGGGCAACCGCGGGATTCCCGGTATGATAGTACGACTGTAATTTGCATATTTATAGACTTAGGCTTAAAAACATGGCGTTAGAGGGTGAAAACTCGAAACAACCCCCGAACGGCCCCGTGGGTGGCACCAACACCTCCCACGGGATCAATGTAACTCGTAGTAACTGACCGCGCAGCCGCGGGATTCCCGGTATGAGTACGACGATAATTTGCAAATTTCTAGACTTAGGCTTAAAAACATGGAGTTAGAGGGTGAAAACCCGAAACAGCCCCCCGAACGATCCCGTGGGTGGCACCAACACCTTCCACGGGACCAATGTAACTCATAGGAACTGACCGCGCAGTCGCGGGACTCCCGGTTTGAGAGTACGACGGTAATTTGTATATTTCTAGATTTAGGCTTAAAAACATGGCGTTAGAGGGTGAAAACTCGAAACAACCCCCAACGGCCCCGTGGGTGGCACCAACACCTCCCACGGGACCAATGTAACTCGTAGGAACTGACCGCACAGTCGCGAGACTCCCGGTATGAGAGTACGACGGTAATTTGCATATTTCTATACTTAGGCTTAAATATATGGCGTTAAAGGGTGAAAACCCGAAACAGCTCCCGAACGATCCCGTGGGTGGCACCAGCACCTCCCATGGGACCAATGTAACTCGTAGGAACTGACCGCGCAGCCGCGGGAGTCCCGCTTTGAGAATACGACAGTAATTTGCATATTTTTAGACTTAGGCTTAAAAACATGGCGTTAGAGGTTGAAAACTCTAAACAACCCCCAAACGGCCCCGTGGGTGGCACCAACACCTCCCACGGGACCAATGTAACTCATAGGAACTGACCGCACAGCCGTGGGAGTTCCTATATGAGAGTACGACGGTAATTTGTATATTTCTAGACTTAGGGAAAACATGGCGTTAGAGGGTGAAAACTCGAAACAACCACCGAACGGCTCCGTCGGTGGCAGCAACACCTCCCACGGGACCAATGTTACTCGTAGGAACTGACCGCACAGTTGCGGGACTCCCGGTATGCGAGTACGACGGTAATTTGCATATGTCTAGAATTAGGCTTAAAAACATGGCGTTAGAGGGTGAAAATCCGAAACAGTCCCCGAACGATCCCATGGGTAGCACCAACACCTCCCACGGGACCATTGTAACTCGTAGGAACGGACCGCGTAGCCGCGGGAGTCCCGGTTTGAGAATACGATGGTAATTTGCATATTTCTATACTTAGGCTTAAAAACATGGCGTTAGAGGGTGAAAACTCGAAACAACCCCCGAATGGCCCCGTGGGTGGCACCAACACCTTCCACGGGACCAATGTAACTCGTACGAACTGACCGCGCAGCCGCGGGACTCCCGGTATGAGAGTACGATGGTAATTTGCAAATTTCCAGACTTAGCCTTAAAAACATGGCGTTAGAGGGTGAAAACTCGAAACAACCACCGAACGATCCCGTGGGTGGCACCAGCACCTCCCACGGGACCAATGTAATTCGTAGGAACTGACCGCGCAACCGCGGGATTCCCGGTATGAGAGTACGACGGTAATTTGCATATTTATAGACTTAGGCTTAAAAACATGGCGTTAGAGGCTGAAAACTCGAAACAACCCCCGAACGGCCCCGTGGGTGGCACCAACACCTCCCACGGGACCAATGTAACTTGAAGGAACTGACCGCGCAGCCGCGGGATTCCCGGTATGAGTACGACGATAATTTGCATATTTCTAGACTTTGGCTTAAAAACATGGCGTTATAGGGTGAAAACTCGAAACAACCCCCGAACGACCCCGTGGGTGGCACCAACACCTCCCACGGGACCAATGTAACTCGTAGGAACTAACTGCACAGCCGCGGAACTCTCGGTATGAGAGTACGATGGTAATTTTCATATTTCTAGACTTAGGCTTAAAAACATGGCGTTAGAGGGTGAAAACCAGAAATAATCCCGGAACGATCCCGTGGGTGGCACCAACACCTCCCACGGGATCAATGTAACTCGTAGGAACTGACCGCGCAACCGCGGGACTCCCGGTATGAGAGTACGATGGTAATTTGCATATTTATAGACTTAGGCTTAAAAACATGGCGTTAGAGGGTGAAAACTCAAAACAACCACCGAACGGCCCCGTGGGTGGCGCCAACACCTCCCACGGGACCAATGTAACTCGTAGGAACTGACCGCGCAGCCGCGGGATTCCCGGTATGAGTACGACGATAATTTGCATATTTCTAGACTTAGGCTTAAAAACATGGCGTTAGAGGGTGAAAACTCGAAACAACCCCCGAACGACCCCGTGGGTGGCACCAACACCTCCCACGGGACCAATGTAACTCGTAGGAACTGACTACGCAGCCGCGGAACTCTCGGTATGAGAGTACGATGGTAATTTTCATATTTCTAGACTTAGGCTTAAAAATATGGTGTTAGAGGGTGAAAACCCGAAATAACCTCGGAACGATCCCGTGGGTGGCACCAACACCTCCCACGGGACCAATGTAACTCGTAGGAACTGACTGCGCAGCCGCGGAACTCTCGGTATGAGAGTACGATGGTAATTTTCATATTTCTAGACTTAGGCTTAAAAACATGGCGTTAGAGGGTGAAAACTCAAAACAACCCCCGAACGGCCCCGTGGGTGGCACCAACACCTCCCACGGGACCAATGTAACTCGTAGGAACTGACCGCACAGTCGCGGGACTCCCGGTATGAGAGTACGACGGTAATTTGCATATTTCTATACTTAGGCTTAAATACATGGCGTTAGAGGGTGAAAACCCGAAACAGCTCCCGAACGATCCCGTGGGTGGCACCAGCACCTCCCACGGGACCAATGTAACTCGTAGGAATTGACCGTGCAGCCGCGGGAGTCCCGCTTTGAGAATACGACGGTAATTTGCATATTTCTAGACTTAGGCAAAACATGGCGTTAGAGGGTGAAAACTCGAAACAACCCCCGAACGGCCCCGTGGGTGGTACCAACACCTCCCACGGGACCAATGTAACTTGTAGGAACTAACCGCCCAGCCGCGGGATTCCCGGTATGAGAGTACGACAGTAATTTGCATATTTCTAGACTTAGGCTTAAAAACATGGCGTTAGAGGGTGAAAACTTGAAACAACCCCCGAACGGCCCCGTGGGTGGAACCAACACCTCCCACGGGACCAATGTAACTCGTAGCAACTGATCGCGCAGCCGCGGGAGTCCCGGTTTGAGAATACGACGCTAATTTGCATATTAGTAGACTTAGGCTTAAAAATATGGCGTTAGAGGATGAAAACTCTAAACAACCTCCAAACGGCCCCGTGGGTGGCACCAACACCTCCCACGGGACGAATGTAACTCATAGGAACTGACCGCGCAGCCGCGGGAGTTCCTGTATGAGAGTACGACGGTAATTTGTATATTTCTAGACTTAGGATTAAAAACATGGCGTTAGAGGGTAAAAACTCGAAAAAAAAACCCCAAACGGACCCGTGGGTGGCACCAACACCTCCCACGGGACCAATGTAACTCGTAGGAACAGACCGCGCAGCCGCGGGATTCCCGGTATGACTACGACGATAATTTGCATATTTTTAGAATTAGGCTTAAAAACATGGCGTTAGAGGGTTAAAACTCGAAACAACCCCCGAACGACCCTGTGGGTGGCACCAACACCTCCCACGGGACCAATGTAACACGTAGGAACTAACTGCGCAGCCGCGGAACTCTCGGTATGAGAGTACGATGGTAATTTTCATATTTCTAGACTTAGGCTTAAAAACATGGCGTTAGAGGGTGAAAACCCTAAATAACCCCGGAACGATCCCGTGGGTGGCACCAACACCTCCCACGGGACCAATATAACTCGTAGGAACTGACCGCGCAACCACGGGACTCCCGTTATGAGATTACGATGGTAATTTGAATATTTCTAGACTTAGGCTAAAAAATATGGCGTTAGAGGGTTAAAACTAGAAACAACCCCCGAACGACCCCGTGGGTGGCGCCAACACCTCCCACGGGACCAATGTAACTCGTAGGAACTGACCGCGCAACCGCGGGATTCCCGGTATGAGAGTACAACGGTAATTTGCATATTTATAGACGTAGGCTTAAAAACGTGGCGTAAGAGGGTGAAAACTCGAAACAACCCACGGCCCCGTGGGTGGCGCCAACACCTCCCACGGGACCAATGTAACTCGTAGGAACTGACCGCGCAGCCGCGGGACTCTCGGTATGAGAGTACGATGGTAATTTTCATATTTCTAGACTTAGGCTTAAAAATATGGTGTTAGAGGGTGAAAACCCGAAATAACCTCGGAACGATCCCGTGGGTGGCACCAACACCTCCCACGGGACCAATGTAACTTGTAGGAGCTGACTGCGCAGCCGCGAAACTCTCGGTATGAGAGTACGATGGTAATTTTCATATTTCTAGACTTAGGCTTAAAAACATGGCGTTAGAGGGTGAAAACCCGAAATAACCCCGAAACGATCCCGTGGGTGGCACCAACACCTCCCACGGGACCAATGTAACTCATAGGAACTGACCGCGCAACCGCGGGATTCCCGGTATGAGAGTACGACGGTAATTTGCATATTTATAGACTTAGGCTTAAAAACATGGCGTGAGAGGGTGAAAACTCGAAACAACCCCCGAACGGCCCCGTGGGTGGCGCCAACACCTCCCACGGGACCAATGTAACTCGTAGGAACTGACCGCGCAGCCGCGGGATTCCCGGTATGATTACGACGATAATTTGCATATTTCTAGACTTAGGCTTAAAAACATGGCGTTAGAGGGTGAAAACTCGAAACAACCCCCGAACGACCCCGTGGGTGGCACCAACACCTCCCACGGGACCAATGTAACACGTAGGAACTAACTGCGCAGCCGCGGAACTCTCGGTATGAGAGTACGATGGTAATTTTCATATTTCTAGACTTAGGCTTAAAAACATGGCGTTAGAGGGTGAAAACCAGAAATAATCCCGGAACGATCCTGTGGGTGGCACCAACACCTCCCACGGGACCAATGTAACTCGTAGGAACTGACCGCGCAACCGCGGGACTCCCGGTATGAGAGTACGATGGTAATTTGCATATTTATAGACTTAGGCTTAAAAACATGGCGTTAGAGGGTGAAAACTCGAAACAACCCCCGGACGGCCCCGTGGGTGGCGCCAACACCTCCCACGGGACCAATGTAACTCGTAGGAACTGACCGCGCAGTCGCGGGATTCCCGGTATGAGTACGACGATAATTTGCATATTTCTGGACTTTGGCTTAAAAACATGGCGTTAGAGGGTGAAAACTCGAAACAACCCCCGAACGACCCCGTGGGTGGCACCAACACCTCCCACGGGACCAATGTAACTCGTAGGAACTGACTACGCAGCCGCGGAACTCTCGGTATGAGAGTACGATGGTAATTTTCATATTTCTAGACTTAGGCTTAAAAATATGGTGTTAGAGGGTGAAAACCCGAAATAACCTCGGAACGATCCCGCGGGTGGCACCAACACCTCCCACGGGACCAATGTAACTCGTAGGAACTGACTGCGCAGCCGCGGAACTCTCGGTATGATAGTACGATGTTAATTTTCATATTTCTACACTTAGCCTTAAAAACATGGCGTTAGAGGGTGAAAACTCGAAACAACCCACGAACGGCCCCGTGGGTGGCACCAGCACCTCCCACGGGACCAATGTAACTCGTAGGAACTGACCGTGCAGCCGCGGGAGTCCCGCTTTGAGAATACGACGGTAATTTGCATATTTCTAGACTTAGGCAAAACATGGCGTTAGAGGGTGAAAACTCGAAACAACCCCCGAACGGCCCCGTGGGTGGTACCAACACCTCCCACGGGACCAATGTAACTTGTAGGAACTAACCGCCCAGCCGCGGGATTCCCGGTATGAGAGTACGACAGTAATTTGCATATTTCTAGACTTAGGCTTAAAAACATGGCGTTAGAGGGTGAAAACTTGAAACAACCCCCGAACGGCCCCGTGGGTGGAACCAACACCTCCCACGGGACCAATGTAACTCGTAGCAACTGATCGCGCAGCCGCGGGAGTCCCGGTTTGAGAATACGACGCAAATTTGCATATTTCTAGACTTAGGCTTAAAAATATGGCGTTACAGGATGAAAACTCTAAACAACCTCCAAACGGCCCCGTGGGTGACACCAACACCTCCCACGGGACCAATGTAACTCATAGGAACTGACCGCGCAGCCGCGGGAGTTCCTGTTTGAGAGTACGACGGTAATTTGTATATTTCTAGACTTAGGTTTAAAAACATGGCGTTAGAGGGTGAAAACTCGAAACAACCCCCAACGGCCCCGTGGGTGGCACCAACACCTCCCACGGGACCAATGTAACTCGTAGGAACTGAACGCACAGTCGCGAGTCTCCCGGTATGAGAGTACGACGGTAATTTTCATATTTCTATACTTAGGCTTAAATACATGGCGTTAGACGGTGAAAACCCAAAACAGCTCCCGAACGATCCCGTGGGTGGCACCAGCACCTCCCACGGGACCAATGTAACTCGTAGGAACTGACCGCGCAGCCGCGGGAGTCCCGCTTTGAGAATACGACAGTAATTTGCATATTTCTAGACTTAGGCTTAAAAACATGGCGTTAGAGGTTGAAAACTCTAAACAACCCCCAAACGGCCCCGTGGGTGGCACCAACACCTCCCACGGGACCAATGTAACTCATAGGAACTGACGGCGCAGCCGCGGGAGTTCCTATATGAGAGTACGACGGTAATTTGTATATTTCTAGACTTAGGGAAAACATGGCGTTAGAGGGTGAAAACTCGAAACAACCACCGAACGGCCCCGTCGGTGGCAGCAACACCTCCCACGGGACCAATGTTACTCGTAGGAACTGACCGCACAGTTGCGGGACTCCCGGTATGCGAGTACGACGGTAATTTGCATATGTCTAGAATTAGGCTTAAAAACATGGCGTTAGAGGGTGAAAATCCGAAACAGCCCCCGAACGATCCCATGGGTAGCACCAACACCTCCCACGGGACCATTGTAACTCGTAGGAACGGACCGCGCAGCCTCGGGAGTCCCGGTTTGAGAATACGATGGTAATTTGCATATTTCTATACTTAGGCTTAAAAACATGGCGTTAGAGGGTGAAAACTCGAAACAACCCCCGAATGGCCCCGTGGGTGGCACCAACACCTTCCACGGGACCAATGTAACTCGTACGAACTGACCGCGCAGCCGCGGGACTCCCGGTATGAGAGTACGACGGTAATTTGCAAATTTCCAGACTTAGCCTTAAAAACATGGCGTTAGAGGGTGAAAACTCGAAACAACCACCGAACGATCCCGTGGGTGGCACCAGCACCTCCCACGGGACCAATGTAATTCGTAGGAACTGACCGCGCAACCGCGGAATTCCCGGTATGAGAGTACGACGGTAATTTGCATATTTATAGACTTAGGCTTAAAAACATGGCGTTAGAGGCTGAAAACTCGAAACAACCCCCGAACGGCCCCGTGGGTGGCGCCAACACCTCCCACGGGACCAATGTAACTCGTAGGAACTGACCGCGCAGCCGCAGGATTCCCAGTATGATTACGACGATAATTTGCAGATTTCTAGACTTAGGCTTAAAAACATGGCGTTAGAGGGTGAAAACTCGAAACAACCCCCGAACGACCCCGTGGGTGGCACCAACACCTCCCACGGGACCAATGTAACTCGTAGGAACTGACCGCGCAACCGCGGAACTCCCGGTATGAGAGTACGACAGTAATTTGCATATTTCTAGACTTCGGCTTAAAAACATGGCGGTAGAGGGTGAAAACCCGAAACAGCTCCCGAACGATCCCGTGGGTGGCACCAGCACCTCACACGGGACCAATGTAACTCGTAGGAACTGACCGCGCAACCGCGGGATTCCCGGTATGATAGTACGACGGTAATTTGCATATTTATAGACTTAGGCTTAAATACATGGCGTTAGAGGGTGAAAACTCGAAACAACCCCCGAACGGCCCCGTGGGTGGCACCAACACCTCCCACGGGACCAATGTAACTTGTAGGAACTGACCGCGCAGCCGTGGGATTCTCGGTATGAGTACGACGATAATTTGCATATTTCTAGACTTTGGCTTAAAAACATGGCGTTATAGGGTGAAAACTCGAAACAACCCCCGAACGACCCCGTGGGTGGTACCAACACCTCCCACGGGACCAATGTAACTCATAGGAACTAACTGCGCAGCCGCGGAACTCTCGGTATGAGAGTACGATGGTAATTTTCATATTTCTAGACTTAGGCTTAAAAACATGGCGTTAGAGGGTGAAAACCAGAAATAATCCCGGAACGATCCCGTGGGTGGCACCAACACCTCCCACGGGATCAATGTAACTCGTAGGAACTGAACGCGCAACCGCGGGACTCCCGGTATGAGAGTACGATGGTAATTTGCATATTTATAGACTTAGGCTTAAAAACATGGCGTTAGAGGGTGAAAACTCGAAACAACCCCCGAACGGCCCCGTGGGTGGCTGCAACACCTCCCACGGGACCAATGTAACTCGTAGGAACTGACCGCGCAACCGCGGGATTCCCGGTATGAGTACGACGATAATTTGCATATTTCTAGACTTAGGCTTAAAAACATGGCGTTAGAGGGTGAAAACTCGAAACAACCCCCGAACGACCCCGTGGGTGGCACCAACACCTCCCACGGGACCAATGTAACTCGTAGGAACTGACTACGCAGCCGCGGAACTCTCGGTATGAGAGTACGATGGTAATTTTCATATTTCTAGACTTAGGCTTAAAAATATGGTGTTAGAGGGTGAAAACCCGAAATAACCTCGGAACGATCCCGTGGGTGGCACCAACACCTCCCACGGGACCAATGTAACTCGTAGGAACTGACTGCGCAGCCGCGGAACTCTCGGTATGAGAGTACGATGGTAATTTTCATATTTCTAGACTTAGGCTTAAAAACACGGCGTTAGAGGGTGAAAACTCGAAACAACCCCCGAACGGCCCCGTGGGTGGCAGCAACACCTCCCACGGGACCAATGTAACTCGTAGGAACTGACCGCACAGTCGCGGGACTCCCGGTATAAGAGTACGACGGTAATTTGCATATTTCTATACTTAGGCTTAAATACATGGCGTTAGAGGGTGAAAACCCGAAATAGCTCCCGAACGATCCCGTGGGTGGCACCAGCACCTCCCACGGGACCAATGTAACTCGTAGGAATTGACCGTGCAGCCGCGGGAGTCCCGCTTTGAGAATACGACGGTAATTTGCATATTTCTAGACTTAGGCAAAACATGGCGTTAGAGGGTGAAAACTCGAAACAACCCCCGAACGGCCCAGTGGGTGGTACCAACACCTCCCACGGGACCAATGTAACTTGTAGGAACTAACCGCCCAGCCGCGGGATTCCCGGTATGAGAGTACGACAGTAATTTGCATATTTCTAGACTTAGGCTTAAAAACATGGCGTTAGAGGGTGAAAACTTGAAACAACCCCCGAACGGCCCCGTGGGTGGAACCAACACCTCCCACGGGACCAATGTAACTCGTAGCAACTGATCGCGCAGCCGCGGGAGTCCCGGTTTGAGAATACGACGCTAATTTGCATATTAGTAGACTTAGGCTTAAAAATATGGCGTTAGAGGATGAAAACTCTAAACAACCTCCAAACGGCCCCGTGGGTGGCACCAACACCTCCCACGGGACCAATGTAACTCATAGGAACTGACCGCGCATCCGCGGGAGTTCCTGTATGAGAGTACGACGGTAATTTGTATATTTCTAGACTTAGGATTAAAAACATGGCGTTAGAGGGTGAAAACTCGAAAAAAAACCCCAAACGGCCCCGTGGGTGGCACCAACACCTCCCACGGGACCAATGTAACTCGTAGGAACAGACCGCGCAGCCGCGGGATTCCCGGTATGACTACGACGATAATTTGCATATTTCTAGAATTAGGCTTAAAAACATGGCGTTAGAGGGTTAAAACTCGAAACAACCCCCGAACGACCCTGTGGGTGGCACCAACACCTCCCACGGGACCAATGTAACACGTAGGAACTAACTGCGCAGCCGCGGAACTCTCGGTATGAGAGTACGATGGTAATTTTCATATTTCTAGACTTAGGCTTAAAAACATGGCGTTAGAGGGTGAAAACGCGAAATAACCCCAGAACGATCCCGTGGGTGGCACCAACACCTCCCACGGGACCAATATAACTCGTAGGAACTGACCGCGCAACCGCGGGACTCCCGTTATGAGATTACGATGGTAATTTGAATATTTCTAGACTTAGGCTAAAAAATATGGCGTTAGAGGGTTAAAACTAGAAACAACCCCCGAACGACCCCGTGGGTGGCGCCAACACCTCCCACGGGACCAATGTAACTCGTAGGAACTGACCGCGCAACCGCGGGATTCCCGGTATGAGAGTACGACGGTAATTTGCATATTTATAGACGTAGGCTTAAAAACGTGGCGTAAGAGGGTGAAAACTCGAAACAACCCCCGAACGGCCCCGTGGGTGGCGCCAACACCTCCCACGGGACCAATGTAACTCGTAGGAACTGACCGCGCAGCCGCGGGACTCTCGGTATGAGAGTACGATGGTAATTTTCATATTTCTAGACTTAGGCTTAAAAATATGGTGTTAGAGGGTGAAAACCCGAAATAACCTCGGAACGATCCCGTGGGTGGCACCAACACCTCCCACGGGACCAATGTAACTTGTAGGAGCTGACTGCGCAGCCGCGAAACTCTCGGTATGAGAGTACGATGGTAATTTTCATATTTCTAGACTTAGGCTTAAAAACATGGCGTTAGAGGGTGAAAACCCGAAATAACCCCGAAACGATCCCGTGGGTGGCACCAACACCTCCCACGGGACCAATGTAACTCATAGGAACTGACCGCGCAACCGCGGGATTCCCGGTATGAGAGTACGACGGTAATTTGCATATTTATAGACTTAGGCTTAAAAACATGGCGTGAGAGGGTGAAAACTCGAAACAACCCCCGAACGGCCCCGTGGGTGGCGCCAACACCTCCCACGGGACCAATGTAACTCGTAGGAACTGACCGCGCAGCCGCGGGATTCCCGGTATGATTACGACGATAATTTGCATATTTCTAGACTTAGGCTTAAAAACATGGCGTTAGAGGGTGAAAACTCGAAACAACCCCCGAACGACCCCGTGGGTGGCACCAACACCTCCCACGGGACCAATGTAACACGTAGGAACTAACTGCGCAGCCGCGGAACTCTCGGTATGAGAGTACGATGGTAATTTTCATATTTCTAGACTTAGGCTTAAAAACATGGCGTTAGAGGGTGAAAACCAGAAATAATCCCGGAACGATCCTGTGGGTGGCACCAACACCTCCCACGGGACCAATGTAACTCGTAGGAACTGACCGCGCAACCGCGGGACTCCCGGTATGAGAGTACGATGGTAATTTGCATATTTATAGACTTAGGCTTAAAAACATGGCGTTAGAGGGTGAAAACTCGAAACAACCCCCGGACGGCCCCGTGGGTGGCGCCAACACCTCCCACGGGACCAATGTAACTCGTAGGAACTGACCGCGCAGTCGCGGGATTCCCGGTATGAGTACGACGATAATTTGCATATTTCTGGACTTTGGCTTAAAAACATGGCGTTAGAGGGTGAAAACTCGAAACAACCCCCGAACGACCCCGTGGGTGGCACCAACACCTCCCACGGGACCAATGTAACTCGTAGGAACTGACTACGCAGCCGCGGAACTCTCGGTATGAGAGTACGATGGTAATTTTCATATTTCTAGACTTAGGCTTAAAAATATGGTGTTAGAGGGTGAAAACCCGAAATAACCTCGGAACGATCCCGCGGGTGGCACCAACACCTCCCACGGGACCAATGTAACTCGTAGGAACTGACTGCGCAGCCGCGGAACTCTCGGTATGATAGTACGATGTTAATTTTCATATTTCTACACTTAGCCTTAAAAACATGGCGTTAGAGGGTGAAAACTCGAAACAACCCACGAACGGCCCCGTGGGTGGCACCAGCACCTCCCACGGGACCAATGTAACTCGTAGGAACTGACCGTGCAGCCGCGGGAGTCCCGCTTTGAGAATACGACGGTAATTTGCATATTTCTAGACTTAGGCAAAACATGGCGTTAGAGGGTGAAAACTCGAAACAACCCCCGAACGGCCCCGTGGGTGGTACCAACACCTCCCACGGGACCAATGTAACTTGTAGGAACTAACCGCCCAGCCGCGGGATTCCCGGTATGAGAGTACGACAGTAATTTGCATATTTCTAGACTTAGGCTTAAAAACATGGCGTTAGAGGGTGAAAACTTGAAACAACCCCCGAACGGCCCCGTGGGTGGAACCAACACCTCCCACGGGACCAATGTAACTCGTAGCAACTGATCGCGCAGCCGCGGGAGTCCCGGTTTGAGAATACGACGCAAATTTGCATATTTCTAGACTTAGGCTTAAAAATATGGCGTTACAGGATGAAAACTCTAAACAACCTCCAAACGGCCCCGTGGGTGACACCAACACCTCCCACGGGACCAATGTAACTCATAGGAACTGACCGCGCAGCCGCGGGAGTTCCTGTTTGAGAGTACGACGGTAATTTGTATATTTCTAGACTTAGGTTTAAAAACATGGCGTTAGAGGGTGAAAACTCGAAACAACCCCCAACGGCCCCGTGGGTGGCACCAACACCTCCCACGGGACCAATGTAACTCGTAGGAACTGAACGCACAGTCGCGAGTCTCCCGGTATGAGAGTACGACGGTAATTTTCATATTTCTATACTTAGGCTTAAATACATGGCGTTAGACGGTGAAAACCCAAAACAGCTCCCGAACGATCCCGTGGGTGGCACCAGCACCTCCCACGGGACCAATGTAACTCGTAGGAACTGACCGCGCAGCCGCGGGAGTCCCGCTTTGAGAATACGACAGTAATTTGCATATTTCTAGACTTAGGCTTAAAAACATGGCGTTAGAGGTTGAAAACTCTAAACAACCCCCAAACGGCCCCGTGGGTGGCACCAACACCTCCCACGGGACCAATGTAACTCATAGGAACTGACGGCGCAGCCGCGGGAGTTCCTATATGAGAGTACGACGGTAATTTGTATATTTCTAGACTTAGGGAAAACATGGCGTTAGAGGGTGAAAACTCGAAACAACCACCGAACGGCCCCGTCGGTGGCAGCAACACCTCCCACGGGACCAATGTTACTCGTAGGAACTGACCGCACAGTTGCGGGACTCCCGGTATGCGAGTATGACGGTAATTTGCATATGTCTAGAATTAGGCTTAAAAACATGGCGTTAGAGGGTGAAAATCCGAAACAGCCCCCGAACGATCCCATGGGTAGCACCAACACCTCCCACGGGACCATTGTAACTCGTAGGAACGGACCGCGCAGCCTCGGGAGTCCCGGTTTGAGAATACGATGGTAATTTGCATATTTCTATACTTAGGCTTAAAAACATGGCGTTAGAGGGTGAAAACTCGAAACAACCCCCGAATGGCCCCGTGGGTGGCACCAACACCTTCCACGGGACCAATGTAACTCGTACGAACTGACCGCGCAGCCGCGGGACTCCCGGTATGAGAGTACGACGGTAATTTGCAAATTTCCAGACTTAGCCTTAAAAACATGGCGTTAGAGGGTGAAAACTCGAAACAACCACCGAACGATCCCGTGGGTGGCACCAGCACCTCCCACGGGACCAATGTAATTCGTAGGAACTGACCGCGCAACCGCGGAATTCCCGGTATGAGAGTACGACGGTAATTTGCATATTTATAGACTTAGGCTTAAAAACATGGCGTTAGAGGCTGAAAACTCGAAACAACCCCCGAACGGCCCCGTGGGTGGCGCCAACACCTCCCACGGGACCAATGTAACTCGTAGGAACTGACCGCGCAGCCGCAGGATTCCCAGTATGATTACGACGATAATTTGCAGATTTCTAGACTTAGGCTTAAAAACATGGCGTTAGAGGGTGAAAACTCGAAACAACCCCCGAACGACCCCGTGGGTGGCACCAACACCTCCCACGGGACCAATGTAACTCGTAGGAACTGACCGCGCAACCGCGGAACTCCCGGTATGAGAGTACGACAGTAATTTGCATATTTCTAGACTTCGGCTTAAAAACATGGCGGTAGAGGGTGAAAACCCGAAACAGCTCCCGAACGATCCCGTGGGTGGCACCAGCACCTCACACGGGACCAATGTAACTCGTAGGAACTGACCGCGCAACCGCGGGATTCCCGGTATGATAGTACGACGGTAATTTGCATATTTATAGACTTAGGCTTAAATACATGGCGTTAGAGGGTGAAAACTCGAAACAACCCCCGAACGGCCCCGTGGGTGGCACCAACACCTCCCACGGGACCAATGTAACTTGTAGGAACTGACCGCGCAGCCGTGGGATTCTCGGTATGAGTACGACGATAATTTGCATATTTCTAGACTTTGGCTTAAAAACATGGCGTTATAGGGTGAAAACTCGAAACAACCCCCGAACGACCCCGTGGGTGGTACCAACACCTCCCACGGGACCAATGTAACTCATAGGAACTAACTGCGCAGCCGCGGAACTCTCGGTATGAGAGTACGATGGTAATTTTCATATTTCTAGACTTAGGCTTAAAAACATGGCGTTAGAGGGTGAAAACCAGAAATAATCCCGGAACGATCCCGTGGGTGGCACCAACACCTCCCACGGGATCAATGTAACTCGTAGGAACTGAACGCGCAACCGCGGGACTCCCGGTATGAGAGTACGATGGTAATTTGCATATTTATAGACTTAGGCTTAAAAACATGGCGTTAGAGGGTGAAAACTCGAAACAACCCCCGAACGGCCCCGTGGGTGGCTGCAACACCTCCCACGGGACCAATGTAACTCGTAGGAACTGACCGCGCAACCGCGGGATTCCCGGTATGAGTACGACGATAATTTGCATATTTCTAGACTTAGGCTTAAAAACATGGCGTTAGAGGGTGAAAACTCGAAACAACCCCCGAACGACCCCGTGGGTGGCACCAACACCTCCCACGGGACCAATGTAACTCGTAGGAACTGACTA
This sequence comes from Sambucus nigra, assembly GCA_949130495.1. Lineage (NCBI taxonomy): Eukaryota > Viridiplantae > Streptophyta > Magnoliopsida > Dipsacales > Adoxaceae > Sambucus > Sambucus nigra. The sequence goes on along the minus strand of OX422213.1, from coordinate 129,423,273 downwards.
CGCAGCCGCGGAACTCTCGGTATGAGAGTACGATGGTAATTTTCATATTTCTAGACTTAGGCTTAAAAATATGGTGTTAGAGGGTGAAAACCCGAAATAACCTCGGAACGATCCCGTGGGTGGCACCAACACCTCCCACGGGACCAATGTAACTCGTAGGAACTGACTGCGCAGCCGCGGAACTCTCGGTATGAGAGTACGATGGTAATTTTCATATTTCTAGACTTAGGCTTAAAAACACGGCGTTAGAGGGTGAAAACTCGAAACAACCCCCGAACGGCCCCGTGGGTGGCAGCAACACCTCCCACGGGACCAATGTAACTCGTAGGAACTGACCGCACAGTCGCGGGACTCCCGGTATAAGAGTACGACGGTAATTTGCATATTTCTATACTTAGGCTTAAATACATGGCGTTAGAGGGTGAAAACCCGAAATAGCTCCCGAACGATCCCGTGGGTGGCACCAGCACCTCCCACGGGACCAATGTAACTCGTAGGAATTGACCGTGCAGCCGCGGGAGTCCCGCTTTGAGAATACGACGGTAATTTGCATATTTCTAGACTTAGGCAAAACATGGCGTTAGAGGGTGAAAACTCGAAACAACCCCCGAACGGCCCAGTGGGTGGTACCAACACCTCCCACGGGACCAATGTAACTTGTAGGAACTAACCGCCCAGCCGCGGGATTCCCGGTATGAGAGTACGACAGTAATTTGCATATTTCTAGACTTAGGCTTAAAAACATGGCGTTAGAGGGTGAAAACTTGAAACAACCCCCGAACGGCCCCGTGGGTGGAACCAACACCTCCCACGGGACCAATGTAACTCGTAGCAACTGATCGCGCAGCCGCGGGAGTCCCGGTTTGAGAATACGACGCTAATTTGCATATTAGTAGACTTAGGCTTAAAAATATGGCGTTAGAGGATGAAAACTCTAAACAACCTCCAAACGGCCCCGTGGGTGGCACCAACACCTCCCACGGGACCAATGTAACTCATAGGAACTGACCGCGCATCCGCGGGAGTTCCTGTATGAGAGTACGACGGTAATTTGTATATTTCTAGACTTAGGATTAAAAACATGGCGTTAGAGGGTGAAAACTCGAAAAAAAACCCCAAACGGCCCCGTGGGTGGCACCAACACCTCCCACGGGACCAATGTAACTCGTAGGAACAGACCGCGCAGCCGCGGGATTCCCGGTATGACTACGACGATAATTTGCATATTTCTAGAATTAGGCTTAAAAACATGGCGTTAGAGGGTTAAAACTCGAAACAACCCCCGAACGACCCTGTGGGTGGCACCAACACCTCCCACGGGACCAATGTAACACGTAGGAACTAACTGCGCAGCCGCGGAACTCTCGGTATGAGAGTACGATGGTAATTTTCATATTTCTAGACTTAGGCTTAAAAACATGGCGTTAGAGGGTGAAAACGCGAAATAACCCCAGAACGATCCCGTGGGTGGCACCAACACCTCCCACGGGACCAATATAACTCGTAGGAACTGACCGCGCAACCGCGGGACTCCCGTTATGAGATTACGATGGTAATTTGAATATTTCTAGACTTAGGCTAAAAAATATGGCGTTAGAGGGTTAAAACTAGAAACAACCCCCGAACGACCCCGTGGGTGGCGCCAACACCTCCCACGGGACCAATGTAACTCGTAGGAACTGACCGCGCAACCGCGGGATTCCCGGTATGAGAGTACGACGGTAATTTGCATATTTATAGACGTAGGCTTAAAAACGTGGCGTAAGAGGGTGAAAACTCGAAACAACCCCCGAACGGCCCCGTGGGTGGCGCCAACACCTCCCACGGGACCAATGTAACTCGTAGGAACTGACCGCGCAGCCGCGGGACTCTCGGTATGAGAGTACGATGGTAATTTTCATATTTCTAGACTTAGGCTTAAAAATATGGTGTTAGAGGGTGAAAACCCGAAATAACCTCGGAACGATCCCGTGGGTGGCACCAACACCTCCCACGGGACCAATGTAACTTGTAGGAGCTGACTGCGCAGCCGCGAAACTCTCGGTATGAGAGTACGATGGTAATTTTCATATTTCTAGACTTAGGCTTAAAAACATGGCGTTAGAGGGTGAAAACCCGAAATAACCCCGAAACGATCCCGTGGGTGGCACCAACACCTCCCACGGGACCAATGTAACTCATAGGAACTGACCGCGCAACCGCGGGATTCCCGGTATGAGAGTACGACGGTAATTTGCATATTTATAGACTTAGGCTTAAAAACATGGCGTGAGAGGGTGAAAACTCGAAACAACCCCCGAACGGCCCCGTGGGTGGCGCCAACACCTCCCACGGGACCAATGTAACTCGTAGGAACTGACCGCGCAGCCGCGGGATTCCCGGTATGATTACGACGATAATTTGCATATTTCTAGACTTAGGCTTAAAAACATGGCGTTAGAGGGTGAAAACTCGAAACAACCCCCGAACGACCCCGTGGGTGGCACCAACACCTCCCACGGGACCAATGTAACACGTAGGAACTAACTGCGCAGCCGCGGAACTCTCGGTATGAGAGTACGATGGTAATTTTCATATTTCTAGACTTAGGCTTAAAAACATGGCGTTAGAGGGTGAAAACCAG